>CM053615.1:12429592-12482984 GCA_028646535.1 Procyon lotor
TGAAAAAGAAAAACCAAGCTGGGGGCATCACATTGCCTGATTTCAAGCTTTACTACAAAGCTGTGATCACCAAGACAGCATGGAACTGGCACAAAAACAGACACATAGACCAGTGGAACAGAAGAGAGAGCCCAGATATGGACCTGCAACTCTATGGTCAAATAATCTTTGACAAAACAGGAAAAAATATCCAGAGGAAAAGAGTCTCTTCAATAAATGGTGCTGGGAAAATCGGTCAACTATATGTAGAAGAATGAAACTTGACCATTCTCTTACACCATACATGAAGATATTTCAGTTTTGTTGAGGAGAAGAAAAACTTTTCCCTTCCTGACATTATATGGGCCCAGGAAAGTGCGGTAAAGCGCACCTGCATCCCTACCTCTTGCCCCGGCAGATGCTTTCTGGGAAGACAGCATCCATTGTAAAAGAGAATAAACAGTAAGCTGTGAGCTGAATTTGGACTTCCCAGGGAGGTTTTTGGGGCGGTCCAAATCTCTAGCCAAATCAGAGGTTGGGGGGGTGGTGGTGAAGGGGGCACAGCTGTTAAACTGTGGCCCCGAGTGAGCTTAGAACCATAGGGCTGGAGGCTGGATGGCCATCCTGGACGGACAGGGTGACCCAGGTGGGTTGGATGCTTCGCCTGTAGCCTCATGAACACCTGGGGAGCCACAGGTGTGCAAGCTGCGGGCTTCACGTTCCAGCAGAGCGACGCAACCTGGCAGGTAGGCGGTGAAGCCTCCGCCCGCCCACCCTGTGGAAACAGGTCTGCGTGGGTGATGGGATCGCCCCCTATTTCAAAAAAGAAAGGTAGACGTGTTTAAACAGAAGGTAACGACACCCGTCTGAGTTGTCTTTGGCAAGGCACGCGGAAGAACACGACAGATTCTCAGTTTCACTGCACGCCAGACCAGAAAGGAAGGAAGGGACGCAGCGATGACTTCTGGAAATAGCACGCCTTCTTTCTTTGCTGCGGATTCGTCAGGATATTACCTTGTGTGGTTATAGAATGTTTCTTAATGAAAAGCCTCGTAGGTAGACGGATGCTCTCTTGGTTGAGAATTTAACACACGGCTCTCTGGTGAACACAGATTTTAGCAAATGCTTTTGGTCTTCAGGGGCAGAATCCGAAAATTTTATTTGTAAAATTTATATTTTATATATTAAATTTATATATATATTATATATATTTTATATATTAAATTTATATATATTATATATATTTTATATATTAAATTTATATATATTATATATATTTTATATATTAAATTTATATATATATTTTGTATATTAGTATATATCATATATATCATATATTTTATATATTTTATTTTATATTTTTAATGTTTTATCTTTATAAATTAAATATATTTATAAAATTAATTAAAATTTTATTTAAATTATATTTATTATATGGCCATCACCAAGTATTTGTAGTATGTTTTTTTCCTTTTTCTTGCCCCTTTCCTTCCTTCCCTCCCTCCCTCTCTCTCGGGCTATTTCTGAAAACAACCCGGCATTAGCTCACTGCCTTGGGTCTTCCTTAGGGATGGAGCAGTCATTTCCAGGCAGCCATTTGGCTTATTGAAAAAAAAAAAAAATCCTCCAGCTGTAAAATGACAAGCGAGCACACAGCGTGCAGAGTCACTTGGAAATTAGAGTTCTTGCCAGCGTGGATGGCCCGGCCTAGACCATTTGAGTTGAGGCTAGGGTGTATAAGCCACGCTTTGTTGGCCTCTCGGGGTGAGAGGAAATTTCTTAACCAAGAGCTCCTCATGGAAAACATTGTTTCTGTAACAGCCTGAGGTCAGACTCCGGGACTAGCTCGCAAGAATTCTGCTGGCAGCGTTCAATTGTCTTGAGGTTATAAAAGGAGAAAGGAATCCCTTTCCCCCTTCTCCCCTCCAAGATTCAGGGGGGGCTGGATTCTGAAGAATTTTGTCTGCCTCAGCCATTTTCGAAGCGTTCATGGAAGCAGACAATATGAATTGCAGCTGAGGTTGTCTTTGTGGTTACAAAACTCTTAGGCCTGAGGAAGCACTGTTTTATTTTCAATTTCCAGAAATACCTACCAGGTAGGGAAAGATCGAGGTCGGAGGCTCCGAGGAGCTGCAGGCTTCCGAAGATCTTGCTTAGGCGCTTAGAAAATGATACGGCCTCGTATGATAAGTTTTCCAAAGGCAGTTATTTATTATGAAATCGTCCTGCTAGGACATTCTTAGAACAGTCTGAAGTCAAAATACTTAGGAGACCACAGTCACAGGCATTATTCAATCATGAGGGGGACCGTTGAAGGCAACTGTTTTCATACCTTATTTAAGGAAGGAATGACTTATTAAGAAGAAACAGCTCCTAGCAAGTGGGGGGCTGAGAAAATCCAGACATAAGGGATTGGGGTGAGGGGGACTGGGGGTAGTCATCTGGGAATGAAGGTAAAGCACCCAAGGAAAAATAACTCTGGCTCAGCAAAACTTTTTATTGATTTTTCCTCTGAGGTTCTTCTAACATCTCCTTTTAGAGGATGAGTGAGAGGAGAAGAAGGCCCAAGTGGTTAGAGGTGTCTGGGTTTCCACACATGCCACCATGGGTCTGGTCCTGGTATCGGCCTCAAGAGCAGGTCAATACAAGATGGCCGAGGTCTTGCTGGTGACAGGGGGGCAGGGTGGTGCTTGCCTTGGCACTCCAAGGTGCTCAGCTAATACTTAGTGAAAATATTATAGGAATGGGAGGGGGGATGTATGTGCTGGTCCGGGGAAGCTCTGAAAACCATTTGACTTACTGACTTGATTTTACTGGGTAAAGTCTTTGAGGAACCAAGGAAGTGGGACTTAGAAACATTTTGTTTTCTAGTCTTAATTCCATTAAGGCTCCATTTACATTTTGGATTTACCCAGTAAAAGGACCTCCAAAGGATAATCGGTGAAAACGTTAGGCTTTTGGTATTTACTCTCAGTCATTCAATCATGTCTATCCTTCCCCCTCCCCCATGGGCCTCATATTTGGGAGATGAGGAAAGAGTGGGTTGTTACACATGACCAAGGGTGAAGGGTTTGAGATGTCCCTTTGGGAGGCCTCTGACTAGCTCTCGTCTTTTCTTTCATCCCTATTTGGGGGCCAAAAAACAGTCTTGGGACGTCTGGGTGGTTCAGTCGATCAAGCATCTGCCTGCAGCTTAGGTCATGATCCCAGGGCCCTGGGAATGAATCCTGCATCGGGCTCCTGCTTCTTTTTCTGCACCTCCCCCTGTGTGTGCGCTCTCTCTCTCTCTCTCTCTCTGGTAAATAAATAAATAAAATCTAAAAAAACCACAAAAACCAAAAAACCCAAAAATCAAAAAACAAAAAAACCCAGAGTCTTCCCTATTTCCACAACTGACAGCTGTGCTAGGGAAGAGGTCAAGGTCCACCAAACATTCTCATGGATGATCAAGCAGAATCGTGTATTTAAAGCATAGAGATGGCCCCTGAGGAAGCTGGAGAGGGTGGAGCTGAAGGCCTTTTACGCTGTGTGGCTCATTGCCAGGGCAGGGGCTAAAATCCCCTTCAAATGATTAGGACTAGAGACTTCTTAAGGGCATCAGCATGATCTGGACTGCAGCAGATGAAAGGTAGAAAAGGTGGGGACATGAGTAGGTGAGGGGACCAGGGCTGGCGACACACCTGAGGGATGGCTTAATCCCTTACACTGCACTTATTTGCATATGGTTATTATGATGCACTGCTGGGTTCCTCTTTCTGTTGAATTTTTTTTTCCAGTGTTACTGAGCTATAATTGACATACAACGTGGTGTTAGTTTTAAGTGTACAACATGACTTGATGTAAGTATATATATTTTTTAAGATTTTATTTATTTATTAGAGAGAGAGAGAGAACATGAGCAGGAGGGGAGGGACAGAGAGAGAGGGAGAGAATCTCAAGCCGGCCTCTCGCTGAGCATGGAGACTAATGGGGGCTTGATCCCATGACTCTGAGATCATGACCTGAGTTGAAATCATGTCAGACCCCCAACTGACTGAGCCACCCAGGCACCCCCTACTTGATATATGCACACATTGCAAAATGCTTACTACAGTGTAACTTTGTAACATTGTACAATGTAATATCCATCACCTTACATAGTTACAACATTTTTAAGATTTACTCTGAGCAGCTGTCAAACCAACCATGTAGTATTGTTCATTTTAATCACCGGGCTATATATTACATCACCAGAATTTATCTTGTATAACTAGAAATTTGTACCTTTTGATCACATTCACCATTTCGCCTAATCTCTCCCATCCCCCAACTGCGGCAATCACTAATCTGTGTATCTATGAATTTGGATTTTTTTTTTTTTTGAGATTCCAGATGTAAGTGGAATCATACAGGATTTGTTTTTGTCTGACTTATCTCAGCATAATGTCCTCTGGGTCCTTCCGTGTTGTGGCAAGTAGCAGGTTTTCCTTCGTTGGTATGGCTGAGTAATATTCTATTGTATGTATGTACACCACATTTTCTTTATCCATTTGTCAATGGACACCTAGGTTGTTTCCCTATCTTGGCTATTGTAAATATGCTGAAGTAATGCTGGTTTTTATTTTTTTTTAAAGATTTTATTTATTTATTTATTTGAGAGATTGAGAGAGAGAGAGAGCATGAGCGGGGCAGGTGAGCAGAAGGAGAAGTGACTCCCCTGAGCAGGGAGCCAGACACGGGGCTCGATCCCAGGACACTGGAATCATGACCTGAGCCGAAAGCAGATGCTTAACTGACTGAGCCACCCAGGCGCCCCAATAGTGCTGGGTTTTAAATGCCTTATAGTACTTGGATTACAAAGATCAAGATATGACTTTTTTTTCCTCTGGATTTTTAATGACTATACTTGTGTGAATTAATCTGTTTTTAAGTATGAAATACATATGATCCTATAATAGGATTTTATTGGGACCTCTTTCGGTCAGGAAGCTGGGGGCTCATTGCATGAGCAGTAAACAGTGGCGCCCCTGTTTTTGGAGATGGGGCTGGAGGGGAGTCCGGGTAAGTGCAGGTGTGTGCCACTTGGCAAGCCTGCCCAGAGTGAGGCTGCTGGGTCTAGCATTTCCTGCACGGCTTATTGTGAATGACATTCTGGGAGACAAAAATATTACTTTCCCCCGGCACCTTTTAACGTCAAAGCTGCAGGTAAAACAAGACCTCCCAGAATTATTCTGACTTGAAGGAAGAAAAACTAAGCTACCCTTTCTTTGAAAAGCAGTATTGGGGCAAAATGGGACATTAACTCCACTTTACTACTTTTGATCTGCTACAGTCTAGGTTATGCTCATGACTTCAAAAAGTCTCCGGTTCTGACTGAAAAGGATTTTAGTCCCTGGCGATGCAGACTTTTCCAGAATCTGCAGGTGCCTTCCTCCCCTTCACACATGCTGTCCTTTCTGTGTCAAATGCTCTTGCCTCATCTGTTCACTGGCTAACTCCACTTCCTTCTTTGGTCTTTTGGAAGCTTTTCCTGACTCCCGGGCTGGGCTGAGAGCCCACATCCTGCATGACCTCAGGCCCGGCATCGACTATACTGGATCAGGGAGGTGTATCTACTTGTCTGTGCCCCATTCTGGGCAGTGGGGAGGTTATGCTTTAGTGGTCTGTGCCTCAATGTCCTTACCTGTAAAATGGGACCATTAGATATGCCGATCATGGGGCATGCGAGGATTAAGGGACTTAATACAACAGCACCAGGAGGACTTCTGGCATGTACTAAATGCTCTACAAGTGTGGCCTGTTCTTTTTATACTCAAGGGAAGGGTCCATCTCCGTCATCTTTATGGCTTTATGTCCCTAAAGCCTGTCTTGGTACGGGCACACAGTAAGCTGCCAAAACATATTCATTAAATACATGAGAGAAGGTCAAGGACTCTCTGAGGGTAAATCATGGACTTGGGACTTGGGAGGAACATCAGTGCCTCTGATGAGATTCCCATGGCTTTGCAGACTTACCCAAGGGCTCGCTCGTGCTCTCTCTCTCCCTCTCTCTCTCCCTCTCCTAATGTGGAGGCAGTAAGACCTTTGATCGCAGCCGAGGCACAGCTGTCTGGTTCTGTGGGAAGGACAGAGGCTCTCTTGGGCAGCAGTTAGGAGCCCACTGGACTGCGTATGGGGCACTCAGTGCCCAAAGGGGCTGAGACTTTAGAGAAAGCTGGAAGCTGCCAACCTGAATCCACTCACTCAAAGGGTCTTACAAAAGCCAGGTAAACGCAGCAGGAGAAGAGGTAAGCTTTGGAGGCAGAGGCACTTACTTCTGTGTCTCAGATCCTCAGTATAACCAGCTGTGGTCTAGTTATTAACTTTTGTTGGCCTCAGTGTCTTTATCTATAAAATGGGAACAGCAAACTTTGGAGTTTGTCAGACCAGAGTTAGAAAATCCATTTTTCCATTGACTGGTTGTGTGACATCGAGGCAGATAGATAGTCTCTTTAAACCTCAATTTTAGGACCTAATGAGCTGCCCCCAAATGGACATAATCATAGCATCTGATAATATTGTTGAGCTGATTAAATGAGACATCTTGATAATGGGAGCCTTGCTTATCTGTGGACGTGTCGTAAATGATTTCTTGCAATCCAGCAACTGCACACGGTGCAACGATTTCCTATTTGTTGAACAGAAGCCTAGAGGCGTGTCCACCTCCCCTCAAACAACACACATTCCTCTTTAGGAGACAGTTTTATTACAAAGCACAACAACCCAGCCAGAGGCTCGGATATCCGTGTGTTTTAACTCTCTATAGCCTTCAGCATCATTTTTGCTATTCTGTTTGCCCTGGTGGTTTTTGGTTATAAGTGCTTTATTACATAGAGAGACCCATCAGTGACCATTTCCTCCTTAATAAACCATGTCTTTAGATACAACCTGGTGCATTACAAACCATTATGCTGTGTTCTTCTTAGTACAAGAAGCAATGGGGCAAGGGGGTGTTAATATTCCTGAGACTTTGCCCAGCGCAGCTGAACCTTGGTAATACTTCCCCTGAAAAAGTACCCAAGAATGGCTTGGTGAACCTCACTGCCAGCCTGGCTCCACCTTCTCCAGACTACATTTTTGCACGTTCCAGGCTTTGGAACCAAACACTGTCAAATCGTTCCATTTTCAATCCTGGATTACATTCCATCTTGAGATCCCATTGAGGGAGGGCGCAAGAAAACTCAAGCAAAATTTTTGGTTTAGCTGCTTCACATTCCTCTGCTTGACAATGAAAGTATCTCATTTCACTCTCTTGGCATTTGTGGGGGAGAATATCGCGTGGGCAATGGGGCCTGAGCGAGCAACGGCGTGTGCCATTAAGTAATTTATTGGCACTTTGGCAGTGGCCATGTCAATATGACCATGTGGCCTCATTTCTAATTCCAGTGTTTCAGTTACAAATATTGTGGGGGCACAGTTTCTGGCATGGGAAGAAACAAAAACGTGTCAGGACATCTCTGCCTTTGTGCCCCCGGGACAGAGACTGAATATGAAGTAGCTCACGCTGCCTTTGACTTTCTTCGTCCTGTCCTAATATTCTTGAATTTACCTTCTGGTGCTCCAAGCCCAGCTTTGACCAAAAAGCGTCCTCTCTCCAAGCCTGGGGTGTTCTCCAGGCAGAAAAGAAGTCCAGACTAAAACCACTGGCTGAGAATGCTTTTGTTTATCCAAGAATGGCCCGCGCCAGCGCCACGTGCAAGGCCGGCGCCAGGTCCTGGGGATTCACAGGTGAAAAACGTCACCCCCCTGACCCGCTGGGACTTCTGTGGGAGGCATACATGTGCACTTAATTAGAGGAAGCTGTGACATGTGTCAGAGGAAGTGCTGGAGTCCATAGAGAGAGCACGGGATGGGAAGGAATTCTGCCGGTGGGGAAACTGAGGAAGATGCCATCACGGCCACAGCCTCTGAGATAGACCTCAAAGGACACCCCTTGCTTCCAAGAGCCTCCGAAGGCTCTTCTGTCAGAAGGAATCCCGAACACTAATAATAGCATGCTTTGCGAAATGCATCTGAGGCTTGCAAGGTGGACAGGACCTCTTCACAGAAGAAGTCACCTTCAAAAGGGTGGAGCGATGATCCCAGTTCCCATGAGTGGACAGGGTTAGGATCTGCCTTCGGATCTCCTTGGGACTTGGTTGGACGATGTGCTCCCACACTCAGCAGCTGCAAGGGGACAAGATTTAAGTGTCTCATCTGTCGTGGAACCCTGTCCTGAAGAGATGTCCAGACCTAGACTGGGCCAGCACAGGCCGGAGTGCTGGGAAACCCTGGGTGGGGAGAAAGCTTAAGCGGGAGGAGGAATGTCCCAGAGGTCGTGCAGCTCCCTGCCTTTCTGAGCTGAGCCGTTAGCTCTGTGGTGGGAATGCTACCAGGGTGCCTGGGAGCCCCCAGGGACCCCAGGGGGGAGTGAGCCTCCTTATAGCCCTCCCCGGCGCTTCGTCCTTATGCAGATGGCTTCGTGAGCCTTAACAACTGGCTCACGAAGGTATCAGAGGATTTGTTACAACCGACAAGGATGCTGAAGCCAACAGAGGTGAGACGACCCGTCCAAGTGACAAATAAATCATGTAAGCGGGGCTGGAATTCAGATACTCCTTTGGTCTCATTGGCTTGCGGTCGGCCCAGGGCTGTGGTGTCTTTTCATCTGGGTTCCTGGAATTCCTCTTGATAGGAAACAATGCGTCTGACTCTGTAATTGAGCCAAGGTTTGAAATGAAGTATTAGTCTGCCTTCAATTCTTGCTGAACCATAAATCATCTGTATCAGATCTTTCCCTGATAGCAATTTTGGTGAGGGAAGGAGGCGGGGGGTGGGGGGCGGATAATGAACACCGAGGTTCTGAAGGGATGGGAGGGGGAAGATGAGAGAAGTTGCTGGAGGGGGTATGTTGCCTACACCCAACACCCCTGCCTGTGACCGCAGCCTCCTCATAATCTGCCTGGGTTCCCTTCCTCTATCCTCCACTAGCTTCCCTTCCTTAAACATGATCCTGCTCTTTGGGCTTGAACTTTGGCTTATGCTGTTTCTTCCAGCACTAGAATGATGTTTAGAAGGATGACAACATCTTTCTAAAACCATTTCTTGATGCTCCTGCCTGGATCCATTCCATTTGGCTTTGACTTTGATACAGAAGGTCTGAGCCCTTGGGGTTGGCACTTGGCACTTGGGCATGAACTGGAATTGAGGGATGTGCTTGTAGAATCCCCCCACCAGAGTCCAGACGGCAAGGCCTATGTCTCAGTCTTTCCAGTTGATAGTAGTTTATATTTACATCTATTTAAAAAGATACGGTAGGTGAGTGCTCAGAGGAGAAGGGCCAGCCTGAGTGTTTGAATCAAACTCATGATGTTGCTTAAGGTCAGCCCAGTCGTCAGGCCATTGTAGGGACCTGGACCTTTGAGGTGCTGAGCGTCACGAGTGAGCTGCTGGGGCCATACAGAAGGGCTGGGTGGAGGAGAATTCTTCTGGAAAGAGCATTCCCAGGTCCAAATAGTTGACCGTCTGTACCGTCTCTTCACCAGTTGTAGCCAACCCCCAATGCATTTTTCTTATTCAACTAATTAACTCTTCCGGCTTGTTCCAGGCTAATAGAGTCAGGCGGAGAGAGAGACCCTAAAGAACAGTTGCTCGAATGTTCTTCCCTTGCGAACACATTAGCTTCTTTCCAGCCAATGTTTGGAAATCTCTGACTCATGTTAAGAACTTTACTTTTCAAAACGAGCTCGTTGTCTGCGTGAGAATGGCCCCTCAAGGTGTAGGTGTTTCCCAATATAAATAAGGTTCCTCAGATGTCTCCGCAGCTCGCCAAATGTGCACCATGCTCGAGAGCCTACGAGAGTTTTACATCTTACCTCGTTTGCCCCCACAATTCCTTCCAGAGACAGATAGGGCAGGGAATACGATCTCCTCTTTAGATGGGGCTCAGAGCCCAGGAGCTTTGACCACATGGCTAGCGAGGGGTGGGGCTGATTCTTGAAGCCAGAATTCCTGCTCTCTCCCAGGCATCTGAGATCGCACCAGTCACCACCACCAAAAGGAAAAGGACAGGATGGCCTGGAGGAGACATAAATAAAGAGGGAAAGAAGAGAACCAAAAGTGAAGCAGCCAAGGAGGAATGTATTCACTGTATTTTGGCTGGCGATTTTCTTTTTCTTTATCTTTCCTTTTCTTTTTTTTCTTCCTTCCCTTCCCTTTCTATATTTTATTATGATTTTCTTTTTAGAGAAAAATGAGAAATATTCAGAAGGAGGCCTATGGTGGTCCTCCCCACCTCTCCATACTAATTCTTTGATGGCAGCATTCTCCCCTCTAGGAGCTGGACATGGTCAGTACTGTTTTCCCAGCATCCCTTGCCAAAAGGGCATGGGCCCATGGCGTAGTCCTGGTCAGCATGACGGAAGATAATTCTGCTCAGGGGCTTCTGGAAAAGGGTTTCCTCCCTGACAAAATGAGACGTCAAAGGATGAACTGCCCTTCTTGCTTTTGGATGGGACCACGTGAAGATATGATGGCCAGAGGTATGGCAGCTACTTTGAGATTGCGAAGGATGGAGGTGGAGGATGAGACAGATCGCATCGATGGCAGCAGAACTCAAAAGTAGGCAGGAGGCAACTTTGATCTTATTTTCAATTGGTTCATTAACTGATGTTAGATGTGAGCTAGTAAATTTTCCTGTTGTTAAAGCCACAATGGGTGGATATCTCAGCTGAGACTGGAAGTGTTCCAACAGATTCATGCGGCAAGTGCCTGCACTCAGTAGGTACTTTGTCTGCACCCCTGGCCCTACTAGGCTCTGCCGGTCTGTGCTGAGAAAGGTATTTAATGCTCACCTTACACATTAAGTAAGACCCTCAGCTAAGAGCTGTGAAAGGTAACTTGGAGTTAAACTATTGCAAAAGTGACTCATAACTTTAACAGGTTATTAAAGTGTCAGTTATCTACCTCTCATCTCAGTGAATTGCGGCTTAGGGATAACAAGAAAATCTCCTTTATATCGGTGATCACACTTAAAAAAGAAAGGACTTCCTTAATGCCGACAGATAAATGGCATCGACTTCAAATCGATGTCCTGTCATCCCAAGCACCTCGCTGTCAAAAACATTCAAATCTGCATCTTCTTGCTGGATTTTTGTTCCTTCCACCCTGCCTTACTTATGTCCTCCTCGCTGTCAGGATTTTATCCGTCCTTGGGCAACTTTATGATTCCACTTTAAATTTTCATAGCACACTAATGCAAGAATCTGAACTTCTGGGATCAAGCACAGCTTTGGTGAGCTGGTGTATGCAGGGAGGGGGTGCTGGAAGGCCTGTCCAGAAGAAAGCTCCCCACCCTGCGTTTGCCCCTGGCTCAGCTCAGCTCCTGTGGGATTCGCTGACTATGCGGAATACACTTGATACGTGCTTGTCTGAGATGAATAAATGTGTGTGCAATCCAGCAGTGCTGTGTGCCAGATGTGGGCTTCTCCTGATACATCTGTATTACATCCAAAAGCCTTTGGGATGCCTTGAAGCCCTTCTCGGTGTGTCTGTATGTGGGGGGGCGGGTGCAGGTCTGTAAGTATGCATGAAAGGGGCTGCTGTTGCATGAAGAGAACCCATGAGTTGATAAGGCTGGGAAGCTAATGAGCAGGCCGCCCGCTAATCATCCTCCTGTCCCCCCCTTTTCTATACTCAGACGGCAAACAGGGCTTCCCCGAAATTTTGAGGCTCTGCCCCCCACATCTTGTCTTCAGCAACTAATGATATTGCCAATGTCAGGGCTGCGACAAGTTGTAGCGAGTGGGAGACTGATAAGAAACAGCGAGGAGTCGCTAATCGCTTTGGCGACAAAACGTGACAAGGTGCCCATTACTGGAGGCCGTTACACGCACCTCACGGGCGTTCCATGAACTCCAGCGCCAATTCTAATGACCTGAGAATCCACTTGCCCTTTTAGTTTTCTCCATTATCTGCAAGGAATGAAAATATTGGGAAAGTTATTGTAACTATAAAATGGCCACGGACCTCTTTTTCTTTTTTTTTTTCTTTTTTTTTAAATACAGTTTGATTTATCCCTTGACTTTGGAAAATGGTTCCTTACGCTTTGGCTCAAAGATGAACAGATCCGAGAGAGAGGGACTCGCTCCCTTTTTCCTGGTTTACTTGGCACCAGATCGTTCGGGCACCAGTTCAGGATGGGGGCGGGGTGGTTGTAGTTGCTTCACTGGAGCAAGGACCCAGTTTCTCACTCAGTTTTCCGAAAGTCTCTCAAGATGGATGGCCAGGTATAATTGTATTGATGGGACTTTGGAAGACTTTGGAAAAGGCTTTCCTAAACTGGGTGAGAAACTATTCATAAAAAAATATCAAATGTATTTACTAAGCAATCATCCATACAGATGGGGCCCCCGCTTCGTTGAGCAACTGCTGTCACCTTGTCTCTCCGGTGGCGCTGATCTCTAGCTCTGTGCGTGACGCTGCCCCTCACCCCTCCTCTGTCACTCGCTGGGAAAGTGCCTGAATTGTCTTATAAGGCAACCTTGAGCTCTCCTTGCTCTGCGCCTCTGTGTTACCTTTTAAACACACGTCTCTTCTAGAATGTGTGACATATGATGGCAGCGTGGATACAGGTCTGCTGTTGGAGGGAGAGAGAATGGAGGTGGAGAGCACCAATGGTAAGCTCTCAGCGAGTGAGCGTTTAGGTGACGGGGGGCAGAAGCAAATCCAGTTAAGGAGAGCACGAAGCCAGAGTCACAAGAGCAGGGACGCAGCAGAGGGGAAGTGCGTGTCACCTCTGTCCGTGCCTGGGGAGAGAGTCCAAGCAGGCTGCTCCGTGTTATCAGACCACTTCAGGGTTGATAGGCTACGAGGACTATCAGCAGAAATGATCATTGTTCTCTGTGTTCTAACCTTACTCTTTCTCTGGTAGCTCTCGGATGTCCTAAAATGGCAAAAAGTGTTGTTTATATAAGGCAGTTAAGTTCGGGGGCAGAAACAGCTATCTCTCCTGCTAAATGATCCTAAGTAAAGTGACGGCTGCCGATGATGGGACTTTTTTCACTGAACACCAGTGACAAGGGTGGTGATGGATGGTATCTACTAGAAGGGAAACCGGGTGATCTGGGCTACAGGCAGGGCTCACACATACTCTCTGGGGCCGACAAGAGATGGCGGTGCTCAAGGGCAGGCTCTTAAGTCTCTGGCTACTGACTCTACTCATACCTCTCGCTCTTTCTGGCCTGGGCCATACCTCGTCTCCCATTATGGGGGCTACCAAACTTCCTTCATTGTCTCTTCTTTCTCCACCTTCCATAGTTCACATGGTTTATCAAAAAGTAGGAGAAAGAATGGCTTTCCTATTCACGTAGCTTCGCAATTACCCCTGTCTTACACCTGGAGCTTTGCTTTGGAAACTCTAAAACTAAGAAAAAAAAAAATATATATATATATATACGCTGCAATATGGGATGAGACGTCCCAAGTCTAGCAAACGTGAATACCAGAAGAACAAGTTATATTGAAATATTATTTACTACATGGGGATAACATAGAATTGTTGATGTTAAGGAAGGGGAGAGTTTCAAGAAGGAAGGTGTAATAAAGACAACACATTTATGCACAGACTTAAGAGAAAGATGAAGAAAAATACTTAGTTTTGCCAACAAGTGTTAGTTGAAATTCCTAGATGGTTAGACCAAAGGGGACTGAAGCCAGATTGCGGAGAATTAGAAAAACAAGGGGATCGGGAGGCAGAGATAGTCTCTTGGCATTTTAGATCGGCACCCTGGCAGACATTCCCATTTAACACAATTATGTCCCGAGGAAATCACAGCAAACACATTCTGATGCATTCCTGAATTTATTACGAATCTAGGCAGTCTCCAAGGGGGCGTGGGAGACAAGAACAGTGAGCAAGACCTTCATGTGCCCTGGCAAAGTCTGCATAAATCTGGAGGTGGACAGTCACATCGGAGATACGTGAATACCACCTGTGGTAGTTTTCAGGGCTGTGTCACTGAGAGTAACAGAACTCCTTACCAGTGTAGTAAGAGAGACAAATATATATCTAACTTCTAAAACTAGCAGCAAACAGAAATATAATACTAAAAGTGTTACCAATGGCAACAAACAAATGGAGTCCAAACGATACCTAACAAACTATGTGCAAGATCTGTATGAAGAAAACCATTGTTCATTTATCAATAAAACTTTATTGAAAGTCCCTAAGAAGACCTAAACAGAAAAACATACCGTTTTCATATAGATAATACTTCGATATTATAGTTGTCCCTTCTCCCTAAATTGAATGATAGATTCAGGACAATTTTTATCAAAATCTCAAGTGTTTTAGGTTTTTTTTTTAAAGGAATTGACAAGTTAATTCTAAAATTTAAATGAAAGAACAAAGTCCCAAAGAGAACCAAGACTCTGCTCAAGAAGGAAATAATGGAAGGCTATGCATTCCCAGGTAACCAGGCATAATATGACCAGGCGTTATAATTCACATGGAGTTATGTGCTGGGCTAAGGAGAATCGGCAGCTCAGACAGCAATGCACAGGTGACACTTTATATGACAGGAGGCTGGCAAATGACTGGGAAAGGAAGGAGCACTCAGTCGATGGTGCTGAGAGACTTGATTATCCATACGGGAAAAAATTAATAATTAATTAATGCATTTGCCTGGCATATTACTGAAATAGGATTAATTTCTGAGTCATTTAGAGAATTTCTACAAATCATTTAGTCCAAGTTTTTATTTGAATTCCAGTTAACATACAGTGCAATATTAGTTTCAGGTGTACAGTATAGTCATTCAACACTTCCATACAGCACCCTGTACTCATCATGGCAAGTGCCCTCCTTAATTCCCATTACCTGTTTCCCCCAGCCCCGCCCACCTCCCCTCTGGGAGCCACCATTTTGTTCTCTATAGTTAAGAGTCTGTTTCTTGATTTGCCTCTAATTCCCCCACCATGTTCATTTGTTTCTTAAGTTCCACATATGAGTGAAAACCTACAGTATTTGTCTTTCTCTGACTGACTTATTTCACGTAGCATAATATTCTCTGGTTCTATCCATGTCATTGCAAATGGCAAGATTCCATTCTTTTAGATGGCTGAATAATGTTCTCCGTATGTATATGTGTGTATCTTTATACCTATCACCTCTTCTTTATCCATTCATCACTTGCTGGATATTTGGTCTTCCTTAATTTGGCTACTGTTGATAATGCTGCTGTAAACATCAGGGTGCACGTATCCCTTCAAATCAATGTTTTTTTGTCGCTTTTGGGTAAATACCCAGTAGTGCAATTGCTGGGTCATAGAGGAGCTCTATTTTTAACTTGTTGAGGAAGCTCCTTACGGTTTTCTGGAGAGGCTGCACCAGCTTGCTTTCCCAACAACAGTGCAAGAGGGTCCACCTTTCTCTGTCTCCTCGCCAACACCTTTCGTTTCTTGTGTCGTTGATTCGAGCCATTCTGACGGGTGTGAGGTGATATCTCATTGTGGTTTTGATTTGTATTTCCCTGACACCAGTGATGTTGAGCATTTTTTCATGTGTCTGTTTGTTAGCCATCTGTAGGCCTTAAAAATTTCTACAAATCATTTTCCAAAAAAGAACATCAACCCAACAGAAGACATGAGGAAAAGACGTGTTACTGAAGAGAGAGTAGGAGTAACAAATACGCATCAGAGAAGATGGTTTAACTTCATCTGTAAGCAGGGAAATGCAAACTGCTTATAAAGTTCAAAACCAATCAAGAGTAATATACTGTTTGTTTATAAATATATGTATTAAAGTCATATGGCAAGTCGATGATTAACACCAAATTCAGCACAAGGTTGCACTCTGGAGGGAAAGGTGTAGGGTAGGGAAGGAGCAAAGCACCCAAGTAGATTCATTGCTCAAAGTCAAGCCTAGGATTAGGTTCGTTGGCAGGTTCATACGTTTTATTATTATGTTCATAATTCATATATTTGCTACACACATCCTTCAGTATGTATCATGTATTAAGTAATTTTTAAAAGTCAGTGAAAAAAGGACAGAAAGTGAAGAAGAAGACTATGGGAAGAGACTTCTGCCTGCTTCCTTGCTCAGAGGGCGGGCCCTTTGAAACTATATGTAAGTGGCCCATATTTTCGAGTCCGTACTGTCTTAGAGGGCCAGGGAGATGAGATCCCCATTCTCCCGGTCTGTGGTGAAGACTCTTTGTTCAGGCCGCTGGTTCTCTGGCCTCAGCTCTGCAGGCAGCAGAAACCGACTCTTTGCTTATCACAGGAAAGGAAGAAGGGTAAATGAGTTGGCCCCACAGAACCATGCTTCAAACTGAAAACGGCCCTGTGCTCTGCTATACCCCGCAGAACATGCAGAGGAATGTCTAATGAAGGCTTTTTGATGGTAGCGGTGATGAGGAGAAGAATCCCTGTGAGAGGAGCTGCTGGCAGATGTTGGCCGGGTCATGAAACCCATAAATGAGAAGAGCTCTCTGGCGTTTGGAGAGTCACACGGGCTTACTCAGGGGCTGTGGGCCCCCTTATATTTCTTGTCTGAGATTGCCCCCAAAGCTAAGTGAGCAGTTTTTTTTTAAGTTTTTATGTAAATTCTAGTTAACCTACAGTGTAATATTAGTTTCAGGCGTAAAATATAGTGAGTCAACACTTCCCTACATCACCCGTGCTCATCACAAGTGCCCTCCTTCATCCCCATCACCGATTTTACCTGTTCCCGCCCCCGCCCCCCCTCCCCACCCTCTGCTTGCCATCAGTTTGTTCTCTGTAGTGAAGGGTCTGTTTCTTGATTTTGTCACTCTTGCTCTTCCCCCCCCTTTGCTCCTTAAATTCCACATATGAGTGAAATCATATAATATTTCTCTTTCTCTGACTGACTTATTTCGCTTAGCATAATACACTTCAGCTCCATCCATGTCATTGCAAATGGCAAGATTTCGTTCCTTTTCATGGCTGAGTAATATTCCTTTGTGTCTAGATAGACCACATCATCTTTATCTATTCGTCAGTCGCTGGACACTTGGGTTCTTTCCATAATTTGGCTATTGTTGAAAATGTTGATATAAACATCGGGGTGCATGTATCCCTTCGAATCAGTATTCATGTCTTCTTTGGGTAAAGACTTAGTAGTGGGATTGCTAGATCATAAGATAGACCGCACCTCTGAGTGCTGGTGTCCCTGGGGATATGGGGGAGCCTCTGTGACAGAACCAGCTACCTCTGTCCACCACCTGCAGCGCCAGAGTCCAGTTGGGAAGTTGAGTGAGGTGGAGAAAGTGAGGCTACCAGCACCATATTGCTGATTTCCCAGCACTACAGAATTCTCAGCTGAGCCTTAAGGAAAGGGAAGGCAAGTTCTATCTCATCTTCCAGAGAACACTTGAGCATTCTCAGCTAGGACTCTCCTAAAATGTATCTGTACAGGTAAAACCATCAGGGCGACATGCATGAATATGGGGACAAGTCCTTTGGCCAGAAAATGGCTAGACAGCCTGCAGCTCTCCCTTTAGGATTGGCTGTTGCTGGCAGGACAGGCTGTCCGGGGAAGGAAAGGAAAACCTTCTCCCCCAAAGTAGGTATTGGTTGGAATTCAGCAAACAGAAAACAGGGATCCCCGAAAGGAGTGAAACTTAATGACTTCGAAGACAGTGCCACAAGCTTGAATTGTTTTTATGTGCTGGCATTTCATTTCTCTCTCCTTTCGGATTCTGATTTCATCGTCTTTCAGACTTGTACAAGGCTGTGTGGGAAACCTACCCCTGCTTCTCTCCGCCTTTAGTGACCCCACTGGAATCCCACCTCTCTCTGTCCCCGAATCCCTTAGAGTGAGAGCGAAAGATCTCTCCGTTACTGTTTATGGCCATTGTTGTTATTATTAGTATTAATTATTATTTTAGTCTAACAGTGTAGTTGGCAATACACCTTGTTCTGCCTTTGGTTTCAATTGTTGCTGAGACCTATTCTTTTAATGCAGGATGTGATACAACAGACAGAACCTGAGCTTTGGGGTCAATGTAATACAATTTGTTTATGTAGATCCTCCTCCTTTCAAAAACATGGTGAAAACATGAAACAGACAGTTGCAATAAAATGACACAGCAAAAATATGCCAGTCATCAAGGGTAGAGCCGAGTTCCTGGCACTGTGCCACCTGTCAGTGCTGTGAAGAAAAATGCGACATCATTTAAGCTCTGGAAAAGTATTTGGAGTTACACCCGGCTTCAAATCCCAGCCCTACCCTTCACTGGTCATGTACCCCCGCATTAGTTTTTTAAACTTCTCCAAGATTTGGTTTTTGTAAATGTGTGAACTGTTTATAAGTATGTAGTTAAGTCACTGTGACCATTAATACTAAATATATGTAAAGTGTACCTCAAAGTACATAGCGCATAATATCTAGTATCTATGTATTCATCCACGTATCTGTCCATCCATCCATTTCCCCCTCTATCATTTATCCCTTCATCTACTATTTATCTATCTTCCATCCATCCATCCATCTTTGTCTCTTCCTCTATTACCTATTTACCTATCATCTATCACTTCTTTCTCTACTGCTATCATTTATCTCTGCCTTTGTCATCTATCATCTATCAACCTACTTACTTACCTACCTACCTATCATCATCTGTCTACCCATTTATCCCTTCCCTCATCTGCCTGCCTATCTATCTATCTATCTATCTATCTATCTATCTATCTATCTATCTAGTATCAATCTATTCACTTTTCTCTCCCTTTCTCTCCCCCCATCTCCTTAAATCAGTACTCCTACTTCATAAATGATGTACTGTTATTTGACTTTCTATGGTCTTAGAAACTTTGTTTTTTGAGATTATAATCTGCATTATAATATTTTCAAAGGCAGGGACTTCATCCTATACTTTTTATTCCTCCTCCCCCCCTTTTTTTTCCTGCTGAGTGCTGGTTACAAAGCTGGCATTAAAAAAAAAAACATTTATTGGTTTGGTTCTTCCCATGAGAATGCCTTGAGTTCTCCTTTGCTTCCATTTTGTCAGGAGTATGTCTCATCTCTGTTAGACTTTGCTTTCCTCTTGACTTCAGCGGTATGAAGAAAATGTTCTATTTGCCTGGACTGGGCCCTTGGGTTAACTCTTCTCATGTTAATGAGTCTCTAGGATTTTCTGGGTTGTTTCTGCAGAATGGAGGGCACTGGCTACTGCTCTTCTATATACATCATTGGGCTCCCTTGATGTCCATTCCAACAGAAAGGGGGAAATGGCGAGTGGGTTTATCTAATCCAAATTCTGGGCAGTCTGGGTGGCTGCCTGAGAGTGACCTCTCAGCAGGTGTGTGGGAATACCCCTCCCTGAAAGAAACTTGGGAGACTTGAATCCACAGGAGTCCCAGACCGTTATTGTACATAAGGGTAGGCCTTTTTCATCAGTGAAAAATGTAGGAGCCCCTGCCCCTGCTCCCCAGAGTTGCCCTGTATTCAGAGAAGGCACAGAGACCCATTATGTTAGTTTGGATGTGTTGGCATTCAGATCTTCCCACAGATCCGGCCAAGCCTTAATGAGATGACTCTCTAAGCTCTGAAGTTCAGCTCTCCTCTGAAAGCATGGTGCCATGGCCTTCCCATCCCCTGCGCCTTGGTTCCCAGAAGAGCTGCCATGGGAGCCGTCAGCCAACTGGAGGGAAATAGAGACCCTCTTGAATCGTCTTAAACTGGGGTTTCAAAGAAGGCTCGCTTCACACGCTTCTCTGCGGCATTCTAACGCAAGCCTTCAGAGTTGCCTTAACAGTTGACGTCTTCTGTATCACTCACCGCTCATGACAGCTCCTTCAGGCAGCGTGATCGCTCTAGTCTTACAGAGAAGAAATTCAAGGCTGGCAAACATGGGCATTGACGTGTCATCTCTCACTTCAGAGCCCGTGCTTTTCCCAGGGGGCTGGCCTGCCTTCTCTTGAGGATATAGAAATTCGATGTTTATTAAAAAATCATTTAACATTGCAACTCCCACACGTAATTAGCACTCCTTTTTTGGGTTTGCATTTTTTTTTTTGTTTGGGTGCCATATGACAAATAAATCCAAAGATATTTTGGAAAGCCAGAAGTGGGAAGCTGACTTAAAGAAGCAATGGTGTATTTAGAAATACAATAACTTAGCAGTGAAAATCCAGAGAGTGGCAGAAGGTTTGCACATTGATGCCAGCTGTTGGGACCTACTGACTCACGTACATTCTCTTTCTTCCAGATGGTCTTCTCAGATCCTTGGTAGATGAGAATTCATTACACATGATGCTTTTGTAAATAAATCTAAGGTCTTATGTGTACAATGAACATTGTATTAATGAAAGAGAGGAAAAGAAAGAGAATGAAAGTTTTTTTTTTTTTAAGGCTCAAGGCTTTAAAATTTTTTCTTTACCCTCATATTCAGTGAGTCAGGGTTGAGGGAGCAAGTTCTAGTAGTTTCCAGATGGTGATCTCTGTATTTTTTTTTTCCTTTTAATTAGTCGTGTTTCTTGATAAAACAGCTCTATGATCAGGGCAAGTTCTTAAAGTATGGGTGTCATGATTCTTAGTTTCCAATAAAGTTGAACAGATAACTCGAATTATTGAGTGGTATATTCTATTCTGTAGATAAATACTATTCTTTCTAATGTCACTCAGCACAAACTACTATGAAGGTGAGAAGTAATCTTAAAAATAAGCACAATAAATCAAGGGCAAAATATTAAACACAAGACTCTACTGATGAACATAAAAGTATAAGTTTAATTCTTATTAGAAAGAAAATGTTGAAATGCTACAACCAGGATTTATTTTTCTAATTTAACATTTAAAAACATTTTTTTTTTCAGTGCAAAAAGGTAGTTTTATTCAAGCACAGAGACAGGACCCAGGGTAGAAAGAGCTGTACTGCCTAAAAATTTTAAATTTAAAAATTATTTTAAAATTTTTATCAGCAGCCATATATTGGAATGGCTAAAAGTTATATCATCAATATCATTGAGTTTCATTACAGATAGCTATACTGGATTTCAAGCTGTGATTTCTTGGCTGGGGAGGTTGAATGGATACAAATCAAACATTTTTTTTTTTTCGTCTATCTTAGGGTGACGTCTGTTGAGTTGGTCCAGTCCACCAGTTTGTCAGGATAGCTTTGTGAAATGTCAGGCCAGACTTTTAAGGATCCTGCTTCTCCCAACAGAGGCAGACTTTGGAAAAATGCACCAACTCTGTGTGTGTGTGTGTGTGTGTGTGTGTGTGTGTGTGTTTGCACGCGTGCACGCATGCATGTGTGTGTGTGAGTGTGTGTTTCTAACTCTACCTGGTCATGTAGACACAACTTTGGTCTTCAGTTCAATTTGGCAGTCATGAAGTTGGAGCCTTTCTATAAAATCCTCCAAACTGGCAGCTCCAACCACATAGGTGGGACTAATCTTACAGTGAACAAGTATACTCAGGGCAAAATGAATCTGGCAGAATGGCTAGAATCACTACAATTTTCAGACGTATTCTCACCTTCCTGAAAATTTAAAAACTGCTCCTTAGGAAGCCCATTACTTACAATGAGTACTTTAGAGTCTTATTTCTCTTATATTTTATATATTCATTCTTAGGACCATTACACACACACACACACACACGCACACCTGTTCTCAGCCTATTTGGATTCAACTCACTGCCAAATTACCAACCTTTTTGCTTTGCCTTCTTCATCTTTGTACAAAGAAAATACCAAAACCACTCTCCAGCTCCTGCCCTCCGTGAAAGAATGATTTTTAGAAAAGTAAATAAAGCAATAAGGAATGAGGAGATTCCCTGTGTTGATTCTGGAATGAAAGTGTGATAGCAGACTTAGTGCAAGTTATCCCACACTGAGGGTGTCTTGAAGTCAACCATTTAAATCAGACTGTTTGTCTAGCCACACCTAATCAAGAAACAGAGCCGGGCAGAACCTAACTTAGCAAGCTCTGCTGGTCTCTTTGGAGATTGTAACTTTTCTATGATCTTCATAGGAAGATCTGTCGGAGTGCTTCTAGCACACCCGTGTGACTTTTTGAATAAGGAAATAGTATGAATTCTAAGGCAGATGCACACGTGCGTGTGCACACACACACAGACACACTGGGTAGATAGCTGCTCAGATATTTCCAGATGCATACAACTTCAGATCCAACTTCAGGCAATAGGATGCTTTGGAACCCAGGATGTCACTTCGGCCTGGTCTGGCAGCCATGGGTTTATGGGATCATTTTGATGCAGACCATGGCCAGTTGGATGCAGACCTGATGTTGCAGTTGGAGCTGCTGAGAATCTGTCTCCGTGGTTCTCAGAGTCACACACCACTGCGGACTGCATCACGCCAGAATGTAGCGGGCTGAGAGCCCCCATGTGATCCCGTCCCACTGCACACATGTACATTTAAATTAGAACTCCATAAACTGTTATGCAAGAAGATGGCACTTGACATGTGTAGAGGCAGGTGGGACACATGGGCTTTTGGGCTCTTTCTTTCCATGGGACCGAATATATATTGACAGTGTAGCTCTTGCTTTGAACATCAGTATTTAATTCTTTACTTTGGACCATGGGTATATGCAGCCAAAAGATACCTATTTAAATGTCGAATCAATTACTGCAAAGAAGCAAATAAGCATTTCTGTTTTGTTTTGTTTTTTAAAAACTGGAACTAAGTGATAGCTGCATATAGTTGATGGAGTCCATTGATTGCTTCTGATCATGTGGACCCAGGCTGGAATCAATAGACCAGAGATCTCAAGTACAATCGCCTATGGGATTAAGCATGTAAGTAAATGAAATGGGTTGAGTTCAACACATGCCCCATTCGGGCAACCCGCCTCAGTTCCAGCAGATACTGCCATATGCAGGATGGCCAAATCTTCCAGTTTTCAAAAGGAATGTCTATACCTGACATAATATGCTTCTACCCGTTCATGCTATATGATTCCAACTCACCCTTTAAAACTTGGTTCAAATATATTTGCTACAGGCAAAATTTCTTAACTCCCACGAAGAGAATAAATGACTCTACCCTCTCTCCTACTAATAGCATGTTGTGCAAACCTCCAGGATTGCTCGCACCACACTAAGGATGTAGTGCTTATCTGCTGTGTCCCTGGCTATACCCTGAACTGTTGAAGGGCAGGCCCCACAGAGCACTCCAAAGCAAGTGCCTGCCCTAAGTAGGGGCCAAGTAAGGCTGAACAGTTGAAGGAAGGTTACGGAGGCAGGATCCGAGTAGAAAGCCTCAGGTTCCGAGAGCTGATTGGGTGATTTGGCAAATAACGGAACAGGTAGAGCATAGGCCTTGACAAAGTTTGCCCTTAGCGTTCCTCACCGTCTTCTTAAATACTCTTCCTGTTTTTTCAGTGCCACCTATGACATTCCTTTTCCCAGGTGGCACATCATATCTAACTCCTGTTCCCCCCCCCATGCTATAACCTATTCAATATGATATTAGACTGTGACATTTTAAAGGCAGGATATTAGCCTATTATTCTCTGAAGGCCGAGAGTCTACCACAGTGACTCGAATGCAGCTTCCTACGTGCCGTTAGGAATGAAAAAATGAGTGAAGAGTCAAGATGTTTATCAGGTTGCTTTCTGTCTGGGGCAGCTATCTGAAAGCAAGTCTGTAGAGAGAGAGATGATCCTGGGCAGGCAATTAAAAAAAACAGCTTATGCATAAGGGAGGAATGGAAGACCCCTGGATATGAAAAATTGTTCACTTCATAATTTCCCTGAGGGCTAGGCTTAACCAGAAGGAGAACCCGATCCAAAAAATGGGACCATAGCTAATGTTTTTGTTGGCTGCTTAAGTTTACAATTAGACTCTAGATTTCTAGAATCTTCTTCATCGCATAAATTGCAAGTATTTGACCAAGATGTAAGCCATCTTGCATCGCTGTCTTGCGGCTACCTCATCCGTGAGATGGAATCAATGATACCCTTCACACAGCCACTGGGAAGCTCATTTCCAAGTCACTGGTGTAGAAGGGATGTCGGGGTGAGCAGATAATTGTGCTGCCCACTCAGGCTCTAATTTGGTGATGTGGCTCTGATACTTTGCCTCTGAGCTGAAATAATGCAACATAGAACATGTTTTCCTCTGAGGCAAAGCGGCTTGTCATGTATCAGACTATGCTCACTCCTGAGCATGAATCATAAACGGATATTTCTCCAGCCACATCACCCCCGTTATGAAAGACATTATTGGATTTCTAGTCTTGGGTGGGGAAAGAAAAGTAGCCTGCAGCCATAGAGCATAACAAAATGTTGTTGTCAATTTCTGGTGCTTGGATGATGGGTTGGTATTACTCACTGCTGCTAAGAGTAGTAATTACATTATAATGTTGTCCCTTTTGTGCCCTAAAACAGAATCCTCTGAGTACAGGGAGGGTGACTTAATGGTCTGCTCTATTCAATCCGTCTGGGTTCTCATGGTTTTTAAGTTCCAGTAAGAGAAATTTAATTAAGGTATAGTAATAAAATAACAATATTGCAGTAGTAATTGTAACAGTGGAGAGTGAGCTCAATTTTCCCCCAGTTTGCTATACATATAAATGCATTTCTATGAGAATGTTTGTGGGAAATGTGTGTTAACATCAATAGATCACCACAAAGCTTAAGCTCTAGTTTTGGTCACCTTTTCCAAGTATAATTTCCTGAACTTGAGTCTGGATGCTTTTCAACATAGGACTACACTGGGGAATCAGTAACGGTCCTAAGAAGAGGGTGGATAGTTGAGAAATACTTGCATAATTGAGTAGAGCTCCATAAATATTGGTGGCTATGAATTTTACATGATTTCTTATCTGAGATCTCCTTTACTTAATCTCCTACTAACGCTATGAGTGGGGCAAAGTGAATGTCGGAAATCTCTTTTAAACATAGAGAAATTCAGCCGCAAAACCATTAAGTCACCTGTCCTGTGCTACCCTTATGGCCCCTGGCATAATCAGGAGGAGAACCCCGAATGGCACCCAGACTCCCAGCTGACAATGCATATCACTCAAAGTCACAAGGGTGCAGGGTATAGAAACTCTTAAATAGCACGTTTGCATCTAGAGTGGTCCGGGGACGTTGCTGCCTGGAAGCCAAAGGATAGAAACATAACCTAGATGTCCATTCTGTACAAAATCAAAGTCCTAGATGATTCCATGTGGTAAGAGCTGTGCCCACATATAATGATTAAGGGCTGCTGATACCCTTAGGCTCCCTGTAAGACCAGTTTCCAAGAGACCAAGACTGAGTGTCAGTACAAAGAGACAAAGACAAAGAGAAGAGGACTTTGACCCCACCTCTGTCCCAGAGTGCACACCTCTCAGAGGTTAGCTCTGCCTGTCTGGGGAAACCAATGAGTGCTGTGACCAAGGCCACATAATTTCATGTTACAGTCCAGCTAGCCTCCCCATGTTTTTCAAGAGGATTGGCCATTGTTGAGTAAATAGACCACCGTCGTCACTGTGGCTGGGACTATGCCTTGAGAGTATTAGGTATTAGAGGAATATGTGGGGCAAATCACCACCTGTTATACAGAGTTTCTGCGCTTGTAAATTTTCATTTAAGGCTCATATTTGAAACTGCTATTTGTTTCCAAGATCCATGGCCTTTCTGTTCTGATTGGCCGTCATGTGACCTCTGGTGGTCTGATTTCTCTGGACAGACTGTGGTCTCTTTAATATGCCTCCCGGAGAGCCTCCCAGAGCAGATTCCTTTGCCTGCCTGCCTGCCTTCCTGCCTTCCTTCCTTCCTTCCTTCCTTCCTTCCATTTTGTTTATTTATTTGACAGAGAACACAAGTAGGCAGAGAGGCAGGCAGAGGGAGAGGGGGAAACAGGCTCCCCGTTGAGCAGAGAGCCCGATGCGGGTCTCAATCCCAAGACCCTGAGATCATGACCTGAGCCAAAGGCAGAGGCTCAACCCATGGAGCCACCCAGGCGCCCCCTCCCAGAGCAGATTTCATCAAAGTCACGTAGCTTGTGCTTCAAGTCAGACTATCCAATATGTACTCTGAATTTGGTGAAAATCTGTTTAATGTAAAGAGGGTAAGATAGAGATGGAAGTCTTTCA
This sequence comes from Procyon lotor, assembly GCA_028646535.1. Classification (NCBI taxonomy): domain Eukaryota; kingdom Metazoa; phylum Chordata; class Mammalia; order Carnivora; family Procyonidae; genus Procyon; species Procyon lotor. The sequence goes on from CM053615.1 coordinate 12,455,644, forward strand.
TTATTATTATTATTTATATAAATTACGAGATCAGATTATCTAAAAGATACTAATGGCTTCCCCCTACAGGCTCCTGAATGTTGGGCTTTTGTTTGGTCAAATTCCTTCTGCTTATCTGGACCTGCTTTTTTGAACTTTTAATGCCGAGTTTTGAGTTTCTTTTCACCCTTTTCTTATCCTATGGCTTCTAGGCTGATGTTTCTTAAACGAGAGTCTGAGAAATCCTGGATGTGTCTAAGGACCACCTTGCAGGGTCTGAGAGCTCTTTACAATAATTTTTAAATGTTGTGTTCATATTTTAATAAATCTGCGAAGTTAATATAAGCATCTTCTGGATTATAGTAGGCCTTCAATGTTGGTTGTGTGACACACCTATGATCTTTCTTTCTTGATAACGATATCGCCAACTTCCTTTGGAAAACAATTCTCTTTTAGGCCCACATCTTGGGTGAAAGTAATGCCCTCCAGGGCTCTTGGCATCATCTCTGATGGGGATCAGTCCAATTCATTCCGTTGGCCTCAGAGATGAGAACATAACCCATTAGAACCAATGGGGAATATTTGCCAAAGATTCTTTCAGCTACGACCCCCCAATTTGGGTGATATTTTAAAAATTTGCCACTGAAAGAAATCCTGACAGGTACATAGATCATTCAGATGAATTTAGTGCCTATGTTTGTGTTTATCGATCCAATGTCTCCTGTGCCAAGAAGTACTATTTAATTATCTTGAGCTAATAAGAAAATCATAGAGGTCAATTTCATATGTAAATGATGCACACACACATTTTGTAAATGCAAGGTTTGCAGTAATCCAATGGAAGGAAGTGAGTCATCAGATGGCATCTATTTTTTCAAGCCTGCCAGACCTAAAGGACGCATACTAACAGGTATGGACTCCGGATTCAGACTGCAAGAAATGATTGACTCTCATCAACCCACTATCATCCATCACGTCAAATTGGGATGGCTAATTAAAAATTTATTGGCTCAAGGTTTTGTCTGTATTTAAAGCTTTTTTTTTTTTTTTTAGTTGCTCAAGAACTGTGAGCATAAGGGCTTTTATATCTAGAAGTTTAAGGTTGTACAGATTTGAGGTAGCATTCAATAAAATTAACACCAGGGGCTTAAGGGGAAGTGTGTATGTGTGTGTATGTGTGTTTTACAGGGAATCTGTTCATTTCTTGAATTTTAGAAGTGTTGTCGTAAATGGTAAAAAGGTACATTTATGTTAAAAAGACAGACTTTGGGACTGGATAAACATCCTCCTGTCTGGAACATTACTGAATCACACCAAACTGTATAAAATTCTACCTCTAAAATTCCAGCTCTTAAAAAGGAGCTTCTCTCTTCTAAGAAGGACTAAATGTTTTGGAAGCATTACTGGTCTCATTTTCAGCTCAGCAGTGTGCAAGTTCATTCAGCAAACTCTTGGAACACAGGTGAAAATGAGCCGGAGCCCAGCAGAAATTTATTTCTAGAGAAAAGCCACGCACCAGCGGGGGGCTGGGAAGGGTGAGGTGCGTTTGTGTAGTGAGGTAGAATCTGAGAGTGACTACCCTTTTTTCTGGAAGAGGGCTCTCTGTGCTCCATCCGTAGTGGGTGGAGCCTCAGAACCTGGAAGTCACAAGTGGTTTCACGGGACAGCCTGAGCTGTGATTTCCTGTCACTTGCATTCTGTCCCACAAGGAGCAACCTTTTTCTGAGGGGAGCCTCTAGGTGCATGTATCAGTGGCCTGCATTACCCAGTCACAAGAACCAGTCGAGGTCATTTCGGGTCAGTTCAACGGATATTTTCCAAATTCCTGTTACATGCCCAGCATTGTGTATATTTGGGGGAATAAAAGGGGAGACGAAGATGTGATCCTTTTGCTTAAGAAGTGTGTGGTACAGAGGAAACACAGATTTTACAATGTGGAAATCCTATAGCAGGGGTAATCACTGAATACTATGGAAACCCATTTCACACCATCTGTCAATTCATAGACCCACACACACAGTTGTTTGATTATTTTGACTTTACAACTGGTTACATCACCTTAGACAGACTTGGATGGTGGCGGGTCATACGTGGAGAGCAGGGAGCTGCATAGTGGGTGAAGGGTCATGCTGAGTTTTTGGATTTCCAGCAACGTTTTGGCCAGTTTCACTTACTGTTGGGGAAAAACCTATTTGGTGAGACCCTTATGGCTCTTTCTTCCACACCTGTGTGTAATGAGAAGCTCCCTCTCTTTCTCTCTCTCTTTCTCTCTCTCTCTCTCTCTCTCTCTCTCGGCAGCAAAGCTATCCTGCCGTTTTCTTGATGATGCCCTGGGAGGTTGCCGTCAGAGCGTTCATCAGACCCCAGGCTTTCCTGCTCATTAATACTGGGTAAATTTGGAAAGTTGGTGAGTTGGTGTTCCCTCAAGTGCTAAAACCCTCAGACCAAGGTATACCAGGGAATAACCTGGACAGGGGATGGTTGTCTTTTGTTCTATCCTTTTGCCAGAGGGAGGGGCTGGGGTGGGGGCATGGACGTGTGGTGGTTGGTGAATGAATGAACACTGGACCATTTAGGCCATTGTATTTATTTTCCAAGCATCATAAAGAGAGTGTTGTAGGTTCAAAACTGTCGTTTTGCTCGTTTTGCTTGGCTTTGTAATTGGGCCAATATGTCTGGCTTGTCCGAAACCACATCCTCCTTATTTAAAGTCTTTCCATTTTTACCTTTAACTTCCTCGCCAGCCAAAAACCTTCTTGTGCTAATTCTATTGATTCCTTCCCTTTTTTTATTTGGGAAAAACAACAATAACAACAAAAAACACCATTAAAGTCATGCCATGACAGCGTAAGGTAGCACCTGTCTGAGATTCTTCTAAATTTGAGAATTTTGAATGCATTGGTAAGGGATATTCTTCCTTACATTTCTTTGTGGGCTTTATCTAATGGTGCATTAAGAGTTGCCTGGGTACTAAATTTATCAAGAAGTCCAGAAAAAGTGCAGTTTAATCTAATAAAGATTTAATTATGCTGAGAAATAATGAGGTCTAAAAATCCCTGTGGAGTGCTCTCTGAGTTAACTTACTCTTATGCTACATTTCTTAGCACTGTCATAAAAAGGCATGGGGGCGGGGGATAGACTCTGTGTGCATTCTTCTGTGGAAGAAAATGAGGGTTTATATGGTGTGTGTGTGTGTTTGCATAAGCAGGCTTAAAGCTATTTATGAAACAATAGATCTCTGTATAGTCTTTTGAAAGAGGCCTCGAAGATTTTACCCTTTAAGAGAACAGTCATAGAAAAAAAAAAAAAAAAGAGAACAGTCATAGAAGAGAAGCTAATTCTGGCTTGTCTAAATTATTTATCTATTCCTCCACCATTTATTGAATATACTGTGGGGGATTCAGAGCAGTACAGCCCAAGGCAATCTTCCCTGTATTGCTCAATATACTTAAAGTTTTGAAAATATATCATTCATATATGTTACATTAAAAAAGAAGGGAAAGGGAAAGCTGGCAGAAGAGAGGAGACCACGGTTAGGTGTTAGGAAAACATTGCTTACTTATATCCCTTTGGGAGCAGGAAGTGCATTAGTTAGAGGCTCTGAGATATTTTTCCATAAAGTGAGTGTTTCCCTTTCTTTAGTTTAGAGAGTATTGTTCTTATTTGGCCACAGGTATCCATTTTCTTTCTGGTGAAGACCTGTGTATCTCATGGAACATAACCCAACAGAAAACAACGCAGGTTGTTTCCATTGCTGAATCCATTGGATTCCATTATCCAAGATGGCTGACAGAGACATTGCGGTGTCATCCAGGTACAACCTCTTCTAGAACAATCATTCTCAAAATGCGATCATATATGTGGTAGAAGAATAAATCCTCTAAGACAGAGTTTCTCCTCTCCCGAGCTCAAGGCTTGACCAGGAGGAGGCCCACATTTGGCCTCAGGTTGGAGAAGCTGTGTGAGCCCCGGGCCCCTTTGGCTCAGGCACTCACTGCCTCCTCCTCTTCCCTTTCAGATTTAAGCATAGTCCCATGTCTTGTCACACAAACCACCAGAACAGTCCCCCTTCTTGCTGCGTAACGTTTTCTCTCCTCCTCTGTTCTGTTTCTGCCAGGATATGAAATGTGTTCACCCATTTGATTCTCTAAGTGGATTCATTGTGAGATTTGGGCACCTGTTTTTCAGTTTCTGGCTTCTCCCCATTCTCAGCCTATTTCTAGAAATACTTATATGAAGTACAAAAGAGGAAACAAACACTCTGCAGAGGCAAAAATGTGTGTTTTTTTTTTTATAAGAACAGTTTGAATGATTTACTCTAAGACATCCTAGAGATAATGTTCCTTTTATCTGATTTTCTTTCCAAAAAATTTTCACATGCACAGTCTCATTTGGTTCTGCTTAATCCTTGGGAAACAGAAGGCCGAGGAGAATTAACAGTAGATAGATTAAATAGATTTGGAAAATGATGAGCGCTTAAGACTCAAAATCATCACTCCCATGTTGAATGCCTTTTCTGCGATACTGGAGTTTCCCAAAGGGTGCATATTTTAAGGAAGGCATGGACATGGAATTAAATGTCACTAAGTCGTAAGGTTATAAATGTTTCCAGTATTTTTTAATCAATAAATTTTGTTTTTAAGCACAGTTTTAGGTCCACAGCAAAACTGAGTGGAGAATACAGGGAGTTCCCACATACTCACTATTCCTGCATGTGTATAGCCTCCCCGACTATCAGCATCCTCTTTTTGGAGTGGTACATTTGTTACAATCAGCCATTCTAAGAGATGCAAAGTGGTATTTATTCTTATTTTAATTTGTATTTCCCTGATAACATGTGATACGAAGCATCTTTTAATATGCCTGTTTGTCATCTGTATATCTGCTTTGGTGAGATATCCAGGCTTTGGCCATTTTTAATTTGGGTTGTTCATTTTCTTACAGTTTTAGGAGTTCTGTGTATATTTTAGAAAACAGTCCTTTATCAGGTGGATTTTTCTTTTCTTTTTCTTTTTTCTTTTCTTTTTTTTCTTTTTTAAGATTTATTTATTTATCTGAGAGAGAGAGACAGGGAGAGAAAATGGAGGAGGGGCAGAGGAAGAGAGAGAATCTTCAGTAGGCTCCACACCCAGCACGGAGTGCAATGTGGGGCTCAGTCCCATGACCCTGAGATCATGACCTGAGCTGAAATCAAGAGTCGGACTCTCAAACAACTGAGCCACCCAGACACCCCTCAGCTTCTTTCTTCAACATTTCCAAGTACATAAAGGAGACAATCTCTGGTTCTAGTCTTTAACACCCCTCTGACATTGGCACATCTCTCCTTTTATCAAATACAGAGCAGGACACAGAAAACAGTGTATTAGTTCCATTTCATAGTCACCTTCTATGTGTGGTGATATAAAATTTTCTTTTTATTAAAACATATTTTTTAAATAATGGAATAGGATAGAGAGCCCAGAAATAAATCCACACATATATGGTCAATTAATTTCCGACAAAGGAGCCAAGAATATACAACAGGGAAAGGACAGTCTTTTTAATAAATGGTGCTGAAAAAATTGGACAGCCACATGCAAAAGAATGGAAATGGACCACTGTCTTGCATCATACACAAAGATCAATTCAAAATGGATGAAAGACTTGAACATAAGACCTTAAACCATAAAATGGCAAGAAGAAAACATAGGCAGTGAGCTCTCCTTGACCTGGCTCATAGTGATGATTTTTTTTGGATTTGACACCAAAAGCAAAGGCAACAAAAGCAAAACAACCAAAACAACAACAAAATGAGTAGGAGCACATCAAACTAAAATACTTCTGCACAGTAAAGAAAATCCTCAACAACATGAAAGGGCAACCTACAGCATGGAAAAACATATCTGCAATTCCACTTCTAGGTATTTAGCCAAAGGAAATGAAGACACTAACTCAAAAAGTTATATGCATCCTTATGTTTACTGCCGCATCATTTACAATAGAAAAGACATGGAAATAGCCTAAGGATTCATCAGTGGATGAATGGATAAAGAAAATGTGAGACATATATGGACACACGCACATACACACCCACTTACACACACACACACAATGAAATGTGATTCAGTCATAAAAATGAATGCAATCTTGACATGACAACATGGATGGAACTTGAGGGCATTATGCTAAGTGAAGTAAGTCAGAGAAAGACAAATGCCATATAATCTCACCTGGAATCAATATAAAACAATAGAACACCATGTACATAGAAACCGAACACATTGGTGGTTGCTAGAGGCAGAGGGTGGAGGGCAATGAAATGGGTGAAGGTGGTCAAAGATACAAACTTGCAGTCATAAAGTACATAAGTCCTGGGGATGTGATGGAGGGCATGGCGACTACAGTTAATAATACTGTGTTGTAAAATAATAATAATACTGTGTTGTATCTTTGAAAGTTGCTTAGGGAACACATCTTAGAAGTCCTCATCACAAGAAAAACAATTTTAACTATGTGGGGTGATGGATGTTAACTAGATTTATTGTGGGGATCATTTCACAATACATACATATAGTGAATCATTATGTTGTATGCCTGAAGCTAATATAATGTTATGTGTCAATTACAGCTTAATAAAAATAGTTATTGACCAGTTAGTATATACAAATGGTACAATATTAAAAAATTACAGAAAGGTATACCCTTGGTTTTTGCCCCTCAAATTTTCTACGAGGACAACTTTAGTCAACAAATTCTTATTGGTATTTTCAGGGTATATTATGTTCATAGTAGTGTGTGTGTGTGTGTGTGTGTGTGTGTGTGTGTATTTATATATAGGGTTTTTTTTTAACCTAAATGGTAAGATACTATTCATGCTATTCTGCACATTGCTTTTTTTTTTTTCCTATCAAACACGTATTTGGAGGTCCCAGTTACAGCAACAATTTTGAAGCTGGTTTATGGATGACTGAACATTGGTCAACTGTTTACACCCTGTTCTCTCTTTCCTGTTGCCCCTAAGTGAAAACAAGATATACTGCAGAAAATTTTGCTTTAAAATAAAATTTGAATAATTAAATAAGGTCTAATCATATGGCCTTTGAATGCTCAGAGTTTTTTCTGATAGAAATGCTCAGAGTTTTTTCCTCTTGCCCTTTGTATTGACTTTTTCCTTACGTTCTCCTTGAAGTAGAGGAAGGAACAGACCCTCACTTACCCACCAGAGAGGGACTAGTGGTAACAAACTAACATTTTTATCCCAAGCTCCTCCTAGAGGAGCTTGGAGCATGAATCAAACTAACAAAAGGGGGTCATGTTTTTTGATTTTTTTTTTTTTCCTAATGGCTTTCTCTCCGGAAAGCTAAGGTAGATTTAACAAAAAGATGCCAATAGTCTGATTTGCTGAGGTCCGCGCCAGCCAGTCCACAATTGTGGCAATCTGGTAAAGCAGCCCTCAAGCCCTGGGCCATCAGCGTGACAAGAACTCAGGACTCATCTCTTTCTTTACCTAGTGGCCAAGATTTTTTTTTTCCTCCTGCTAGGGTTTCACCAGAAATATATTTGGCCAGATTAGAAACTTAAAAAACAAAACAAAACAGCTCACGTGCCAATTTCTATTAACTTGAGCACATTTTGTTGCAAATGCGTATGTTTTTTAGAGAACCAAAAATACCTGCTTAATCGTGACTGGTTGGCTCAGTTCTTTAGTGCACGTGACCAAGGTCTGGAGGTAAAGCTTTGGCAGGGGAGGGCAGAGGAAAAGCTGCTCATTTGCTCCTAATGGGTCTCCACTAATCTTTCATCAAGGGCAGGGGATTTTGCCCCAGGCCACAGAGGCAAGTGATAGGTGGTCTGGGGTAGACACCTCCCCACCATCGGGATAGAATCCAAACAACTGAAATCACATCTGATTAATTTGCAAAACATCTCCCTCAAAATTTCAAAATGCTCTGTTAATTTTAACAACCATTCTGAGTGCGTAATATAATCATGTTGACTGTTATCATCACCTCCAGTTCATCTAGGCTGGGAAACTGGGGATCAGAGAAATTTAGAAATTGGACAGCCTTCATACAAAGGGCAGATCTGATCTCAAACCTGGGACCCTTTCTCCAAGTCTTGAGTCAGTAGCCCACCTGCATGCAAATGGAAAAACCATTTTTCTTGAAAAATGAAAGAAACCATGTTTCTTTCTTTTTTCTTCCTGTTTTTAAGTGGTGCTCAAGGAGATCAGTGTACTCTTAATCTCTTTTATCTGTTTCACCCATCCCCCACCCACCTCTCCTCCGGCAACCCTCTGTTTGTTCGCTGTGTTTAAGATTCCGGTTTTCGTTTGTCCCTTTTCGTTTGTCTGTCTTGTTTCTTAAGTTCTGCACAGGAGTAAAATCCTATGGTATTTGTCTTTGGCTGAACTAGGTCCGTCCCTGTTGCAAATGGCAAGATCTCCTTCTTTTTTCATGGCTCAGTAGAAAAGCTATGTTTCTTAAATCACCTTCCTGCTACCCTAAACTGATTTTGGCTAGTGTCTCTGTTCTTGAATATTGTAATCCCATGTGAAGAACTTAGGTGGGATGCAATTATATGTAAACCATGATGTGAGTTTTTATTTACTTATTTTTATTTATTTGTTTTAATTTTTTAAATTTAATTTTATTTTTTCAGTGTTCCAAGATGCATTGTTCATGCATCACACCCAGTGCTCTATGCAATACGCGCCCTCCTCAATACCCAACACCAGGCTTGCCCAAGTCCCCACCCCATGCCCCTCCAAAACCCTCAGTTTGTTGCTCAGAGTCCACAGTCTCTTATGGTTCGTCTCCCCCTCCGAGTTCCCTCAATTCATGCTTCCTTTCCTTCTCCCAATATCCTCCATGTTATTCCTATGCTCCATAAGTAAGTGGAACCATATAATTGACTTTCTCTGCTTGACTTATTTCACTCAACATACTTTCCTCCAGTCCCGTCCATGTTGATACAAAAGTTGAGGTATTTATCCTTTCTGATGGCTGCATAGTATTCCATTTTGTATATGGACCACATCTTCTTTATCCATTCGTCTGTTGAAGGGCATCTCGGCTCCTTCCACACACACTCAAATGATAGCACATTATCCCACTGGTCTGCTCACTGCTTTTGCTAGTGAAACACATCTGGGAGGTGGGGCTGGAGAGGCCAAGAAGAATACAACCGGTGCACCAATGAGCGAGGGTCATGTATGGAATGTCTGCGGAAATGTTCAAAAGAAGATAATTCTTAATTCTTCTGTATTACAATTACCAGAAGAAGACTCGGAGCGTTATGAGCAACACTTTGTCCCCAGAGAAGTTCCAGGCCTCTAGGGGATTTGATCCCATGATTTCTCGCTTAAATATGAAACTGGTAAAGGAATAAGCAGGACTTTCATTTCTGATCAGCTGTTTCCAGAGCAAAGATTTTAATGCAGCAAATTCATGCGCTATAAGAAAATGCTGGAGTGCAGTGGTGAGAAGTGGTGATTGTATCCGCGGTAGATAATGCATCCTACACTGAGGACATAAAGGTGCTTGCGGCGTGAATGGGGCCAGGTAACTCATGCCAGCTCTTTGGCTGTGCCCTTCTCTGCCAAAGCCTTCCTCTAAAGGTAGCATTAGCTTCAGGAGCTCTACAGTGAATATTGCAAAAGATGACTCTAAAGTGCAGCCTGTCTGGTGGTTTCTTCAGACACAAACGTGCTCCCATCGCTAAGACTCTTAGACGGTGAGCACAAATTCACCTTGACGCCATACTTTGTGAACAAGAACGCTAGACGCTGAGCACTGAAGTGGGTTGCATTTTCCGCCCCCCCATTGCTGACCACACTTTCCTCTGGACATTTGCAGCAAAACAGAAAGGCATTTGTCCAAAACTTTTGAGACCCACCCAAGGGCCAGATAAATGTGGTCATGTTTATTTTCTGGAATCAGGGCTTAGGGACAGGGTTAAGGGAAAGATCTCCCCTGTTTCAAATCAAGTTTACTGGAAGCAAAGCAATGAAGCGATCATAACTCCGCACAAAATGCTGTTTTTCTGGCTCCAGGAGACGTAATCATCTGGCATGCGATAATGACTCTTCGGTCGTCTCACCTTTGAATGTCCTATGCTTGTTCTACTTGCAGTCTTGGATTCAATATTGCAGAGGACAAAAATTACCCATTGGGGCCAGGCGGGTTGGCGTAGCTCTCTGGTTGTGGGTAGCTAACACTGGCAACCCTATGCTTTTTAAATCCAGGCTAAGTATATACCCAGCAGTCTGCAGTTTGCATCCTTGTAGATGTTTGAGTCATTTTAATAGTCCTCTGGAGATGAGAACAAACTTGGAGTGGTCAGTGCTTTAAAAAACAAGCTACAACACTACCGTGAGCATCTTCACTGATGTATATTACCCCGACTTCAGAAAGTAAGGAGACTAGAAAAGTAAGATGAGTCCTGGTATCATTGGTCCCTCACCCGCCCCCGTGAAACAAATACACATTTCATGCTACAGTGGCTGACTCAGGCAGCCCCCAGCTGGTGGATGGTCGCCACCGTGTCCTGGGCTCAAGATGCTCTTCCCTCCTCTGTGACTTGGCACACAATGTTCCCGTCTTCAGGAATTCTTGCCTCTTACTTGGTTTATCGAAACCTCTTTTGGGAAGAAACTGCTGCTAGTACCTTCTCCCCTCACCCCAGCTTCCATGGCAGTAGAACTCTGAGCTGGACATGTAGCTAATCGGAGTAAACACTTCTCAGCTTCTCTTACCTTCTCAATCCCTGGGGTTGAGTTCTGGCTGATGGGCTATAAACAAAAGTGTCAGGGAGAAGCATCTAGAAATCTCCTTTATCATTCTTTGGCTTTTGCCTTTTCCACAGCATAGAGCTAAGACGGCAGGAGCTGAGCGAGCTGTCCCCAAGCTTGAAGTGGCATTGAGATTTTAGTGGTGTGGGGCAAAGCATAAGATAGAGGGACCCTGAATCCCTTGTATGATGCACTGAGGACCTAGCACTGGAATGTCCGCTCCTTGATTTCTAGTGTAGCAAAAAAACAAACTTCTAAATTATTTAAATCATTCTTATTTAAGGGTTTCTGTCACTCACAGTGAACTGAATTCTAACAAATCCACTGCCCATGTTAATGCCAGTTTCATATGCAGGAATGTAGAACTCTGAGCAAGGGCTGCTGGTGGTCAAATGGACCTTTGTGGTCTTCTCATAGGTTCCTTGAAGCCCCCGCTTGTCCAGACTCCTTTTCAAGTCATTATTCTTATTTTCAGAGTTGAGTGTCATCGTTTTTTTTTAGAAAGAGGTATTTATCTCAGAGACAGAGACAAAGAGAGAGAGAACATGCAGGGAGTAGGAGCAGAGGGAGAAGGAGAGAGGAGCTCAAGCAGACTCCACACTGAGCGCAGAGCCTGATGGGGGAGGGGACTAGATCCCATGACTCGTGGAATCACGACCTGAGTTGAAACCAAGAGGCAGAGGCTCAATCCACTGCCACCCAGCCACCCTGAGTGTCACCACTTTTGAGGGATTTTCTGGATCACCATGTTTTGACTTTGAAATAGGCTTGTAACATAGTGGCCCAGAAGCCTCTATCTCATTTGAGTTCTCACCTCCAATATTCTGGAAGCTCTTTGGGATGTTGTAAGCTTCAGCTCCCTAAGTCCATAGGCAATAACTTATATCCCCATCTGTGATTCCAGGCTCCCCAATTTCAAGATGCTTGGGGTCCTTTGATGTTCCCCAAGGCTCTGTCCCCCACTCTTTGTGGTTTTCAGACCCCACTAGGGTCTCAGGGTTCCCCTAAATGCTTTTCTAATTCCTGAGCCCTCACCATGGTGATAATCAGTGCAAGAAATCCCTTAGTCAAATTACTAGGCTCTAGGATTCATCCACATTTATACCCCAAAGAACTTTTCCCATGTGAAAATCAATACCGGGCTCCATCAGTCTAGACACTTTTTTATGTGGTCAAGTTAGTTTTATCAGAGTCTGTCACAGTCCATTTTTATCATTTTGCTTTGCTGGATTATAAAAATAATACATACTCATTATAGAAAATGTGGAAATACAGAAACGTATAAAGAAAGTAATAGCCTTTCGATCTCTTAATCTAGAGAGAAGTATAGCTAACATATTTATTTCTTTGTAGCCTGTTTGTATATGTGTATGTTCATACCTAATTTTACAAGGGTAATCTCATATTTTCTGTGCACTTTTTCATCTATATACCTACCCACCTACTTATCTACCTATGGCTGTAAAACATTCTAGTTTGTGGATATGCTAGAATTTACTTAACCAGTTTCTTACTGTTTAATACTTCTTTTTTTCCCCTGATTTTACATGGCTATAAATAATATTGTGATCATTATTTGTATGGACAAAAAATTTCTCCTTTGGATTATATCCTCAAGCTTGATTCTTTGAACGTCAAAAAATTCTAGATTCTTAGAAGGTTTAAGGAGTCTTGATACATATTGTAAATTACTTAAGAGAAAGGTGTATCAATTTCTTTTTTTTTTTTTTTTAAAGATTTTATTTATTTGACAGAGAGAAACAGAGCAAGAGAGGGAACACAAGCAGAGGGAGTGGTAGCGGGAGAAGCAGGCTTCCTGCCAAGCAAGGAGCCCGATGCGGGGCTCGATCCCAGGACCCTGGGATCACAACCTGAGCTGAAGGCAGACGCTTAACGACTGAGCCACCCAGGTGCCCCGAAAGGTGTATCAATTTCTAACTCATCCAATAATGTCTCATATACTTAGGATTTTGACATTAAAATTATTTACTAATGTGAAGGTTAAAAAGTTGTCCCATTTGTAAAATTTGCGTTTCTTGGATTATAACTGAAGTTGAGTTTTTTGACTCATTATTAATTTGTATTAATAATGTTTCCTTATACCCTCGGTGATTTATCTGGGATCACCATGTTTTCTTAAAATCTAAGATAACTGTGTAAAAAAAAGTATTTTAACTCTTTGTCTCTCATATTTAATGAACATATTTTTTGCCCCCAGTTTTCAATTTTCCTTTTAATTTGACTCATGACACTTGTGACCATCATATAAATGACTATGGAATCAAATACACTTTCTGGCGGAATTTTTCATAAATTGTAACCTTAGAAAATCTTTCTTCACTCCTTACCCAAAAAGCTAACCAAGAGCAACTTAGAAATTCTTATTTTCCTTCACTTGTTTACCGTGATTCTTTCATTAAATTCTACCAAATTCTCTAATTCCTAAGGATCTGTTTTGGGCTTTGGTTGTGTTTCATTGATCCGTCCATTCTTACATCAATATTACTACCTTTGTTATTATAGTCACAATGAGTAAGTCATTTTATCTCGTAATTATTGAGCACCTACTGTGTGTTGGAAACTGAGCTTGGCATGAGAATACACGACGTAGATGGACATAGGTCCTGCTCTCACATTCATGGTTTCTAGAGCAGTAAACAGGAGAGTAAGTGATATGTACAACCCAGTGAAACATGAGTGATGAGAAGAGAGGGACAAGGTGTTAGGGAACATGGTAAGAGTCTACCCTAGGCTTCAGTGAGGCTTTCTAGATGAATGACATCTAAGTTTAGTCTTGAGGTTTATGGTAGGCAAGCAAACAGATGCAAGAGGAGAAGTTGGAGATAGAAGCAGCAGCCCCTGGAAAAATCTAAGAGTCAGTGGAGGGCCTGATGCATTTGAAGAATTGAAAATAATTCTGTGTTCCTGGGGCAGAGGGTGGAGGGTTGGTTCCAGACAGGGGTTTGGTCGAGAGGGGCCTAACCATGTTAAGGAGCATTGCCTTTACCCTGACGATCATGGGGAAACATTGAAAGGGTTCAAGTAGGAGAGTGACTTGACCAGATTCACCTTCAGGAATGATCTACTTGGCTGCAATATGGAAGGTCATTTGGAGTGGAGACAAAAGTTGTGACAGGGGAATCAGTTTTCCTAATAAATCAGAAAAGAAGAAAAATGATGCCGGCCTCAGCCAGGTAGTGGTACCAGGAATGGAGAGATATGGGAGGATTTCACATATGTGGTATATTTGAAAGCTATTTAGGAGGTAAAAATGAAGAAAAATCGGTGATTGATTGGGCATGTAAAATATGGGAGGGAGAAGAATCAGAGCTGGCAATTGAGTACCTATGGTTCTATTCATTGAGGGGAATGCAGGAAAGGTAAGTATGATGTGGGAAGATGCTAATTTTTATATACATTGAGTTTGAGATGTGTGTTCTATACCCCAAATTACACCTCCAATAGGCTGTTGAAGTCTGGATGAGAATGAGATGACCTGAAGTACAAATTTGGGTGTCTTTAGTGTTTAAAGAGTGGGTTAATCTATATCAGTCAATGTTCCAGACAAGGTCTGCAGAATGAAAATAGCAGACGGTCTAAGGAACACAGTATTTAAGGTTCAGGCAGATAATGTGCAGCCACAAAATGAGAAAGAACAAGCATCCAGAGGAGGGCAGATAAACAGAAGAGTGTGGTCTCTTGCAAGGAGAAGGAAGATAATTTCTTAGAAAAGGGGATTGACCACATTGTCAGTTGCTTCCATGATGATCAGGGAAGAACGGGAGTGCAAAGTTGTATTGGCTTTGTATGGAGCAAGGATGTTGTTTGTGACCGTGGCCTAGAGAGAGGGCACGTGACAGACTGCAGTCAGCTGGAGAGTAAATGGGAAGGAAGAAAATGGAGATGAGCGATGAGGACAACTCAAAAAATTTGGACCATGAAGGGAAGAGTAAAAAGAGAGTGATAGCTAAAAGGAGATGTGAGATCAACTTAGTTCAGAATTTCCATGCAGGGATATTTTATGACTCTCCTTTTATTCACTCAGATCTTTTATAGCTGTCTGGAAAGTTTATAGCCGTGTGGATCTTGCAAATTTCTTGTTATGGTTGTTCCTGGCTAACTGATGCTTTTCTCTTATTTTAAATGTAACATTTTTATTCTCATTCTAGTTACTAGCCCGCTATTGCTGGTGTACAGAAATTATGTTGACTTCATAGAGAGATAGATATAATTAGCTTGTTTCTATCCACTGTACTAAAATCTCACAAATATTTAATATTTTAATTATAATTCCTATAGTTATATTAATTATGATAATATAATATTGATAATTAATCATATGATATAGTAGTTGTAATTGATTATCTTGAGTTTTCTGTGTATGTAAGAACTGATATCTTATTTATTTCTTGTTATTATATGTATGAATGTCATTCTCTTCCATGGTCTTTAAGGGAAAGGTACTGTGCCTTAGAATATAAAATTAAAGGAGACCTGGGGAATCACCTAAACCAATGTTTTCATTTTTAAAAAAGAGGAACTGAGGTTAAGAGCAGTTAAGTCTCTATAGTCTTATTCATGTGTTTTTCCTGGTCCTATGATGTCACCATAAAATAGATGTACATTTCGCTTTCCCAGAACACATCAGCTGTAGGATGGGAGAGAGAATATTAAGGGTTTATATCATATTAATTATGGCAATAAAACATAACTAATTCACTGGAGCCTTTAGCAACATCTTCAGAAGCTTATTAAATTTTGCTCTTGCGGCTGGTGCCAAAACACACTGCTTGTTGGCCTTGACTGGCTCCGGCCGCTTGTCCCATCTTAGCATGACCACCGCTACGGATTTCGTGCCATCACCGTTCTCCTGGTTCCACCCCTCTCGGGAGGACAGGGTTCTCTCCCTTTCTATCAGCACTTACCCTTTTTCACTGGATTGCTCAAAGTAGCCTGGCTCTGCCAAGTCAGTCCCGACTGCCAAGAAATGTGTACAAGTTGCCAGCTCCCAGCCTGGAGGCCCTTTGAAAGGCTCCATGTTGCTATGGACTGAATGTTTTTGTCCTCCCCCAATTCATATGTTGAAAGACCTGATCTTAATGCGATGGTATTTGGGGGTGGAGCCTTTGGGAGATAATTAGGTTTAGGTGATGTCGTGAAGGATAGAGTCTCCATGTGGGATTCGCACCTTTAAAGACAGAGATCAGAGAGCTTGCTCTCTCTCTCTCTCTCTCTCTGTCTTCCACCTTATTTACCTTTCTACCAAATGAAAATATAGCAAGAGGATGGCTGGTGGCTGCCTACAAAGCAGGAAGATGGCTATCACCAGACATCAAATCTGCCAGCACCTTGATCTTGGACTTCTTAGCCACCAGAACTGTGGGCGATGAATTTTTGCAGTTCAAGCCACCCGAGGATGGCCCTTTGATATAGCAGTGCAAACTGCTGTAGGAAGGCACATGCCTTACCTTTAAAAAATTAAAAGCCTAGTTTATTCAACTATAATTTACATATAATAAGGCATCTGGGTATATGAATGAATCTTGACAAATGCACATACCTGTGTAACCATCGCAGTCAGGCCCCTGCACATTTCTGTCACCTGCACAATTCCTTTGTGCTCCTTTGTTATCAGGACCCCGCCTCCTACCTCCACTGCATTTCCAGGAAGCCAGCCATCTGCTTGCTGTCACTATGGATTAATTTTGTTCATTCCGTGATCTCAAACAAATGAATCATGAAGGATGTAGTCTTTTGTGTTTGGCTTTTGTACTCAGAATGATAGTTTGGGTTTATTAATGTAAAGGGGTCAGGAGTTACTCCCTTTCTATTTTGCAGAGGCTTTGCATTTACGAGTAGTCCCCATTTGATAGACAGATACTGGTATATTTCAAGTTTTGGGCTAATGTGCATAAGTGTGCTATGAATAATCACGTACAAAACATTTCTCATAAACAATAACCTGCCTTGAAAGTGCTAGGTTATAAGCTGAGTGTACACATTTCTCCCTCCCTTTCCTCTTGAAAATCACTTGCAGATTGTATATTTCTATGAGCAACTGTCAAATTTCAATGTCTACCTTCTGAATTAGTGTTGTTAGGAGGATACAAGTACAGAATTGTAATAAATTCCTGGTGAATTGTTCCTTTCTCATCATTGAATAAAACTTTCATTTTTCTAATAACG
This sequence comes from Procyon lotor, assembly GCA_028646535.1. NCBI lineage: Eukaryota > Metazoa > Chordata > Mammalia > Carnivora > Procyonidae > Procyon > Procyon lotor. Next base: position 12,472,580 of record CM053615.1, read on the forward strand.
TTTTTGCCCAAGACTTTATTTTGCTCAGTATTGATACTGCTTTTGTTGGTTAATGTTTTAGCAGCAAATTTCACCTTTCCCATAATTTTAAATATTTATATATATTTTCTTAAAAATAATATATGGCCGTGATTTAAACAGCCAAATTGTGCTACAATGTTTAATGAAAACCTGAAGTCCTCTTTCTTACTGGTCTCCAGGTAAAACCCTCCAAGGCAAATACGTAAAATTATTTTTAACTATATTTCGTATTTATCTTCATATTTTAAAATACCACATTTAAAGTATTATTTTTAACATTTTTATAATTGTGGTGATCCTCCTGATTCCCAAGTATGGTAGAATTCACTTACACCTGCTCCCCCATCTTCCTATGGTGGATGGATGCAATTCTTGGTTAAATTATTATTCATAGTTTGTATCACATGTGTCTCATGGTGTTTACAGCTGAGACATGATGGCGTTGTACAATTGCATTTGCTTTTTTTGTCTACCGTTTTTCCTCCTAGTATCAACAACTGCCTCATTTGGCTGTTTTCTTAAAAAGCCTATTACTGTTTCTTCCTCAAACTTTTCATCATGATCGTATGTATTAAATAATCCATGTATTCCTTTTCCTTTTATTGTGACTTACTCTCTGGAACCTGCCATGCCTCCACATTAATCTGGGCTTTTGAGTTCAAGCTGATTTCTCAATATTGTCTTTTTTCCCTTCTTCCAGCATTGGATTTCCCTTTTTGATTCATTGTTATTCTGCCTTTTCCTCCTCCTTTTGAACAGGATTTCTCTTTCTCCTGGCCCATTACACATACCGCATCAATTTATAGTCACTCAGTTAACCTCAAAATCCTGAAATAAGTACAAATACTCCTTTTTTTTTGGTTTTCTTAGTGCAAGTTACAATGGAGAAAGAGAGTAAAAAGGCTGTTGAAGGGTTTTAATCCTGGGAGTGATGTGTTGGGGTTTATGCCTTTTTTAAAGATTTATTTTTATATTTGAGAGAGAGAGAGAAGGAGAGAGAGATTGAGCACATGAGCAGGGGGAAGAGCTGAGGAAGAGGGAGAGGGAGAGAATCTCAAGGAGACTCCCTGCGGATTGGGGAGTCCACTGTGGGGCTTGATCCCACACCCCCAAAATCATAACTTGATCCCTTGAAGCCAATTTTGAGCCAAAATCAAGAGTCTGATACTTAACCAACTGAGCCACCCAGGCACCCCTGGGATTTATGATTTAGGCCATCAGTCGTTGCTGAGTGGAAAATGAGGGGGCAACTGTGGTACATTTATTATCACAGTCCAGTCCCGAGATGATGGTGTCCATTTGGAGTTGAGTGATAGTAATGGGGATGGCGAAAATGGAATGGATGCACAAGATAGCAAAGAAGCAGCATGCATAGGACTTGGTGATTGGATGGTGATGGGGGTCAGGTTGGAGAGGCCAAAGTTGACTCCAGGGATTCTGGCTAGCTGGATGAGAGTGCCATTTACTGAGATGTGGAATATTGCGGGTCATGGGGAAGGAGGGGGAAGAGGAGAAGGATGAAGGATCCACTTACAAGTGATAATGAGGTGACCCACTGTCTACCAGCCATTTTTTGTGTACATTTTCTAAAGGTGCTAAACATTTAAAGTGCTGGGTGACAGCTCAAAGTAGACTGATTTTGACAGAAGCACGATGGAAAGAAAGGCACGGTGTTCTGCTTGCTTGGCCATTATGGATGACAGTTAAACCCCACTATTTTCGAGGACCAAAATGCTAACCTATAGTTGATTGTCTTAATTAGTTGCTTCTGCTTATTCTCTGGGATACCATTTCATATTGAATTGTTTTCCTAATCCTCTCCCCTTGCAAGTAGAAAAGAACAGCTTAGTAGCAAGCGGATATGGTTGGAAACGAAGTGGAGCTATTCCAAAAATAAGATGGAAAACAAAATGTGAAGGAGTGCAGAGCTTGAATTGAAAAACCCTCAAGAGAAAAATGCAATAAGCCAACTTAAGGAGCCAACCAATTTCAATAGGAAATTATTGGGAAATGAATTTTTTTTTTTGAAGGACACGTAGGGATATTTCACCTTCACAGAGCACAGTGCCAAAAAGGCTGTTGGGGGATTAAAAAAAAAAGGTGCAGACCTATTCAACAAGGAGAAAGAAGAGGGTTATGAAAAACAGGATTGTCAGAGGTCTCTAAATCTCTCACAGTAAGAGTGAAACAGGATCAATGATTCTTAAGCTTATGTGCCTAAATCATACAGTCTTAAAGCACTGCATGTGCGCGCGTGCACGCGCACACACACACACACACACACACACACACACACACACGCACACTGAGTTATAGCATGTTCCTTGTGCCACAGGGAAACAGAAGGACCATGAATGAGAATTTAGCATTAATCATTGAGGCATGATTTGTGTCATTACAGAAACAGAATCACATAATGAAATGAGCCAATTCCCCTGCTGAACCCTCATTATCAAGGGAAGATTGTAAAAATAACATTTTCTTCCTTCTAAATCATGTGCAAACTAAATCACACATTTACTAATAAATTCAGGCTGCTTTAGTGTCTGATAAATTTACAAGGAGTAAGGAGCAATCCTGAAAGATAAATCTATCTCCCCTGAATTTGTGCTTTGCACACACGCTTCTTTGCTACTATTATGTTTTACTATTATATTATTGTTGAAACAGATATTTGCTTCCCAATCCATTATATCTTAATGAAGATGATAGCCTTTTAAACTGGAGAGTAAAAAAAATTAATTACTCGGTTTTCTTCTTCTTCTTCTTCTTCCCCTCCTCCTCCTCACCCTCCTCCTCCTTTTACTCTCTCCTTCTCCTCCTCCTTCTTCTTTTTCTGATATAATGTAAAATTGTATGTCAACCAGGCAAGAAAACCCTAAAAAAATGATTGTGGATACCTGGTTCTCAAATATCAGAATGTTCAGTGTAGAGAGACAAAACATTCGGATGGCACAAGGAATCTTTCTTTTGTCTGGGGGACAAAAAAGTATGACGACGATACAAGTTTGCTGAAATAATTCCTTTATTTATGAGTTGGTTTCGGTGACATTGCAGCCCAGAGGGGCTGCCGCGTGAGTATGACTTCATTCTAATTCCACAGAAAGCAGCATAAAACAGGGAAAGGTCATGACAGTGATTGTCTAACACCTGGGCTCCAAGTCACTTGAAAGTTCTGTGACATTGACAAGCATCAATTAATCTCACCTTAAAACAGGGACAATGATAATAGCTCCCTCACCCTGTTGTGATCAAGAGCAGAATCCACTGTGCATGTTTGTAAATCAGAGTCAGGCATGATTTTCCTTGTCTCTCTTCTTTGGTGCAGCAAGTTCTTTCCAGTTGTGACCGCAGTGGTGGACTGACATTGTTATTGACTCACCTGTAAGCTTCATTTGGAAATGAATATTCTGATCATTTACATTGAGTGTGATTCCGCTGAGAAGGCCGGCAGAAGGGAGAGAAGCCAAGCAGACTTCTAGATTCTTAGAGAATGAAGCAAATACTGGCGGCTGACGCAAGTTGTGCTATAGTTTGGTACCACATGAGTTCGTTTTGCTGTTACAGTTTAAATACTCCCCGTGAGACGGGAAAATTTATGTTGGACGCACTTGCAGCTTTAATTTCATATTCTAAAAAGGCACTCTGGAGCCCGTGTGAGGAGGCATTGAGACTCAGAAGGCAGCCCATCTGTACTCCCTGATTTGTAAGCCTGTTGGTTCCCTTGTGGGAATTTTCAGAAACTCTGAGCCAAGAGGCCATAATTCTGTCAACACCTCACACCACAGGAGCGGGGGTTAGGACTTGATCCCTGGAAGCTGTTAAACATGTACTATAACACTGGGATAGAACGGGTGGGCTTGGGGGGATCTGGCCCCACGGCAGCAGGAGCTGTTGTCTTGAAGAGATGCCAACGGCCCAACACGCTAGCAGTTGGTGCCCAGTGGACAGCCCAGATCTCCAGGGAAGGAGGGAGCCAACCAGTTCTTGTTAAATTGCTGGACTGAAGTGGGGCATGTTCCCAGCTCTCTCCTAGCACTCATAGGATATTAAATTATGTGAGGTTTTGAGTGTTCTGTAAATCTCTAACCACGTGGTTGGATGATCCCAATGAGAGAGTACTGAAGTGTTGACAGGACCCAGTCAGAGGGCCATGTGTATAAGGGGACCATACTCTGGTGTGCTGGGTCTGCGGCCCACCCTTCCTTGCCCTGCCCTGGGCCCAGAGAGACTGACCTGTAAGGATTTTATTGACTGACTCCCTTGCCCTCTGGCTTTGAGTTGGATGATCTAACGGGAGCCCCAGCAGGAGATCCATGGAAAGAAGAGACTGAGGCAAAGTGTTTCTCTGGTTGTGTCTCTGCAGGTGGCCGGTGGGAGGCCACAGCTTTGTTAGGTAATCCCTCCACACAGCTTTCTGTCTTTGGTTCCGATAGCCCCATGTTTCCTTCACCCCTTCAGTCCTGCCTGGGGAAATGATGGCATGCTCTCATCGCCAGCCACGGATTACTACCCTTCTCTGTGTGGTTTTCTTATTCCTTCCCCCCTATAAGTAGGAAATAGTCCCTTTATTAAATTTTCTTCACACCCCAGTTTGAGAGTGCCATCTTTTTCCTGCCAAGATTCTAATAAAGCAGGCAAGCTTGAATTGCTGTGGTCCTGCAAAAGGGGGAGGGGGTGGCTAACCTAAACTTCAGATGCTGAAGTTGGGTGGAATGCCATCCAATTGCAATGACAACAGGGGCTGCTCTCTTTTCATTGAGTTCTTGATAGGGTTTCACTTCTCTTAGTTCTGTCTTAAAATGTCATATCCCAAATGCCCAATTTTGTGGTGAGGTCCAAGTCATTTATTGAAAGGAGGTTGTAAGTCCTATTGCTTAATCTATAGGTTGGTTTATTTGTGGTATTTATTTGAGGATAAAAAGTGAGGTACTACTTTTGTGATGATAAAAATATAAAATCCCTTTCCCTTCTCCTTTCCTTGTTTTTACACTTCTTTCCTTATTAATTTTCTATTGCTTAAACCTAGAGTAGGCGTCTATCACTCACAGCACCAGATTTAGGTCAATATAGAGACTCTGAAAAAAAAATACAAAGGAAAAGAAAAATCCAGCCACTTTCAATACTTATCAGTGTGAACACATAGCTAAATTTTATAGTGTTTGGTGGTAGGGTCATGTGGACCAGCCCACAAAAAGGCATATTGTTCTAGTCAAATAATCCATTTAAATTGGCTTATTTGATTTCTTTTTGTAATAATATATTTTTTTTTTTTTTTAAGATTTTATTTATTTGATAGAGAGAAACACAGCGAGAGAGGGAACACAAGCAGAGGGAATGGCAGCGGGAGAAGCAGGCCTCCTGCAGAGCAGGGAGCCCGATGCGGGGCTCGATCCCAGGACCCTGGGATCTGACCCGGGCCGAAGGCAGACGCTTAACGACTGAGCCACCCAGGTGCCCTGTAATAATATATTTTGAAAGTCTCAGCACACACTGTCATTTCTTTTAAAAGTACAGTATTGTGTGCCTCTGTCTTTCTGAAGGTGCCTTAGCCCTAGACTTTTATTGCCACTCCACTCTTCCACATATTGTGTGTATCTGGACATTAAAACATCAGAGTATATTAGAATCAGCATTCTTTTGTGTTTTTTTAAGTTAACACATAATGTGTTATTTTCCCCAGAGGTACAGGACTGTGAATCATTATTAGGCTTACACACTTCTCAGCACTCACCATAGCACATATCCTCCCCAATGTCCATAACCCAGCCACCCTATCCTTACCCCTCTACCACCCAGCAACACTTAGTTTGTTTCCTGAGATAGAGTCTCTATGGTTTGTCTCCCTCCCGATTCCATCTTGTTTCATTTTTTCCCTCCCTACCTCCATGACCTCTCAAATTCCTTATATCAGAGAGATCATATGATAGTTGTCTTTCTCTGATTCACTTAGCATAATACCCTCTAGTTCCATCCACGTCATTGCAAATGGCAAGATTTTGGTTTTTTGATGGCTACATAGATTCCATCGTATATATATACACCACTTCTTCTTTATCCATTCATCCATTGATGGACATCTAGAGTCTTTCCATAGTTTGGCTATTGTGGACGTTGCTGCTATAAACATTTGGGTGCACGGGCCCCTTCGGATCACTACATTTGTATCCTTAGGGTAAATCCCCAGTAGTGTGATTGCTGGGTCGTAGGGCAGCTCTATTTTCAACTTTTTGAGGAACCTCCATACTGTTTTCCAGAGTGGCCGCACCAGCTTGCATTCCCACCAACAGTATAGGAGGGTTCCCCTTTCTCTGCATCCTTGCCAAAATCTATCATTTCCTGACTGACTCATTTTAGCCATTCTGACTAGTGTGAGGTAGTATCTCACTGTGGTTTTGATTTGTGTTTCCCCGATGGCGAATGATGTTGACCACTTTTTCATGTGTCTGTTGGCCATTTGGATGTCCTCTTTGCAGAAATGTCTGTTCATATCTTCTGTCCATTTCTTGATTGGATTATTTGTTCTTTGGGTGTTGAGTTTGAGAAGTTCTTTATAGATTTCAGATACTAGCCCTTTATCTGATATGTCATTTGCGAATATCTTCTCCCATTCTGTCAGTTGTCTTTTGGTTTTATTGACTGTTTCCTTTGGTGTGCAAAAGCTTTTGATCTTGATGAAGTCCCAATAGTTTATTGTTGCTCCTTCTTCCCTTGCCTTTGGTGATTCTTTGCCTCTTTGGTTAGGTTTAATCCTAGGTGTCTTATGGTTTTGGGTGCCATTGTAAATGGGATTGACTCCTTAAATTCTCCTTCTTCTGTCTTGCCGTCAGTGTATAGACATGCAACTAATTTCTGTGAATTGATTTTACATCTTGATGCTTTACTGAATTGCTGTATGAGTTCTAGCAGTTTTGGAGTGGAGTTGTTTGGATTTTCCACATAAAGTATCATACCATCTGCAAGGAGTAAGAGTTTGATTTCTTCTTTGCTAATTCAGATGCCTTTTATTTCTTTTCATTGTCTGATTGCTGAGGGTAGGATTTCTAGTACTATGTTGAATAAGAGTGGAGATAGTGGACATTTCTGCTTTGTTCCCAATCTTAGGGGAAAAGCTCTTGGTTTTTCCTCATTGAGAATGATATTCGCTGGGGGTTTTTCATAGATGGCTTTGATGATATTGAGGTATGTACCCTCTATGCCTACACTGTGAAGAGTTTTGATCAAGAAAGAATGCTGTACTTTGTCAAATGTTTTTTTTCAGCATCTACTGAGAGTATCATATGGTGCTTGTTCTTTCTTTTATTAATGTATTGTATCACATTGATTGATTTGCGGATGTTGAACCAGCCTTGCAACCCAGGAATAAATCCTACTTGGTCATGGCGAATAATCCTTTTAATGTACTGTTGGATCCTATTGACTAGTATTTTGCTGAGAATTTTTGCATCCGTGTTCATCAAGGATATTGGTCCATATTTCTCCTTTTTTGATGGGGTCTTTGTGGTTTTGGGATCAAGGTAATGCCAGCCTCATAAAATGAGTTTGGAAGTTTTCCTTCCATTTCTATTTTTTGGAACAGTTTCAGGAGAATAGATATTAATTCTTTAAATGTTTGGTAGAGTTCCGCTGGGAAGACTTCTGGCCCTGGGCTCTTGTTTGTTGGGAGATTTTTGATAACTGCTTCAATCTCCTTACTGGTTATGGGTCTGTTCAGGTTTTCTGTTTCTTCCTGGTTCAGTTTTGGTAGTTTATATTTCCCTAGGAATGCATCCATTTCTTCCAGATTGTCAAATATACCAGTGTATAGTTGCCCATAATATGTTGTTATAATTGTTTGTATTTCTTTGGTGTTGGTTGTGATCTCTCCTCTTTCATTCATGATTTTATTAATTTGGGTCCTTTCTCTTTTCTTTTTGATAAGTCTGGCCAGGGGTTTATCAATCTTATTAATTCTTTCCAAGAACCAGCTCCTAGTTTCATTGATTTGTTCTGCTGTTCTTTTGGTTTCTATTTCATTGATTCCTGCTCTGATCTTTATTATTTCTCTTCTCCTGATGGGTTTGGGCTTTCTTTGCTGTCCTTTCTCCAGCTCCTTTAGGTGCAGGGTTAGGTTGTGTACTTGAGACCTTTCTTGTTTCTTGAAAAAGGTTTGTATTTATATACTTTCCTCTCAGGACTGCCTTTGTTGTGTCCCAAAGATTTTTAATAGTTGTGTTTTCATTTTCATTTGTTTCCATGAATTTTTAAAATTCTTCTTTAATTTCCTGGTTGATTCATTCATTCTTCAGTAGGATGTTCTTCAGCCTCCATATATTTGAGTTTTTCTAACTTTCCTCTTGTGATTGAGTTCTAGTTTCAGGGCATTGTGGTCTGAAAATATGCAGGGAATGATCCCAGTCTTTTGGTACCGGTTGAGATTTTATTCATGACCCAGGATGTGATCTATTCTGGAGAATGTTCACGTGCACTAGAGAAGAATGTGTATTCTGTTGCTTTGGGATAGAATGTTCTAAATATATCTGTGATGTCCATCTAATCCAGTGTGTTATTTAAGCCTTTATTTCCTTGTTGATCTTTTGCTTAGATAATCTGTCCATTTCAGTAAGGGGGGGTGTTAAAGTCCTCTACTATTATTGTATTATTGTTGATGTGTTTCTTTGATTTTGTTATTAATTGGTTTAAATAATTGGTTAGTCCCATGTTAGGGGCATAGATATTTACAATTGTTAGATCTTCTCATTGTACAGAACCTTTAATTATGATACAGTGTCCTTCCTCATCTCTTATTATAGTCTTTGGCTTAAAATCTAATTTATCTGATACAAACATTGCCACCCCAGGTTTCTTTTGTTGTCCGTTAGCATGGTAAATTGTTTTCCACCCCCTCACTTTAAATCTGGAGGTGTCTTTGGGTCTAAAATGAATTTCTTGGGGTGCCTGGGTGGCTCGGTGGGTTAAAGCCTCTGTCTTTGGCTCAGTTCATAATCTCAGGGTCCTGGGATTGAGCCCCGCATCAGGTTCTCTGCTCAGCAGGGAGCCTGCCTCCCCCTGTCTCTCTGCCTGCTTGTGATCTCTCTCTGTCAAATAAAGTAAAATACTTATAAAATACTTATAAAAATAAAATAAAATGAGTTTCTTGTAGACAGCATATCGATGGGTCTTGTTTTTTTTTTTTTTTTTTTTTTTTTAATCCATTCTGATATCCTGTGTCTTTTGATTGGGGCATTTAGCCCATTTATATTCAGAGTAACTATTGACAGATAAGAATTTAGTGCCATTGTATTGCCTGTAAGGTGACTGTTACTGTATATTGTCTCTGTTGCTTTCTAGTCTATGTTACTTTTAGGCTCTCTCTTTGCTTAGAGGACGACTTTCAATATTTCCTGTAAGGCTAGTTTAGTGTTTGCAGATTATTTTAGTTTTTGTTTGTTCTGGAAGTTTTTTTTATCTCTCCTTTTATTTTCAATGCCAACATAGCTAGATATAGTATTCTTGGCTGCATAGTTTTCTCGTTTAGTGCTCTGAATATATCATGCCAGTCCTTTCTGGCCTGCCAGGTCTCTGTGGATTGGTCTGCTGCCAATCTAATATTTCTACCATTGTATGTTACAGACCTCTTGTCCCGAGCTGCTTTTAGGATTTTCTCTTTGTCACTAAGACTTGTAAGTTTTGGTATTAGATGACAGCGTGTGGAGCTATTTTTATTGATTTTGAGGGGGGTGGTTCTCTGTGCCTCCTGGATTTTGACGCTTGTTCCTTTTGCCAAATTAGGGAAATTCTCTACTGTAATTTGCTCCAGTGCACCTTCTGCCCCTTTCTCTTTTTCTCTTTCTTCTGGGATCCCAATTATTCTAATATTATTTCATCTTATGGTATAACTTATCTCTTGAATTCTCCCTTTGTGGTCTAGTAGTTGTTTGTCTCTCTTTTGCTCAGCTTCTTTATTCTCCATTATTTGGTCTTCTATATCACTAATTCTCTCTTCTGCCTCATTTATCCTAGCAGTAAGAGCCTCCATTTTTTTATTGCACCTCATTAATAGCTTTTTTGATTTCCACTTGGTTAGATTTTAGTTCTTTTATTTCTCGAGAAAGTGATTCTCTAGTATCGTCCATGCTTTTTTCAAGCCCAGCTAGCACCTTGATAATCATCATTGTGAACTGTAGTTCTGACATATTACTAATGTCCATATTGATTAGGTCCTTAGCCAGTGGTACTGCCTCTTGTTCTCTCTCTCTCTCTCTCTTTTTTTTTTTTTTTTTGTAGATTTTATTTATTTATTTGACAGGGAGGGAAGAGATCACAAGTAGGCAGAAAGATGGGCAGAGAGAGAGGAGGAAGCAGGCTCCCTGCTGAGCAGACAGCCTGATGCAGAGCTTGATCC
>CM053615.1:12483084-12510054 GCA_028646535.1 Procyon lotor
GCTAAAAGGGTAGCAACAACCCCAGAAAAATATACACTAACCAAATCAGAAGAGACCTAAAACTGCGGGGAGAGGAAAAGGGAGGGGGGAAAGAAAAAATATATATATATTAGACTGATGAATAGAACAGAGCCACACACTTGATTTTGGGTGTATTTTGGTCTATTAGAAGAAATACCTCCCAAAATTTTAAGAAAAGGAAAACTCATGTATATACAAAAATAAGGGTAAACATATGAAAGGATGGAATATGACTATAAAGATGAAAATTTAAAAAGATTCTAAAAAAAGGAATCGATAAAATAAATTGTTTGAAAAAAGAAAAAATAAAACAGTGATCAGGCTGGAGATTAGAACAAAGTCATGTGCTAGATTTAGGGTATATTTTGATCTATTAAAAGAAATTGTACCCCAAAATTTTAAAGGAAAAAAAACCCTATACGTATACAACAAATGAGGTTAAATACAATGAAGGGATAAAATATAACAATGAAAATTTTAAAAAGATTTTTAAAAAGGTATTCATAAGATAAAATAGTTTTTAAAATGTTAAAATAGGAAAGAGGAAAATTTTTAAAAATAGAATAAGAAAAAATAAAATTTTAAAAATTTAACTTTGAAAGACTAAAGAATTATGGGAAAAAGGCCATGAATTTTGTGTGTTGCTTTCCCCTATCTCTGGAGTTCCACAGTTCTCATTGATTCAGTGAACTTGGTCTTGGCTGGATGTTCTTGCTGATCTTCTGGGGGATGGGCCTGTTGCAGTGATTCTCAAATGTCTTTGCCCGAGGCAGAATTGCACCACCCTTGTCAGGGACCAGGCTAAGTAATCTGCTTGGGTTCGCTCTTGGTAGCTTTTGTTCCCTAAATAATTTCCCTATTGCTTTGGAGGATGGGAGTGAAGATAATGGCCTCCCAATCTACTACCTGCAGGAGCTGAGAACTCAGGGCCCCACTCCTAAGTGCGCCCTCAGAGAAAAGCAGTCGATCCCTCCCATCTCCCTCGTTTCCGGCCACACTCTGTGCTCACCCAGCCTGAGACTGAGCGTTTCTATTTCTGGCACATGGCCCCATTTGGAGTCTCCAAACCCAGCAGATTCCTGCAGCAGGCTTTTGTGCTGCTCCTCCTGGAGGAGGAAGGAGGGGGGGGTCTTCCTGGATCTGCCAGTTGTGGGGTCCCTGCCTAACTGCACCTCAGATCTCAGTTTAAGGTAACCCCAGCTGACAGATCAGCCCTTGACTCCATCTCTGTAGCTGGCTTCCCCTCTCTGATACCTGGGAGCTCTGTTGCACTCAAGACACCCCTGGTCTTTTTGTTTCCCCGCGGGTCCTTAGACCACACTGTCCCCCACAGGGGCTTTCCCCCACTCCCATTTAGCCTCTGGAACGATATCCCTCAGTGGAGCAGACTTCTAAAATTTCTGATTTTGTGCTCCACTGCTCTCTAACTTGCTGGGAGCTTGTCCCTCCCTCCACAGTCTTCCCTTCCATATATCACCTCGGATTCATTTCTCCGCGTTTTCTATCTTCTGGAAATTGGTTAATTTTCTGTTCCTAGAATTGCAGCTCTTCGTCTCTTCTCTCTCCTGTTGAGTTTGTAGGTATTTAGAATGTTTTGATAACTATTTAGAATGTTTTGATAACTATCTAGCTGAACTTGTGGGATCTGATAATATCTCAGTCTCCTACTCCTCTGCCATCTTGCTCCTCCTCTGGAATACCATTCTTGTGTTTTGAGAACATTGTGGCACCCCGTGATCCTAGTTTAGTGTTTTTCTGTTCTCTACCCTTCCCTCCTCCCTTCCCTTGGGAATTGCTTCTTCACCAGCTCCAACCATACTGTTACTCAGGAGCCACCTTCTCCCATAACTCTGCCTCACTTTGACCACAAGGCCAGATAGTGGCCATGACAAAGATCAGCCAATCGGAATCCCACCCTGGAATTTTTGTGAGTGGGAGAGAGGGAGAGTTAGTTCCTCTCTGTAGAGGGGAACCACAATTTGCAAAACTCAGACTCTGTGGGTGACCATTTTCCCTCTGTGTGAGGAAAGCCAGTTTTTGGTTATTGAACCTAAAATGGACACTCCAAGTGAAGATAAAATGGGGGTCCATGTTGGTCCTGTCATATTCAAGTTCTTGGTTATAACTTCCTGAACCCCGGATGCTTTCTGCCTTGTCCAAGTTTTAGTTGTTCAGATATCCTTCAATTCTGTGAGATGTATTTAGTATTATTCATGTAAGTTTCCCACTTACCTAAGTCAGTTTTATTATGGTCTCCATCAGTTATAATCAAAAGCATCCTCACTAAAACAAATGGCTGTGTATATTCAATGTACATTCACTCAACAAACACTTTCTGAGTAGTTATTTAAGCCAGTCTCCCAAGAAAGCAATGTGGTATGAAACCTTGTTCTTTTTTTTTTTTTAATATTTTATTTATTTTTCAGAGAGAGAAAGAGTGAGTGAGCACAAGCAGGGAAAGCAGCAGGTAGAGGGAGAAGCAGGCTCCCTGATGAGCAGGGAGCTGGATGTGTGACTCCATCCCAGGACCGTAGGATCCCAGGACCCAAGTTGAAAGCAGCTGCTTAACTGACTGAGCCCCCCAGGTGTCCTGAAACCTTGTTCTTATTCTCTGTGAGCTTATGTCATGCTAGAAGAGATAAGAATGGTAATGGTAAAAACAACCTTGATAATACAACCATTGCAATGTTTTAAGCACTCACTATGAGTCTGCTAAGTATTTTATACGCATGATTTTACTTAATGTCCAGGGTAACTCTGTCTGTATGGTATCACCCCTCACATTTTAGAGATGCTGTAATTAAGGCTCAGTAAGCTTGAGCCACATATGAAACAACGGTAGAGGCAGAATTTGAACTCAAGGCTGTTGGGCTTCCAGGTCCTTGCTCTTGCTTATTATATCCTACTTCTTATATGTGAGGAAAAGTATGTGTGACTTAAAGAGAAGTTAAGAGAAGGCAAAGGTAACATTCATTTGGAAGGATCTAGAAAAGTTTGATGGAGAAGGTGGCATTTATACAGGCTTCCAAGGTTGTAATAGGATGTATCTAGGTAGAAAACACAATCGTACACCCATGCTTAAGTGTACTCGCAATTGAGATTGGAGCAAGGGTGAAAATAGGAAATGGCATCAATTCAAATCTCTCTTGGGCTGCATCTTATACTTTCAGTGCTAACATCTTCCCTCCTTCAAGCTTGCCCTCCTAATGATTTTGCCAAGTGTAAAGAACTAATCTGAAATTCTAAAGATTCACAGCTGGAAAGATTTCATTTTTTAAGAACCAAAGCCAAAAAAGTTTAGCAGTCTCGGCTGTGCAAGTTCAGAAGTTAGTAAATTTGGAGTGAACATGTGCTTCCTGGACTGGTGAAGTTTACATGACTCATAATGCTATACTATGTTCCTCTTAGGCACTCTGTGTGTTGGAAGTCTCCTTTTCCCTTTCCAGGCTTTTCCAAAGCAGGGCCCGATGCATCCCCCTATCTCATCACATCAGCGATCTGGATCTATCTGACAGAGACACAGGTAGCCATTTTGATGCACAGCAAAGCTGATCTCTGGAAATATCTCAGGGGTTATAAACCCGTGGATAAAAATATTTTTGGTACACTCTGCCTCTAGTTCCCCAGGGTTGAACTGACATAGTTATTAGTAACTCCACTTCTGTCTATAAACTTTTTGGATCATATTGGTCTACTGAGAATGCTTTTTGATTCTTCCTTGTAGTTATGTAGTACTCCTAGGCCAGTGAGTTCCCAGTGTGTTATAAAAAACTTGCTAAAGGACACTTGTTGAGTAGATGCAGTTTGCCAGGCATGGAGATATTGACCTCTTAAATCATCCCTTAAGTCCGAAAGTTCATAGTAACGCCATGTGAGACTAAAGATTCAGGTAGGTTAAGTAGCATGCCTAAGGCCACACAACCAGTAGATGGAGGAGATGAAATCTGAATGTACTTTCTTCATATAACATAGAGCCATTGTCTTCACTGTGGCAAACTGTTGGTAGGCAATATTATCTGTTCTTTGGCTGGGGATAGTAAGATTGGAAGTTAAATCACTTGTAAGTTCACATTGTAAATCAGGGGTAGATCTTCTCCATATCCAAGCATGGTAGTATGGTTGTACCGAAGCAGACTTGTAAATAGCATTGAATATCAGATTCTGGGCAGAGATCAAATATGCAGAGGTGAGAAAACATACTATTTGGGGAAAAATAAAGACAAACTTTGAAAAATGCCTGAGAGTTTTTATTTAAAATGACTTGAAGAGGAGGAGGTAGAGGAGGAGAAGGTTCCCAGCTGGTTATCATCAAACTTCTTCCAGACCAGCTGCTTGTTTTCGAAGGTGTTACTATGGAGCTCAAAAGGAAGTCAACACCGGGAAGTTGCAGAAACAATTGATTGGGCAGATGATGTTTAGGCTTGTTGCACAGATACTCTTTGGAAAGCAGACAATGACTTACCAGGAACTGGCAAAAAAGCAGCCTCCAATGCTGTCTTTTTCTGAACTAGCCTGATGGGTTGCAGGGCAAGAATCACATATTGGTGATCACATAGTGGTGATCTGTCCATTTATGGCTTGTGGTCTTTACATTGTTCTGCAACCGAACTGAAAAGAACTGCCTTTTTGTATCCATTTGGTAAGGTGCCCAAGGCAAGCAATTCATGGTACTTCCATTTTATATCTAATGGTAGGAGAGTTGTCTCTTTGAAAGTAATGAAAAAGTAGAGAGCCCTAGCTAAGAAATAGCAAGGGTAATCACCTTGAAACTGAGATGCAGTTGAAAATTCATGTACTAAAAATTATTAACGTCTGAATATCATATCTAAGCTTTGTATTTTCCTTTGCGTTTCTGACATTGTTGTGTGGGAGGATAACTTAATTGGCCTCAGATTTTCCCCTTGTCAAGAAAACTTTATCTCTTTAGACTTAATAACCAAGTACTCAACTTCAAATCTTATCAGATAAACTGGAAAACTAGCTTCTGCACTGGATTGTAGTTCTTCTCTCCCTCTCTACCCACCCCCCCACTTAATGGTATCATTCCAGTAACTCTCCTCTGTATCTTTTGTTGTTAAATTTCTCCTCTCCTGAATCATTCACACCAGCATAGAAATAATGATGTTAATGTCTTCTACCTTAAAAACAAACTTGCTTTGTCCACAATTCATTCCAGGGACTTCCCGTTTCTCTGCTTTCCATTCCATCAAAACTCCTAAAAGGGTTGTTTCTGTTTACATATCTCCTTCCCATGCTAGTTAGCCTTTTCTCTCAACCCCTCCACCTTGTCAAACCCAGTGGTCAATTCTCAGTTTTCTTGTTTGACCCCATTTATCCCATCTTATTCCTTAAAGAGTTTTATTTTTTCTTTTAGGAAACCACCCACTTATTTTGGGTCCTCCTCCTCTCTCACTTGGATATTCTTTTTCAGTTCCTTTGCTCATTTCTCCTCATGCACCTGACCTGTATGAGTGTCCCTCAATTTCGTTCCTAGATGTCTCTTCCATCCACACCATTCCATTGGGTGATCTCATCCCGTTTCATGGCTTTAAATGGCATCTATTTGTTGGGGAATTTCAAATTTGTTTCAACCCCAGATATCTCTCCTGAGCTCTATACTCGACATCCTCACTTGGCTGTCTATAAACATCTCAGACATTTATAAAGCCAAATTACTGGATTGCATATCCACGAGCTTATCTACTGTAAACCTGCTCATTATGTACTTACCCTCATCTCTGAAGATAGAAACTCCATTCTTTCAAGTGTTTGGGCCACAACTTTTGTGTTATTCTTAGTTATTCTTTCTCTTTTACACCCAGAATTCAATCTGTCATCAATGCTGCCAACCCTACTACCAATATATATGCAGAATCTGACCACTTCTCATCATCTCTACTTGACTGTCCAAACCACCACCACTATTTCTCATATATAAAGTCTCTTAACTGTTGTCCTTGCTTTCACTCCACTTCCTATGGTCTATTCCCCACATGGAAATTAGAATGACTCTTTTACTCTGATAGTCAGACATTTCATCCTTCTACTTAGAACCTCCAAATGGCTTCTTGTTTCTCTCATAGCGCTAAAGTTTGAAAATGGACCTTAGGGACCAATATGATCTTCCCCTTACACTTCATCAATTTTCTGACCTCATTTCCTGTCATTCTTCCTCTTGAACACTTTGCATGTATTATATGCCCTCTTTGATGTTCCTTGAACACAGCAAGAATGCTCTTGCCTTGGGGCGACTGGGTGGCTCAGTGGGTTAAAGCCTCTACCTTCGGCTCAGGTCATGATCTCAGGGTCCTGGGATCAAGCCCTGCATCGGGCTCTCTTCTCAGTGGGGAGCCTGCTTCCCCCTCTATCTGCCTGCCTCTTTGCCTACTTGTGATCTCTCTCTCTCTGTGTCAAATAAATAAATAAAATCTTAAAAAAAAAAAAAAAAAGAATGCTCTTGCTCTTTCCACTTGCTGTTCCAGATCAATTGATTGATCTTTTACTATTTATCATCTATCCCTCCCACTTTCTCTCTCTCCATCCATCCATCTCCTTCCCTCCCATCTTCTCTCTCTCTATCATTTAGTAGTCTTACTTCTTTCAGTTCTATTGTCAAATATACCAAAAAGGCCTACCTTGATAATCTCCTTTGAAATAACAAGCTATACTTTTACCCAAACTTTATTTTCTTCCTTCTTTTCTTGTCTTATTCTTCCTCATAGCAATTACCACTACTTGCTCTGTTTATTTTTAATTTTAACTTTAGTTTTTCCTTAAAAGAATGTAAGCTCCTTGAAGGGAGGGACTTCTTTTCTTTGTTCTCTGCTGTCTTTTCATATACTAGACCAGTCCCCAGGATGTAGTAGGGGCTTAATATATATTTGTTGAATAAATAAATGAATCCTTTCAAAAGAGCTGTAGGGGGAGATAAACTTTCTTATCATTGGACATTAATCAAGAAGCTTATAGCCCTAGGAGGTATGCCACTATCTTGAGAATGCAAGGAAAGCTTTAGAAAATAAGCCCACATCTTGAAAAGCAGAGATGAAAGAAAGAAACTATCTCTGGTGGGCCCTTAAACACCACCTTATCCCTTCTTTCTTGCTAAACAAATTCCAGTTTAATTAGGCGTCCACCCCTCTAGAAAAATAAACCAAACTGCAGCTCAGGAATAAATCCTAAATATTCAGTGTCTATCTTGGTATCTTCTTCCCCTTGCCAAATTATTGATATATGTTGGGCATGTTACAAGTGTTTCCATGGAGGAGGAGGGGTTGTTTGCTGGGGAGTTCTGGGAAAGGTTTTTTTCATTCTTTCAAAGAGACACAAGGTGGTCACAAATCCCCTTCATCAACGATTTTGCAATATCTACATGTAACTGCTGGATGTTGTGGTTGCTACTTTGGGACTGCAAAAGGAGTTAGTGGAGAAGAATGACATGATGAGGATGACATACTTGATGGGAAGACAAAAAGAATCCCCCCCCCCCTTTTTAGAGAAGTGTGTTTATTTCTTATTTTTTTAAATTTTTTTATTTAAATTCAATTTAGTTAACATATATTGTATTAGTTTCAGGGGTAGAGTTTAATGATTCATCAGTTGCAAAAAGTACCCAATGCTTATTACATCAAGCGCCCTCCTTAATGCCTGTCACCCATATGTAATGCAGTATTACTCAGCCATCAGAAAGAATGAAATCTTGCCATTTGCAGTGTGGATGGAGCTAGAGGGTATAAAGCTAAGTGAAATAAGTCATTCAAAGAAAGACAAGTACCATATGATTTCACTCATATGCAGAATTTAAGAAACAAAACAGATGAACATAGGAGAAGGGAAGGAAAAAATAAAATAAGATGAAAGCAGAGAGGGAAGCAAACCATAAGAAGCACTTTTTTTTTTTAAAGGTTTTATTTATTTATATGACAGAGAGAGACACAGTGAGAGAGAGAACACAAGCAGGGGGAGTAGGAGAGGGTGAAGCAGGCTTCCCGCCAAGCAGGAAGCCTGATGTGGGACTCTATCCCAGGACCTTGGGATCATGACCGGAGCTGAAGGCAGACGCTTAACCACTGAGCCACCCAGGTGCCCCAAGAACCACTATTTTTGATGAAGAAATGGACTTACTGAATTAACTTACCTTAGAGATACCCTATCTTGAAATTTCTCGTTATATTAAGCAGTAATGGGTTTTTTGGTGGTGGTGTTGGGTCATTTGGGTTGGGGTTTTTCTTACTTGTAGTCAAAAGTGCCCTAAAACACCAAACTATTTCTCAAATTATCAATTAGGTCAGCCAATGAAATCTTTTTTACTATATAAGCTTATTTAAAATGAGTTTTCTTCTACTTGTGACCAACAGAGCAACTGAGGCTATTATCCAAATGTCCCCTACATAAACCATAACTGTCCCTAGAATTGTTTCTAGATAAATTTATTTCCCTATACTGTGGGTTAGTGATAGGATGGTGAATGCATTTTTTAGTGATTTTGGCCTATATCCATGTAGTCATCACCACCATCATCTTACCCTAGGGACACTCCAGTGATTATTTGAGTTTTATTTCTGTTTAATTTGTGTTTGTTGTCTCAAGAATCAACATCTTTTCTCCAGGGCCTGTAGCTATGTTCGGTAGGCAAAAATGGGAGGCAGCAGTGGTAGACTCTACAAATGTCTTCCTCTAGATACAACTGTTAAGATCGATCTAAAAGTAGGGTTTTGTCCTGTGCTGAATTTTTATTTTGCATTGAGGTAGCACATGGTATTGGAGGTCAGGAAAGAACCAGGTTATCATAAAACCCACAAAGGTAGGTTTGAATTGGAAGGAGTCTGAATTGACTACCTTATTTTGGTTTTAGTTCTATATGGCTTAGAAAAATGCTCATCAGGTTTAAGGTTGCAGGAGAAATTTGGGACTAGGAGATTTGGAAGCTGAAATCTAAGCATCTCTTCCTCACCTCACCAGAATACTCTTGAAGCAGGACTGATGATTCTAGATCTCTTAGTCATTCCCCAAATTGGACAGTTTTCACTGAACTGTGAAAAATGTAAATAATGACAATAGTCTGTTTTCCCTAAATCTAACTTCTCCAATTTAAAATACTAATTTTTTTCCTGAGCCCACTTCTGTTTTTCTTTTATGTATGCATGTTAAAATTATATTTTCTGTAGGAAATGATAGTGATAACAAATGGGAGGTAAGTTTCTGCCTTTGCTTTTTTTTTTTTTAAGATTTTATTTATTTGACAGAGAGAAACACAGCGAGAGAGGGAACACAAGCAGAGGGAATGGTAGCGGGAGAAGCAGGCTTCCCACTGAGCAGGGAGCCCGATGCAGGGCTCGATCCCAGGACCCTGGGATCATGACCTGAGCCGAAGGCAGCCACTTAACGACTGAGCCACCCAGGCGCTCCCTGCTTTTGCTTTTTGTTTATTTGGATAAATAAAGGGTTGGTGTGGTGGACTAAGGATCGTCAGAACTTCTTTAACATCTTTTCCACTGAGAAGTAGGGTTTGTTTACCTTTTCCTTGAACCTAGACTGGCCCGCAACTCCTTGGCCAGTAGAATGTCACACAGATGTGAATTGATGCGAGTCTGGAGCCTACTCTAAGAGGACGGAATCTTCCATCCTTGTCTCTTGCAGACCTGGGTCATCATGTAAGAAGTTCAACTATCCTCCTGGATAGACCATGTGGAGAGGCTCTGCAAATACAGAGAGAGGGAGAAAGCCCAGCTGAGACCCACCTGATGGCGATCCTTGTCAAAATAAGAAGTTTGTGAATGAAACATTCCTAGATCCTTCAAATCAGCCCTGTTTTCAGGTGAGTATCGCTGCAGGGTGCTAGAACAGGAGACTTGGCCAGCTAAGCCCCTCCAGAATTTCTGACCCACAAAATCATGAGATAAGACAGAACGGTACTTATTTAAAGCTACTATATTTTGAGATAATTTGCACCACAGTAATTGATAACCAGAATATTTGGCAACCCCAGTTTTGGGGAAAATTTTACTTATGCAGGAGATTGAAAATTCTTGAAAGTTTATAATGATGATGACCTGGCTTTATAGAACACAGGTGCTATTTCTAAATATAAGAAATATGTTGAGAACTATATGATACTTAGATAAAAACTTAGCAAGAGAAGTATGAGGTCTAAATGAAGAAAGCTGTAAAATGTTATTAAAGGACATAGACAAGATCTGGCCAATTGGAAAAAATTTCTCTGTTCTTGCGTGAGATGGCTTAATAACTCTTAAATATTTTTATAAAATAAATGGGTTAGGTGAGATTTAATTAGGATACCTATGGATTTGTAGTTTGTTGAAATTAGGTAACAGCATATTAAAAATTATTTGGGAGATTAAAAATGTTGGACTAGCCAAGAAAAGTATGAAAGGGAATGGTAAGGTAATAATTGCCTCATTAAATTTCTGAGTATTTTATTAAAAATTAAATATGTAAACATACTATAGATTCATGGAATTAAAACCCTGTAGTAATGGCATAGCTATGGAAAAGTAAATCATTAAAACAGATACCCTAGATATAGATCCTCATATGCTTGAGAATTAGATTCATGATAATATCTACTGAAATTAAAAACACATACCAATCTTGGGAATAAAAGCACCAATATATGCAAGGCTATGTGTGCATGTTATTTAGTGTTACATTGTTTGCAGTGCTCAAGAAAATTGGAAAAAATGAAGTCCATCAGTAGAAGAAAAAATAAAATTTACTAATCCATACCAGGGATATTATATAGCCAAAGGAATGAGATTTTTAGTAGTCAATTTGAAGGGGTTTTCAGGATGTATCATTAAGTAAGAAAAATAAAGGGAGGAAATTATACGTACTATAACCCCATCTTCATGAAACAACAACAAAAACGCCACTCCTCATTACCGTTATGTTATTTAATGATTTTATGAGCAGGGAGAAATATATGGAAAATACATACAGATTGTTGATTTCATTGGTAGGAGATTGGGCAGTATGTCTGGGATTGGGAACTTAAATGGTAGCTTTTCAGAAAATCTTTACTTTCTGTACTATTTGACCTTTTTTCAACTTAATTATGTTTATTCATTATAAAATGTATGTGTGTAACAAAAAACCCAGGAAAGTTATTGTTTTATTAAGTTTTTAATTTTAATTCCAGTATAGTTAACGTAGAGTGTTAGTTTCAGGTGTACAATATAGTGATTCAACAATTCTGTGCATTACTTGGTGCTCATCATAAGTGTCCTCTTTAATCCCCATCACCTATTTCCCCCCATACCCACCACCTCTCTGATAACCATCTGTTTGTTCTCTCTAGTTAAGAGTCTGTTTCTTGGTTTGTCTCTCTTGTTCTTTTTCTCCTCTGAATGTTTGTTTTGTTTCTTAAGTTCCACGTGTGAGTGAAATCAAATGGTATTTGTCTTTCCCTGACTGACTTATTTCACTTAGCATCATGCTCTCTATGTCCGTCCATGTCATTGCACATGGCAAGATTTCATTCCTTTTAATGGCTGAATAACATTCCATCATATCTGTATCTATAGCTAAATCTATCTCATGTGTTCTTTATCCATCTATACATCTACCAATGGACATGGGCTGCTTCCATAATTTAGCTATTATAAATAATGCTGCTGTAAACATAGGGGTGCATGTATCCCTTTGAATTAGTGTTTCTGGATTTTGGGGGTAAATATCCACTAGTGCGATTACTGGATTGTAAGGTAGCAGAAAAGTTATTTTAATACACATTTAGTAAATACACATTTACTATCAAAAGTACATGCATACATTAAAAAAAAATCTAAGAAAGTTATGTTAATTGTTGGAAATTAAAAAGTAATTTGACAAATAGGCTAATTCATTCCAGAGGAATCGGGTAAATCCTATTTTTAATTATTAAATACTGCTGTGTGTCCCAAATATAAACCAGTCCCAAAAATTGATTAGCTCAAACATGAAAAGGTGACTTACATCTTAAAAAGTTGGTTGTTTCAAATAAATGTCACATGGAAAATTTTGCAAGTGACATCGCCTAGGGTCATGCAATGAATCCTCATCTACCTACAGCAGGCTTGGCTCTGGGATCCACACCTCAGAAGTTTATAAATAATTAGATCCTAACACATCTCAAATGGGAATCTGCTTCTGCACGGTAAAAGTAAAAGGAATAAAAAGGAAAACTTAAACAAGCTACTCTAAGTGAATGGCCTGAAGAAATCAAATCACCGTTAAATGATGGGCTAATGAGTCTATGTGAACCTGTAAGCATCAGTCACATGTGAATGCCCCCTTGATCAGTGTGCTTGCTAAACAGATCCTTCCAGAACTACCAAGGAGCTCACCTTTGGCTAGAAGGAAAGGAAGGCTCAGGTGTATGCACTGTCACAGAGACGTTCTCATTAAATGTGATTGATTGATTGATAGACTGTCTCATTTCACAAACTTTAATTGAGTAAAGTTTGAATAAAAAAGCAAGTAAAGCTGCTATGAATAAATGAGGTAATGGGACCTTGGAAGGACAGGGGCAAGATAAATAGGACATGGCCCCATAGCACAGAAAGTGGATACAGAGTTATAAACAAGAATATTATAATCACAACTGAGCATTAAACACAAATTAGTAACACTGTTTCTCTGAGAAAATGACTTCTGACACAGTCCTGAAATCCTATAGAATAGCTTGAACATACCTCATCTTAACCATACACACTTGACCGATAATTAAATCAGTTTTATTTCTAGAGCTGGGTTTTATTAGAGTCCATCAATTTGTCAGGTTCTATTACCTCCAATAGGTGTTCAGTGATTTAAAGAAATGAATTGACAAGCTTCAGGCCATTTCTACGAGCATAAGCTGCCAAGACTTCCCAAACTACAGCAAGAGTTTCAACAGAGGGAAGAGAGTGAAAGGAACATTGTCTCCAATGGAACATTCTGTCCTTACATCTCGGAGTGTGTTTAGGGGTAGGAAGTTATTAGCTTCTTTCCATTACAGGCATGGGAACAAGGAAAGCCTTCTGGTTCTCTGGCTTTCTGATCAATCTTCTATAAGAAGCCCAATTTTTCAGAGCAGGGTCAAAAATCTATCTTCAATTTATATCCATTCCTATTTACTGTAACATATTCAGTCATTTAAAAAAATGCACTCCATTTCCCCGCCTCTTCGTACTTGTTCATTTTTTTCCCCCTCATCTGTATTAGTCTGCTAGGGCTGCCCTAACAAAATACCACACTGGTTTAAACAACAGAAAACCTATTTTCTTACGATTCCGATTCCGAGGCTAGAAAGTCCAGGATCAAGGTGCTGGCAGAATTGGTTTCTCCTCAGGCTCTTCCCTTGGCTTGCAGACGGCCATCTTTTTTCTGTGTTTACATAACCTCCTCTGTGCCTCTGCATCACTGGGATCCTTCTTCTTAGAAGGACAGGGGTCTTCCTGGATTAGGACTCCACCCTTATGACCTCATTTAACCTACTTACCTCTTCCAAGCCCTATGTCAAATACAGTCACATTCAGGGTTAAGGTTTTAACATAGGAATTTGAGGGTGAGGGGAGACACAATTCAACCCATCGTACCATCTGTCTCTGTATCTTTCCCCCTCAAGTCCTCTCCCACTTCACCTTTTTTGTGGTTTGTGTTAACCCTAAATTTGGGGAGAGGAGTAGATACACATATTTCCTCAGAGCCAAAAATGGGTATTTGTGTTGCCCCCAATTAAGTTCTTCAGATTAATGCTACGGGTTAGGAAGGAAAGTTAAGCAGAAGAGAAGGACAGCTTGTAGGTCCTAGCTAGGGGGTGTTCAAAGGTGCCTTTTCTTTTTTTTGACCCTTCTTTTTTGGGGGGAGGGGAAATTACATTTTGACTTGAAGAACTGTTGTAGACTGTCATTTGCAAACAAAAATTGCTCACAAGATGTCTCTTTTTTTGTTTTTTTAATCAATATTAGGTTTTTTTTGCTTTGCTTTTATTAACTTTGTTAAGATATTGTCATTGAAAAAATATTTCTGAGAAGTGCAAGTATATTAGAAAAAAAAATCATAATATCTCCTAAAGCAGAAATGGGCATCATAATTGCCAGTGATGAGCCAAGCACACTTCTCAAGATTCTCAGTTGTATTATGGATGCCGCTGTCCTAAGAATTTCTGGGACGTGGACGGGGCAAGCGGATCTTCTTAGTATTGCAGACAGCTAGTGTTTGCTTTCACCAGGATTATATGAATTTGCGATGATTCCATGTGCTATTTGGTTTTTCTTTCTTTCTTTCTTTCTTTTTTTTTTTTGCACGTTTCCTCAAGGCTCAGATAAATATTTGCTGACTTATGTCTTATTAGACTCATTGACATCTTTCCCTTCTTCTGATCTGTGGTTATATAGCAATGCATTATTTCTCCATCTTTTTTTCCTCTTTGTTCCTCCTTTACCATCACAAGCAGGAATTCAATGATATGAAAAAACTGGATGTGTGCAACCTTGTCTCAACAACTGTTTGCCCCTAGAGCCCTCAGCTCAGCTGCCCATAATTCCCTAGGAGTTCTATTGTTTTCAGTGTAAATCAGCTTGTTTGTATGTTTTGTTTTATTTTAAACGTAGAAATCTCATTTATAGCTCGCTGGTTTTGCTAGATTGGAGAAATTACCCTCAGAAAGACTGGAGGGGACGTAAGAAATTTATCTATTGACTGAACTTTGAAAGTAGCAGTCCACAGCGGTAATTTACATGAAAGAAAAAACAGCATGGCGCTGCTCTGGGATTTACAGGTACTTTTGTGAGAAAGGAAAATATCATACATCCGACCAAAATGGATTGAATGGTTCAGTGCACACAGCGTTCTTTTCATCGGTAAACAGAAAATTCCAGCAAGTGAGAAATGAAACACTGATTTGGTTTAAAATTGAAACCTCTCAGATAAATTTAATACTTATCTCAACTATCAGAGATTTTTATGTTCAAAATACACTGCTTTGAGCTGGAGTAACAGGGGAGCACCCTCTCTGACAGACTTGCTTAGCGGACATATCTGTGCTTACAAAGTTGGTAATTCAGTGGAAATAGGCAAAGAAATATTTGGAACAAAGAGCTTAGAATTTATAAAGAACACATGTATTTGTACAGAGTTAATGTCTCTTCAGATAAGGTGTGGTAGGGAGTCCCATAGCAGAGTGAAAGCTGTGTTTGCGGATACTTGATATCCACACAACTCTGGGAATTAGGTGTGCCTATCGAGGTGTTGAAACTCAGAGTAAGCTAACCTGCAAACTAAGTGAAACAGAGTCAGTAATGGGTTGGTAAAAGCTACGTGGTGTTTAAAGGTTGCTCTAAAAATTTTTGTTTTGTTTGTAATTAGTAGTAATTAGTAGACTTTATGACTCCAGAAGCCTTTGTAGACCAAAAGATTAACAAACAACAGTTGTTAGCCATTGCCTAATTTTTAGGAAATTTTTAACACGTTAATTTCCTCCCCTAATTCTACCTCTTAAGAGGGCTTGATTTGAGAGAAGGTAACAACAAAGTAACGTAAACCTACCAAATTAACATGTTTTGACTAGATATTTTCTATTTCCCATATGTTTTTAATATAAATGTGTAATCACTTATTTTGTACACACACATATACCCATACATATGTGTTGATATGATATGAATGTAGGATTTGGGTGATCTATTTTTTTTATTAAAATAAAAAGAGTTAAGATTTTAGAAAATGAATTCTACATTTTCTAGGTGTAGGATCTAAGGAACTGGGTTAGCACGGGAGATTACAGAGCCTTAGAATGTCATTCTGAAAGGGGTCCTAGAGATGATCTATCTAGTCCCCCTTCATCATTTTTCAGACGAAGAAACAAAGACTGATAGGTGAATTGATTTGCCTTAATTTGTCTAGGTCAGTGTCCTCAATGGTGGCAAATCTTTACTAGAAACAATGAAAAGTCATTTGGAGCTAGTTCTAATGGATATATCATGGATCGTGTTAGGTAACAGTCTTGGAGCAAAAATCTCCATGAAGCTCATAGCAACCACTGAGACAATGGCCTGCCTTGCCTTTTCATTCTGCCTCATCTACCCTGGAAGAAAAGAGGGGCAAAAACCTTTAAAATAATATGTATGTATGACTGGAAGGAAATGTCCACCTTACTAGGTTTATTTTGAACGATGACTCTCATTTGAATGTATAAGTTCCAGTGTGTATGTGTATTTATTTTTCATCCAGCTTTAATTAGGGGACATTATTTGAATTTTGTCTCATGGAGGAGGATGGCCTTGGACCTTAGGCAAATACCAGGTCAACATTGATTTTTGTCGCCCGGAAGTTGTGCAACCAAGGACTCATCGATTAAACACAAACAAAGAAAGCTCTCCTTTTGAAATTTGAGTATAGTTGAGACACAATGTCACACTATTTTCAGGTGTACAACATACTGATTGAGCTTCTCTCTACGTTCTGCTGTGCTCACCACAGGCATAGATACTGTCACCGTACAATGCTGTGACGAGATCAATGACTCGATTCCCTAAGCTGTGCCTTTTGTTCCCGTGACTTATGCATTCCATAACCGGAAGCCTGTGTGTTCTTCTCCCCTTCACCTATTTTGCCCATCCCCGGTCCCCTCCCTTCTGGCAACCATCACTTCTCTGTATCTATAGCTCTGATTCTGCTTTTAAAAGTCTTTTCTTCTTTTGTAAAGCAGTAAAGAAACAAAATGTTATTCTCTGATTATTTTTAAGTATTTTAATAATATTCCTAGCGACGCTTGAGTTAAAGATCTAAAAATACGTTCAAACAATTTTCTTGGCTTATTGACAATAATTAGCTTTAAAAGTCTTCTTGGAATGTAATTTTCCAATTGCCTGCAAATCAAAACATATTTATAGGTAATTCAGAGAATGGATAATACCTTACTGCAATTATATCTGGTAAGTCAGTAACATTTGCATTTCCACCTGTAAAAATCAATTCTATGAGTCTATCATAGTAAGTGTACTTTGTCATTAACATTTCTAACTGAGCAGAGATGGCTAAATGCATACCCAGTACTCATTTTTCTCCTTCTTCCTGGACAGTGTGCCCAGCAGGGGAGAACAATAAGAACAACCACAATATTTCCTTACCTGGGCCAATGAAACATAAGCTGAAGATTTCTGGGGAATGTCTTCAAAGACTCATGTCCTTTTGCTCTTACCCTTTTCTATCAGCTGCCTGGAATGCAGTTGTGATAACTGGAGTTCTGGCAGTTATCTTGGAACATGAGGTAACATGTAGGGTAGTCGCCAGTGCCAAATATGGTAGTTTAGAAAGAGAGGTGAAACTTGGCTCTCTGATGGGTCCTTTGGAGAGCCCTGGAGAGCCTATCTTTAGGTTCCTTTTATATGAAAGAAAAATAAACCCATGTTTCTACATCACCATCACTTTTGACTTTCTGTTCTATGGAATGGAATATAATCTCTTTTTATATACTAAGCTCTATTTTGACAACTTTTTGCCAGCTCAAGAAAGTCTTATGGGTATCTGTCACTTGTCTTGAAAATGTAATCATTTAACCAATATCTAAACTGACATCTTCTACTATACTTTTGGTGCATTGTTGCAACCCTGCCAATCTTCCTAATCCTGCCTTCCCTATGACTTGTTCTCAATCTAGTTGCAATTTACTCATACTAAAGATGTTCTAATTCTCTATATTGGACATCTTCAAATGTAGGCGTGTTGCAAAAAAAATGACCTCGAAAAAGAGGGAATACAGTGTCAGCTTATGGCTCACAAACATAGAAGTTTCTTATTCCAAATTATGCTCACGGCAGAGTATGTTACAGCCAGCACAGCTGGGCCTGTGTTTTTGCATGTTTGTAGTTTGTTATTTCCGTATGGGAAAATATAGTTAAAAATTTAAAAATAAGTGAAACAATGTGGAAGTAGGAATGGGAAAGATAGCATTTAGAAAGAGCATTTAGAAAATCCCCCACTTTAGAAGGGTTAAGTGATTTCAACAAAAAATGATATCATGAGCATTTCGAAAACAATGGGAGTGAATTAGTGTCTGAGAATAATATGTAACAGTGGCAAGTCAGTGTTCAGGAGTACTTAATATACTACGGATCTTGGAGTTTCCAGACTTAGGAAACCTCACTGTAAGCCTACTGAGAACTTGAATTTAAATAAAGATCAATGGGGTGAGAGGAAATGGAGGAGCATGGGCTTCTCCCCCAAGAGATGTTTCTACGACTCAAAGATGTTTTCATGATTCTCATTTTATGTATTTCCAGTATATACAATAGTTTTCAGGAAGGTAATTCATTCATTCGCTAAGTGTCACCTCTCCCATATCCTCGTTTTTTATCAGAAATATAATTTGTTACTAAAAAGAAAGGAAGTCATCAAGTCTTTCTCTTAGCTGCCTGTGACCACAAGGCAGGCAATATTTTATTTAATACTCATGTTACAATGACACAGAGAACAACCCACCAATTTAGCTGGGCTTCCTGTATCTTTTCCTTTATTTTCCCTTCCCTGTTCTAAAGACTCCTGAAGTGTTGTTGTTGTTTAATTAATCATTGTTGAATGCTAAGGACTTTGGTCACAAATTTCAATGTGTGGGGATGCTGGGGGTTCTCACACTAAACAATTCTCCAGCATGAGCCGGGTGTCGTAAAATTTGTCAAAGTAAAATCAATGAATCACCAAAGTAGTACTTAGTGATATTTTTGTCATGTACACACCAAAAGACAATTTGCAACTGAGCCTGGAGCTCCGGGGTATATTGCTATAAAGCCACTTATATATTGAAAAGGCAGTGACTGTTTATTTTTCTTAGTGGTTGGTTATAATATTAGAATTTTCTTAAAACATTTTTTTATTAAGTAATTGCTATACCCAACTTGGGGCTCAAACTCACAACCGCAAGATCAATAGTTGCCTGATCCACTGACTGAGCCAGCCAGGCGCCCCTAGAAATTTCTTAAATGATATGGAATTGGTCAGTGGTCACTCCATATCAACTTTGAGAAACAGTTCAAGTTTTGCTTATAATCTCAAGATATAAACAAGACATGATCCACGTCAAGTTAGCCTTTTTGTTTGACTAAACTGGTTTTGTCTGCTCAGGGGAGTTTCAAGGTTGGTCCCCATTTGCTTTTGATTTTCACAATTCCCCCTTTCTGGTCATGCTCTCAGCAGGCTAGACCAACCATTATAATTGGATAAGAAGAATTCTGCACCACCATTGATGCAGGCAGGCTGAAGAAACACGTATTTGCTGTTTCTCCAGTTGAGTCATGAGGTGGGGGGGGGGGGGTCTGTAGTCATCATCATTATTGATGTGGTTGTTGTTGATTTCATTGATTTTATCCAGTTGTGTGATCCTGATGGATACCATTTGGCATGCGGGTGGCTGCCAGTAGGCGCTGAAAGCCCTTGGGAGCATCCAACACACCACAGAGGTTCATATGCTGGGTAGAAGGAGAACAGTAGCCAAGGATTGAAAAATTCTCCAGAGCAGAGATTCCCTGGAGCCAAGATTCAACCACTTAAATAAATCAAATGGGTTCTTCTTCCTTAAAATGTTATTTACACAGGCACAACATGATATATTAGCTATCACACAGCCTTGGGATTACTTAGGACAGGATGAATATGGAGATGTTGTCCTTCAAGAGGCGATGTTGCAGGTGCGTTTTTACTATATGATACCCATATGATGTGAGCAGTCTGATAATTTAGAGAGAGGCATTTCTATGGAAATGAAAGAAAAACAGAAGTTAATAGTTGGAGCAAATTATAAATTTAGTGTTTGAGTTTGGAGAGCAGCCAGCTGAGATTTGGAACATGAGGTAACATCATTCCATCCACGCGGATGTCAGGTTCTAAGCATCTTCAGATGGAGAGAGGGCAGGTGGTGGCAATCAGAGAGAGGGTCCTGGTTTGCAGAGTGAATGTCTCTGGTGATCTTCCTGAGTGGCCACATAGCAATGGGCATGAAGATGGTCCACACATGAGCCTTTGTGGCGATCTCTCTGAAGTTTATGCTAAGTTGTCCAGCTTTAGCTGGCATGGTTTTGGGGAGAGGGTAGTGTTAGTTTCCTTCCTCCTGATTCCAAGTCAGAAGAGTGGGAGAAAATGACAAATGTTAGTTTGGAGAGTTCTACCCAAATATTGGGGGAAACTGGAAGAATTCAGGATGCAGCCAGGTTTACAGGTAGAAAACCAGACCTCAAAGACAATGAACAAAACTATAATCTGATGTCTACAAAGTTGGATTACTAAAATCTAATTTTTCTTGCTATAAGCAGCCCCAATTCCATCAAAAGTAACCATGGTTAAGACTGGCTTACTTGCAAATTAAGTCCAGTTTTAATAAATTTGGCCTGATTATTTACAAAAATGCAGCTAGAACAGCAGTTGACCCTATAGGTCTCTTAAATTTGTTTTGCTGGAAATTTTCGTAAGGCGTCTCAGATTGGAATTGCAGAAGCCTCTTGGCCAGGAAGCCAAGCCAAGGACTTGTCCAATTGTGTCCTGTTGCAAGGAGAACAGATTCTTACTGAATTTATGCAAACAAATTTATGCAAACACATATATTGTCATGAAAAATAAGAATATTTAATAAGAGTTTCTGAATTCTGGCAGGCACAAGTAGAGAGAAACAGTAATTGTTTTATATTTGTTCACAAAAATATATTTTTTCTTCAGGCTTTGTGAGCAAAGTTTTGGTTATCTCCTCGGGTGTTTACCTTTCAAAGACATGATAAGATTTACAACTTCAAGGGACAGGGGGAAAAAATGTGAATTTTTCTCCTAGGCATTTTGTGGTGTTTGCTATTTAAAATTTTCCTTTGCATTAAGGGTTGGATGGCATGGGGCGTTTCATCAATCACCATAATATCCTCATCTTATTTTCATTGCTTTCTTAGAGATTTCAACTCCTAGCATTCTAATCAGGCTTTGTCTTAAGTATCTGGATCTTAATTCATAGCATCTTGGGCTCTCCTAGTTTTGCAAAATGGCACAGTGAGGTCTCTAATGTATAATTCTGTTCTCCCACCTGTCGGCCAGCCCCTAGGCTGGCAGAGTAGTGAACACCTGCATAACCTTCTCTAATCTCTGCCCTTCTTCCTCATAGTAAGTTTTTTAATGTGGCATGAAACATGCTTATTCATAGGCCCACACATCTTTTGTCTCTCTATAAAAAGCTAAAAAAGAAGACGACAAGCTGATGCTTAGCATTTAATGCTTATCTTATTTGGAAATGATTTAGATATTCAGTGAATATCTGTTATTTAGTTTAGGTTAGTATAAACCTTTATCTTATTTATATTTATTTAAATTATTTTCTTTTAACAATTATACTTGATCAGACATCAAATAGCCAACTCTCATCTTATACTTTTCTTGAAATTTTTAAGGATACATCTGCCTTTATTAAACCAACTAACTTTAACTAGCTTTTCTTTATCAAAGGTTATCCCAGATTATGTGAACTTAAAAAACATTTATGTTAGTTTCTATATTTCTTTTTTTTTTTTTTAAAGATTTTGTTTATTTGACAGAGAGAAACACAGCGAGAGAGGGAACACAAGCAGAGGGAATGGTAGTGGGAGAAGCAGGCTTCCTGCCGAGCAAGGAGCCCGATGCGGGGCTCGATCCCAGGACCCTGGGATCATGACCTGAGCCGAAAGCAGACGCTTAACGACTGAGCCACCCAGGCGCCCAGTCTCTATATTTCTAAGATTATATTTGATTTACATAAATCCTTAAGGTTCTTTAAGCCAACTAAATAGAGATCTTTACCAATTAATTTTGGCAATACCATCCGGAGGTAAAAAATATTACTTATCTATAACATACATATGCATGCACACATATATAAACATACAGACAGACACAAACAGAGATCTTCTAGCTTTTGTTTTAAAAATTTTAGCCATGTCTCAGGTACAGTAATACAAAACTCAAAAGAGTAGTTGGATCTTAATTAAGTTTCTGGCAGATAGACTAAGGTTACCTGCTCAGATGGCTAGAGTTTTTACTAAAGATTTTTCTACATGAATGCTGTAAGGATCCTTTTAGAGCTGTATTTGGCATCACTGTATCTTATAGAACCTTCCGCATATCACAAAGAATGTATCCCATAGTCTCCAGAGATTTGGTCTTTTCTCTTTTAAAGGTGCCCCGTAAGTGGATTTTTCAAGAGTTCCCCAAAGTGGTGACTACAATTGCAAAAGTTGCCCTGTTTTCCAAAAATGCACAAGATCCTGGTCTGCAGAGCAGGTGGGACCCATCTTTGCTTTCAGATTCCCTATGACATTTTAAATATGAGGGACCTTACCTTGTTTTTCAACAGCTGTTTCAAAACAAGGAATCGTGTTTTCCCTTTCCTTCAACAGAATAGGTTGGTTTACCAAGAAGCTTCAACAAACAGGTTTGACAAACAGAAAGCAAATGTGCACAGTAAAATTGGTGAGCCCAGGATACAAAGGCAGCAGAGCTCAGATCTAAGAGAGACTCACTCTCAAACCCCAGGGTTAGCAAGAAAGCAGTGAGCTCTGTGGGCTCTGTCTGTACTAGCAGCTGATTGCTCGATACCTTCAGTCTTTGGTCCATTGTCTTTGTATCCCACTTCTGACACCATGAAATGTCAAATGTTCAGAAACAGCAGAGGTAAAACCAATGTGTCACTAAAGTAGAAATGACTAAAAGCTTGTTGTGAACACACCAAAACAACAACAAAGCAGTTTATGAATATGGAGAACTCAAACCAAACCATGATGAGGCTCAGCGGTATATTGCTACAAAGCAGCTTATATAGTCAGAAGGCAGTGGCTGTTTATTCTTCACAGTGATTGGTTATAATATTAGAATTTTCTTAAATGATATGAAATCAGGGGCACCTAGGTGGTGCAGTTGGTTGAGCATTTGACTCTTAGTTTTGGCTTAGGTTGTGATCTCAGGCTCCTGGGATTAAGCTCCTTGTTGGCTTCACACTCAGCACAGGGTCTGCTTGAGACTCTCTCTCTTCCTCTCCCACTCTCCCTCACCACTGTGCTCACTCTCTAAAAATAACTAAATAAATAAATCTTTAAAAAAATAAATGATAGGAAATTGGTTAATGGTTACTCCATATCAACCTTGGGAAACAGTTTAAGTTAGCTTATGATTTCCAGAGGCATAAGCAAGAAATGACTCAGGTCAAGTTAGCTTTGTAAGATCAGCTAAATAAACTTTGCTGGTGTGACTAAACTTGCTTTGTCTGCTCAGAGAATTTTCAAGCTTTGTCTCTGTTTTCATTTTAACAAATTTAACGCAGTTACAACACTATTTTCCAGAAATAGTGTCCTACAAGACTTCCCCCCACCCCCACCCCAGTTAAGATGCCAATCTCTTTTTTTTTTTTTTTTTTAAAGATTTTATTTATTGGACAGAGAGAAACACAGCTAGAGAGGGAACACAAGCAGAGGGAATGGTAGCAGGAGAAGCAGGCTCCCTGCTGAGCAAAGAGCTCAATGTGAGGCTCGATCCCAGGACCCCAGGATCATGACCTGAGCCCAAGGCAACTGCTTAACGACTGAGCCACCCAGGTGCCCTAAGATGCCAATCTCAAGTCAGGACGACACTTGTGCTTCTGACCCATCATCAGCTATAGATCAGAGGTTCCCACAGCTAGAACCCAGTTCTCCTGGGTTTGATTAATTTGCTAGAGTGGCTTACACAACTCAAGAGAAACATTTTATTTATTAGATTATGGTTTATTATAAAGGATGTAACTCATGAACAGGCAGATGGAAGTATTTCATAGGGCAAGGTATGTGGGAAGGATCTGCATCAGATCTTCTGTCCTGTCCAGAAGCACCACTCTCTCCATGTTCACCAACCTGGAAGCTCTCCAGATCCCATCCTTTTGGTTTTTAATGGAGGTTCCATTACTTAGGCACAGTTGATTCAACTGTAGGCCATTGACAACTGACTCACCCTCTAGCTCCACTCCCCTCCCCGAAGGTCAAGGGAATGGGTCTGAAAGCTCCAACCGTCTAATCACATGGTTGTTTCTTGTGGCAACCAACCCTGAGCTTTATTTGGGATCTAGAACTCACCTTATTAGCATAGCAAGAGACACTTTAACTGCTATCATCACTTAGGAAATTCTAAGGGAGGGTTTTAGGAGCTCCATGCCAGGAATAATGGAAGAAGACCAAATATAAACATATATATTTCTTATTATAAATCACAGTA
Source organism: Procyon lotor (assembly GCA_028646535.1). NCBI lineage: Eukaryota > Metazoa > Chordata > Mammalia > Carnivora > Procyonidae > Procyon > Procyon lotor. The sequence goes on from CM053615.1 coordinate 12,507,328, forward strand.
TCAAAAATGCCTAATGCCTCTTTCAGGTGTGAGAGCTCAGATCAGCATTTGAGGTCAAAGTCTGAAACCCTTGCAACTGTGGACAACCCCTACCTTTGGTGGTTTCCATTTCCTCTAGAGCCGCTGCTTTAGTCCTCATAGCAGAGGCCAGCTAGTGTTGTTGACAGCCGATCTGATTCTGGCAGGGCCCTGAAACATCAATGTCATGTTGGTATTTAATTCACACAATGGGCACTCCCATAGTGGTATAACATTATTTTTTGGATGTTAAAATTAAATATAAAAATAGCGATTAGATAATTACATGTAAATTTAGGTGTACTTTAAAAAAAAAACAGTGAAAGAAAAGGAAGAAAAAGGAAGAAGGAAAAGGAAACGATGAAGGAAAAGGAAGAAACAAGTGCTTATATGAAGACCCAGTGAGCAAAAACTCAAGGTAGAACTCACAGCTCAAGAAACTATAGAAACGAGAGGGTAGATTTAAAAACTTAACCAGTTGGGGCTGCATCAAGAAATATAGGTCCTGGGGACTCAACGCATATACCTGCCTTCTAGTGACTTCCAGGAAGCTGAAAAATGCTTTATTAAGTTGAGGGGAAGAAATAGAGCAGAACTTTAAGTGAATACAAACTTTGGACAAACAGGTAGAGAAGTGTGTGGGCAAGAATGGGCCCAACTTGCCTAAGTTAGGTCACTGAGCAGTAGTTTCTAGAAATCAGATATTTTGAGCAAATCTTATTTCTATGAGGGATATTAATATATGATTGTTTTATTTGTGATTGCACATTGGATCGTATGAGTTTTCTTTTGCAAGTATTTAGCAACTGCTTATAATTCTAGATACTAGAAATACAATGGTAATCATTCATGTGAAATTCTTGCTCTCATGGAGCTGATATTCTAGTAAATGAGGGAAAGAAAATAAATGTGTAAAAAATAATTTTAGATTGGGATAAGTTTTGAATTCTATAAAACTAGGAACATGAGAGCGTGAATAGAGCTTGAATGAAGGAGGATGAGCTTGGATAAAATCCACATGAAGAATGCTTTATACGGCATGTTCAGGGAAAACTTCCCCAAGACGGTGATATTCAAGACAAGACCTACATGATGAGCAAGAGGCAGCCAATCAGAGATTCAACAGAGTAGCATTTCAGGTAGGGGGAGAAACTAGTGCAGAGGGCTTGCGTCAGAATAGGCTCGACATGTTTGAGGGACAGCGAGAGGGACAAGAAAGTTTCCTATGAATTTGTATAGGACCAAAAATGAAAAAGAACAAATAATTAAGCTGATTTTCATCTAAGAATGTTCTGGAAGAGTTTATGTGGTGTGGAAGGATTATTAAAGACTCATACATTCAGAACATATGATCCATCTCAACCTAGTTGTAAACTTTCATCTCAGCTGAGAATTTTCTTTTCTGGCTGATTTTACCCTACAGACCCTGTTCCACCTTCAAACAAAAGTGGACTTCTGTTGCATCGTTTAATCTGAGTTCAAATAAATTGGTGTATTTTAAGGGAATAACATTGTAAACTTGTCCTAGATTTCTGTAGAGAAAGGAAAGTTGTGTAACTCAGTTACTAGCAGTCTCTTCCTGGTATTTCTCAGGATAAGGGGAGGCTGAGTTCTAATGCAGAGCGTGTATTAGAAATGGGGGAATGAGAGACTGTGGACTCTGAGCAACAAACTGAGGGTCTTGGAGGGGAGGAGGTGGGGTTGGGCGAGCCTGGAGGTGGGTATTGAGGAGGGCACATATTGCTTGGAGCACTGGGTGTGGTGCATGAACAATTAATCTTGGAACACTGAAAAAATAAAAGTATTTGGGAAAAAAAGAAATGCAGATTAGGGCACCTGAGTGGCTCCTGGATTAAGTGTCTGCTTCTGCTCAGGTCATGATCGCAAGGTCCTGGGATCAAGTCCTGGAGTCCTGCATCAGCCTCCCTGCTCATTGGGAAGTCTGCTTCTCCTTCTGCCTGCAGCGCCCCCCCCCCCCATGCCCTGTGCTCTCTTTCTCTTATTCTCTCTCAAATAAATAAATAAAATCTTCAAAAAAAGAAATGAAGATTAAATATTCTTTTGCATCAAAGTCATGGATTGTTCTAAAACAGCATTTAGTTCTATTGACCTATCAATGCACCAATCTTTACATTTTTTTCAATAAACCGTTTATTCTGTCCATTTATTTAAGAAACCACAAGCTTCCTTATTATATTTCCTTCCAGAGATTTTTAAGCTGGTAGCTACCAAGGAAAAGAAGCCAATATAGGCATGGTTTATGTTCCAAATCCTCAAATATTTATATTCCTTTCTTTGGGGAGAAACTGGGATATCAAATGTTTGTTTTCCTTACCTTCTAAAAGTAGAAAATATGGACAGGCATGTTCTTTCCAACACAGTCACATTCTACAATGAATTTCAATTGATCAAATTAGTAGGACAAAAAAAAAAATCCCCACTAACATTTGTTGAATTCCTTCTTGTGCTAGGCATGTCCATATATATATTTTTTGAAAGTATTTTTTGACTTTCCATTTCAAAATAGTTTGAAGTCTAAAGAAAAGTTGCAAGAATAGTACAGGAAGCTCCCAAAACCTATCACCCAGATTCTAATTGACCAAATAGGCTTTATAATTTTCTTTCTCTATCATTCTCATAATATTTTTTATTCTCTTTGATACAACTTTTCATACACTCTTAATATAATTATTTTCTCTCTTTCATTCT
>CM053615.1:12510554-12529333 GCA_028646535.1 Procyon lotor
TTGTCTTGTCACACTCTCTCCTCTGCCCTTTTATTTCTTTCTGTCCGTAATCTCCTGACTTGGGGCCCCTTAAGGAGATCGGAGAGAGCCATCTCCATGACTAAGTGCTGGGAGTGGGACACGTGCCTGGGTCCCGGCCATCTGCCCTGGCTGTTTCTAGGATACTGTGTTTTTCCCCCCGGGGTGGCCAGAGGAACACGAATGACTTTCAGAGGATGACCTTTACGGCTAAGTTCTGTTTGACCAAAGCAAATTGCAAGCATGCATTGATTAAGCCAGAGATAATTGAAGAAAAAAAATGAGGTTTGATTTAAATAACAACAACAAAACCCCAAAACAAGGGGTGCCAGAAATCTACACTTTATGGTGGTAAACTTAAGTAGCAATTCAATGATGCCTGGCACCTCGGAGCCATTCATGAGCCCTCCGAGATCAGGCTCCCCACTTTAGGTCACACTGGGGCTTCTGGAATCTTACCCAAAAGCAATTTACAGAAAGAAATTTCTTCTGTGACCAACATTCAAAGCTATTACAATCTGTTGTGTTCTTTCTCTCTCAATTTCTCTCTCTCTCTCTCTGGCTTCGCCTTAGCCCTGTGCTTGTTTGTTTTATAGATTAGGCCTGATTTTAAAGTATCTGTAAATCTTTCCCTAACTAAAGGACAGCTTGCTGATCTGTATGCAAATGATATACTCGCCTGCCTTAAAAATTTAAGATTGACTTTGAATTGACCCTGTGCTTTATCCCTCAGCGGAGAAAAATGAAAGGATATTTATAATACCTATGGACATTGTGGACGATACCAGTGGGAGTTTTCTTCAACAGTAGATGAATAACAGAAACATGGGCAGACTAAAATGGGGCAGATATATGCAAAAGGAAGATTGAAACTGATTTACATAGCTGGGTATTACTTACCTTAGCTCTCTGTGGCTTCTCCCATGCAGATACTGAAAATGCTATAATTTTCTATAAAAATAAAGAATATATATAAAAAAAAATAAAGAATATAAAACTGAAAAAAGCACACAGATAACATACCCGTCGAGCCCACAAAAGTTTATAGTACAAATTTCATTTTCTTCCTGCTAAATATATCATAATTTTGAGGACAACGTAAGCAATTTTTCCAATGACATTTTTCTCAGCTGGGGGCAAGCCACAAAAATCTCACTCAGGTTGGAAATGAATGTGTTTCAAAATATATACCACCCTGCTCATCCCTCCTCACCCTTAGCAGAGACTTTCTTTGTTTTATTTTTTGCCCTCCCCACCCCCCCGCCCCACATTGCCTTAAAAATTAAAATAGAGCAGAACATTGACCTGGGATGAAGTATGGATTTTTTTATGCTTCTCTCAAACTCAAATTTTATTAAGGTTATTGAAAATAAGATCGCTTCACTTAAAAATGCCAGAGAAACCCAAAGGATAAAATTGCATGAGATTAACATACCTCTTCTTATCCTACAACAAACATATTTCATTCCAAACCTCAGCGATTTCTTGGACCACACTATTTCAGGGCTGCATTTTTTAGTGTTTAGTTTTTATTGCCACGGTAGCCCAGTAACTCTCCTGTGTGCCCAAATGAGAATGTAGAAATTCTCCCAAGTCACTGCTGAGGAGGCTGGGGCCAGGGTCTTCATATCCTGAGGGCTGCGTGTTAAACCTTTTGCCTGGAAGTTTTGCATTCTTTGGCTCACAGTGGGGTGATAGAAAGTTTGAGACTGAACATCCCAACAGAACCCAAACTTCGTAGAGGAAAAGATGAAAGGCAGTGCTCTCCTTTCTTTGTCCTTTGCCTCTCTCCGTGACATCCTGCTAGCATCCCCTCCAGAGACCTCTTCTCTGTTCCCTTTACTTATCAGGAAGCTCTCTGGTATCAGTTTCCTTCGCTGGTGGGAGGGTCTTAAGAAGTGTTTTGTTATTGAATGAATAAATGAATGAATGGATCATTTTTATTCCAGTTTGGAGAGACTAATTGGAAAGAAAGATTAAAGAGGGTGAGATGGGTCATCCAGTATGAACAGATCTTTTTTTTTTTTTTAAAGATTTTATTTATTTATTTTCCAGAGAGAGAGAGAGAGAGCACAAGCAGGCAGAGCGACAGGCAGAGGGAGAGGGAGAAGCAGAGGGAGAAGCAGGCTCCCCACTGAGCAAGGAGCCTGATGTGGGACCCGATCCCAGGACCCTGGGATCATGACCCGAGCCGAAGGCAGCTGCTTAACCAACTGAGCCATCCAGGCGTCCCTGAACAGATCTTTTTGGAAATTAAAGAAAAAAATAAATCACACCTCCATCTTGCCACCCCAGTCTTTTCTTCATTGGGCAGGTGGGAAGAAAGTGCCTAAGTGAAATGGACATCTGTTTTAGGAGAAGAGTAATGACAGGTGGCAGACGAGGGATAGCTAGAACCTTCTGGTAGAAATAGAATTCCTTCAATACCTTCCCACCTGTTCTGGCTTGATGTCATTATTGAGGGCAAAGGATGGTTCAGGAGGGAAATTACTAGGGCATGATGATGTATTCTATAGCAGGAAGGAAAGAAGTCAAGGTGCCTCGTGGAAATTAAAAAGATCAGTTCATAGTATGCACAGAAGTAAAGGAAAGGACCCTAAATTTTGTGAAAGAAAGGTTCTGGGGTTGGCAAGCCTGGTGCATTTCCTGCCCGTTCTGTACAGATCATGAAGCTACACTTGCTTGAGGTGAGAGCTCAGCCTCTTGGTTCCTAGGTGAGCTAATTTAGATACTCTATCTTTTGGTGGTTTTCTCGATGGTAAATGGAAGAGAACAGGGAATCATCAAGGGAAACTAGGTTGCCCTGTGTGTGGGAAAGAACATAGGATTCCTCTATCAATATTGTCCTCAGGAAAGGAATAAAATTCCTTCGTGTTTCAGTCTGGAATGATGATCACAGTATGCTCTGTCTTTTGGGTCACCATGTCCTTGTTGGGAGAGGTGAAGAGGTAAACAATGTGTTGCCTTTCCTCAGGGAATTTGTGTTTTATGGCATTTCTTTCATTAGGAAGTGAGAGACTTTGATCTCTGTTAATGGGAATCTGGCATCATTATTGAGCCACAGAGAGATTAAGGGGTTTTACTGAGGCCTTCGTAGCCCTTCCCAAACAGAATCAGGAGGCCATCTTCCTAGCCTGCCTGTGCATGGACTGCTAGGAATACAAGGGCCAGGTTCAACCTAAAAGAGATCTAGAGCCTCTCACTGTGCTTCCACATCTCTTAACCTCCAAGAAAGCAAGGAAAATCACAACAAAACAGCAGCCCCAAACATCCAGGAACCAGTTTGATGCTCACAGCCAGGACCCCGTATTGTTAGAGGCTGGCCTGGTGCTCACAGCCATACTGTGTTGTTCTCCTGTCAGACATAAACCATCTCACTGCAGTGCCAGCAGCAGACGAGATCCCTTTCAGCCTGTGATCAAATGAGAACGTTCAAGACTTTGTAATTTTGTCAGGCTCAGAGAAAAATAAAATCACAGTGAAACTCACAAACTACCACGCGTCCCCTCTGTTGGCTAATAGGAGGAGCTGCCTCTTTTATACCAGTTACAGCTTGATCATCATTCTGGTCTGCCCTCCCTAGAGACAAGAGTTATTTTTTGAGAGTGCCAACTGTAGAATTGTCGCCATTTTCAGATGGCCTCCAATCTTGAGAGAGCTCCTGCTTCCTTAGTCTCTCTTTCGAGAGACCACAAGTCCTTTCTAACAGTCTCTTATTGAGATGCCCACAGTTTCTCATAGTGTACACTCTCCCTTGCTGAAAAACCACACAGTTTAGTCATTCCTAGGTGTGTTCTTGGTGGCCTTTGGCTAGAGTCAATTGACATTCCACCATTGCTGAAATATAATTTTGCCTTTTGTTGAATGCTTCAGGACTTTGGGCAGAGCTTTTCACATAGCTAGAGCTCACGACACAAATCAGATAGAAGACTGACACAGATATATATACATAGAGAGACTCTGGTTTGCAAATAGCACCCCCCCCCAAAAAAAAAGCTCACTAAGAAAATAATATAAGGTGGAGAAAGTCATTATCTCATCTAGCGAAACATTCCAGGGATGTGTCTGGCTTCAAGAAAATCTGTATCAGGGACACCTGGGTGGTGCAGTTGGTTGAGTGTCTGACTCTTGGTTTTGGTTCGGGTTGTGATCTTGGGGTTGTGGGATTGAGCCCTATGTCGGGCTCCACACTTGGTGTGGAGTCTGCTAGAGATTCTCTCTCCCTCTTCTTCTGCCTCTCATACTCATGCTTTCTCTCTCTCAAATAGATAAATAAATCTTAAAAAAAAGAAAAAAGAAAGTCTTTGTCAAAGAAAGATATCCTGCCATTTGCAGCACCATGGATGGACCTTGAGGATATCATGCTAAGTGAGATCAATCAGACAGAGAAAGAAATACTCTTTGATATCACTTACATGTAGAATCTAAAAGAGCTGAACTTGTAAAAACAGAGAGTAAATAATGATTACCAGCAGATAGGACAGGGGATAGGAGAGATAGTGTTTAAGGGTATAGTCATGCAGTGAATAGTAAATAAATCCTACAGATCTAATTCACAGTGTAGTGAATGTAAACAAAAATAGTGTATTCTAACCATCAAACTTGCTGAGAGACTAAAATGTAATGATCCAGTCACTAAAAAGAAATGATAATGATATGACGTGATAGAGGTGCTAATGATTGCTACAAAGACAGTCATAGTGCAATATACGAATGCATTTATTTTATATAAATGTATATATAAACATGCTGCACACCTTAAATTTTCACAATGTTATATGTCAAATATATTATCAATAAAGTCTGTATCACAGATCAAAACAACATCTTGAGAAATTATTTCTCTCCATCTCTTTCTTTTTTCTACTACCTTGGAAATGTTCGTCTTTTGGGTTGGTTCTCATGAGCTTGTCATGATGAATCAGGACAGCGCCTTGGTCTTAGGCTCCACTCCTGTATCTAGGATCAATGGAGCAAGAGCCGAGGAGATGGCAACTGCTACGCTAATGTTCATTGCACATTAAGATCTTACCGGGGAGATTTGAGAGGCAGTGACTGAAAACCTAGGCAAAGAGGGTTTGTGGAAGCACAAATCTTAGAAGCTGCCTAGGCTAAAGGAAAACCCTAGTCATGCCCATATTTGCATAGCACTGGTAGAAAGTAGAATTATAGAGTTGGGGGGCGGGTGTACTTCATCAAAGCTGTGGAATCTAAGAGCAAGGTTTTAGTGATTCAAGTATAATTATATGGAGCCAATGTTCTCCATTGAGAAATGAATACACACACAGTAAAACAGGTTCTGTGGTGGCAAGAAGTGACCTAGATTTCCCCTGCTGGACTGCTCACCTTGCTACTCTTCACTGCTGTCCTAGTTATTCTTGGGTCCCAGCTAAAGTGTGTATCCCCCCAGGCAAGGCTTTCCTAATCCATTAAACTAGGTTGGAGTCCCTGTGCAGTAAATTCCATCCTTTTCCTTTCTTGCATAGCATTTCTCACAGTTTGAATCTTAAATGTATTTATGCAGTTGCTTGCTCAGTATTGTCTTCCCTGTCAGACTGCAAGCTCCATGAGGGCAAGGTTTTTCCCACCTAGTGTCTTATCTGCTACATAGAAATTGGATATTGATTGATAAATAAGTTTATAAGCATAAACTCCCCAGTGGGGTGCTTTTCAATATTACTGTCCTCTTCTAATAAATATCGTGTTGTCTTCTTAAAGGGAATAAAAGGGGAACAGGTATTCCTCCATATCAGAGAAATATGAAGCCTCCATCTGACCTTAGAACAGAACAAAGTCCTCCAGCCTTAGAATTGGGAGAACTGTTACGGAATGATTGGAGTTTCTGTTCTTGGCAACACCGTGGTGCCTCAAGATACCCGAGTCCAAAGTTTGCGTGTTCCGTTTCAGGTCAGTTGAGCAAGAACCAAGTAAGCATCATTGACACAAGCATACTCGGCTTCCCATATGCACTAAAGGCTTTTGGGCTTTGTTTGTAATCTCTAGTCCTAGCGACACAGTTCTTTGTAAAACGTACGATAAGACATTTTCTGTGATGTGATTTTCAAACCATCACTGGGGAAGTACAAGTTTCTGATTTTCCAAATGGTCAAAGAATATCTTTTAAAGTACAATAAACTACTAGTAAACTGAAATAAGCTATCTATGTCTATATCTATATCTATAAGCCTAAATTTTTTAAGGTACAACAAACATAAAATTACTTTGGTTGATAAAATAGAGTTTCTAGACACTCTCCACTGTGTATTTTTTCTGTTTTTCAGACAACCTTACTTGTTCTATAACCAATGTCTTCCTGTTCGCAATGGCAGACAAGTCTCAAGATGTGTATGACGCTTCCAGAAAACTGTCGTCTCTCTCACCAAATGAGTCCGTAAAGGTAAGAAAATCAGTATTAGCAGATAAGCTTTCTATTTACACACCGTAATTTGAGGGAAGGAACAGACTTGTTGCAGTTCAGGAGTCCACATAACTGTACTTTAAAGGTTCTATCAAATATGAAATATTCAAAAATGCAATGAAAAATACTAAAGAGACCTAAAAAGGAGTGGAAAATGAATTGTCACAATTTATATTTGATCCTGTTTTCAAAACCATATCCACTTTAAAAAATACAAGACGTGTCTCTTTTAAATCCAGGACTTCCAGAACCATTACCCTCGAATAGAAGTAAAAAGAAATGAATTGACCAAAGCATTATAACCTATTACCCTCTTACAACAAATATCAGATCATAAGGATGGTGGATGTGATGGCGTTAGTGGTTTTGTCAACTTGTGACCATGATGACAGGACCCTTCATTTCATATCATTTGGTTTTATAGATAAAATATACCACGGGAATGAAATCCGATTTCCTCTGACAATCTGTAGAGAAGGAAGGATCTGTTGGAGAACTACATTATCATAATTGTGAGATTAAAAAAAGCCACACATACAAACAGCATCCAAGTTCTCTAGCACCAGGAGACTGTAAAAGTTGATTATTGCAAAGGTGGATTGGCATATTAATTAAAAATAAGACTGACATTTGCAGCGTATTTCAGATTTCATGGCAAATTTCATCATTCTAAATATAGATTCAGATAATTATGACACATTTGGTGCTAAGCTATTTTAGAATTCAAAACACTTCCATCTTGGAATGGTTGCAGCAAATCAGGGTGTTTGATAAAGCCTGCAAGAAAAGAGATCAGATTTAATATTCCGGGTCTCCTCATATTCTGCTTTTAGCCCTTATTTTCTGTTCAGGTTAAATTGGTAGAGTTATGCAAGGTGATGGCATTTTGAGTGCAAATGGATTTGACATTTTGAGTGTAAATAAGAATGGTTTGCCCTCTGGCAGTAGAAGTCACTCCTCACCAGCAGTGAAAATAAAGTGAAAACCACAGAAATGAAGGGTTACTCATTTTCTTGCATACACACCAAGGAATTTTATATCCAGTTATTGCCATGAACATCATTTTACCCTTTGCTTTTCCGATTCACGGCCTCATTCCAGGGATTGATAATGATATTTCTTCTGAATGACTATTATAGACAGACTTTTTCACCAATGGCTAGGAGCTAGAGATATATTTCACCTTCCCTTAAGGTGATTTTCAGGTGGCACTCTTGTTCTTCCTCAGGTACATAAAGATCGGAAAACTTTATGATTATTTTATTTTATTTTTTTACTTTTCTTTCTCATGGTCTTAATGGAGTAGAGAACAAACCGTGTGTCGTGCAACTTAATTTTCTCCTTCACCTTAAAACGAGACAGAAATGGTGGGGGAGAAGCAGGAGCAAACTGAGGAAAGAAGAGTCAGAGGTGCAGGGCTGGAAAGAGAACTCTGAAATCTAGGAATGCTACAAAAATGCCACCGAGCCCCTCCCGACTCCTTGTACAGATATGGACAGTGAAGGGCAGAGAGAGTAACATAACTAAGTTCACCACGCTCTCCGTTCATAGAGCTGGTCCTACCGAATAGGTCAAAACCAGAGGAGTTGAAGGTGTCATTTCACCGTCCTGAGCTTCAACTTCTCCATTTATAGAATTGAGCTGTGAGATAAAATCATCTCCAAAGTCCCTTTCAGCCCGAATGTTTCAAGAATTGAGTTGTGAGATGTGCCGTTTTTGCCCCTGGTTCTGCCTCCTTACTGCTGGAGTGATCAGGAGGAGGTTGCTCAAGATTACCTTGGCTCTAACATGGGGGCTGCAGAATTAATCCAATTATAGTTACTGAGTTTTTCTCTTGGGTTGGGTGATGAGAACACTGGAGTGGGCAAGGTAGAAATGGTCCCTGCTCTTGTGGCATTTATATTCATCCATTAAATCATTCACTTGTGCAAAAATATCATTGAGTTCCTATCACCTGTAGCCAGTGTGGTAGGTCCGGGGATACGTCAGAAAATATGTATAGAGTCGGGAGCAGTTGGCCAAAAAGCTCCAGTAAATAAGTATTACAAATGAAACAAACTTGAAAATGAGAGAAGAGTAAGTTAGGAGCTATGTCCTTCGTAAGGAGCTCAGGGGAAGCTTTCTTATAAAAGTGACACGGTGACTGTTAAGGACAAACTTCAAGTATGTAGAGAGGCAGAGAAGAGCCTAAGTGCATCTGAGGAACAGAAAGAAAGTCAATAGCAGTAACAATAGGATAAGATGACCCCTGGAGAACTATTCAAAGGCCAGACATGCAAGGACCTGAAGTTTGGTTATTCTGAGTTCATGCAAAAGCTACCGAACTTGACCTGATTTATGTCTAGAACATCTCTCCAGCCGTTTGATGAAGCATGGATTGAGGAGCAGGAGCCCAAGAGGGAAGGTCGGTCAATGGCATGTTGCAGTATTTCAGGCAAGGGATCATGAGCCCTGGAGGCAGGGAAAGTGGGGAGATCCAACTGACTGGGAAGCATCTTGAAGGTAGAAAAAAAGGAGAATTTGCTAATGAACTGTCTGTGGGAATTGAAGGAAATGGCAAAATTAAGGATGGCTCCTGTGTTGGGGACTTGTGTTTAGAAACGACTACTGGGAGTTCCATTTTGGCCACCCCGTACTGAGATGTTGGTAAAGCCGCAAAGCAGAGCTGTCAAGCAATGAATAATGAGTTCAGAGCTCAAGGAGGGGGGCTGGCTGGAGAAGGTAAATATGGGCGCCATCAGGAAAGGCCACAAGAACGGGTGTGATCGCTAGAGACAGAAGACACAATTAAATGGTGTAGTTCTGAGTCCTAGGGAACTCCATGATTGGGAAGTCAGAAGAGCAGGTCCCACAGGAAAATCCATCAGAAAAAGTCCAAAAGGGAAGGGGAAGAAAAGACGCTGAGTTTTTTGGATCTACCAAAGAAGAGCAGCTCAAGGAGGAAGGGAATCAGCCCTGTCAACAGTTGCCAAAGGATCTTGGAAGCAAGAGAGAAACATCCATGAGAATAGACAGCATGGTGTTTGCTGGTCATTGGAAACAGGGGAGATTGAAGTTGGAGGAGAATCACACTCTGGAATAGACGGAGTTATGCCACAGGAAATGAGAGAGTGGGAATAACACTTCTGAAAAGTTGGGCTAAGACGTGAGCCAAAACTGGGCAGTGACAAGACAGATGAGAGCTCGAGGAAGGTTTCTTTTCCTTTTAAAAGCCAGAAGGTGTAATACCATGTTGGTCTCCCGGTGGCAAATGGCCAGTGGGCATGGGGGAGAGGGTGGTGGTGTGGAAATTGATGTTATAAAACACAGAGCAGGGACCTGCGAGAAAGGAAGTCCATGAGAGGGTGAGAAAGGGTGGGGTCTGGACCACAGCGCAGCTTAGCCCAGCGTGAAGCGCATGGCGAATGGCCAATAAAGTAGGTACTGTTGATGGTGAAGGCTCTTCAGGGCTTTTCCTGGTCTCTGTGTTGGCCTCGCCCGAGAGAAGACTGCTGGGAGTGTGCGACAGAGCTGGGGACCACCAACTTTTAGGTGTAGCCATCAGTGGCTTCCCAAAGGCAAAACAGCAAATTTAGGGGAGAACATTCTTGGTAAATGAGATTTAACCACAGGGGCAGCCTGGACAGGGCAAAGAGGTTTGCAAAGGATATCAGAAAAGAGTTCTCCTCCTGTCTCCATCCCCATCCCACTCCTTCCCAAATACTCTGCCCCTCAAAACTGTTTCTTCTCTTGAATGCGAAGGGTTGCAAAGCCCTGGTGATATGTGGAGCAATGCTTAACACAAGTTCATATGCGTTTGCCCTTTTATAAAGCAGCCCTCTCCTTTGGGAATTGTAGCCAGAAGATACACTCTGCAAACAGGAAAAACGAAAACACATGCAGAAGATTCATCGCTGTGACATTTTTTATATAAACAAAATATTGGAAACAACATAGCGTCCGTTCTTAAGAGATTAAGTGAATCAGTCATGGGACATTCACACAATGCAGTGCTCTGCAGTTGTGAGAAAGAATGAGGCTGATCTGTGGGAGCTGATAGGGTGATTTCCGGGATAATATTGATAAGTGAAATATAAATATGGTTTTTTTCTTGATAAGAAGCTATACAAGAAGTATAAACCAGAAACAGATGAAAATGACTATGGGAGGTGAGTGGGCATCGAGGAATAGAATTGGAATAGAAGTATGATCTCTTTGAGACTAGATTTTGATTTAGTTTTGACTTTTTAATTATGTAAATGTTTAAAATTTCTTAGAAAGAAATTAAGAAATGGAAGGAAGAAAGGTAGGGAGGGAGAGAGGGAGGAAAGAAGGTTGGGTATGGGGCAGTGTGAAGTTCAGAGAGTAAGGCATAATCGCAATTTTTGTCAACTCTGATTGTGGATTCTCTTCTTAATCAGTCCCGTAGCAAGTACCCCAGAAATGTCCCTAATTTTCTCAGTTTAAAAATATGGAATTGGTATCGTCCTACATCGTCCTGACCCAAAGAGCGATGTGGTTAGGCACAAATTGTAGGCTGTCACTTATTGCCATATTTTACTATAAGTTAGTAGCATCACTATCGTAAACCCTACCGTGTTGAGTAGCTCTCAACACTCTTCAGCGTCATTTGGTCCCCCGGGCCCAAGCCAAGCAATGACATGGTCCTTTCTGCCTCTGGTTTTCAGGGCAGCCTGAAAGAATGACCCTGGGAAAGGGTTCCAGCTATCAGGGGGGACGTGTAATTCTCTCAATCTAGAAGACCAAACTATCTTCTTTTCCTGAGCCCTGGAAACAGTCAGTCAGTGTGACAGCCTCCTCGTTCATTCCAGAAGTAATTATATCACCTTGACATAATGGCCTGGGGGGTGGGGGCCACAGGAGAGTAATGGGATTTAAACTCTAATTCTTCTTGGCAGCTGGCGAGGATTAGCGAATAGAGATAAATAGAAGCCCTTTGCTATTTTTATAAATCACAGCTTTGATAAAGGTTTAGATTTGAAACATCTGAAATTTCTCCAGAGATGACATATAAAAACTACCAGCGGAAAGGTACGGAAAACCTAGATCCGGTTAAGGAGTCTGACTCACTTTCTCTCTCAGACAGCATTTGGGGAAATGATCTTCATAAGGATTTGTTGTTACTGATCACTCTGCCCTTCTCTTTGGGCATTTGTCAACAAATTGCTCCAATAAAAGTACTTATAATAAATCCCATGTGTCCTGTGGATTCGTCACCTTATAAATACCATCCTTCTTGGAGATACGCAGTTTGGTAATTTGTAATGACTCTGTAATTTAAACTGTGGCCAGCAGAAGGAAGGAGACATTCTCATCATCTCAAATCAATGACTTAAAGCTACTATCTTGAAGGCATGAGCGCTTCACGGCTCTGTGGTCTGTATCTTGTTTCTGTGTTTATTAGAGTGTGCTCAAACTGGAGAGGGAATAGTGAAATCTGAAAAATGTCTCCAATCAAGAACTCCTGAAGCAAATGTATTTATTCATGTTGGAGAAGAAAAAAACTTAGGGGACACATTGCTAAAAGTCTTCAAATATTGGAAGGGAATATCATTAAGAAGAAACAGATCGTATTTCCAACAACGTTGAACTGTTAGCATTGGTGTGGGAAGTTACACGGGGGCAGGCTTGAATTTAATAGAAAAATGAATTTTCTAACATTGTCCAACAATGGAACAGACTTTCCAGAATTAAAAATAGCCAAGTAGAGGCTAGAATACTTTGCCTAGAGCTTGTTATTTGTTACTCTCTGATATCTCTTGTCAATTTTGAGCCAATCAGTTCATTAATTTATTCCACATTTATTCAAGTACTAACGATTCTTTTTTTTTTTTAAAGGTTTTATTTATCCATTTAACAGAGAGAGAGATCACAAGCAGGCAGAGGCAGGCAGAGAGAGGGGGAAGCAGGCTCCCCGCTGAGCAGAGAGCCCGATGTGGGGCTTGATCCCAGGACCCTGACATCATGACCTGAGCCGAAGGCAGAGGCTTTAACCCACTGAGCCACTCAGGTGCCCCCAAGTACTAACAATTCTTAAGAAATTATTATGTACTGTCCGGATAATTGCAGAAACAATGATAATGGCAATAGATATGGTACCTAACCTCACAATCTGGCAGAGAGAGGGACAGTTACCAGATAATCTCACAGTGAGTACTTGGGATGAGCATCATGAAGGGAGGGATGTGGTCCAATAAGAGTTTATGACAAAGGACACCTCCTGAACTTGGTGCTGGTGGGGTTGGCGCTTGTGAAGAAAGGCTTTTCTGCTGGTGTGTTGCTTGAGGAGAAAGTCAGAAGATGAGTAAGAGTAAGTCTGGTGTGATGGGAAGAGGGACCGGAGGAAAAAGGGAAGAAGGAAGAGATTCCCAGGACCGTGAAAAACATTTGAAAAGCCCAGTGGAAGGAGAGATTATAGGTTGTATTTTTTTTTTTTTAAGATTTTATTTATTTATTTGTCAGAGAGAGAGAACAGAAGCAGGCAGAGTGGCAGGCAGAAAGAGGAGGAAGCAGGCTCCCTGATGAGCAAGGAGCCCTATGTGGGACTCGATCCAGAACCCTAGGATCATGACCTGGGCCAAAGGCAGCCGCTCAACCAACTGAGCCACCCAGGCATCCCTATAGGTTGTATTCTTCCATCTTTCCTGATAGTAAGAATGATCTGAAACTTTTTTAAAGTATATCACTCTCTAGCCTCTCCCTGTTGAGGTGTTATCTAGTGGGCCTGGAAATTTTAACTTATCATATAACTTGAGTGATTCTTGTCATCAGGGAATTTCAGACATGACATTAGGGGGGCCTACAAGAAGGCCATTGTGGCTAATGCATGAAGGCAGAGGGTTTGTGGGATGTGGGGCAGACTGTGTCGGTGTGTTGGTCATTATCTTAAGAACATTAGGGAGGTTTGTAGATTTGGCAACTGAAAACTGAGGGGATTTTTGCTTACAGCTTCCATTGTCTCCATGAAAGAAGGAACAAAGATGACTGTTTATACATGGTAGGGTCAGGCTATGTAGGCATCATCTCGGTTTTGGGAAAAATTGTGAAATGAGCCAGGCCAGTTGGCTAGGAGAAATAGGTGGGATTGATAGGCAGTGTTGAGGGCTCACTTGAGGTTAGTGATTATGAATTCACAGTGATAACAATTTGCTTTGTGGTGTTCTTCTCCAGTAATTGTCAGATTCTTAAGTGTGAAAGCCCGATAGCGGGATTGATCCCAGATTGCATGGGACAAAATGCAAAGGCACAGAAGAATCTGAGCTATCAATGAGAGTGGTTTCGAAATAAATGATTTCGAAATCATTTATGATTTTGAAAATTTCTGGATTTTGATCCAGAATGCAAACTGAATAAGGAGGGAAGTGTAGAAA
Source organism: Procyon lotor (assembly GCA_028646535.1). Lineage (NCBI taxonomy): Eukaryota > Metazoa > Chordata > Mammalia > Carnivora > Procyonidae > Procyon > Procyon lotor. The sequence goes on from CM053615.1 coordinate 12,524,361, forward strand.
TTAACAGACTGGAGGACTGCTTAGCACAGAGGGGTCAATAGACTAGAGGTTCTGCTTAATCCAAAGTGGGAATAGTTAGGAGTGTGAGGTCAGTCAAAGGGTCGTAATGCTTAAATTCATCATGTGAAGACAGAGTGGTCTTACATAACATTGATATCCACAGTATGATGGAGTGGTGGTGGATTTCTTGGGGTTGAGTGGAGGAAAAGTTATTGGAAAAGAGGCAGCCAAATAAATGAGAGCTAAAATCCTCTCATTCCTGTCACTATGATACAAGAGAATTAAGAAAGGAGGAGGGGATTTTTGCTTAAAGACATGACTTGTTTGCTTTCACTCTGCTAGGTAATGCCTGGGTAGCTCTACAGGTCAGGGAACTGGGTATGGTGATGAGGCTGCCTTAGGTCTTCACAAACCACAAGAAACTTGGGGGTCAAGAGAGCAACATATCAGGCCTGGGAGCCAACAGAAGCCAGGAGGATATAAACACAAGAGAACAAAACATGGCAAGTGGCTAGAAGTTGATAGGGATGGTAAGAATCTAGGAGATCCATAGACATATAGAAAGAAAAATCAAAAGAACGATTGAAAAATAAGCAGAAAGCTAAGCACAACCAGGAACTGAGGTGAAGACAAGATGGCGGGGGAACAGATGCAGCGCCCTTGCCATGAAGGAATCACCCTGCTCTATCGGAGCTGTGTTATTTCCCTGTGACCCTGAGATAGACCAATTCAGGACAAGTCTGGCCTGCAGATGGTCATAAGTGAAAATGGGTAGTTGATAGGAAAATCCCTAGTTGAAAGAAATGCTTGGAAACACATGACCCTTTGTCTTTGAAGATGGCCCTATTATACTTTAGACTCTACATTGGAATTTGCAGCCAAAAAGAAAAATTTCTTTCTATCTCTCTTCCCTGGTGGTAGCTCATGAGCTGCCATTGTCACTGGGAAAAAGAATCGTGATGCTTCATGAGTCCAGAAATAATACATCTTCAAGGATCCATCAGGTGGGAACTAAAAATCAAATCAGATGGTTTGTTCTACCAAACTGGTTCTACCAGTTCTACCCTCACACAAAACCAGTGCATCCCAAACTGGAATGCTGCATGAATTTTAGGATGGTCCATCTTGAGAAAATACGATGAAAGGGCTAAGCAATATTTCATTTTGACCCAGGCAAGAGAATGACCATGCTTCAGAAAGCCTCATGGTGGCCCTCATCTGGTTGTGCATTGTACTGTAGGCTAGAGTCCCTGGAGCCCATAGAGTAGGCCAAACCAAAGATGTACCCCCATTCTAGACCATCCCCTGATATTTAGGACTCTGGAATTTCTGTCTAAATGGCCTTGACCCTACTTTCAGAGCCTGGGTGGGTCTTCCTTTGGGCTCTGGTCCTAAGGAGAACATGACCCCTGTGCTGGGTATAGCCTAGACCAAGTGGTGACTAAAGATGGTTGATTGTGGAGACTGAGGCTAGAACATATACACATGGCCTGAGTGTCCACGTGTGTGGGAGCAAGTATGAAAGGAATCAGGGAAGAATGCCAAGGGCCTTGAACTGGGAGCCACTGGGTCTCAGAAGTCTGAGAGTTCCAAACTCAGACCTGGCCTTTCTGGTCTTACGGAGTTCTGTTTGTCATATGAGAAGAGTAGAGTGTGTTTTATTTAGCGGTCTGTTAGCTTGATTTATATATTTGAAATGTTGAGAGAGAGGCTACATGGACCTCCATTTGTACTCTTCCTGGTCTCCAAATATCTGGGAGAGGCTTGGGCTTGTGTGTACAGATCACTCCAACTTTTTATGTCCTTCCCTCATAGCACTGCCTCCTGCCTATCTGTGTATGTGTCTATCTTTCCTTCTGGACATTTTCTCCTCAAATCATGTCTTATTTATCTTATTTATTCCCCAGCATGCAGCTGATTGCCTCTTGGCACATAGTAAGCGCCCAGTAAATATTAGTGGAATTCATCAACAAAGGATATGCAGTTATGGAAGTTCTCTGGCGAAGGCAATTTTCTAGTAAATCCTTTCTTTCTTCCCAAAATTCCGGGGTCCTTTCCTCTTACTTAGTTCCTATGGACACTCTACAGTATATATTTCCTTCTCAAAGCTTAATATCTTGCTCTCTGTTTTACACGTGAATCTGGGAGGTGCAGGAAGTTTATTTCTAAGAGGGGTACCAGAAGTCCTGTTAGCAAGAGGAACTGTCTTCTTTTGGAAAGATACCGTGAGAATCGACTTTGGTTTACGCAAGAAAATGTATTAAGACCCACTGACTAGAGCCAAAAACGTGATAGGGAGAGGAAATAACTTTGTACAAGAGAAGACGAGACATTTGGAGTTGTGGGGGGGCAACCTGGCAAGGAGCGGGGGACATCCAGTAGGATGATAGACCCAAGATGGCGTGACCCCTTTGGGCACCCACCTTTACCCATCTGAGTCAAGATTTCTAGTTTTCCAAGAAAACTAGTTTAATATGACCACTCCTTCTCCACCCCGAAACTAAAGAGAGAACTGCATTCTTATATTTTTTAATGGTTAACAATTTTTTAAGATTTTAAAAAATTTTAAAAGTTTTAATATTTTTATTATCTTCAGTTAACCAGCATATAGTATATCTGATGTGGTGTTCAGTGATTCACTGACTGCATATACTGCATTCTCCATTGCAGTGACGTGGTAGAGAACAGAAGCAACATGCAAAAATGCAGAATCCCAGAGGTCAGGATTTCTCTGAGGATAAAATGTTAGCTTTCTTGAAAATGTACGGAACTACCAGGGAGGGTTTGGAACTTCCATGGATTGTGGAAGGGATAGGAGTTCGAGACTTATCTAGACTGTAAGGTGTATTAATCACATCTTGTATTTTCTGACTGCTCTTAGCTTGCCAAGAGGATTTAAGAGAAATTTATCTCTATCTCAGAGGACACTCCCGGTTCTCTAGATTTCTTTTTAAATCATCAGTGCTTTTTACTTACAAAAATACATGTTGCAAGAAAATTTTAGTACAAAAATTTATAAAGTGAATGAATTAAAATATGCATATAAAACTAAATGTCATTGTTTATTATTTTATCACTGTATTTTAGAGTCTCCTGCCTGAAAGCCACAGAAGTCTCCTCTGGCTAACTTAAAAGGAAAAAAAAGTTTATTGGAAGCAATTTTAAGGGATTAGATCTGTATGTCGGGGACATACAAGAAAGCCCATTAAGGTATTAAAGCGTATTTCTTCCTTTAGGAAGAATTGAGGCAAAGATAGGAGAGCTAGGTAAAGGTCTTTGGAAAAGACGGGCATCAATGGTTCTGCATTGTGGTAGTGGGAGCCCAGGGAGTCTCTTCTGGACTCTGTCGTAGGCATTCATTGGCTCAGACCCTTTTAGGCTTGTGTCAATATCTTTTGAGGTTCAAACTCTCAGGAAAGCATCCAGTTACTTTGTCTGACTCATGAACCTCCTCTTGGCCAAGGCATCTTGACTGAAAAAGGGTAAGGAATGGTCTCCAGACAAAATATATTTCCATGACCAGAAGCTGAGGCAATGGATTTGTAAAAGAAAAACCTCAGATACACGCTATAACTTTTCCCGCAGCAGCGTGTCATGGACCTTCATTTATGGCACATGCAGATCTAGCCTTTAAATAAGGTGCAACGTCTTCTGAGTATGGATGAAGTAACTGGATGTCAGAATCCTCTCTTAGCAAGGAGAGTTATCGCAGAACTTCCTCTCCTCTGTTTAGCCTATGCTGATTCTAAAGTATAGGGCTTTTAGTCGTCCCTTTGTTTTTCCCTGCTTCATAACCTCAGTCTCTACCATGACCCATGTTGCCTCAGCGGCTTTGCAAGTTGACCCCGCCCTCAAAACTACATTCTAATTTGGAGCCGACCTCTCTTGAAATAAAAATAGGTTTGCATCTGGGTGCTGGGGCTGTGGATTTTGCATTCCAGGTACAGTTGCGGGAGAGCTCAATTTGCAAACTTGCACCTGCTGGCTATTTGCATGATAATAACTCCTCTTTATGAAGCCCCTCCCAAGAGCTAGGCACATCACCTACCTGCTCCATATTCCTTAGAGCCACCCCGGGAGCTCTGTGCTGCTGTCCTCTAGAGACCTAGCAACTGAGGCTCAGCAAGTGTTAACCACATCCCCAAGGTCCCAGAAAAGCTGAGCTGGGATATGTAATCGGGTGCCATTGCACCCTCAACCCTGGGCTCTTTCCACACAGCTGTGCATGGAAAACCTAGATTCAGCAGTCCCACTCACGCCTCTGTTTTTTAGTTTTCTCTTACTGTTTGTGGACATATCTGCATCCAAATTTATATTGAAAACACCTCTGAAAGTACAGAATGTTTTGTAATTATCTCTGTGCATCCCAGGGTAGTCATGGTGCTTGATAAGAAGTAGATGTTCTTTTTCTCTCTCACTGTCGTATTCTCTCTCTGTTTATAAACATGTGCACTGGCACACGTGTGAAACACACACACACAAGCATGCACACACATGCACAAACACAGATTGTTGGGGGGGATTGAGTTGTTTTAGATGATATAAGTGACCGTTGAGTCGTTCTGCTTTCTTTTTTTTTTCTCCCAAAAATGTTTATTTTATTTTTTCAGTGTTACAAGATTTATTGTTCATGCGCTACACCCAGTGCTCCATGTAATACGTGCCCTCCTCAATACCCACCACCAGGCTCGCCCAGCCCCCCCCCTCCCTAAATCCTCAGTTTGTTGCTCAGAGTCCACCGTCTCTCATGGCTCATCTCCCCCTCTGATTTCCCCCCATTCACCTTTCCCTTCCTTCTCACAATGCCCTCCATGTTTTTTTTTATGCTCAGCACGTAAGTGAGACCATAAGGTAATTGGCTGTCTCTGCTTGACTTATTTCACTCTGCATAATCTCTTCCAGTCCCATCCATGTTGCTACAAAAGTTGGATATTCGTCCTTTCTAATGGAGGCATAATATTCCATTGTATATA
>CM053615.1:12529433-12565374 GCA_028646535.1 Procyon lotor
CTCTTCCTGAAGCAAGTATCCAAACGAAAAGATTGAAAAGCTGGATGGCTCCTCTAAAAAGCATAGAGAACCAAACTTAAAAATCTCTAAACTGACTGCAAATGCCCCTCCTACTCCCAGAGCTGATCTACATCTCTCAGGTTCACAGAGAGAACCCATGAGGCCACAAAGTCTTGAAAGACAAACACTTATGAGTACAGAGAGAGCATTTCAAGGAGCCAGGAAAAAATTTTCTAATCTCTGCAAGTAGAATAGGTCTGTGCATATTAAAAATGAAGTGAGTGACCTGGGGCCAGAAGATAAGTGTTAGTAAGAGCCAAAAAATTGAGAAAAAGCAGAAAGGCTCGTGATTTTACCTTTACAGAGGTTGAGAAGAGCCAAGGAAGACTGAGGAGGCAGGAGACAAAGAGGATTATTTGAGCAGAAGTATCTGCAGGGGAGAAAGTGCCCTTAAGTGTATTTGAATTCTGGGGCACCTGAGTGGTTCAGTGGGTTAAGCCTCCAACTTTTAATTTCAGCTCAGGTCATGATCTCAGGGTCATGAGATAGAACCTCGCATCAGGCTCAGCGGGGAGTCTGCTTGAGATTCTCTCTCCCCCTCTGCCCCTTCTCCTGCTCACATGTCTGTCTCTCTCCAATAAATAAATAATTTTTAAAATGTACTTGAGTTCTAATTGACAGTGCAACCTTTCACTTCTCACCAAGAAGGAATCAGAAATTTTTTTTTTTTTTTTTTTGGTTTTTTGATCCAAAGTTTACATAGGGAAATGGAAAATCAGAATTAAGGAAATTTTTTTTGGATGACTCAGACCCAAACCTTCAGATGGTAAGAATAAAGGGATTTGAATTGGGGACAGAGGAAGAGAGAGAGGGAGATTGAATTATCCAACTTTTTTTCCCCACTCTCTGTTTGGATTTGTCTATAAAGATAGGTTATTGATAAATCCTATAGAAATAAGCCCACTTCGGTACTTCAAAGGACAGTTGTTGAAGAGTCTTTATCTGGTTTTGAGCTCATGTGTGCACTTCAATATTTGGGCTTTTTAAAGTCCGTAATTTAAATGCCGGGTTTTCCTGATTTATTGGGATAAGGATGCTTCATCTTGATTAAAAGACAGTTCCCAAACTGTCTCCTGTGTAAAAACTAGCTGGGGGATTTTTTTTTTTAATTGCAGATTCCCAGGCCTTCTCCTCCCCTCAGAGAGTCTAAATCCTTTGGGTTGTGGTTTGATCCTGGATTCCGTGCTTTGAAAATAATCCCAGATGCTTCAGAGGTAGGATCCTAAAACTATACTTGGAAAGAATATTGGTTTATGTCAGAGCACCAGTAACAGGAGGAACGAGACATCCAGATGTTAAGCATATTTATAGCAAACTAATATGTTTTCAAATTCATTTGTCTTTGTAATTTATGATTGTTGGATGGACTGTATTCATGGATGTGGTGTAATAAAACAGAGGATATTCTAGTACCCTGTGGCTATAACTATCAGGAAGGGGCATTTGGATCTTAAAACATAGTGCTCATGGCTTGAATAGGTGTGAAGAACCTACAGTTGGAAGAGTCAGAGAGCTGTGGCCACCTTACTTGGAGGGAGCAAAGGAGCGTCTAACTATATCCCTTTCAATTTCTTGCACATTTTCACTTCATGATGACATAATTAAAGGATTCCAGAGTGTTGATGGAAATGTTTTCACTGGTAGACAGTGCTTTAGTTTGTTTACAAACAGGCTCTTTTAGCTCTAAGGAAGGTCTTTTTTGTCTATGTGAAGGTAATCACAAATGTATAGGCTTATAGCTGAGAAACAATACCATCAAATGGACCAAATGAGATATAAGGCTTATAAGGTACAGTCTAAATAGAGGGTCTTTCATGCTAAGAAAAAATGGTCAAAACTTGCAAGGGTAAATTCAAACTACAGGACAATTTTCATATTTTGGAAGAGAAGAAAGCACTATGGATTCCTAAGATTTTTATTATCCTTACAGTGGATTGACCCGCTTGGTGAAACCATTTTGTATGTTCTTCAAAGGGATTCTCTAACTAGTGGGAATGTTCCTTAACACTTGCCTGGATTTTCTAAATAAAGTCAAGGTCACTATCAATCTAATCTAATCATCTAAATTACTGATCAAAGTAAAAAACAATACTTCATACTAACATACTGCATAATTTAATGTAAGGATTTTTAAGTTAGGTATTAAATTAGGTGTTTTTGTCATGGTGGATAAAACCAATGAGGTATATAATTACAAATGGATAAATCTATTGGTTCAGCATAGATCGAACTTAAACTGAAAACCTGGTCACTCTTTTAAAGTTAAAACTAACTCGAACCAGTTCTAACCAATCTATACAATTACACTTTTAACCACTCAGTTTACTTAACTGCCTCATCTCCCCTGACTTTTCATCCAGCCAACCTCATCCTAAATCTTGCTGCAATCACAAGTTGTATAGGCTCTGAAGTTTCCATGTCAAGCAAATCATTCTTGGACACCACAATTTACTCTTCTAGTTATTTCCAGTAGTTTCCTAACTGTAACAGTTCTTGCCTTGGTTGATGCCTCTGCCCCGTAACTCCACCTCCTCTCCTCTATCCCTCTTCCTCCTCATTCCATGTGGATTCCATCCTTAATCCCTCGCTGTAGTTACTTCCTTGAAAATATCTTCCGCTCACTTCTCCTCACTCCCTTCCTATGTATTCACATAGCAAAATCTCAACCTTGGTCAAACTCAGCTCGCTTCTTTTTTACTTCTGTGCTCATCCTGGAGGAGCAGAGCATTTTGGGGGAAAATCATAATATGGATGACTGGCATCACCTGCAATCCATGACCAGAAGCCCAAAATGCGTACTGTTAGGCACTCCTGTTGCAATGCCTTCAGGGAGTGTGGCAAGCTTAACGAAAAGGCTTCTCCTCCCAGGGACAAAGCAGAAAGCTCTTTAATTATTCTCCAGCCACTGCTTTCCAACCTGGTGAGCAGGGTCTCCCCCACCCACTGATACCAGCTCAGACATAGTCTATGCTGTCTGAACACTTTCAGCCATAAAAAGATACATTCTCAGGTCAAAGGAAAACATATAGTCCAGTCTAAATCACAGCTCAAGCTTGTCACTCAGTTCAAAGTTTCTCCTCTTCTCCAGCTCAGGACGAACCCATAGTTTGAAGATATTCAGTGGAGGAGAAGAGCATAGTGTGTATTTTCAATGTCTCTTCACCCTGCTCTTCCGTTTCTCTTCTTTCTACCCTCACCCCCACCCCCACCTTGTTAGGTTTCTTCTGGCTTCTGGAAGCTCAGGATCAGGAGAGGGTGAATGAATTGAAAATAGGGAAAGACCTTATCACTCAGCTAAGGCTAATGGAAGTTGGTGCTTGTCTATCAGTTGACCTCTGTCAGGTCAGGTCTTCAAATTGCCAGCTCTTCTGGTCTGTAGTGACCCCCTCCCCCAGCAGAGGAAAACCTACCACCTCAGTCTACCACCTCAGTCTCGACACCCTACCACCTTCATGAGAAGATGTAAGGAAACAGCCTTTTATTTTTTTCTTTAAAGATTTTATTTATTTGAGAGAGAGAGAGAGAGAGCAAGCACGAGCAAGGGGGAGGGGCAGAGAGAAAAGCAGGCTCCCCGCTGCTCAGGGAGCCCCATGTGGGGCTCGATCCCATGACTCCTGGATAGTGACCTGAGCCAAAGGCAGATGCTTAACCGACTGAGCCACCCAGGCGCCCCTTTAAGCCTTGAGTGCGCTGTGCCTTAAAGGTAGAGAATTCTTTGAGCAAAAATGCTGTACAAATATTCATATCTGACCCCCCCTCTACAGTGACCACTTACCCTCCAGTAAACAACACCACCCTCAGTCTGCTGGTTCTGCACGTTTCGGGATGATTCCTCTACTGAACTCTTTTCTTGTGCTCAACAGCAAGCACCTGTTCAAAACTTTCAGCGCTCTCTCCCTCTCTCTCTCTCTCTCTCTTTTATCCTTGAGGCTCCATCTGATGGTTCCTTTGGGGCCCTACAAACTTTCTACTGTCTATGGGAAGGCAGTAAAATTAACCTAAGTTAGTGATAAGCTCCTTTTCTCTAAATTCCCTTACAAATAATCTTCCTTTGTGAATTCTTTGACCATGTTATATAGGCTGTATAATATGATGATTACTAGGCCATTTTGCTACTTTTTGTAAACTCTTCATACAAGGGTCTAGCAGACCCTTCAACTTCTCTCAGCTTTTGGGCTCTGAGTGAAAATAATAGGAAATATCCCATTTAAAATACTTTTACATCTGTAATTTATTTCCTTTAGTCCCTGAGATGACTATTGTATGCCTTTTCTTTTCACTTTGTATCTTGTACTCATTTTCTTTCATTCCCTATCAGCTGTTGACTTTGTCTCACACTTTGTTGAAAGAATAAATATCTTGATAAGAAAACTAAATAGGCAAATGTAGCCATATTCTGTTTTCCTCTTTGTTTCCAAGAAGAAGTCTGTCCTTTCAACTAGAGTTTATTGTGGTGAAATTTCTGAGGTTATCGGATTGGAGGAGAAGAACTTTTGTAAAATTTGTCTTGGAAAACAAGAATCACAGTGAAAATAAAGAAAAGGATTACTGGGGCTGGAAACCCAGCCACTGAAATTTAGAGGGCAAGATGATTTGTATACAGATCCTTAAAAATATTCTTCCATTGTAATAGGATGAAATTATTCCCAGCTTTATTTTTTATTTTTAGAAACATTAACATAGGCATATATTTACTGATATCAGAAGATACAGAAAGATCCTCATTTGTTGTTATGCCTCGAGAATAAATAACAGTAGCCCCCGACTCAACTGGTTGGAAAAAAAGAGAAATTGAATATGTCACATACAAATCATGTCGATATGGTTATCTAACCGAGAGCTCAGTGATGTCATTCAGCACTCAGAATCAGTCAGGTTCTTTCCATGCCCTGCCATTCTGTGGATGTTGGTTTTTTTCCCAGACTAACTTCCTCTGGGTCTTGAGATAATCCTCTCGGCCCAGGCATCAAACTCAGACATGTCAACTTTGAGAGAAAGAAGAGGAGAGTATTTCCTAAGAATTTTCCCTTCATATCTCATTGGGCAGAATGGGACCACATGACATCCTCTAATCCAATCACTGGCTAGTGGCATAGGATTACCATGATTGGCTGGACTGCTTGGGATTTCCCCCTTCGTTAGACATAGGATCATATTCCCTGAGGAGTAGAAATCTAAATTCTGTTTGCAAGAAGAGAGGCATATAAATGGAACTCCTCCAGGTTTAGAGGCACATAAACATCAGTATCAAAGTCTGTCATCCCCTCCCCCCATTATTGCACATTATTCAGGAAATGCGTTTGTTCAGCAGATATTTATTGAGTATGTACAATAAGCCAGGCACTGTTCTAGGTACTGGGGACCCAGTAGGAAATTTCTTCAATTTTTACTTCTTCTGGTGGTCACTCCATATGCTAAATTATATGTTTATGGTACAGTTTCTTGATGTATCAAATTTAGGCATTGTCTATTGACTTCCTGCCATGAATCATAAGGATTTAGCTATTTCATGCATTCCAGGTCAGCCCATTTCTCCATCTCTCAGCCCCCAAGTGAGCCAGGGGGACCCAAGGCTCATAGGCTCATGGCGTACAGACTGGTTGGCTTGCAGGGACATGTAGCCTCCTCCCTTTACTTCAGTCCAACCAATGTGTATTACGTATCACCATTTTTTTATTCGTGCCATGATATGAGAAACATTGAGAGGCACTGGACAACCTTCAACATTTTATTTCCCCCCGCAGAAATCTCCTAGAATCTCACGTTGGCTCTAGTTCTCTTAAAAAGTTACCACCTCAAGACTGCTCTGCTCGGCCCTCCTGGATTAGATGGATCATTTTCCTGGATCTCATGTTTTCTTCTTTCTGGGTTTGCTCTCTCATTTTTCCCGAGCGTAAAATATGTGCTGAGGCAATTTCCAATGTGTGTGCATGTGTTGGGGGAAGGGGGTTGTTTCCCACACATCACCAACAAGCAATTCTCCAACACCTCCTGGGTGTCCTACAATTTAACTCAATTCTGGCACTGTCTACTCGGAGATAGTATCAGTTCCCACAGGTTAAGGGCTCAGCCCCACAGCCTACCCCCCACCCCAGTTTCAGAGGTCAGTTAGAAGTTTAGCTTGTCACCTGTGCTTCTGGCCAAGTGGCCATAGATCAAAGATTCCAACAATCTTCTCCTAGTATTGGATTAATTTGCTATTATAGCTCCCAGAACTTGGAGAAACACTTCACTTACTAGATTATCAGATTATTATAAGAGGCTACAACTGGATACCTCTCTGAGTGGAAGAGATGCACAGAGCAAGATATGGGAGAAGCGTGTGGAGCTTCTATGCCCTCCTCTGCTGTGCCAGTCTCCCTAAATCTTCATGTGCTCATTCACCTAGAAGTTGTCCAAACTTTTCTTTTTGTTTTTTATGAAAGCTTCATTACATGGGCTTGAGCTATTAAATCATTGGCCATTGGCAAATGATTTGACCTCCAAAATGATTTGACCCCCTCTTCCTTCCCGGCAAAGTCAGTGGGGCAGGACTGAAACCTGCAATCCTCTAATCACATGGTTGGTTCTCCTGACAACCAGCCCCCTTCCTTAAGTACTTTCCAGAAGTCACTTCATTCACATAACAGAGGACACATTTATGCTCTCATCACTTAAGAAATTTCATAGGTTTTAGAAATCTGTGCCAGAAACAAGAACAAAGACCAAAAATATATTTCTTGTTATAAATCCCAATATCGCAAGCATATCTTCAAATTACTTTCCAGAAAGCATAATAGAAGGTAAGATTTGTCTATATATCTTTATTCTGCCTCTGTACAGGATTGACAGTTTGACTGAATGTAGTCTTCTCAGAACATTGAGAGCACTGCTTAGTTTTCTAGCATTTAGTTGTTAATGGGCTACATTTTTTTTTTTTTTTTGGTTGGGGGGGATTTGAAACCTTCTAAGGAACCTTTCTTTATTTTTCATCTTTTGAAATATCGTGATGGTGCATCTGTGGGTTTCTTCCTATTCATTTAGCTGTTTACTCAAGAGGCCCATTCATTATGGATATCCTTGTTCTTCTTTAGCTGTAAAAAATTGAATTCTTCAGTTTCTTTGAAATATTCTCTTCCATTTCTCTTGTCAGTCTTTCTAGAACTTACATCAGATAGATATTGGGCCCCCTAGATAAATCCTTATTGTCATTTTTCTTTACTCTTCTATTTTTCTGTCTCTCTTTGTTCTATATTCTTAGAAATTTTCTCAATTTCCCTTCTAAACATGGCTATTAAGACCCTAGAGCAAAGTCCTTCTTATCTGAAATTTGGGCTGTCCAAATGCAATAGCTGACTCCTTATCTGTTCAGCCTAAAGCAAAACCTTCTAGCAGGCAAGCCTCATTCATGTAACAGAACTTTTTCTAATTTTCTGGGAAGTCCTTTTGAGCTATTTGTCAAAAATCGCATGATATATTTTGAAAAATTACTTTTAATGGTCTACAATCCAATAATACAGTTTTATTTTTTTCACTTTTTTTGAAAGCATGCTTTGGAAACTACCTGATAGGCATAAAAATTTGTTACTCAGTTATTTGGGTCACTCACTTTCGTAATCCTCTACCAGTGTTTTGAATTCATTTGGTGTCTTATGGGTTTCTCCACCTTGGAGCAGTGCACCACATGGGATGTGGTGGAACGTACGCCAGTCCTCTGTAGAGTGAAAGAGGGCATTTGTAAATGAGATGGCTTGACTGTAATATGTTCCCAGTCCATTCAGTTTCAGGAAGGAACTTATGTGAAGGGTGAAGATCCAGTCTGATTCTCTTCAAACCATTCTATCTATTGGGAAGTCTTTGTGAACTCCCAGGGGTAGCAACAGTCCAGAACAGTGCTGAACTATGGGATTTCAGTTCCTTTCGAGCCTTTGATTTTCAGTACCGCCGATGTTTCCTTTCTCCTAAAAAGGACACATCAGCTTCGGAAAACTTTAAAGAGGGTCTTGAAGTGTTTGGGGGAAAAATAAGTGTAAACTGAAGACAAGAAAAATATCTGTGGTTAGGAAGCCCGATAGACCATGAGTAGTCTGCAGAAAAGTGAACCAAATAAAACCCAATATTCTAATCTGCTTAAAAATGGAAATTGGAGGTTTTAATCTATGAGAGGGCTATTTTTGTGCAGATTGTTTTTTTTGTGCCAAAACAGCAGGCTGATGTCTTATCTGAATATCTTAAAATCATAATAAATTATCATTAAATTATAATCATTTTTGGAAGACTCTGAATAAAGGTAGACTGACAGATGATTGCTTTGGGACAGTGACTTTCTTTTCTTTTTAAAGATTTTATTTATTTATTTGACAGAGAGAGAGAGATCACAGGTAGGCAGAGAGACAGGCAGAGAGAGAGGGGGAAGCAGGGTCCCTGCTGAGCAGAGAGTCCGATGCGGGGCTCGAGCCCAGGACCCTGAGATCATGACCTGAGCTGAAGGAAGAGGCTTTAACCCACTGAGCCACCCAAGCGCCCCGGAACAGTGACTTTCAATCTTTTTAAACACAATTCACGGTAATACAATTTACAATTCTATAATTGAAATGGGAGTTCTGTCAAAAAAGAAAAAAAAGAAGATTGCACTTAGAATGCGAGATATTCTCTGATATTTTGTCTTCTCTCCTCCGTTCTTCCCATCTGCAAACCACAGTGCTGGTCAAGAATCACCAAGTTTATTTCACGATCCACTAATGAGTAATATCTGTAGTCTGGAATACATTGCTGAAAGGTCCTCTGAGAAATAATCTTCGATCTTTGTATTAAATCTTTACTTTAAAACAATCTTATAAAGAAAAGCACACTTATATTTAACTCATCTCTGCTTAGGAGAAACCAGGCTGTTCAGACTCCAAGGACAAAACAAAGATTCTTCTGGGGACAGCCCACCGCAAATGTAGGCAGGCACAGCATCTGGGAGGAGAGAGCCTCTTGAATGATCCAGAACAACAGTGAATAAGAAAAAAAACCAGCCTCACAAAGAACCAAAGATCTCTTAAGCCACCCTTTTAATTGGTGTAAACCTCTGTTCAGGGATGAAGGAAAGTAGGGATGGGATGGGGTTGGAGGAGGCAGGAAGGTTGGGAAGGAGCAAGATTTAAGAGAAGGGGTGATGTAAGTGGAAAGTTACTGGATCTTCTTCACATAAATGATCTTCTCAATAGAGTGCTAGATTATCTATGTGTTCCACACATCTCGTAACTGATAGCTGTCCTCATTTGCCCTCTCTCTCTAAGAGGAGAAATATGCGGAGTTAAACAAAGACATCAACTTCCTAAGAATGTGCTATTGGAATTGGCTGGAGCCTGTGAGGGTAATGAGAGAACAAACACATCATTAGGACGCAATCCAAGCAGCCCAAGTAAATGAACACAACAGAAGAGGGCTGGGAAGACTGCTGAAGACTAGAAATGGTTTTTAAAAGAATGGGAAAATATAAATATCCAAACTACCTAGTACTCCAAGAAAAGACTTTGAAGGGTTTTTTGTTTTGTTTTGTTTTAGCAGTAAGTTTAAAAAAAAAAAAAGTTAAAGGTAAATGGAACCGAAAAGTTTCTGAGTTACACAGTGCTGTCACTTCCAAACAAAGAATTAAATGAGATTTATTATTCTGAAATGTTTCATGATGGAAAAAAATACCCAGTGCCTAGGACTTTGAATGCTTACAAGCCCTGGAACTATGAATAGAGAACTTATTGGTAGGATCAAAAATAAAAGAAATAAAGAAGAACATTATGCTAATATCCATGGGAGAACTGAAATGACTCTAAATGGATTCCTAAAAGGAATTTCCTGGGGGAGCTTTTAGACCACCCAAAAATAAAGTCTGATCCAGACCAATTAAATCAGTGTTTCTGGCAATGGGACCCAGGCATCAGCATTGTTTAAAGCTAATGAGCAGTCAAAGTTGAGAACCGTTGCTCTAGACTCTTCCCACTTTCAGTGTGGTCTATGGACCAGCAGCAACAGTAGCCCCCGGAAATTTCTTAAAAATACAGAACTTCAAGCCCTCCTCCAGACCTGCTGAATCACAATCTGCCATTTAACAGGGTCCACAGATAATTCTTGTGCCTGTTCAATTTTGAAGATCCCTGATTTCAAAGAGACACACTATTAAATTCTGGTGTCTACTGCTTCCTTAATGTTTTTTTTTTTCTTCCTTAATGTTTAACTATTTCTTGTTTGATGTTGATCTACGTCATAGTATTTGGAGTGAGCCAAGTGGTAGCATGGGCTTTTTTTGCTGTCTCAACTCTAATTGCTCATAGTTGGTGCTCTAATGCTTGAGACCTACAGTGCCAATTCCTGTCTTGATAATAATTACAAATATCCTCTGCAAGTGGGATTTGAATGTCGCTAGGATGCTGCACAGAATCTAGTGTCCTTTGCAGACATCCATATTCTGAACAAATTTTAGTATGTTAATCCTATCTATTTATTCTTTAGATTAAGCATCAATGTTAACACTAAGACCTTGCTCCTGCCTTCTGCCTCTCATGGTTTTCTCTTTTGGTTTCTATTGCAAGTTCTAACCAGAACCCTACTCTGAATCCAAAAGAATGGTTGTGGGGGCAGTTGGGCTTCACTGTTTATGATATTTCTCCTTCAAAAAGATGGCAAGAGTTCTGAATCCATTCAAAGAATTGGATGATGATGTCACCCAACTGGATTTCTTTACTGGCTCTCCCATATGTCTGAATTTCCTATGCTTTCTTATTTCATTTGTCCATCAGGCTACTGGAATGGACTGATAGCCATTAAAATAACATCTGGAGTAGAAATCACCCTACATTCCATGGCAGATGACCTCTACAGCAGCAACTCTTCAGTCCCTGGCCCTGGCATGAGACTTTATAAAGTCCCTGTCCTAGCCTTCCTTTCTTTCTAGCTATACTTGATTGTAGGTCACCCACAAAACCTCATGCGTCATGCCCAACTGAACTCTAACACTCTTCATATGGTAGATGGTCAATGTATAGTCATCTCAAGTTCATAAGACTTGTAAGGAAGTCTCAGAAGACTTCTGTATATAGGGACAAAGGAGCAAAAAGTGAAAGAAGAAATAAAAAAAATGACCTTTACTAAAGCAGAGAAGTCTTGTCCACTCTATTTCTGGTGAACCTGAACTCATTCCTGGACATATTGTTGGATGGTCCTTGTGCAGACATACTCTGAGACCCTGGGGAAAATATCTCTGCAGGTGCTTAGAGTGGAAGCCTTAAGGGATTCTACCACGACTCGCTCCTGTGGTCATAAAGTGAGTTTAGGGACACATACAACTCTGGCTCATTGAAGAAGAGTCAACTTCTGAAAGGGAAGATACGAAATTTCCCAAAAACGAACATAAAGATTCATATGGCATTCAAATCATAAGAACAAGATATGTAGTTGGTTTAGAGTCAGGAGCTTTTAAACCGAACAGCTGTAACCCATTTGGGCCGTCGTGCAAAACAGAAAGTTGGCAAACCAGATAGTCTTCTCAGACATTAAACACAAGATGCTTGGGGCCAAATCTTGTGATTAAGAAATCAAATGTTTTCTTTTCCCCCTTCCAACCTGTTCTCAGAGTGTGGAAAGTTATATGATTTTTCTTCTCTGACTCTCTGGTTTTGGTTATTGGGAACTGCCTGTCTCTTCAGCCACTGGAGGTCAACTCAATCCAGTCTAGTCCAATCCATTCCAATCCAATCTAATCTAATCCAATTTGATCTCATCTGTCTTTTTGGGGTAAATGAACAGCAAGAATTTAAGTGCACTGGGGGCTGATACACCAGGTTTTCTGCAGCTCAGCTCATAAAATATCATGGCACTGGTGCAATGTCTCTACCCCTTTGCTTCCACTTAGGACCTAGAAATATGGTTTCTAGATAGTTTCCTGCATCCCCGATAATGCTTTATGATTCCCAGATTCTCCACATTACTGATTTTTCTAACCTACTCAGGCATGGCCTGTTGTCTGTACCAACTAACTGTAATCAACATACCTGCTTTCCATCTCTTATCCTAAGTCTTCCCCCTGGCACCTGCCTTTATCTCTGTCCTTCATTTCAACATTTCAGGCTTCATTTTCTCCTCCCATGGCTTGGCCTGGTAGAGACTGCTTCCTTTGGAAGGTTTTTCTTTCAAGTACACAAGCAGAGATATGCATGAGCATCTGGTGCAAGCCTTTTGTTCAACTTCAGCCCCCAGTGGAATATGGAGACAGATATTCAGAGCAAAAGAGAAAAAGGGAAGATTAATGAGAACAAACATCAGAGAAATGCCTTCATGTCTAGAAAATATTAAGAACCTGCTCTGGCCACAGATGAATATTTGTGTATTTTGATTCCAACCTCTTTCTAGTCTACCTGGGGTAGACCAGATCCCCGAGAGGCCTGGAAGCAGGCAGTAGGGGGTTGCAATGAAAAGTAGCTGCTTGGGGCGCCTGGGTGGTTCAGTCATTAAGTGTCTGCCTTCGGCTTAGGTCATGATCCCAGGGTCCTGGGTTCGAGCCCTGCATCAGGCTCCCTGCTCGGTGGGAAGCTTGCTTCTCCTGCTACCATTCTCTCTGCTTGTGTTCCCTCTCTTGCTGTGTTTTTCTCTGTCAAATAAATGAAATCTTGAAAGGCAGGAAGGCAAGAAAGAAAGAAAGAAAGAAAGAAAGAAAGAAAGAAAGAAAGAAAGAAAGAAAGAAAGAAAGAAAGAAAGAAAGAAAGAAAGGGAAAAGTAGCTGCTTGTTCCTGGTTTTCATGAGGAAAGGGGGTATAATTACCCAAAGAGGAGTGGGAAGGGAAGCTTGAGTAGATCAAAATGGTCAGGATCTTCTATTGACAACATCATCATCATCATCATCACTATCATCAACTTGATTCTTATATTATTTTTATTATTATTAGCCATCATGATCATCATTATGATTACTCTTGCAAGAAGTATACACTTAACAGTGATTGGCTGCCATGCTGACTTTCAGGGCAAGGGGACATCTGAAAGCAAAGGGAAATGGGCTTCCTAAAAGGCAATGGTATTTTGCCCCTTTGACAGTAAAAATTGAACTGCTGTCTCTGACAATGCTTATAGAGTTGGCATCCCCTTTTTAAGAGGGAAAAACCATCATTCTTAACCTAGGCAAGCATTGCTACCAATTTAAAAACAGTAGTGTTAGTTGGGTTTGAAGCTTTATGAAAAAACCTTTTGTTTTCTTTTTTAAAGATTTTATTTATTTATTTATTTGAGAGAGAGAAAGAGAGAGAGAGCACAGAGTGAGAGGGAGAGAGAGAGGCAGACTCCCTACCATGAACAGAGCCTGACATGGGGCTCGATCCCAGGACCCTGAGATCATGACCTGAAATGAAGGCAGATGCTTAACTGACTGAGCCACCCAGGTGCCCCCAAAATCATTAGGTATGCAGAAATATCATGGGCCAAGTGCTCCTAGAAACAGTGTCTCACCTAAAAGACCCTCACATCCCTGGTGCACTTTGTGGCTACTTAACAAATATGAATTCAATACGATTCTTTAAAGGGGGGAGCAAAGACAATATCTTTTAATAGTTCATTTTCTCTATGTCATATCTTCAGTAATAAGGTACCAGATGGGATATTTCTGGTTGTGGTTGGAGAGTATTTATCCATGTACATTAGAAGATATTAAAAATATCTCTTTCCCCATTTTTAGCAAATGTTCATTTGGCTTTATTTTGTAATTGGCTTTACTAAAAATAAGTAAAAATAGAAGAGTCTCTTATAAAGTACATGAGAACTGATATGACAACCAATTCTAGTATATTGTGGATCTGGAAATTCAATAAATGTAGACATATACTTAGGCAAATTCACAAAGAATGTTATATAAATTAGAAAGTCATTTGGAGCTTTTATGGCTCTTGGTGATAAACTGTATTGAATCAGCTTTTGAAAAGATAGATTTCTGTTCTAAATTGTACGCATTCGGGCCTTCATCATTTTGTATTAACATGTTATCCTTCTTTTTTTTTTTTTTAAAGATTTTATTTATTTGACAGCAAGAAACACAGCAAGAGAGGGAACACAAGCAGAGGGAATGGTAGCGGGAGAAGCAAGCTTCCCGCCGAGCAGGGAGCCCGATGCGGGGCTCGATCCCAGGACCCTGGGATCATGACCCGAGCCGAAGGCAGACGCTTAACTACTGAGCCACCCGGGCGCCCCTTAACATGTTATCATTCTTAAGGGATTTCTGGTACAAGCAACATTCATATTCCCTACTTTAAAAGATCTAGTTTTTTCAAACCAGGGAGAGAAGTGGTAATCTTGCTAAAATTGCATTCTGATTTTATTTTTTATTTTTATTTATTTTAAAGATTTTATTTATTAGAGAGAGAGGGCAAGAAAGCACATGAAGGGGGAGGGGCAGAGGGAGAGGGAGAAGCAGGGAGCCCAACACAGCTCTGGACCCCTAGACCCTGGGATCACAGCCTGAGTTGAGCCAAAGGCAGCTGCTTAACTGACCGAGCCCCACCAGGTGCCCTTACATTCTGATTTTAGAAACAGAGAAGACTGATATTGCCCAATCTACGCCCTCCCTGCCTACCTTTCACGTGTTTATCTTTTAATTCAGCCTGTGGTAGGCTCCCTAGGTTCGGCAAATAAACATCTAGAATGTTCAGTTAAATTTGAATTTCAGATAAACAACTAATTTTTTGGTATAAGTATGTCCCATGCAATATTTGGAACAGACTTTTGCTAAAAATTATTTGTTATTTATCTGAAATTCAAATTTAGCTGGACATCTGATACTTTAAATTACTAACTCTGGCAACCCCACCTGACTCTTCCAAAACTATGTGCCCTCATGTTCTTTTTTTTTTTTTTTTTTTTTTTTTGCCCTCATGTTCTTTTTAAGATTTTATTTATTTGACAGAGAGAGAGAGATCACAAGTAGGCAGAGAGGCAGGCAGAGAGAGAGGGGGAAGCAGGCTCCCTGCTGAGCAGAGAGCCTGACATGGAGCTAGATCCCAGGACCCTGAGACCATGACCTGAGCCGAAGGCATAGGCTTAACCCCCTGAACCACCCAGGCACCCCTCATATTCTTTTTAAATGTGTCTTCCTGCTAAAATACATGCAAGGCAAAAGATTCCAAACCCATTCATTCTAAGATATAAACCCAGATGCAGTCCTTATGGCCGATCTTAGCTTGCTGGTATTCCCCAATAGGAACAGAAATCTGACTGAAAACCAGCCTTTAGGGGAGGAAAATCTCTTCCTGACAGTGCCTTGAGGTTACATAGCACATCACACAATAAACCTGTTTCGAGAATATCTTCTTTCCTCTGTGTCTCTCCAAAGTCCTACTCTGTGAAGAAGTTCTTCCCAATCTTGCTTTCTTTCTCCCCAGGACCTCCCAACCCCTGTCCCACCCCAATTACGTTCAGTCATCTCATCTTCCCCAGGCATCTGCCTTAGGTGTCCTCACACATATCCCAGCAGATCTGGAGAAAGGAGGAGGTAAAGGAGGGAAACTCTATGGGTGCCGGTTCATTATTAACATACCCTTACCATTTATACAAACACCAATCACTACTACGAATGAAATATTTGTAATTATTTCATTGACCGGGAAGTCAGATGAAATGTAAACTTCTAACTTGCCCTCCAAAACGGAGAGGGTCTAAATTTCTTAAAAACAGACTACCCCTCGGCATTGTTTGCAATGATATTGTCCTTCAATGTCTTAAGTGATGACTTCTAACGTAAAACATGAACTAAGAGAGAGCTCTCTTCCTTCTTTTTCACGGGCAATGTCATACCAGAAGCCCAGAAATTATTCCATGCAGGCAGAATTCCACATTCTGCCCTCCCTCTGGATAGATTGAGCTTGTGTACAGTCATTTCTCTGCATTTACGTACCCACGCACTTATTACAGTTGCTATTGTCCAGCAATATTTCCCCCCACTCATCATCATAAGAGCTTATAAGTATTTGATGGGCTTCAACAGAGCCAACCCAATTCTGTCATTTCAGCCACCAAATTCATGAATCCAGGCATTGGTATATAGTGATACAACTTCCAGAAGCCCAGAAGCCCATTCTTGCTGGCTGGCATCTGTATATTGCGTGGGTGAGTCAGCCTGGTTTTAAGCTTTGGAAGCAGAGAGACACCCTATATAGCAAAGCAGATGAACTGTGATATTAATAGTTGGATTCCTTTGCCCAAACTTGCCCCCGACATTTTTTTTTTTTTTTTTTTTAAGTTTTGTACAATCTATGCCTGGTGGCAGTCAAGTACAGGCTTCAGAATAGCTGTTAACCTTTTCATCTGCCCCAGATAAATAAGATTTATTTCTGGGTGTGGAGGAAAAAAAAATGTTTGTTTACTTTATGTTCCTCACATTAAAACACCCACACCATAGCTGTCCCACAGCAACCAAGGAAAGGCAGGCTGGTACGCATTTGTTGGGATGAATTATAACAGCAATCATGATAATAATTTAATATTGGCAATAGTAGATCCCATATTTGAAATTATTAGCCTCATGTATTTTTTTTATTATGTTCAGTTAGCCGACACATAGTACATCATTAGTTTTTGACGTAGTGTTCAATGATTCATTAGCTGCGTAGAAGACCCAGTGCTCATCACTGCATGTGCCCTCCTTAATACCCATCACCTGGTTACCCCCAGGCCCCAATCCCTCCCTTCTGTAACCCTCAGTTGTTTCCCGGAGTCCAGAGTCTCTCATGGTTTGTCTCCCTTTCTGATTTCTTCCCATTCAATATGGTTTTGCTCATGCTTAGCATTATCCCCTCCAGTTCGGTGTTCTTCCTTTCTGATGGCTGAGTAATATTCCATTTTATGCCGAGATGTCCTTCAACAGATGAATGGACAGAGAAGATGTAGCCTAATGTATTTTAAATAGTTGTACAGAGATGCCTAGCTGGCTCAGTCAGCAGTGTGTGACTCCATCTTGGGGTTGTAAGTTTAAGCTCCACATTAGGTATAAAGATTACTTCAAGTGAAATCTCAAAAAAAAAAAAAATTGTATAGAGAAAAATTTAAAAATGTGATTTTTAAAAATATTGCACTGCTAACGGCGAGAGTTTATCCATTTGGAGAATAAAAAGATTACTGACTATAATTGTAAGTGGAAAGAAAGTTTTCTGTTTCTTTATGTGCAATTTCCCATTTTGTAAATGATGCGGTTATAATTTTGTAAATGAAATAGGTAACATCTACAGAGTAGAAAAACATCCAGTTGAAAAATTGTTTAGCCAAACGATACTTAAAAACACAGGATAGCATCCAAAAAATGAATTTATTTCATGGACCTCTTCACATTCTCAATCAACTATTTCCCAGAAATAGTTTTATAGTTTAATAGATTTATCACAATTGGCTCTTCCATGGGGCTCCATGGTTAAAATTACCTCTTAGGCTGAAATATGTATTTGCATGATGCAAAGATATTATTTATCTATGAGGATTTTTATCTTTCTGAAGTATTCTAGAAGATGAATCTGAAAGAATACTGAAATCATGTGTAGACTATATTGATGAGGCTCACGTGCTTTTGAAAAAATGTTAAGCCCTAAATTTAAAAAGCCAGACCCCTCCAAAAATGTGTACATTGATTACAACTACCTGAAAGTATTATGCATATTGGCAAGGAATAAAAATGGATTTGGAGGGTAATAATCTAATGCTCATTAGATTATTAGGTTCATTAGGTATGTGTATAAAGTTTGGTTTATAACAATTTTAAAAATAAAGCAATTCTAGGAGGGAAAGTGCCAAGACAACACATACTAAAATAAGGTTTTGGGGGTGCCTGGGTGGCTCAGTCATTAAGCATCTGCCTTCGGCTCATGTCATGATCCCAGGGTCCTGGGATGGAGCCCCGCATTGGGCTCCCTGCTCAGCAGGAAACCAGCTTCTCCCGCTACCACTTCCCCCACCTGTGTTCCCTCTCTCGCTGTGTCTCTCTCCACCAGATGAATAAATAAAATCTTAAAAATAAAATAAAATAAAGTTTTATACTGTAAAAACATGCATATGTAGCTAGAACAATTTATTACTAGGGACATATTAGGGATCTAGTGTTTTTATTCTTTCTTTTTTAAAGCAATGGCACAAAATTAAAATTTAAATATTTACTTAGAAACAAAACACCAGTGGCCTCCCAGATACCATGTGCCAATTTCCCCTCTGAACCATTTTTACAGACAACTTACAACCTCCCTAAATTATGGGTTTACGTGGAAAAATAAGGGGTTGTTGTATAATAAGGAAGCTGACAAATCTTTAACCATAACAGTACTAGTTATTGCTACTGTAATTTATGCATTGATACTGATTCTAATTAAGTAATAGCAGAGGTTGCCTTTGAATTTATGAGGCTATAATCAGCTCCCTTGTGCTCAGTAAATGCCACAGCTACAGTCTGTGGTGTTAATTTCACACTACAGTGGGAACTAGTGGTTGTTGCCAAATATACCCATAAGTCACAGGCAATTTGGATTATTACTAGAGTGTGTGCTGCATCGAAAAATGAACTAGTTCATAATCACTTTTTAAAGTCATTATTGAGTGTTTGTGTATGATAGGTCTTCTGACATTGATGAGGCATGGTGCGCTAACTTGTCTTTCCCCTGAAATCATCTCCAGATAAAACAAATATGCTGACTGCTCTGGAAAAATAATAATATAAGAAGCCCCCCACTTCCTCGGCTCTCTAGCTATTTCTGGTACACGAGAGCTGGGAACTAAGGACTTTTCCTATAAACCAATCCGTGTGTGGTGTTCCTCGAAGGAAAGCACCTGATAAGGGGTCATTTCCCTTTGAGAATTTCATGACTTCATGTGATAGGATTTTCTAAATGCCACGAGCTTGCTGACAAAACTACGTTCTGTTCCTTTCCAATTTCCTGAAGCTGGGTGTTAACCAGAGCATTCTCACTGTGAGGTTTAATGCTAGGCTTGCTTTCCCCAAAATGTCACAAAAAAGACAAGAAATGAACAAAAGAGCTCATATAAACACAGCCTCTCTTTCTTCCTTTTACCTTCTCCCTACTAGTTCAGAGGAGTGACTCTTGGTAGCTGGGCTTTAAGAAATTCCGCCCAGGACAGCGCCCTATTCCACATCTGATTCTTCTTTTCTTTTCTCTTTTTTAAGATTTTATTTATTTATTTGACAGAGAGAGAGAGAGAGGGAGATCACAAGTAGGCAGAGAGGCAGGCAGAGAAAGGGGGGGAAGCAGGCTCCCCGCTGAGCAGAAAGCCCATTGCGGGGCTCGATCCCAGGACCCTGAGATCATGACCTGAGCCGAAGGCAGAGGCTTTAACCCACTGAGCCACCCAGACACCCCCATATCTGATTCTTAAATCTATAGCACCAAGGTGGCTCCTGATGGCCCCAGAGGGAAGAGCTATGGCCGACAGGGCTCTGTGACAGAGTGCAGACTGCATTCAACCCAGAGACAGCATGCTCTGACTGGCGGCACAGACCACAGATTTCAGTTTTGCGGATGTTCACCTCATTTCCTAAGGAGCCCCATTAGGCTCTCATGCAACTGACAACATGGTAGAGGACCACGTGTCCTTGTCAGGGGGCAGGCACACAAGGCAGATGGCTCCTCACGTGATGTTGTTTTCCGCCTGCCACAGTCAGGATGCCAAGAGACACTGAGACTAGTCGATGAGTTTCACTGCCGCATTGTATTCTTCCAAATAAGAGGGCACAACATATCAGACATATTCTGTACCGCTTCCCATTATTTGCCAAGAGAGGACTCTTCAGACGTCCCAGAGATCCTGAATCCTGGAGTCGAAGCTGCCCCTTTGGTGAAGGGTCATGCACAGGGAGGTGGTTTCTGAACCACCATTCAAGAGCTGAAGCCCCATGGAGGTAATAGGGGTTATAGAGTGTGTGTGTGTTTGTGTGTGTGTGTGTGTGTTCTTACCCCTCATATTAACATCTCAGGGGTATAATGTGTGGTCTCACAGTGGTGCAAAATCACAACATTGCTTCACTTGACTTGTGACACAAAGGGACAAGTCTCTTAAGGACAGAGAGGCTTTGGGGAGAAATCGGGCCATTGCTGTGCCTTCTCCTCCTTCTGCACAGACATGCAGCCTCGCTTTCTGGAAGGAAGATAGCGATCTCTACTAAATCTTGAGTCACAGTCCATCTGTGGTGGCCGTGGAGGAGCACACTCACTCCGTCCCCAGAAGAACGTCCCAGAATGAGCACTGTTGGCTGACACTTTCCGAGGCCATAACTATGCATCTGCCGCAGCCTTCGTGCCAAGGCCATGGTCTCCCGAGGCTGCTCGAAGCCAGCCAGTGTGGCAGGCGCACCAGCCAGGGGCCTGCCTCCAGCCTGCTGTGATGGGCAGCAGGTGCTCAGGGACTCCTCAGCCCGGTGGCGCCCTGGTCTGGGGCTCCCTGCCCCGCCCACCTTCCTTCCTCTCTCCTTGTCCGCCTTGGACCTACATTGCCCTCCGAGGTCTCTCTCTTTGCACTCCCGCTGCCTTGTCCTTTAGCACACTTGTCTCCAGACTTTGCCACATGTCCCCTGAGAGGCCACATCTCCCCTGGACGGGGGCCGCGGGGCCTCAGGTTAAGAAAGCTTCCCTCTCACTTGGGCCCCTCTGGGCTCCTGTGCCACTTAGTTTCACTGAAGCCCTTTCCATGCCCGACTGTCGCTGTTGAGCCGTCAGTCTCCCACTACTTTACAAGCTTCTCCAAAGGAACTGTGTCTTTCGTCCTCATCACATTTCCCCAGCCCCCTTTCGGATCCGGGTAAAGGTGTTCATTTAAATGTTGCATCGGGAAGAGAAGGAGCCAGGCAAGGAGCGAGGGCTGGAGAAGGAAGGAGGACGAGAGCAA
Source organism: Procyon lotor (assembly GCA_028646535.1). Taxonomy (NCBI): domain Eukaryota; kingdom Metazoa; phylum Chordata; class Mammalia; order Carnivora; family Procyonidae; genus Procyon; species Procyon lotor. The sequence continues at coordinate 12,550,365 of CM053615.1, forward strand.
GCAGTTAGGCAGCAAGGGGGGGCGGGAGTGAGTGACTCCAGGCTCCCTCCTTCCTCTGCTGACCTTAGAGGCTCTTGTATGTTGTGTCTGTAGTGTGGTGCTTCTAGCTCACTGCTTCCCGTCTTAGCGTTCCTGCCTTCTTTCTTTCTGTATTATTGGTTTGTTGAGGAACCCATTCATTTCTTGCAGTCTGAGTGTTGAAGTTGTCTTCGTTTCTGGGTGTTCTCCCGGCACCCTCTGCCCGCCCGTACGCTGTTTCCAGGCAACAGCTGGTGGCCCGGGGTCCCCCCCCAACCCCCAACCCCCCCCCCAGTAGTTACATTGACAGTAGTTCGCCATCAAGAACGTGATCTCACGCGCCAGGACGCTGCTCCAGAGGGTGAGGATGTCTTGTTTTGGATTAACAGAAAAATATATAAATATAACTTCCAAGTAACGTGCGCCGCCCCCCCCCCCCCAGATGGAAAGGTGGAGAGCAATGCCCTCCGTGAAAATCGATGACATCATCACCCACAGGAGCCGCCCAAGAGCTAGGGCTCCAGCCCCTTCCTTGCTCCGCTCTCCTGAGGGCCATCGGCGGTGTCCCACGGACTTCTGCAGGCCTTTGGGTGGTATTTCTCTCACGGAAAATAGGCCTTGGAGATTTGGAAAGGGATTCATTTGTTTCTTAAGATTATTTAAAACTCAGACTAGCAGGAATGAGAACGATGCTGGTAGGCACAGCAAAATTATACCAGTGCCTGTTCGGGCTCCTCTTGCTCTCCAAACGTGCATTCTTGTGAATTGCGAGAGTGAGCAAATGTAGCCAGAGGCAGGGGGACTCTGCCCAGGCTTCGTGCAGCTGTTAACAACCTCTTAACCCACCCGAGAAACCCTTCCTCTAGATCTTCTTCTAAATCTGTTCCTCAGTTAGAGGTTTTGGCTCAGCTTAAAAAAATTTTTTTTAAAGATTTTATTTATTTATTAGAGAGAGAGAAAGCATGAGTTGGGGGTGCAGGGAAGGGCAGAGCGAGAACCAGACCCTCTGCGGCTGATGCAGGGCTCAATCCCAAAACCCCGGATGGTGACCTGAGCTGAAGGCAGCCGCATAAGAGTGAGCCACCCAGGTGCCCCCGTCCCCATTTTTTTTTTAACCTCTATTTTTCATAGTCTGCATTAACAGCTAAAATTATCCTTTCATGTATCTTGGACATTAAGGAACACTTGGCCACTGTCATCCAGATTGGAATTTTATGGACTCCTAAATTTGTAAAGGACAAGTAAATTATTAAACTCAGTGTCTCCCAAATTTTAGTGAATAAAACATCCACGGAGGAGGCTTGTTAAAAATTCAGATTCTGATGAGGCCCAGGAATTTGAAAATTGGGGATGAGTTATAACTTCCATGTAGTGAAATTGACTCCCCTGAGGGGTACTGTGTGATGAATTCTGGTGATTGTATGAGATATGTAATCCCCACTGCTACCGTAATGACAACTACTGCATCACCCACCAAGTTTCTCCCTGCCCCTTTGCAATCCATCTCCTTATCCCTCCCTTACCTTACCCGTAAGGTACCCTCTCTCTGCAGCCAGCAGTCTGCTTTCTCTCCTGCAATTTTGTCTTCTCTGGAATTCCATATAAATGCATTCATGCTGCAGCTAGCCTTTTGTGGTTAACTTTACTCCTTTGGTGGGATGCTTTCGAGATGGCAAGTTACATAGAAATTCTAGAAGATTCTGTGCAGGGCGTTCATGGCCACGAAGCACTCCTCTGGTCCAAACTTCTTGTTTCCTAGATGAGGACACAGAAGTGTAAATGTCAGTGGCTTGTCTGAAGTGAAATATTACTGAGAAATTGTTAGAACTTAGGTACTTGGAGAGCCTTCCTTGAATCAATGTTCCTCTCCTTTCCTAGGATGAGAGATTGCATCCCTGAGAAAACACATTAATAATCATATCCTAAAGGGGCGCCTGGGTGGCTCAGTGGGTTAAAGTATCTGCCTTTGGCCCAGATCATGATCTCAGGGTCCTGGGATCGAGCCCCGCATCGGGCTCTCTGTCAGCCTGGAGCCTGCTTCCCCCTCTCTCTCTGCCTGCCTCTCTGCCTCCTTGTGATCTCTCTCTCTGTCAAATAAATAAAGAAATAAAATCTTTTAAAAAAAAATAATCACATCCTAAAATACTCTCCTCATTTTGGATTCACTCGGCCAGTCATAGGAAATTTAATACATGAATATCCTTTCAATTCTCTTCTGCGTTACAGGAAATTAATTCCAAGTCTTTCCTCAAATTAAGAAATATTAACTGAAATTATGATTCAGCAACAAAATAACTCTTCAACATTCTTGAGAACAGTACGTTTGCTTTTTGTAAATAGTGAACTGCAACGAACAAGATTCCTAACTTGTCATAATTAGGAGCTCTTGGTTTTCAACTTGACTTCAGGTATTCTCAAGGTCCTCCAAAAGAATTGTCTAAGTAGACATTTCTCATCCGGCTGCTCCCTTGCTTCCAGGTTGGAAACCTGTTGTTTTGATGTTGAGGGCTAGTCTTCTGGATCCCAGGCCCCTTTGCGGATGAGAGACGTGCCTCTGGGGGAAGGGGATAGAGGGACACCCAGGCAGGTGATGTGGCAGCTACGAAGAGGACCCAGGACCAGGCAAACCACAGTCAAGGAGAAAGCTGGGAAGGTCCTTCCAGGACTAGGGATAGCTCTACAGGATACTCTAAGAGTCTCAAAGCTCTGTAAGAGCTTTCCTGCTGACTGAGTCCTTTGGTCTTGGGGGATTCCAGGTCTACCCCATCAGAACTATGCACAGGCCTAATTCTACAGAAGAGGAAACCAAATATCTAGGAGGACAAAAATTTGCCTCGAGCCAGTACCTAGCTCAGTCCCACACCCAGTCCCTAGCTTAGCCATGCGGCCAGTATCTAGCTCATGACTTTAAGTCAGTTGTACTCTCTCAACTCGTCCTATGTGGCCTTCACTGTTTTCTCTAGAAAGAGAAAGATAAGAGAAAGATAAGAGAAAGAGTAAGAGACTGATGCTGGGTAGCATGTCAGCTAGTGATGTTTGTAGGCAGGAGAAAAGTCTTCAGAGCCCTTATCATTTGATCATTTATCCACAGGGCCATTTTAAAGGGCTAATGATAGTTTATGAGGCTATTTCCCTTTTTTGTTGCTTCTCTAAAAATTGGAAGTGCAACCAGTGCCATAAAAATAAAATGAGTTAATCTTCCTTTAAAAGTAGTAAAAGAAAGGGGAAGCAACCGGAATATATCCTGTAGAGTAAGCAAACGATTCTAAAGATAATACTCTTGATTTTCATTTACGACTTTGTTTTGCTAGTCTTCAGTACTCTAGAGTGGGCATTTATAATTTATTGATCCTGGACCAGAGTGCTCAGTCTTTGTCTTGCAGAGACCCGTGATCTCCTATCACAGCCCCAAGTTGGAGGCAAGATGGATGATCTTGTAATGACTTGCTCCTGTAAAAATATTCTATAATCTCCTAGGAGCTCAAAAAAATGTGAACTCTGGGAAAATAAACAACCTAAAGGTGTGAATTATCTTTATAATTAGGTTACATATTCATATATAAATTTTTACATTGCAATAAAGAATAAAAATTAGGAAGAATTTCTACACAAGACACAACACATACTAAATGTGTTTTTAAGTCCTCAAAATGATTGCGTTCATCTATAGGTCTTGGTATTTCTGCTGAACCTCTCAGTGAGTGGCTCTATGTTCTTCCCTCTACTTTGAATTCCTTTCCTTCTCTTTTTGTTTACAAAACTCTAAATCAGTTTTCAAAATTTAATTTCAGTATCAGCTGCCATGACTTCCTGAGCCCGGTGTATGTAACTTCATTAAAATTCATACCTTATTGTGTTATCACGTTGGTTTTCCTGTTTGTCTCATTAGACTGTGGGACTGTCTTGCTCATCTTTGTTATCTTAGAGCCTGTGACGGTGCCCAGCAAGCTGTTGATACTCAGTACTGCTAGACCACAGACTGAATGAATGCTATCTCCTAGTCCTTCTTGTCACTGGGTCTACCACCCTCTAGTTTGCTTCCCTGTATTCACTGATAGCTTTGATATCTTGCATCTTTTCTTCATTTCACTTCTTCTCTAATTATCATCCTGAGGATGATTGATATCATCCTATATCAACCCATGGAGTTGATATATCCAAGATCCTTGACATGAAATAAATGGAATTTTTGTTCTAATTCTACTTGATGGATTCATTCCCATGACTGAAGAATGGTTCTTCATTTTGCCAAAATATCCCCCTTCCAAAACAGCAAATTCCAATATGCTGTTCTCTGATCTCAATTTCATATCCTTCCACATTCATTCTTTCATTCCCATTATGCCAGATTCCAAATAGGTTAGGAATTCCAATCCCTTTCTCTGACCTTTTTGGCCTATCCTTCAATACGATTCTTTCTTCACCATGTCCAAATATGTGATCGGTCGCTTCCATTCATTACTCACCCACAACTGTACCTTAGTAGAAGGTGAACTTCTACTAATCCTATCCCAGAAATCCTCAGTCTAAACTTTACAACGGACTTTTATTCTTCTTATGTTGGATCCATTGAATGTTATTGGAGAAAGTAACATAGCCTTGCAAAATTATTGCCTATATGAATATTGGGATCCAATATGCCTTCAGTACTACCAAAAAATTTCTTGTTCGTGGGGAGCTGTTGATTTTTAAAGGTTTAGCATTATGTTAACTTCCTGTTCTAGGTACCTTTTACACAAAATGCCAGCACTTCCTGGCCTTACCTTTCCAATGGGCCCTCAGCCATTAGTTTTGCCCCGGATACCGTGCAAAGATCTGCTTTATTATGGACTCTTTCCAAGTCATGCTTCACCTGCCATCTTCATATGGGCGCAGTAACTCACATCCTGCCCTGGGGCTTCTCTGGAGACCTGCTAGACATCCAGATATTCTTGAACCAGTAGTGCAGGGGAGGCCACACCCTCCCTCCTCTGACCAGTGGAGATTGGAGTTACTAGAAAAAAATTCTTATCTCTTTATTCTCATTCCTTCCCTAGACTGTCCTCGATAGTGCACATGGCCTTTAGCAGATGGACTTCCAGTGTCACATAATCTGTTACTCTTGGCAGCAAGCAGCAATCATCTCAGTAACGTGCCTTCTCATACTTGTCCCCTCCCTCCCACTTCCTTGGAATTATGCCACATCACCCCCAATAAAGTATTAGAAAAGAAGTTTTGCCCTAGGCTCCACGTGCTGGATAAACTGGCTAGAATACTTCCCATGTCCTATTACTTTCATTCTCAAAAGAAAACTTGCTTTCTATTTCGTAGGGAGAAAGAGGATACTCGGTGTGAAAATTTTCAACTTTCTTTACACATGTAAACTTAACGATCTGTTCCCATGTTTGCCTCCAGTCTCGGAGAAAAGATACCATTTCTCTAATAGAAGTCTAAATTCTTTCCCTTTGAGGCCTAATCCTCCCCCTTTCTCCGAGATTGAGATGTGACCCATTCCTTAGAATATTCTCCTTTCTTTAATTTCATCATCTCCTTTTCTAGAGATCCTTCTCTGTATGTTCTGTCCTTACCACTTACGTGAAACCATCCAAGTAAAGGCCACTAAACATCTCATCATTACCAACTCTAATGGACAGCTTTCAATATTAATTTCCCTCAGATTCTTATTCATTCATTCATTCATTCATTCATCCATTCATTCATTTTTAAGTTCTTATTGTATTTTCAGGTTAGTGAACATACAATGTAATATTAGTGTCAGGCGTATAACGTAATGATTTAATATTTTCAGATATCACCGGCGCTCATCACAAGTGCCCTCCTTCATCCCCCTCACCTATTTCTCCCATCCCCCGACCTCTCTCTCCCCTCTGCTAACCTAAGTTTGTTCTCTATAGTTACAAGTCTATTTTTTGGTTTATCTATCTCTTTCATTTTTTTACCCTTTGCTCGTTTGTTTTGTTTCTTAAATTCCACATGAGAGAAATCATATGGTATTTGTCTTTCTCTTATCAGCTGATTTTGCTTAGCATAATGCTTTCTAGCTCCATCCATGTCATTGCAAATGGCAAGATTTTATTCCTTTTTGTGGCTGAGTAATATTCCATTATATATATATTCCAGTATATATATCACCATCTTCTTCATCCATATATCAGTCAGTGGACACTTGGGCCACTTCCATACTCTGGCTGTTGTAAACAATGTTGCTGTAAACATTGGGGTGCATATGTCCCTTTGAATAAGTGTTTTTATATTCTTTGGGTAAATACCCAGTAGTGCAATTGTTCAATCTAGGGTAGCTCTCTGTTTTTAACTTTTTGAGGAACCTCTATACTGTTTTCCAGAGTGGCTGTACCAGTTTGCATTCCCAGAAACAGTGCATGAGTGTTCCTTTTTTCTCCACCTCCTTGCCAACATTTGTTGTTTCTTGTATTGTTGATTTTAGTCATTCTGACAGGTGTGAGGTGATATTACATTGTAGTCTTGGTTTGAATTTCCGTGATGATGAGTGATGTTGAATGTCTTTTCATGTGTCTGTTGGCCATCTGTTTCTGTTCTTTAGAAAATGTCTGTTCATGTCTTCCCATTTTTTAATAAAATTATATGTTTTGGGGGTGTTCAGTTATATAAATTCTTTGTATATTTTGGATACTAACCCTTTATTGCATATGTCACTTGAAAATATCTTCTCCCCTTCCATAGGTTGCCGTTTAGCTTTGTTGATTATTTCCTTTGTTGTGCAGAAGAACTTTATTTTGATGTAGTCCCAGTAGTTTCTTTTTGGTTTGTTTCCCTTGCCTCGGGTGACCTATCTAGAAAAAAATTCACATTCTTTTATTCCTTAAACTCTTTCTTCCTTTAGTTCCAGGACACTACTTTCCTAAATCCCAAACCTGATCTCTGGCTGTTCTTTCTCAGATACCTTTTCTGGCATCATTTTCTGACCACATTTAAAGCAGATTTGTGAAAGTTTTCATCATTCCCCCCAAGCACCCCCCATTCTCCATTGTCCTTGACTCTACAGACTTTTCCAATGGAATCACATCGACTGCCATGATTCTAATTGATGATTCTCAATTCTCCTCTAACCCAAATGTATGTGTCGAATACCAGGACCACATTTCCAACAGCATAATCAATGTCTTCATCTGTCAAATCAACTCGACATGGCAAAATTCTCATATATGTATTGTGTTCCTTTTACCCACAGTGCTGTTCCCTGAAAGATCCACATGTAAAAATCCTTTTCACCCTTCAAAACCCACTTTAATGTCATCTTCTTCAAACCTTGCCCACTTCCTTCAGGTATGGCTGATCACTCTGTCTTTTGGCTCCACTCTGGTGAATTTCTTCCAGCAAACATTTATTGATAATTTACTTTATGTCAAGCCCCAGAGAAAGAGAAATGAGAGCAGCTCACACACCAGCAGAGAAATTCAAGTTCCCCTAGTAAAGGAGACATAAGAGCATCTAGAAAGGCCATGGTTTTCAAAATGTGATTTGTGGACTCCTGATAGGGGGTCCCTAATACTCTCTCATGGGGTCCACAGGAGAAAAACTATTTTCATAATAATGTTAAGATATTATTTGTTTATATACCATATTGGTATTTATACTAATGATATAAAAGCAATCGTGGATAAATTTCATGCTGCCTTACAATGAACCAAGAGAATAGCAGTAAACTAATAGTTTCTAGATTTTTCACTTCCACCTCCTCACTGTAGAAGAAAATACCAATTTCATTTGAGAAGGTCTTTTTGGAATCAGTAAAAATTATTAATTTTAAAGCTCAACCCTTGAGCATAAGTATTTTTAATAGTCTGTGTGAGAAAATGAGAAGTATACAGAAGACACTTCTGCTGCATACCGAAGTATGATGGTTATCTTGAGGGAGAACACTTGTGCAGCTGTTTGAGTTGTGAGCTAGAGTAACTCCTTTCTGTGAAATGCCATTTTTACTTGAAAGCCTGACTGATGAGCAAACTGCGGTTATTGAAACTTATGTGGGTATTTGGCAAATATTTTTTAAAAATGACTGAGTGAGCTTGTCTCTTATGGAAAACAGCTGACTGTATTTCTTGCTAATGCTAAAATTCATGCTTGCAAGTGAAAATGAGAATTTAGGAACACATATTCACCTTTAAGTTTGACAGATTCCTAATGCTCAAGGAATTTTTTTTTTTTAGAATGGTGCTATTAACAATGTGATTTTTAAAAAATATTATATGAGATGTGTCAACATTTGGAGGCTCTGAATAACTCAGGAAACCAGTGTTTTCCCAATGGCCAATTCATGATGTTAGCAAATCATTTGTGGGTAAAAGATCCTTTCAAAGTGAAAGACAGACAAGGGAATTTTTAATTTCAAAGAGTAGAAAAGTTCATTGAAATGGTTTTAGATTCCACATTGCAACTAACCTTTAAAAAGCTACATCTTGGCAAGTTTTGATAAGAGTATTAACAAGAATACCCACAATTATCTGAAAAAGGTATTAAAATACTCCTTCCTCTTCCAACTACATATCCGTGTGAGGCCAGATTTTCTTCATACTTCAGCTAAAACAACATATCTACGGCAGATTGAATGCAGAAGCAGATTTGGAAAACCAGCTGCCTTCTATTGTGCCAGACATTAAAAAGATTTGCAAAAGTATAAAGCAACTCTACTCTTCTCACCAGTTTCTTTTGGTTTTAGAAAATATACTTTGTTGAAAAATAATTTTTGAAAAAACGCGAAGTTAAATCATGACTTTCATACAGGTGTGGAAATGAACACAGGTTAGAGATCTTATTCTACTTGTTAATCAACAAGGGAGCTAGACAGACAGGACAAACTGCAAAAAATAAGTTAAACTCAAATTTATATGGAGTAAGTATACGTTGAAATGAATTATAAATGGAAGCAAAACAGTTTTTTCCAATATAATCCTTATCATTCGGTCAGAATTTGCATGTCTACATTTATGATTTATAGAGTTATCAAATAGCTTAAAGAAAAATGTTTAGAGTTTGATAATCCAGAAGGGATATCCTTTGGATAATACGTAGGTTCATATTGAAATACATTTTTCTCAATAAATTAATGTCCATTTAAAAATGTTAGTTGTATTCAGGAATGGGTTTGTAATTATTTTATAACACAATAAATCAATATTTAACAATTTTTCATTTATATCACCAATGTAAATAGCTATAATCTAGATAGATATATACCATACAAACAAAAACTCTCCAGGGGACCTCAATAATTGTTAAGAGTATAAAGGAGTCCTATGACCAAAAAAATCGAGAACCACTGTGATAAGTACTTAAGAAATTAGTTAACCTCCATGTCTGCATGCTCACTGGTATTAGGAGTTCCTCAAAGGTCAACCAATCCAATATCTGGTCTAACTTCTTCCAGAGAAAACTGGGCATGTTCCCTCCTCCCTATCCATCTGGATAGTGCTATAAGTAGGTCATTCCGGCCCACTTAAGGCTAACCAAACCCATCATGCCTTGCACCTCTACAAAGGCTGTTGGCAAAATATATGCTACTCTGGTCATCTTTCAATCCACCTCTTCCCTAACCCCCCCTGTGCTCATCCTTTGTAATGATGTAATGCTTTGTAATAATGTAATGTAATGCTCATCCCCCAGATTCATAGCAAATGAATTGTTCTCTTTTCTTATCTCATCATTAAATACTTTTTCATATCCTGTCTATGCTGACGCCTGACCTCCTCTCAAAGTGCTGGTTCTCTGGCAGCTTTATCGAGTGGTAGCTCATCATTCTCCTCATAGCCTGGAGTCAGGAGGCAGCGTGGGCATCCTCCTACTCCCCACTATAGCACAGAGACCATTAATTCACCATTTTATGCACAAAACAGGTTTATTTGAAGCTAATACCATCCACCCTCTCCTCTCATTGCCATTAACCCCTTACCCTTCATTTGTTCAGAGTTATTGAAGACTTGGTCATGGGTTGAGTCTTCTGATCTAATTTGTTACCATTTTTGGTGAAAACTCCTTCCTGTTTTGTGAACTTTTCAAGTTTAAAGACCTCCACCCCATTTCCATGATTGTATCCCAAAACTTGTCATCACCAGAAATGACTTCCCTGTAACAAAATCTCATGCTTCCAGTCCGTCACATAGCCTTTTTGTTCCCTCGGTCTTTTTTCTCCCTGAGTCTGTTCTTCACTTTCTTTGCCATCTCTTCTCCCTGTTCCTTCAGCTGTCCTCTTCACGTCATCTTGGGTCCCATCATGACCGTGAGGCAAATTTCTTCAGTCACTCTCTTGCCGAAGCCTTTGATTCTCGGTTTCTCCTTTCATCTTCTACGTGCCCAGGAGACTCCAAAGTTTACAGATTTCCAATGAATTGCCTTTTCTTCTTCCACTTGCAGAGTTCTATGTGCTGTACATGAAGGTTGGCACCACTGCAATTTCCTGTTCTTTAATTTCATCCAATCTCCAAAGATGTAGATGTCACATTTTCTGCGTCAACACTCTCCAACTTCTTCCACACCTCTCCAGCCCTCTCCACCACTACCTTCTCCTCTTGTGCATCAGGAGTGCATTTAGGTCCTTTCTTTGTACATGCACAGTAAGAGGAGGCCATGATAGAAGTCCCCATTTCCTGCCACTCCTACTCACAATTATATCCATATATATCTCTGCTTTCTCTTCTGTGGCCATAGTGGGAGAGTCAGAAGGTGTTCTTTCTGAGGTTAATCTCTCTGCCTACAAGATGGGGCAGACAGGAGCCGTGCCTAGGGTTGAAGGATGTAGCCAAACTCTAGTGATCCCACCGGAAAGAGTTCAGGAAATCGAGTCCCTAATCTCACTTATTTTCTGTCCTTTTCTTTTACTGGTGCTTCCCATTGACTGAACCCAGGTGGAAGCCAGAGGGCAAGGGACCCCATCCATGCAATCCATGTAATGTCAATCTCCCAGGATACAGGGCAGAGGAGAGAAGCTAGAGAGTAGATCTAGAAGGTCAAAAGAAAATATCCAGCCATCCTCCTTTCTCAGGGCTGGGAACTGAGAAGAACCTTATAGCATTTTGCACTTCAGTGAAATATGATCCCCAGAACACACCCAGAGATCCAACCAGTCAATGCATAGGGGGCAGGAGAGCAGAGAGGTTTGAACTAGGACCCTTGTTCCACATTCTTCTGTACATCAGATTCTCTGGCTGGAAAAGAGTTCGATTCATCAGTAGTACCCTCAAAAGGGAGGACAGCAACCTCACAACTTTCCCATTGTCTGCTTGCCCAGAGCCCGTGTGATGGACATTCTAGGGGTATGTCACATGTCCCTTTTCCTTAATCCATTCTTGGGATATGGAGGCATCTGCATTCCTCCACAAGAAGGAGGACTCCCGAGGATTCTACCCGTGGTTCAGAAGGTTCGAGCAGCAGTTCAGTATAAAAAAGAATTACTTACCTAAGGGGTTCTTTTTGAGACCACCTGTGCCCATCACCTACAGTAGATGGTTGGACTACATGTATAATGGATGAGTTCAGAGAGGTAAGATAATGAAATTTGCCTCTGGTTTCTATTATAGCGAATTTGACTCTGCTAGCTCTTCCTTGCCCCAGATCACATTGAAGCAGCCCTAACCAGTGCAGCAAGAGATTGCTTTTGACGTTAAGTGTATATGCTTCAATTAGTCATAAAAATTAATCTGCATTCAGTCACCGTGCATAAGATATTAAGCCAGAAGGACGTCCAAGGTCTGCGCCTTGTCACAAATAACTGTGTCCAGGCCATGTTAATGTCATACCTAACATACTGTGATATGATTGAGAAGATGAGTATCTCCCTTTCTGATTTAGATTTGAGCTCAGATTGGGTAGGTTTGTGCCCGAGTCTGCCAGATCTAGACTGCAAGCAAATTCCCTTCTCTGAGATCAGAGCTGATCATGGGAAAGGGAGTCACCCAGCGAAAATGAGCTGAGCCCCTTCCAAAAGACCTCCTCAGTGCTCTTGTTTCTATAGGCAAATTACTCACCCAGGTGGCTCCCTGCCACGGTGCTCCCTCAGCCCCCGCCTGCTATTTTTGAGCCTGTGATTTATCACAACTCAAAATTTATTAAAAATGTACCCTCTGCTCTTCAGAGAACAAATATGAAAATCTGGTTTCTGAAGATATCAGAACCATTTATTTTTGAAGTCGGCAGCACTGGCTGTGAACATCGCTCCAGGATGAATCTCTTCTGGGGAAGGAGGAGTTATATATTTTTCAGAACAGGCTTTTCTCCTTTTATCCCTAAGAAACAATGAAATATTAACTACAGTATGAAAAAATGAAAACATTTTGAAAGGGAAAGAGCAAGCCAACCCCACAGCCTGACTGGCAACCACGGCAGGGAGCCTGTGTCATACTAGGGAAGAGAAAGTGGTCTGGGACTAGGGGGTGCTCTGTGATCACTGCACCTGCTCCTTACTCCCCTGCCCCCAGCCGCACGGGCTGCCCCCGCCCCAGCCCCCAGCCGCACCCCGCCCCCAAGCTGGGTGACTGTACAGGGGACTAGAGCCAATGGGGCATCTTCGAGGCGGCCGTCCGAGTCTGGCCAGCACCCTCTAACAGAGAACCAGCTGGAGAGTGAGAAAGTCAGCCCGCTGGGAACAGGTACTATAAAGACTTGAGGGTAAATGGCAGCTCAACCGACTTACCCACTGTGTGGACCTGGAAAAATTACTCATCTCCTCAGAGATCTGTTTTCTCATCAGGAAGACGAGGATAATAATATCCACTCTCCACCTGGAGGGACTGACCACAATCATGAATATAAAGTGCCTGGACCATCATAATCCCAGTAACAAACAGTGATAGGTACTTTTGCTGGACAAGGTTTTCTCCCAAGCGCTTTAGGTATTAACTCACTTAATCCTAAGGCAGCCATATGACATAGGTACTATTTCTATCACTGCTCGACAGATAAAGACAACGAGGCATAGCAAAGTTTAGTAACTTACCCTAAAGCATACACCTGCTTATAAGACCCAGAGTCAAGGTTCAAACCCAGGCAGTCTGGTCCTGGCTGTCAGTTTCTAGACAGGTGCTCCTCACAGTTGGGAGAATCTTACTTGGTTTCATGTTTATTTCCCCCTAGCTGTAGTAACAGTTGGGGGTTTTCTTCCTGCGGAAATGAAAGGGAGTTTTGCTCTTGTTATTTTTGTTTAGACATGGCTCCCACGAATTCGAGAGAGAGCATCTTAGGATTCTGGATTTCTTTTTTGCAGCGAATGCCCTTTCTTTTCACGGTCTAAGAAATCCAACCCACTTAAGGTCAACACTATTTAATTTGAGTCCACTGTGTTCCAGCAGAGACCTGCTGATTTAGTTCCAGTGATGGCCGAACCACTGGCTGTTTAAGTACTTTCACTTTTCATCAGCCTGTCAGGGAAATGGTGAAGACGTCATCAAGCTGGAGAATCACAGATTGTCAAGATGCAAACCCAGAGTTATGAGGCTGTCAATGAACTTAGACATCAGTTGCCAATCAGCACCCTTTACTTCCCGAAAATGAGTCACTGTCACCTTTGTAGGTGACAACAAAGGGACACCATGTTAAAATCAAGTCCTTGGCCTGTCCTCATTTACGTATGAGTCTTGTTCTATGTTAACTGGTGTCTTTTTGCAACTGTGAACGGGACAGTCCTCAGTAAATATTTGTGAGTGATTGAGGGAATTAACTGAAAGCCACATGGGAAATTAATTTTGTAAAGAAATGGAAATCACAGTTTAAATTCACGGAGAAAGTTCCTGCTTTGGAAGGTCATTTTGTGTAATGAAGCCTTCTTATGGGATGGAAATAGGTTCCGGTTAATGTACCTATTCAATACATTCAAGTTTTGGTATGATGAAGGTTCTTAAAATGAATTGTAAAGGACACACACATGCACCCACACACATGTATATATAAAAACTTATTGTGTGTACATTTGTGTGTGTGCATATATATATATATATATATATATATATATATATATAGAATCAGCAACAGTAACACAGGGCATAAGCCTGAGCCCTTGAAGGGCACTGGGGCTGGAGAATGAAGTTTCCACGGGGCTAGCCGTAGCTACCTGAGAATGGTTGGCAATAATCCAACAGTAATCAGACATGATCTGTGATTGCCTTTCTGTTTAACATCAAAACCTTACTGAATATAAATACCCCCTTTCTCCCATCACCGTTCCTTCCTTTGCCGCACTAAGCTCTCCCAGCAGACCCCAGGGTTGCTCTCGAATCAGTTCATTTCTACAAAAAAAAGGCACGCAGGTAACAACTTAAAGGCAAGCTGAATTTTTCAAGTGTCTAATCGTAAACCATACAATCATATATGAGCAGCAATATGAGTAGGAGCTCAAGCAGACAAATCTCAAACTCCTAAACCGGGTTTATCAGCACTTCAGGCCAGTAACAATTTTTAATGCTTCTAATTGCAACTGAGGATGCAAACATCAGACCAGCACTAAAATCATATGAGCACAGTGCATTTGAGAAAGTCCAAGGGTGATTTCTACCCACATGTATTTTAATTCTCAGAAGGTCCTCTCTGGCTAATATGTGATTCAGAGACTGTAAGCGCTTGTGGTGTCCTGTTTACATAAAGGAGACAAATGAGATGGGATTGGGACTTGATCAGAATGGCTCCAGAGTAGGAGGGATTGGAATGGGTCTAGTGGACTCGAAACTAATTTTAGGCCCAAGAATATAGGCATTTGGCGGTCAAACCTTAAAAGACGTTTACAAATTCTTCTCTGTGGCAAACACCTCCCCTTCCCCCTCCCCTTCCCCTCTCCTCCCCCCCTCCTCCCCTCCCCTCCCTTCCCCTCTCTTCCCCTCCCCTCCTTTCTCCTTCCCCTTCCCCTCCTTTCCCCTTTCCCTCCTTTCCCCTTCCCCTTCCCCTCCTTTCCCCTTTCCCTCCTTTCCCCTTCCCCTTCCCCTCCTTTCCCCTTCCCCTCCTTTCCCCTTCCCCTTCCCCTCCCGTCTCTTCC
>CM053615.1:12565474-12585319 GCA_028646535.1 Procyon lotor
GTCTCACAGCCCTGAGATCATGACCTGAGCCGAAATCAAGAGTCAGAAGCTTAAGCGACTGAGCCACCCTGGCGCCCCCACCATTTATTTTCTTTAAATATTTAATCAGCGCACATTTCCTGTTCAGCTAAGGTATGAATTGCGTACATGTACGCGGAGGAAAAAGGTATCACTAGGTAAGGAGTGGTGATTCCTTTGCCCTTCCCCAGGCAGGACTGCAGCCAGTGTTCCCTGTTACCACCTTTAGTCCCTTTTATTTTCTGGGCAGAGACGAGAGAAAGCAGAAAATTCATTCGTAAATAGAATAAAATGGACAGGAAGACCCGAGAGGCTTTGAGTGCCCATTGACTATAAAGACCAGAGCAAAGAAAAGTCAAAGACTTAAAAAAAAAAAAAAAAAGCAAAGACTTGTATGAGTTTGACCTGAGTGGGTGTCGATGGGACCTGTGGAAGGGGCGTGGGGGCCAGTCATGGTGGGGAAGAGGGTCTTCTTGGGGAGCGAGTCAGTAGAGATGAGCTTGGATTCGTGTAAATGAGGCATCAGTAGCCCAGGGAAGTGGGAATGATGGACGGGCACATGGAAACATGGAAAGACAGAGGGAGTACAGATGTGGGAACGCCCTGCACTAAAGGGTCGGTTGATACCTTAAAGCACGTATTGCATGGAGCACTGGGTGTGGTGCATGAACAATACATCTTGTAACACTGAAAAAATAAAATAAGCATATTTGGGGGAAAAAAATAAATCAATTTTGTTTGGTAATATCCTTGATCTTATCAGGTTTATCTAAACTAAGTTACTTAAGGAAAAAAAGGAGAAGGATGTTCATTCTAAGAAAAAAAGAGAAAGAGAATGTGCATTCCAATTCAAGGTAGACTGAACAAATATATTCACCTTTCTCCCTCTGGAAGCTACATTTATATGATAATAAAAGCTTTTAAGATGGGAAAGAGAATGGGGAGAAAGATACTAATAGGTGGCAGACTTTGTGAGATTTCTAGAAGATGGAAAGTGGTTGGAAGTCTAGAGACCAAAGAAACAGGGGAGAAAAACCATAGCCCAGAATGTGCTGTGAGGGTCTGCAGTGAGGGAAGGGATCCCCCTGCCTGGAAGGGATAGTTGCTTGGTCCCATGAAGGGGTGAGCAGAAGGAGAAGGTTGCTCGAAGGTGAGTGCATGCAACATGGCCATTGCTTCTAAGATCCTTCTCTAGGGATACTAAATAAACCAGGGGAAGCAAGGAGCTCTCAGGAATGTTGGCATCTCAGCGGGAGATGTTTCTCCTTCCTCCGCGCCCTCCCACCCCGCAGTCAGGGAGCTCCATGCCCATTTACCATAAAGCTAGTTCCTCAGCTTGCCCTACCCTTAGACTCAGATCATTCAGAAAGATGCCCAGGCAAGAAGAGGCCTATGCAGGAAATAAATCTGCTTTCTGAAAGGAGGAGGCAGCACACACCTTCATTATTAACGTGTATCCTCTAAGAAGGATCAAGCACATGAGGAAAACAGTAACATGAAAGACAAAGGCCGCAACTATCAGAGAAAATATACATAGTTCAGAAAACGGGGGACTTTTACAAAACCTTCAAGTACCCTCAAAGAGATCTGAGAAGACACTGTGTCCTAAAAAACAATTAAATAGCCATGCCATAGGAACACAGAGTAAGTGGGAGTGCTCGGAAATTCTGTATAGTTCCTGGAAGATAAAGCTGAGGAAAGCTACCAAACATGCAGCAAAAAGACAAAAAGAAGATAAAAATGAAAGAAAGTTGACAGAGACTTCATTTAAGAAGTCTGTCTTCTGACTCGTGGAGGTTCAAGAACCTAGATCTTACTCACAAGAAAAGAGTGAAAATTCGTTTAAAAATTAATAGAAAGACTCTCCCAGAGATAAAGATAGACACATATTTAAATTGACAAGGCATACTGAAGGGCAAGGGGGATGCGTGGAGTAGAAGATTCCTACCTAGAGACAACCTCATGGAATTTCAGAAAAAGAGGTTTAAAGAAAAGTTCTTAAGCTTCCAGAGAGAATAAACTTAGACTTCAAAGGAAAGAGATTCAGACAGGCACAAGACTTCTTGTCATCACTTGCATATGTTAGAAGACAATGAGGAAAAACTTTCACTGTCCTGAAAGAAGACGATTTTCAACCTAGATATCTTTCTTGTGTGTTTCCTTTTTAAACTGATATAGTTCCCAAGATGAGATGCATAAATATTAAGTATAGAGCCTGATGATTTTATTGTTACCATCATACAGCTCAAGGCAGAGACAATTTCTAAACCCCCAGAAAGTTGTCTCATGCCCCTCCTGGTCAATATACATCACCTTCTCCCTCAAATTATCGGTATTTGATTTCTATCACCATAGATTTATTTTCCCTGTTCTTGAAAGTTATAGAAATTTAATCCTGTTACATATACTTTTTATGTCTAGCTTCTTTTAATCAATAGAACTGTTTTAACAGTCACCCAAGTTCCAAGTTATTGGGTGTAACAGAAATTTGTTCTTTTTTATCTCTGAGGAGTTAAATTCCATTGTATTATTATGGTATGGTTTACTTATCCCTTCTCCTTTTGGTGGCCACTACACTATTTTAGTTTGAAATTATCATCTGTGTAGCTATGACAAAATGTACACAATTTCTTGTGAACTGTTTGACCTTTTTTGGGGGGTTTATACCCAAGATTAGAATTGATGGGTTGGATATAGGTAAGTGTGTAAGCTTATTGGAAAGTGCTATCCAGTATTTCAAAAAATTTTACCCCCTCACCAGCAATATATTCTGAAGTTCTAGATGTTCTACATCTTGGCCAATACTTGGTATTACCAATCTTTTAAGTTTAAGCCATTTTGGTCAATGTATAGTGACATCTCACTGTGAGTTTGACTTTCCTTGATGAGCATTAATATTGAGCAACTTCTCACATAATTCTTAGCCATTTGGTTATCTTCTTTTGTGAAGTTCCTATTTAGTATTGGTCCATTTTTTAAGGTGGGTTGTCTTTTTCTTATTGGTTTTTAGAAATTCTTTATAAATTCTGGATACTGGGTTTTTTTTTCAGATATGTGTATTGCAATTATTTTTCCCTAGTGCGAAGCTTTACCCTTTCACTTCTTTATTTAACCTAAGATTCCATATTTGATCTAACTGTCCAATTAGTATAATTGGTATAATTAGTATATAAAAAAAGTTTTTTTAGATGTGCATATCTCAGGATCTCCTAAGATTCTTTCTTATAAAGTTATTTAGGGATAACCTCTAAGAAGACAATGGTGAAAAATCAAGAAAGAGAAGGAGGTAATATCTAAGAAATAGTAGGCCCCAGGAAGACAGTGAAGAGATGAGGATAAAATCTATATAATGGGCTTATGCAGCAACTACTCCTGACTGGAGAAGGAAAATGCAGAGTTCAAGGAGAGATATTTCTGGGGGGAAAGATGAACTCCATGAACTGGGCAGCATGATTGATAATCTAGGTAAACCTAGGGATAAAGTGATGGTGCATCATTCTTCTATCAATAAGAAAAAAAGAAAACAATTAGAAAGTTCAGGATATAGGCAAGAAATTACTGTTCAGATATTATAAAGTAAACTGTGTAATGACTCTGTGGGTGTGTGTGTGTATGTGGCATATCATGATTTTAAGCATTTAACTGACTTGCTGTAAGAACAGACAATGCATTTGACTCAAACAATTGGAATATAAATATTCTCCTTTAGAAGATACTTGCAAATGACATAGCCTATAAAGGGTTAGAATCCCAAATATATAAAGAACTTATTAAATTCAATACCCAAAGAATGAATAATCCAATTAAAAATGGGCAGAAGACATGAACAGACATTTCTCCAAAGAGCACATACAGATGGCCAACAGACATATGAAAAGATGCTCGACATCTTTTGTCATCAGGAAAATGCAAATCAAAACCACAGTGAGCTATCACTACACACCTGTTGGAATGACTAAAATAAACAACACAAGAAACAACAGGCGTTGGTGAGAACATAGAGGAAAAGGAACACTCGTGCACTGCTGGTGTTGGTGGGAATCCAAGCTGGTGCCATCACTGTGGAAGACAGTATGGAGATTCCTCAAAAAGTTAAAAATAGAGCTATCCTACAATTCAGCAACTGCAGTACTAGGTATTTACCCAAAGAATACAAAAACATTAATTCAAAGGAAAAGGGAAACATGCATGCCTGTGTTTATAGAAGCATTATCTACTATAGCTAAATTATGGAAACAGCCCAAGTGTCTATTGATTGGTGAATGGATAAAGAAGATGTGGTACAGATATTAAAATGGAATATTACTTAGCCATAAAAAGAACACAATCTTGCCACTTGCAATGACAAGGATGGAGCTAGAGAGCATCATGCTAAGTGAAATAAGTCAGTCAGAGAAAGACAGATACCATTGATTTCACTCACATATGGAATTTAAGGAGCAAAGGGGGGGAAAAAAGAGAGCAAGAGAGGCAAATCAAGAAACAGACTCTTAAATATAGACTCTTAAAAATAGAAGTGTTGAATCACTACATTGTACACTGGCAGTATTACACAGTTAACTAAATGGAATTTAAATACAACTTAAAAAAATATTCTCCTTTAATTGGCTCGGAGTTATGCCATTAGACTTTTGAGAGAAAAAATATAATTCTAGTACACTTGGCCCTGTAGTCATTGGCATTTACCGAGTTATGATACCACAAATCCATTTAAAGACTTTATTTTTTACTTTTAGAATCAACCTATTTAGACAAAGAGTGGAAGACCTCTTTATATTTGAAAAACATTAGAAACATTAAAAATCCTGATGAGGTACAAAATAAAAGTACACCTATAAAAGAAGATTAGAACAATAATATTCTTAGGTTATATAAAGGAGTTAGAGACACTAACAAGATTGATGAAGCAGAAGTAGGCAAATGTGTTAGAATGTGAGCTCTGTGAGGGCAGGGATCTTTCTTTTCTTTTTTTCTTTCATCCTTTTTACCTTTTTGCGGGGGGCAGGGAGATCTCCTCACTGTTTTATGACTGGCATCTAGAACCATGCTTAGCACTTAGTTTGCCCTTAGTACACATTTGTTGAGGGAAACACCAATTCAAAGTTACAAATGTAACAATTAGAGAAACAAAAGTAGATACTGCCTCATCCTGGATTTCCACCATATATTCCACTCTTTAAGAAGCCTAGATTCGTGGTTCTTGGCCTTGGCCCACCCCCTGGAAAGACTTTTGCCCTTGTCTCTCAGTTCCAATCTCTGTAGCCCGCTGCTGTCCCATCTCCAGCTCCATTCAGTGGCCCAGGATTCGGGCTGCTTGACGAGGGGAGCTTGGGTAGACGTACTGCCCCACTCGAAGTCTCAGTTTTCAGTGAGACAGTGGCAGGACCCAGAGGCTGGAAGTGTGCCCAGTGGCGAGCACCTGTACCATAAATAGGGCATGACAAGTATTCGGGAAGAAGTGCTAATGTTGGAAGGGTCTATCTAATTGGAACAAGGGGCATTAGCATCAGTCGAACTCATACCTTTGAGTTGCTAGATTATTTGCTATCGAGAAATGAGGAAAATTAGCTAGAGTCTTCTCTTGAGCTGCCATAACAAACTACCATAGATCAGGTGGCTAAAAAAACAGATACCCATTTCTCCCTGATGTGGAGGCTGGGAAGTTTACGATCAGGATGCCAGCAGGATTAGGTTCACGCTGTTGCTTTGCAGATTTCCACATTTCTCACTGTGTCCCCACGTGGCAGAGAGAGAGAGCTCTGGTCTCTTTGTCTTCTTATAAGGCTGCCAATCCCACTTTGGGATCCACCCTCATGACCTCATCTAAACTGAGTTACTTCTCAAAGACCCCACCCCCAAATACCTTCGTATTGTAGGTTAGGACTTCAACATATGACTTGTGGGAGGATGCAAGAATTCACTCCGTAAGGGCTGGCAAATTTCAACGTGATGGCGCCCATCCTGTTCCTTTACCCTTGAGACAAGCTTGTTGCCCTGATCAATTTGAGACTTGAGAACTAGATACATATCAGCAAAACACTGGAAAATCTCAGACAAGAGATAGAATGTTTAAGAAGGAAACATTGGACAATTTAAAATAGAATTGTGATTTTTGCCATTTCTATCTAGAAAACCTTAAAAAAATTACTATAAGAATTTTAAAGAAAGCCAAGCTGGTGAACATCAGTGAGAATGTGTCAAGATCATAATGAAGCAGGGTAAGAGAGAAGGCTACGTTGATGAAAGACACAATCTCACGAAAAATGAGGAGCAAGAGATAGTCTCGCATTGTAATTCACCAAGTATGGGTATCTGGGATGCATCTGTATTTTTAAAAAATTATTTTTAAGGGGGAGAGTTATTTAAGAACACTCTACTACTTTATTTTTTATTCTTTAAAGATTTTTTCTTTTTTTAAGGGGGAGAAGGGGGCAGAGGGAGATGGAGAGAATCTTAAGCAGATTCCCCACTGAGTTGGGGGGGGTGGGACTGGGGGGTTGGGGAGAGGGAGAGAGTCCAACACAGGGACCTGGGACAATCCCAGGACCCTGATATCATGACCTGACCCAAAGTCGGCCACTTAACCAACTGAGCCACCCAGGGCACTACAACACTCTATGCCTTCGAAAATAATTGGGTTGAATCCAGTAAAATAATCCATTTCATCAAGTTGTTCCAAAAAATTATCCAGTTTACCAAAATCATTATCTTTTATTAAACCTCTTTGAGTGAACAAAGGAAAAAAGCTCATGTAATAAACAAAAGAAAAGGCTGTATATGAAGAGTATGCTTGTGTACGTCATAGAATTCTGGAAGGCTCTGTGGGAAAGGGTCACCAGGGCTGTCCTAAGAAAGGGGAGCGGAATCACTGGGGAGAAGGCTGGGAAGTTCATGCTATCTGCTCCTCGGAATTTTGTACCAGGTGCATAAATTCCTTATCCCAAAACGTTGGGCATAAAATGTATTTGTTTTTGTTTTTTTAAAGATTTTATTTATTTATTTGTGAGAGAGACAGAGAACACAAGCAGACAGAGACAGAGGGTGAAGCAGGCTCCCTGATGAGCAAGGAGCCCAATATGGGACTCTATCCCAGGACCCTGGGATCATTACCTGAGCCGAAGGCAGCTGCTTAACCAACTGAGCCACCCAGGCGTCCCAAGGCATAAAATGTATTTGGTCCGAGCAGCTGAGAAGGAGAGCCGCAGCCCCCGTGGTCACTACGCTGTTTGCTTTTTTATTTCCTGCAGCCTTGACCATGCGGCGTGCGGAGCCCCAGAAGGGCACCGCTGCCCCTTCTCGCGGGGAAGCGCTGACTCGCCAAGTTTTGTTCTCGATCCTGTTTGTTCAATAAAGAAACGGCTTCACGCTTCACGCTCTCTTTTTTTCTTTTTTTTTTTGGAAGTCCACACAAATGTCAAAATGGTATTCAAAATTCCAACTGTAAAGTGAACACGACCGGCAAAAGGGGAAACCGTCTGCTTCCCGAACCTTGCCTTGACTATGGATTTTTCAAGCATGAAGCATTTAATAGGGCTTCCGCATGCAGGGTTTCATTTCCTTCGGACCAGACGCTACCTCACGGCTTCCACACACCGTCCCCTTGGCTGGGAGCGGCTGCCTGCCGTGGGTAACCTGCCCCGGCTGGTGGCCGGCCTCCCCCGTGGAACCTGGCACGTGTTTAGAGGGGAGACACAGCCATTAAACTTCTGAAAAGGGGCATGGATAGGGGCTTCTCTCTAGAACCACCAAGTTGAGTATTAATGCCATTAGCGACAGTAGCTGGGGACCTGCTCGGAGGTCCCCCCACCCCATTTTGAGGAATGCTGCCGGAGGGAATTTTGAATTTTGAATTTTGGCACTCCTGGAATAGCAAATATTTTCTTTTCCCTTTTCTGCTTTTTTTTTTTTTGGACCCCAAACAACAAATACTAGTTTTTTGTTATGTTTTCTTCTAGGAACCAATTCAGAAGTTGGAGATGAACCTGTAACCCTTTTGCACATGTTTTTGGACGAAGTGTTGGGTGGAGGAGGGTGGGCATTTCCAAAGACAACTCATCAGGAAAGGTGGTAACTCAGCATTTTTGCAATCTACCGTGAACGCTTGAAAAGGCGAGGCTTTATATGATAGTGCCAGGAATTACAGGCTTTGCTCTAACTGCCCACGGGGGCACAGCTGTACAGGAGGGAGTCTCTCATTCCTTCTTCTGATTGTATCTTTCCTCCGTTTAGACGCACTGCTCCGTAGCCGGGCCGATTGCTGCCTGCATTATATCCAGGACCCCTGCGGTCAGATGCACCAACACGGGGCACAGTCAGAGCTATCTGTCATTATGCCGATCCACTTACTGCTTCCCGCCCGTGGGGCCGTGGGAAGGGGGAGTGGACGGGAGGAAGAACTTGACAGCCGCCAAGTGTGTGGGCCCACCTGGGTGGGCAGCAGCAAGGAAAATGTAGGGCTGGTGCCTCTCCAGTGGGCAACTTTGTGTGTGGTTTTGACCCTCGCCACAATATCAGGGTTGGCATCCGCTTGGGTGAGGCCTGATTTGGGTTCTTAAAATAAGCAGCAAAGTGGAAAGTTCAGGATATAAAGGGCACAGACTCTGTGATTATCCAAAGGGTTTCCTACTTCGCTTTGATTGTTCAGCTCTCTGCTTACAAGATGCTTTCCTCTGTACCTGTCATTTTCCTTTTATTTTCCATCACCTAAGTTATGGGCTGACCATTTTCTTTTGAGGGAGAGAAAGCGTTTTGGCAACAAATTCCTATCTTTCTCAAAGTTAGGGTGGGTGAGAATGGGGCCCTTCCGCTTGCATTCCTTTTGGGGTGGAGATTGTGGAGGATGGCGGTGATCCCCAGTGCTGTTGACTCTTTTCAAGTGGCTTCCCTGGGTGTGTCTCTCTCTTTTCTTCAGCAGTAACAATAAACAATAACAAACCCTCAATCTGAAAAGAGAAACCTCTCCCTGGGAACTTGCAAGCATCCCCCCTCCCCCCTTCTGTTTATTGCAACACTTGTGAAACTTACCTAAGAAAAGTACAGGCAGATCTGCCTGTCCCTTTTCTTCAGCCAAAGAAGTAATGGTTGCAATTTACAAGTCCCATTTGTTTCTCAGAAGAAGGGGGGGGTCACTAGTTTTACAGCAAGTACTCCATATTTCATGGAATATAATGTCAGTGACTGTAGGAACCACCCTTATTTTATAGATTGCTAAGCAAAAAATGCTATCAATTAGATTTCCATACCATTTTTCTCTCACTCAGAGTTTGTATTCTCTTCTTAGTGAGATCTGTTTTAGAGCTACGTAGACGTAGCTGGTTATGATATAGCACTCATGCATTCGTAAAGAGGAGAACATAAGCAAATCAAATTGGTTAAGGTGTTCCTAAAGCTTCTTGACATTCAGACGCTGTTTCCTCTGAGCACTTTTCTACTCAAAGCAGCAGATACTGTGATTGTCCACATACTGTCATATGCTGTGGTGTCAGAAATGTGGGTAATGTCGCTTTGCTTCAAAATCATCCTTCATCATCCACAAATTCCTTCCAAACCCCTGATACCCACCCGGCTACTTTGGATGCACAAGCTGCTTCCCCCCTGACGACTGCCTCCTGGCCCACAGAAATTAGGAGATTACTCACTTCAAAGACATAAAACGTGGGGGGAAAAATCTGTGTCTTGAAACTAACCCTTTGCCCAGTACATTAAAATATGTCAAAGATCTCTCAAGTACTATGATATGTGGGGATGGACACGTAATGATCTTTTACATTTATATGCCATGGTAGTACAAAGATGGTAATTCAGGGTCCTAGCCTTTATGAACCTTGCAACACATTTGAGAAACAGACTTAAATCTAGTAGTTACAATATAGTAAGATCAGGGAAACACTAGGGATATGTACTTTGTACTCGTTACAAAGAAAGTAACAAAGATCTCTGTTTGGGGGAGCTGATTGGAAAGGAGGTGTACACCTCCTCTTGGGATGGGTCAAGGACTTTCCTGGTAGAAGAAATAGCTTGCATTCTTTATTTTTTAATTTAAATTCAATTTAGTTAACATTAGTGTATTATCCATATTAGTATCATTAGTTTCAAGGGTAGAACTTAATGATTCTTCAGTTGCATGTAACAGCCAGTGCTCATTACATCACGTGTCCTCCTTAATGCCTGTCACCGGGGTACCCCACCCCCACCCGCCTCCCATCCAGCCACCCTCAGTTTGTTTCCTAGAGTTAAGAGTCTCTTATGGTTTGCCTCCCTCTTTGTTTTTTATCTTACTTTATTTTTTCTTCCCTTCCCCTATGTCCATCTGTTTTATTTAAGTTCCACATATAAGTGAAATCGTATGGTATTTGTCTTTCTCTGACTTACGTTGCTTAGCATAATAAACCTCTAGTTCCATCCACACTGTTGCAAATGCAAAACTTCATTCTTTTTGATGGCTGAGTGGTATTCCAGTGTGAGTGTGTGTGTGTGTGTGTGTGTGTGTGTGTGTGTACTGCATTTTCTTTATCCATTCACCTGTCAATGGACGTCTGGGCTCTTTCCATAGTTTGGCTATTGTAGACCTTGCTGCTATGAGCATCGAGGTGCAGATGCCCCTCTGAATCACTATGTTTGTATCTTTGGATGAATATCTAGTAGTGCTGCTCCCGGGTCCTAGGGTAGCTCTGTTTTTAACTTTTTTGAGGAACCTTGCATTTTTTTTTTTTAAGTGAACCTCACACGTGTCTTAGCCATACCTCACTCGAACAGAAGTGAGTGAAATTCCAACCTAAATAAAACCACCACTGGCCCTCTCCAACTGGTGCTCTTGGGTGGTTTACCGTGGGGAGGCTCATCACCTTTGCAGAACTTTGTAGTCTTGTGGAAACAGGAGGCATGCTAGAACTTCAAGAGCTGACCAGGAGAAAGCAGAGAAGAAAGTTGGAAACGTATGGGCAGGAGCCAACAGGGCTCTGTGCAGCTGGCCCCGAAAGAAACTAAGCCTCAGTGCACGTGACACTAGCCCAGGGGTGTGGTGAACTTGGGGCTGACACTGAAGAGATGATGGTAATGTTTCCTGGCAGACACGCTGCTCTGCCTCGCCAGCGGCAGCGTTGTCTCTGCAGTGAGGCCCTGTCAGCAAGTGCAAGGGAAACACGGGTTCTTCCTTTGAGCCACGAGAGGAGTCACACCATGGTGACAGAGGTTCCCACGTGAGAACATACTTCAAGGATCAGGGTAGAAGCCAGTCCTGGGGAAATCCTAGGAGGACTTCAAAATGTTGTTCAGTGGTCTCACTCACTGAAGTCAAAAGCTTGCCCCAGGCACACTGTCTTCTGTTGTGTGACTAATTCTAGAACTTTCCACTGCATCCCACCCCGCAGGGGGTGAGAGACTTCTAAGAGACTCTGAGGCCTACTCAGGATTGTCCCAGAGAATTCCTTGGGTGAACCTATAGGGAATATGTCTTTATCGCTCCCAGCTGGTGGGGAGGCCCATTTTGTAGAAGGCCCTTGAGATTCCAGGGTGATAGATAACTGTCGACATTTATCTGGCTAGATGGTGCTGAGGGAGTCCTTCAGAATCCCGTGGTAGCTGATAGGAAGGGACACTCCTCCCATAGACTTCACCTCAAAAGAAAACAGAATTTGGGCTCCAGCTTCTTTTCCTCAGTCAGAGGCTTACAGAAGGAACTATCAGTGGCTACAGCTCAACTTCCTTCCCAGAAAGATCCTCTCTCTCTCTATCTCTCTCTCTCTCTCTCTTTCTCTCTCTCTCTCTCTCTCTCTCTCTCGGTCTGAGTCTGTCACTGGGTCATAGTTCACTAGTGGGTGGGGTCATTGCATTGAGAATGGCTGAACACCAATGAATGACTGATATTTTCCTCTGCTTCTAATGGCCGTCTTCACAGGGCACGCCCCTTGCTCACACTTCTAAATCCTGCCTTCTTGGCTGGGGTTGTCTGTTCTCAAACAGGAGGGCTACCTGGGCAGTGCGCCTGACCCACCTCCCAGATGCAGGCGGGAGCACAGCTTTTCCCATGTACGAGGAACCCAAAGCCCCTCTCGCTTACCACTTTCCATCTCCAAGAGCCCTGATTAGCAAGAATTTTCCAAGGTATCTGGCCATTTTCCCTTCTGTTTAATACATTTCCCATCCAACCTGGAAGATCAAAGAGGTGAGAAACTGGATCTGAGCCCCGACGCACAAACTCAACCTTGAAACCCTAACACCATGGGCATCATCCTTGATCAGTGGTAGGTATTCAATAAATGTTTGATTTTATAAGGAAATTCAGGTGACTGTGTATCATCACTGCATTTCCTCATCTGCAGAGCTCATCAATGTTCACATTTTCTCCTCAGTTAAGCTAGGGACCTCTTCCGCCTTGTCCCAGCAACTAAGAGGTGCCCTTTGGTATAGGCTAACTCAGTTTCCATGCGCAGCGGCCATGTTTCTAGACGAAGCTCCAGACTATGAGGAGTTATTTTCATTTACTAGAATCCAAGATAAATAGTGCATCCTCCGCCTTTTGAAAGCAATTATTTGTTTAGGAGAACGTTTTCTAGGCTAATGTGGCATGAAAATAAAATTACAATCAGAAAGTTTTGCACACTAAGGAGGAGTGGACAGTGCGGAGTTGGAAGGAAGCAATGAGTCACCTGCCATTTGGGAAATAATTCCTAAAACAGACTTGTAATGTACCAATGAAACAGATATTCCCCTAAAGCATACCAGTTCCATCTGATCAGAATTTTGGCACAACATAACATTATCTATGATTAGTCATCTTCCTACATGAAAGAGGTATCCTTTGTACTTGAAATTATATAAAAAATGAGATTATTTTTTAAAGTAAAAAGAAACAAGTATTTTTTTCCCCATGACAATGTCTTCCAAGAGTGCCAAGAGGTTCCTTTCATTACAAAAAAATACCTTGGACTAAAGTTTGGGAATCCTAAAAAAAAGATTCCATTGGCTTGCATCGTCTACGCATTACAGAGCTGTTGGATCAAACTGATGTTTCTAAAAAACTGCACATAGTTGAAATCTACCAACCAATCGCTTTTCTTATTTGACTGGGTGATAATAAATAACTGATGATTTAACTCAACTTTGGACTCTTGAACCATCATTGGATGTTGTACAAATACAAAATTTATTGAGAGGAAAGGGGGGGGTCTGTGAAATCACCTCTGACTATGTAACTGGTTAATCTACTGTGCATTTTTGGACAATCCAATTTGCTAGGCCTTTGTTTCCTCATCTGTAAGATGAAGGGGGTAAACTAGAAGGCCCTATGGGAGGCCCATTTCTGGTTTATTCATCTTTCTTTACCTTCTTTTCCACTTACCTAACTTGGGAAAAGACGTCTGTCCGTTCTAATACTGCTGACCAGTTGCAACTGGAATGTGTTTTCTTTTTTATTCAGACATTTATTTCCATCCCTCTTATTTCATTGACTCTTGTTTAGAGTACAACAAAATGTAGATGAAATGCTCTGTGTGTAAGAAATAACTTCAACCGGAGCCTTATTGCTATCTAACATATGGTGTGTCTTTTCACAAGGAACCTGTACGTAAGCATGACATGAGGGCTGGCAAAATGACATTTGCACATGCTTATGGAGAGGGATAGAGGGAAGGAAGGAGCTGTGCGACATGGAAAGTCCTGTCATTTTTATCAGATGATGTTGCGCCAACAGGAAAACAATACAAAACTGAGTTCTCACACTGTTTGGCTGGGTATGCCCATTTGAATGAAAAGGAGGGAAAGGAAAATGTCCATTCTCTGAAATACCATTTCCGTGTCTTTAATGACTGATGAAGTGCCTTCTAAACATGTAGTTCTAGTTTGCACTGTGGTAGGCATCTTCTAGGGGCCCCCCAATTGAGGGACCCCAGTCTCCACCTCCCCCATTAAGCAAGGCTGACCAGCTGTAACCAACAGGAAACTATAATGGTGTGTAGGGTATTCTACCTTCTGAGGGTAGATGGTAGAAGATTTGTGACTTCCACTGTATGTTCTCCAGAATTATTCACCAGGGAGGAAGTCAGTCACCATGTCAGCAAACACTTCGGTAGCTTTATGGAAAGTATACATGGTGTGGAATTGAGTCCTGCCAACAGCTGGCACTGACTGGCTGCTGGTTGGACGAGTCATCTTGGAAGCATACTCTTCAGTGAGATGACTGCCATTCCAACCATCATTAGTTATCACAGCCTCGAGAGACCCTGATCAGAACCACCCAGCACCCAGCTGAACCACTCTGGAATCCCCGAGCCACAGAAACTGTGTGAAGTAGATGTTTACAGTTATTTTCAGGGGCAGTCTTGGGGAGGGGGGATAACTTGTCATGCAGCCACAGAAAACCAATATGCAAATCAAAAGAAAAAGGTGGTGGGTATCACTTTGTGGTCACTTACTCAGGTGTGGAAAAGGAAAGAATGTTCCATATTTTTCCATAAGCCAACTTAATCTCTATCTTAAATGCCATTATGTCTGATTATGAGGGGAAGATAAGGTTAATCCATTCTGGAATAATTCAGTAACTTCAGATCGTAACACAGTTAATTCAGGATTTTTCCTCACTCTCCCATCTGCCTGAGGGTGGCACCTGTGTCCGGGGGATAGTGGCTTACCTAGTGTGATGGTATCAGGAGTGCATACGGATATCTTCTCCCTGATCCTTGTAATATGTTCTCAGGGGCATTCACTAAAATATTAATGAAAAACAGAGGTGACTATAAGTGTATTACCAGTAAGAAATATAAGTGGACTTTTCAGTATTCTTTCTAGGTCAACTGCTCTTCATTATTTTTTTTTTTAATATTTTATTTATTTGACAGAGAGAAACACAGCGAGAGAGGGAACACAAGCAGAGGGAATGGTAGCGGGAGAAGCAGGCTTCCCGCCAAGCAGGGAGCCCGATGCGGGGCTCGATCCCAGGACTCTGGGATCATGACTTGAGCTGAAGGCAGACGCTTAACGACTGAGCCACCCAGGCGCCCCTGCTCTTCACTGTTTTATCAGTTCTAATATTTCATTAAAATCCAGGCCACAGAACAAACCAATAAAGTCTCACTTAAAATTCTGTGGCTTCTTGTGGAGTTAGAAGGCCAGTGTTAATTTAAATGTGCAGACTCTTTCAAAAGTCCTTTCCTTTGTTGAGTGTCATGGGCTCTCCACGAAGTTTTAGTGATCCCCCAAAGCTGTTCTGGACGTGGAGAAAGGAGAAGCAGCTATTTCAACATTGGCTGGTTCTTTAGAGTGAGTGATATTTTGGGGAGCTTTCTGCCGAATGCCTCAAGCTGCCTTCAATATTTTAAAACAATGTGGGGGTGTTTTGTTGTTGTTATTTTACTTGTGGCTCCCTGGAATAATCTTCATTGTTCTCCCCTTCAGTCAGAAAGGAGTAAGTGTGTTGAAAACATGACAGATAAAACATAGCAGTGACAGAAATGTGGGCTCTTAGCACCCAGGACCGGAGTTGCCATACAGTGATTCGCATCCTTGGGTAGATAACAGTGCAAGACTCTTAAAAATAAATTACCTGGGGTGCCTGGGTGGCTCAGTCGTTAAGCGTCTGCCTTCAGCTCAGGTAATGATCCCAGGGTCCTGGGATCGAGCCCCGCATCGGGCTCCCTGCTCAGTGGGAAGCCTGCTTCTCCCATTACCATTCCCTCCGCTTGTGTTCCCTCTCTCGCTGTGTTTCTCTCTGTCAAATAAATAAAATCTTTAAAAATAAATAAATAAATAAATTACCTATGACAGTCCATCAGGTCGGATCCTGTCGTGTGGCATGTCCCTTCACGTGGCAGACCTCAGAAGTGAACCAAAATCGACCCTTACATTGCAGCTCATTGGAAGACCTTCTCTTTACCTTGTAGCCTTTGTTTCTGTACGAGGATTTGAATGACTTTCATCATGTTCCACGTTCTCTGATGTCTCTGGGATTAGGTCGTTTCATCAGAGCAGTCACCTCAGACCTGCTCCTGCCCCACAGCTCCCCTTCTACTTTTATCATAGAGCAAGCAATTCACGTGTTAGCCTCCATAATTCTCACACGAGCTGAAGGATAAAAGTAATATATCGAGGGGACACTAATGTGAGAGATTCTCTCCTTTTGTAAGGGAAAAGATTTCATGGTCCATTTGCTCTTTTGATTTTTCTTGCCACTTTCTAATTTCAGGGTCATTGTTACTTATTAAAAAAAAAAAATCTGAGTCCTCAGACTGCATTTACCATGAAGGCTGTCAGTGTATTTATTTTTCTGCCTTGCATATTTTCTTTGCTTTTTACTTATTTATCTATTTTGGAGTTGCTTTATCATCTTATAGTATTGAGTTTGGATTCATTGCCTATATTTCGGTATGTGAAAGCAAGTTATAAAGGAATGTCATAACATAGTACAAGAAGTGATGACAGAGAGAACAGTTATATCACGTCCAGAAATGAGGATGAAATCAAAGGAAAAATGAAGAAAGACTGGAGTAATAGGAAGCATTATAACTAAGACCTTAAAATGAGATGATTCTTATTGTAGTTCACGTCTAAAATCAATTTTAAAAAACAAATATAAATTCTGATGTTTAAGGCAAGGTGTAGAAGGCGAGGAATCTAAGGAGGACAGTGAATGGAATTGCTGTCGTAACAAATGACATACTGAATCGAGCGAGCCATCAGTTATCTTGTCCCTTTGAATTTGCACTGCAGCATCAGGGACTCTCGGTGAAATGTATTCTTGGTGAGACAGGCTATTGTATTCAAAGTCAGAAAATTCTACTCCGTGGACAAGGACATCCCATCCCCCCAAAATAATGTTCACTGTTGTATTTCAGAAACTTAGAAATATTATCCTGTTTTGGAAATATTTTTATTCTTTCTTGGCTATATAGATACTATTTGGACCCATGTGGACTGGCTGTAAGTCAAGGGCCTGTGATGGACTCTGTAATCAGAGACTTTCCCTTATCTTCCAAACCAGAGTCTTAAAGTGACATTTTTCCAACATAGACACTCTGTCAACTCTACTACTTTCATCGCTGATATCAAAAGTATCTGCCGACTGGCTAGTAAGGTTTTGTCATCATACAAATCCTGTAGTTAACCAACAATATGTAGTCTGTAAAACACACCCTGGTAGGTTGTTTATAACCATATTAGGGTGTGTGTGTGTGTGTGTGTATGTGTGTGTGTGTGTGAAAATAGATGTAAAAAGTCTAAACAAAATGATATCAAGCAAACAGCAGCAGCAACTAAAGAAGCTATTACATCACAGATGTAAATGAGTCGATCCCAGGAATGACAAGAGGGGTTTCACATTAGAGAAATTATAAATGTTATTTACCACATTAATGAATTACAGGAGAGAGGCCATATAGCAATGTGATGAGAGCAGAAAAAATCATTTGATAAAATATAGAAGCTATTCAAGTTAAAAATACCTTAACAATCTAGGAATAAAAGAAAATATTCTCAACCTAATAAATATTATTTACAAATACCTAGAGAAAATTTCATTCTTAATGGAAAGATATTGGAAGGAATCTCTTTAAAATTAAGACCAAAATAAGGATGCTCACTATCACCATATACATGCAACATTTATTGAAGGCCAATCATTTCCATAAGACAAGAAGGAAAAAACAAGGAATAAGACACACATTATGTAAAGATTAATGATTTACATTATTTATTAGAATAAACAAGAGAAGAAAGCAAAATGGAAATATGTAAGATCAAGATACAATTGCATTTTTAAAATACCAGTTAAACATTATTTTTAAAACTACATGACATTTAAAATAGCAGTGAAAATATGTAAGATATTTGGAAATGTAACCAAAATTGTGCAGAACCTGTTTGAAAAAATTATAAAACTTCATGGAATGATATTAAAGAAGACTTAAGTTGTGAAATTTATCAGGTATATAGGTAGAAAGTTCCAACATCAGAAGATTTTAATTCCTCCTAATCTGATCTATGGAGTCGATGCATTCCAGTGTAAACAAAAAAACAGAAACAAAAACAACCTCTGTAGGATTTTTAGAGACACTTAAAAAGTTGTTTCCAAAATGTTTATCAAAGAACAAAATTTCAAGAATAGACAGTAAGGAGGGGGAATTGCCCCACCCCACATCAATACTTATTAGAAAGCTTTACTAATTACAACATGTGGTATTGGTGTAGCTTCTGTTACAAACCGAAGAGAAAACCTAGAGAAGACACACACACACACACACACACACACACACACACACACACACATCAATACTTGATATGGTATAATGATTTAATTCAAAAATGCTGCTGAGACAGTTACCTATGTGGAAAAGAATAAAACTGTGTCCCTACCTCACGCCATATACAAGATCTTGTATATACAAGACTCAGATGGGTTAAAGGCTTATATGTGAAAGGCGAAACTGTAAAGTATTTCAAAGTAAATATAGGAGAATATCTCTTTGACTTCAGAATAAGGGAAACATTTCTTAAACCAAAAAGTACTAACATCAAAGAAAAGATTCATGTTTGCTTATAAGAAAATTAAGAACTTTGGGGGTGCCTGGGTGGCTCAGTTGGTTAAGCATCAGACTCATGATTTCAGCTCAGGTCATGATCTCATGAATCATGAGATGGAGCCCCACGTCTAGCTCTGCACTCAGCACAGAGTCTGCCTAAGATTCTCTCTCTCTCTCTCTCTGCCCCTTACTGCCCCCACCCCCACTGCACTCACTTGAGTGCTTTCTCTCTCAAACAGATAAGTAAATCTTAAAAAAAAATCAAATTAAGAACTTATTTCAAATAGTATGATAAAAAAGTGAAAATATTAACCAAAAAATATTTGCAATGAATATAAGCAATATATAAAAAGATCTATGCATTAAAAAAAAGGAAAGACAAATAGAAAAATAGGTAAATGACAGGTATTTCTCAAAAGTATATCCTGAATAGTCAATAAACATTTGAGAAGGTACCCAACCTCATTAGCAACCCCCAAAAATGAAAACTAAGACCATGATGAAATGCAAGTTTCCATCTACTCAATTTGCAAAAAGTAAGAAGTCTGAAATACCAAGTGCTAATGGGAATATGGATAAATGGATTCTTTTTATACTGCTGGTGGGAATGCAAATTAGTCAACACTCTTTGCCAACCAATTTGGCATTATCTTGCAAAAATAAATGTTTCCATTGGCCTGCCGTCCAGCAATTGCACTCCTGGGTGCATGTCCCTGGAGAAGTTTGCATGTGTGCACCATGACAAAAGTAAGAGTGATCATGTCTATGAAAGAATAGACCAGAAACTTTGTAAGTGCCTCTCTACAGGAGAAGAGAATTGGGTCATATTCACACAGTGGGCTATTATGCAACAACATGGCTAAATCTTAAAAACAAAATAGTGAATGAAAAATCAAGTTCTAGAAGATTATATATTATAAATTCATTTCTATAAAACAAACAAACAAACAAAAACCCACACACTGAACTAAACAATATATAGTTTAGAAGGATGTATTTATGGTTATACGGTAAAACTTCTTTATACAAAGCAAGGGAATGATAAATGCAAAGTTCAAGCCAGTGTTTATCTCTGTTAAGATAGATGATGAGTTGAGACAGCAAGAGAAGAATATTGATAGAAGCAGTGATTCTGGAAAATTTCTGGTCTTTGGTGAGGTGGAAAGTTTAGAGGAGTTTATTTTATTTCTATATTTCCATGTGCCAAATACTACAATTGTAAAATTGAGGGGTCACACCTTATAGCCAGAAAAAAAGAAATGGGATAGTAACATTCAGATACTCCTGATTATATTTTCCAAATTTAAAAAAAATGAAG
>CM053615.1:12585819-12607913 GCA_028646535.1 Procyon lotor
CTATACCAGGTCAATATGTCCTTTATCCGGTGTTGCTAGGACATCAGAACCTACTGATGACCTTTAAACTGATGCCATTGCTGACAGAGCCCACGTGTGAGATTCACCCGATTCACATCTGTGGTTCCCCCTTCCCTCCAGTCTCCTCACCTGCTCTCTTCCCATTGGTCTGCTTACCAACCCTCAGGCATGTTGGAGATAGTCCCGCCTCCCAACATTTGCTCACACCACCTCCCATCCCGACTGCCTCATTCATTCTCTTTGTTTCTCTCTCTTTCTCTGTGTGCCCTCTGCTTCTCTCTATTCTATTCATTTATTTTTAGGATTCAGATCAATCCTCTCTTCCTGTGCCAAGTCTTGCTTTCCCTGGCTCTCCTTAACTTTGTTCCCAGAATGAGGTCCATGTTCTCACAGCATCGGCATCCCGTGAAAGTGAATTAGAGTTGCAAATTCTCTGGCCCCGCTCTAGCTCTACTGAATCAGTCTGCAATTTAACAAGATCCCAGGATGACTCCTATGAACATTAATTTTGAGAGGCACTGGTTTAAAGCACCTTCTGCCTAGTTCATTTGTCACTTAGCAACTGTCTTCTCGAATAGATCCTAACCTCCTAAAGAGAGTGACTCTTGGTTCTAGTGTCCCCAGCGCTCTGCTCGCAGTCTGATGGTTGGTGGTCATATAGTCACTCAATAAAGTGCAGCTAGGCACTGAGCTTGCCTCCGGGGATCACGTTCTTTTAAATGTTTTCAGATACATCTTCCTACCTCAATCCTATTGCCCTCAGGTCTCTACACCAACAAAAGCAGTAGGCTTTGGTGCTTTCGAAGAAAAAAGGATTGCTCTTTGACTGGAAGAATGGAATATTTACTGAATGGATTGCAAGATGACCAGTTAGATTTTCTAAATTTCTTTATGTTCCATTAGCACACAAGGCCTAGCTAGTTTAGTCATGGAACCCTATTATAAGCTAAATAGTAGAGAAAATTGCAGGTACCATGTAAGACAAAGGAACTCTGCTAGTCCCTTCCAGTCTCAATGGATTATGGGGAGAGGAAACTGGAAGTTGAGAAAGAGGTCCTGGAGCAGGAAGGTATTTTAGATAAATCAAGGGGAAATCTAAGAGCAGAGAGGGTTTTATTTCACTTCCTATTTGTGACTATGGAGGCATGAAAGACCACAAGGATACTTTGCCCTGCAGGATTAAAGACCAAATGGGGACCTACCACTCCCGGGCTAAGGAGGCTTCCACTAAGTAAGTGGAGATATCTGGTATGGAGGAAATAGACCTTGAAGTACACGAGGAGTGGCGACTAAGAGGACATTCAGGGGCAGGACTGAAGTGTTAATAAACAACTAGAGATTTAAGTAGTCAAGCTGATGTGTCAGTCCATAGTCATCAAAGATAAAGGGTCCTTTTTAGCTTTCTGCTTTACCATCATTGCTTCCTTCCATATGGTCCAAGAGGGTTGCTCCGGCCCTAGTCATCATGACTGCATTCCAGCCAGTGGGAAGAAAAATTGAGGAGAGGAATTATGCATCCTAATGATATATGCAAATGAGATAAATGAGCAGATTTGATAAAAGGATTGTTGAAAAGAGTGAGCGAAACTAGAAGGAAAGTAACTGGTTACCTGGGACTATCAACTGAGGGAGTTGTTACCACCAGTAGGCTCGAAGGGACAGGGAGAGGGAGGAGTAGGTGTCTGAATATACAGGGGGACCTTGAGCTATCATGAAGGGCCATCACACAGGAGGCTTGGCTTTGAAGTGAAGAATACACCATGCCAACTTACAGCCTGGCACAGACAGAGAAAAGTTTTTTTTCAAGTGACTTTAAATCAAACTACTTTGAATGTAAATCCCTCATTGGATATATCCTGGGGACAAAAAGGACTGCAAATGTGTCATCAATGCTTCTGATCATGTTAGAGTTAGTAGTATCCCAAATTTTCCCCCCTTCCATCTTTCAGAGCCTCCTCTTGGTGTCTCCTTGGATGAGCCCAAATGGAAGTCAGAGATCAAGGGAGCCCATTGATGTATTCTATAAAATTCCATTTTCCAGGGCAGAAAGCATGATGGAGAAGGGTGTAGAATTGATCTGGAGGGGTGAACAGAGTGTACCCAGTGTATTTCCTCTCATTTCCATCGAACACTGAACTTTTCATGTCACTGGCTTGAATTAAGTCACATGACACATGGAGAATGTGTGGTTTTTGTTGGGTTTTTTTTTGTTTTGTTTTTTTTTTTTGTTTTGTTTTGTTTTGTTTTTTTTAATCAGGTTGGCTCTAATGATTGCTAAATGTTGGGGTTCTCATTACCAAGGAAGAAGGTCAGAACAGATTTGGGGAAGCAATTATCAGTCTCTGAAATGTAGATTATTTTCTGATATGGAAATTGTCGTGGTACATAGGGCTACCTGTGGTTTTTAAAGAAATTGACATTTTTTAATAGTGACAACTATTGTTCTGTTGTTAAAACCATGAGTGCTTTCCACTGGCTACTAAAGTATTTTGCCTTTGCATCTAACTAGTACCTTATTTTAGGGGCAGGGAAAAAGAATTAAGAAGACATTCCCAACTGAATGGGAAATACTCTTTGGTCTATTGGAAAGAGACCTCCCTCCATCTGGCCCCCTGGTCATCAGAACTACTTTTTGAAGAGCCAGTGAATTGGCTGTCTCTGTGACCATCCATTGTCTTTATTCAGCTGGGGATTGTATATGGTACAATGTGTATGGAACATAGAATTCCTCCCACTTCCCATGAATTCTCTGCCCTCTGTGCTGGCCCACATGCCCATTTAGTGTTCCCCTTCTCACGCCATCGAAATAGTCTGGCTCATGTCTTTTTTCCTCTTCTACTGATATTCTCCACGCATCTTCATGTTTGTGGCCCCAAAGTCAGGGTGACTTTGTTCTCACAGTAGGAAGAATCAGCAGGAAGATTATAGGGAGAAACTTCATGCTCTATGGGTGGAGGTTTTTGTTTCTGAATTTGCCCCCTGGGAGAAATAGGACCTGGTGTTCCAAAGTCCTCCATTTGGGGTCACTGGTCTTGGGCACTCGACAATCATATACACTGTTGTGTTGGAAATTCAGCCAATAAAGCAGTTCTCCAAAGCCCTTCCCTGAAGGTTTGATCTAAGGCGATCTTAACAAGCATGAGGGAAGTATTTAGCCATTTGATAAACTATTTCTCTGTGTCCTTTTAAAAGATACATTTAGTAGATAGTCAGGCTTAACAATTAATATCCTGTTAAATTAAAATTGCCACAAACCAGAACATAAATCATATCTTAAAAGGGCTTATGTATACATACAGAAAAAAGGAAATGGGAAAGAGATTTGTAATAGGGTAGAATGACATACTTAATATGCAGCCTAAAAGTTGGGTTCACTGACAAAAGATCAGCTAGATCTGAAACTTTTTAGACAAATTCAGCTGGGTTCATGAGAGGTGCAGAAAACTCAGATTACTTATCTTTAGCTTCCCGTGTTTAGAGAGGAGCAAAGTCAAGAGCAAACGTCCCAATGGTGTACGTGCAATGAAAATTGAGTCTCATTTTCACATGATGGCCAGTGTACACGCTGGAAATCAAACCGACACCACCTCAAAGTCAGAAATAATAAACCCACAGAGGTGAAAATAAATTGTTTGTCCTTTCTTATTTTCTCCCCGAGACTTTATAATAAGCCATTATTTTTCTTCAGCCCATCTTCCCAATTTTTGTTCCTCATTATTTTCATAAATTAATAGAGGAATGTATCAGCAGCATCTAAACTAATTTGATCTTAGGGTTGCACAGAAGATAAATAGCCAACCGATGCAAGAGCGATTCGAAGGCCATCCCGCCCCCTTTCTGTGTTCCCCAATGAAACATTTGATGAGATGCCACCAAATGAGCCAGTTCAAGAGAAAAGTATTAGTGTGGACACAAAAGCAAGAAGTTCCGAGAGGACTATTAGGCAAAGCGGATCTGCCTCCCACACAGTGAATGCCTCCACTTCTAACAGTTCCGAATTATGTGTGACACGCCGATATGAGGTTCAGAAATGGAAAAGATGAATGTGACTGGCCTCCGTCTGAAACCACACACACACACTATCAATTACATAGAAGCCTATTTCAACAACGCTCCCATTTTTGGCCAAGAATAGAAAAGGACTAGAATTAGAAAAGGGGGTGAGGCCTGATGGGACCACAAGTGGTGAAATGTTCTGAGGCCAAGAGAGAACGGGGCCATCAAGAAAGAAGGGGGAAGATGGAGAAAAGGTGTTTCTAACCTACTTGCTTTCCTTGATCGGTAAAAAAAAAAAAAAAAAAAAAAAATCTTAGAAAGAAAATTACAAAATGACACCAGTTAACAAATTAAAGATGAGTGTCCTGACATGTTAAATTTCTAAAAAAAATTACCTGGCAGCGTCAGATGCAGCTGGACTAGGGAAGCAGTTGTCCAGTTGTTGCCAATAGACCCCACCTGACAGCATTTTAATGTGGTGACTTAAGCACACTCTCAGTTTTATTTATTTTATTTTATTCAATTTGAGTGTCAGAAACTCCAGGGATGCTGAGTCAACCCAACTAAACTTGTAGGGGCTGTTTCATTAGAAACACAGTGACAATTTAAGAATTTACAAGGCACAGATTAACTCTCACAAGGGACAGATTATTCATTTTAACCTGGAGGGCCCATAGTCTTCCTAGTGAAAAACCACATGAAGAGGCAAAGAAAATTCAAAAGGTTGTTTCACCAACGTGGAAAGTTGACTGTGGAATACAGAAGTTTAATGTCATTAGAACTTGGGACCCTCCAGGATCCATGCTCACAACAAGGATTAACTGCAAAAGTTTGGGTCTTGCTAAGACCCTGAGCTTTTTTGGACATTACTTTTCTGACTCCCTTTTGTAATTGTTGATGACTTCTTTCCCTTTCTATTTGATGGATTCTTTCTTCAGATATCACAATAAGGTCAGTTAGGTGTTATTACTCTCGTTGTGTTTGTTATTAGTTTGTTCTTTAGGCTATTTTCATTTCTTTGAAGTATCCCAAAGGTCCTCACGGCTCAAAGTGTGGTCTGGGGACCTGTAGCATTGGTGGCTCTTGGATGCTTGTTCGAAACATGGGATCTTGGGCCCCATCCAGATCTGCTAAGTCAGACTGTGCATTTTAATAAACTCTTCAAAAACTTTGGTGCACATTAAAGCTTAGGATGAACTTCCCTACTTTTTTGCCTTCCCTCCCTACCTCTCCATCCATCTCTCTTTCTACCTTTGCCTTTATAGTTGGGTTTAATGTAATATTGAACTTAATCTCAGATATGATCTCTTCTCTACACTGGCCCACTATGTTTTGAATTTCTATCTTCAGTCTCAAAAGAATATGTTCATTTCCAACCTTAGAGGCTTTTTCAACTGTTGCAACTGGAGAAACACGCTCTCTGAAAACTGGGCTTGAAATGGTATCCCATGGCCCCAACAGGGTACAGAAGACAAGCAGGCACACTTGAGACCTCACTGAGCTATAGCTCCGTAACTGAATGACTAAACCTGAACTCCAGCTACCTTTGGATTAGACAGGATTCTACAAGCTGGAAGTTCCAGAAAAGCACCTAAAAAGATTTAGACCAACAGGAGAATTGTTGGTTCTCATCATGGCAAGGGTTGGAGTTTATGCCATTGATGATACAGAGACCCAGGGTATCATGTCACCAGACTCTTGCTTGTCACCTCTCACACCAGCTCTACTGTCTCCCTCTGAGGATAGAAGTCAGCACTTAGAAATTCAGCCCCTGGCTGGCTTGCCGCCTGATTTGCTTGATATAACACAAGACAAGTTCTGTTCCTGTTACTTGAGACTGGGGTTCTCATATATGTCTGATCCAAATTACCCTACTAATTCCATTACTGCTAGACCCAGCTCTGGAAAACTGAGGAAGCCAATTGTTAAGGAGAATTTTTAAGGAAAAGACAGAGGAAAGAGGTAGCGTTGATGGATCTGGACTCCACTCTTGTCCTTTATTCACCTCCAAGGACTGGAGGACCCACCCAGCACTGTGCACAGGATTAGTAGTCACCCAGATCGACTGTCTCTTTTTCAATTAAGTGTTATCATCTTTATGCTACTTCAGTTTATAACTCATTCATTATTTAGATTTCTTTTTCCAGCAGGAGTCAAATGCATAAAGCTAATCTGGCCCCTCTAAATTGTTTACAACATATTTAAGGTTGAAAGCAAAGAGTTTTCCATAACTTTATTCTAATCATCATATCCTCATGAAGTTTGCTGTATTGGTTTGTGTGGAAGTCCCATGATAACGATTTTTACATATGTATGAAAACAAGAACAAACCACTTTGAGGGAGAAGCTTGTCAAGTTTAATCTTGTTTCCTATTTGGAGTGATGTCTCATTCAGAGACCATGAACTTGACAGTGCTTTTTTTTATTTCTTTATACGGAAAGCTTCAGAAGGAATCACATAATAAAAGCCCCAACTTTATGAATAAAATTAAAATCAATCATCCTTGGAAGGCATTATTCAAACTGATTACTAATCAGAGTAAGTAAGGAAAATGGATCCCCTGGCGGATAATGTTAATTTTTTTCTTTCTTTTCTCATCCCAAATACAGCGTGCTCTTAAAAGTATTTGCCCAAGATTAGGACAGAAGTTTACATTCTGTGGTTGAGGGCAGACATGGATTTGGGAACCTATAACATTCCTTAATTTGTCAAAGTGATGCTGTGCTCTGCCATCTTTGTGTTTGTCCTACAGAGAATAGAGATTCTTCCAGTTACAACTCAGAGGGAGTGAAAAGTATCAGCTTTCCCTTAGGAGGGTAAGCAGTAGTCCTGGAGCCCTTTGACCAAGGCGGGTGCTGGGGAAGTTCATCCATTGGAATAGCATTCTTTAAAATTGACTGAACTCTTGGACATTCATGGGGACTGGCTATCCCACCAAAATAACACTGAAGATTACTTCCTGAGCATATGCATGTCAATCAGAATATAAGAAGCAAATAGATGGTGCACTCCAACTGAGTAGTTTAAACAAAATTTAATAATGGGATGGTGGTTCACAACCTTTGTTGTAGCTTCCCGATATAATTTGAAACTGGCTTCAATATGCAGAGGGCAGGAAAGACTGAAGAAAGAGGAAAGGCGCTCCAGATTGGTAAATGGCAGGTTTAAAAAACAAGAGTACTTATATATGAGGCTTGTCTTGGGTGGCCATAAGATGAGTAGATCTCCATGTCTGCCCCCCAAATCTTCAAAGTCTATATAGCAGCCTTAACTAGGTTCAGTCAAGTACACCATGCAGATGATCTCAATACCACATTACTATCTCAAAGCTATGTCCTTGCAGAAAGTTCTGGAAGTGGGGAATCCAAGTGGAACCCACATTCCAAAGACAGAGGAAGGGATGAGGCACCTCCAATTGCCCAGATCCAATACTTGGGTCAACTGGCAGTCACGTCTTCTTGATGATTTTCTCCAAAATGGGAGTATTTCCATACCTGGGAGTAAATGTCAGGGAAATGGAGAGTGTACAATACTTTGAAGCTGGTAACAGTGGACCTTTATCACTGTTAGGTGTGAAAAAATGAGGACCTAATAATGGGAATAAAGAGAGAGCTAAGTAGGACTAGGACCAGGTTGGGGCAAGTGAGAAGATTAGGGTAAATATTTAGGGAGATATACTCAGGGTCCCTTTTCTCACTTTTGCTCCCTGCCCCCACCTCCACCCTATTGGATCACCATTCCCCTGGAGGTGTTCATTTTTCTCTGTAACCTTTAATTGGTAGACTCCTAAGTCAAAAGCAAGAGAACTTAGTTGGAATTTAGGTTTATTCAATTATAGAGCTAAGGCTTGGGTACCCTTCTGGTATGTCTGCTTGTCCCAGGTAACCACTGGCTCCGTCTTCAGAGAGCATATTTCCCTGTAACTCTGGTTCTTTTACATCATTAGATATAGACTTGAAGCAGAAAGTGGGAAGATTGGCAGAGGAATCTTGTCATTTGTCATAGGATGCCACCATTATAAGCTGATTCTGGACTTTCTTTGAAGAACTGCTTTTGAAAACAGAAGTAGGCTGAAGGGACATTACCATGGTCAAGACTACACACTTTCCAAGCCAAGCCCTAGTCGGAGAAACACTCAGGCAACCTCATTCCCCAGCATCTTACTATTTTGCTTTCCCTTTGACTCTTCTGCCCCCATGCCGACAAATCCAGAAGACCTGTGACACTTTGGAGATGGGATTAAATACACTGCTATTTCATGTATTTAGAGATATACTCACCTAGCATCAAAGATCAAAACCTTTTCTTTCAAGTTTGGAAGCAGAAGAAGCATGAGTTAATGTTTAAACACAATCTGTGCCTCTCCCCAACAATATATGTACTCATCACTCATTTCTGGGTGTCCCTAGT
Organism: Procyon lotor; assembly: GCA_028646535.1. Classification (NCBI taxonomy): domain Eukaryota; kingdom Metazoa; phylum Chordata; class Mammalia; order Carnivora; family Procyonidae; genus Procyon; species Procyon lotor. The sequence goes on from CM053615.1 coordinate 12,594,248, forward strand.
CTTACCCTGAACCCCTAGTTAGCCAAGAGGATGATAGTTTGTTCTGCTCAATCTATATACTTCCCCCTCAAGAAGGTCCTGCCTGGCCAGACTGATCCTTAAAATATCTTAGTAGAGAATCTAGAGGAAAAGGAGAAAAGAAGAGAATGGAAAGAGGCACATAAAAAGAAGATTTGGAGGGATTTGGGAGGAATCCCAAGTGGAAGAAAGCAAATGTGGCACGTGAGGGCAATGTTCAGAGCAAGGAAAAAATGGGAAGTTTATATAAGTATTGCTGGAAATTGTGTCCTTTTTTTTGGCGTTAAGAGAAACATAAAAAGGACATGAGTTATTTCTAAATTGCTTTTGATTACATGGACTGTGCTCTTTTAACTCCAACTTCACTCTGAGACTGAACCCCATGAATCCCATCACATGAGCATTCTTATCTTTTCTTGAAAAGATATCTTTGTCTTTCTTTTCTTCTCACTTCTTTCCTTCTGACTTTCCCCCTTCTTCTTACCGACTTAATCAAAGGTTTTTTTGTTGTTGTTTTTTAAGTAGTGTTTATGGATTTATAGACTGTAGGCCCTGGGATATTATTCTACCCACAAATTTAGACAATGGTGATGAAACAAAGGCTTTATTTCAGATATATGGTCCTAAACTTTTAGCTTTTGAATATTAACTGCCATCTACTGTATGCTGTGTATCACAGTCCTAATGAATTTTGCTAAATTTTTCCTGATTCTACCCCATTCTCTCCTCCATGAACCCACATACTCCAAGGACTTTTTTTCATCCTGAACTTGTTTTCAGCCCCAGCCCCAGACTGGACCGCACTGGCTGCCCTTCCGTAGACAGCATGAAGCACGCTTGAGTTATAGTTTTTCTTCATTTCCTAGGGCTGCCTGGAAAATCACCACAAAACAAATGGCTTATAACAACAGAGATTTATTCTTTGACAGTTCTGGAGGCTCCTCCAATCAAGGAGTCAGCCGGGCTGTGCTCCCTCTGAAGGCTTTGGGGAAGACTCCTTCCTACCACCACCCAGCTTTGAGTAGGTGCCAGTCACGTTGCTGTTCCTTGTCACTCGAACGTCCGTCTCCATCTTGGAGACGTGGTCTTCTTCCTTCTGTGTGCATCTCCTCTTTGTCTCTCTGAGTCTGCTCTTCCTTTTTTTTTTTTTTTTTTGTTTTTAAAAATTTCATTTATTTGTTTGAGAGAGAGTGAACTGGGGGAGGCACAGAGGGGATGGGACAAGCAGACTCCATGCTGAGCACAGAGCCCAACCCAGGACTTGATCCTACAACCCCAAGAGCATGCCCCGAGCTGACATCAAGAGTTGGATGCTTCACTGACTGAGCCACTCAGGCACCCCGTCTGTGTATCTGCTCTTATGAGGACACCAGTAATTGGATTTAGAGACACACTACACAATTGTATACCATTCAACAAGCACATCCTTTCCTTTCACCCAGAGGCCCCACTCCAGTTCAAGATTGCCAACTCCGTTGAGTCTGGCCAAGAGTGGACACAGAAGTTAGATTTGCACACTGACCCTCTGGGTTGCTGCTATTAAAATGCAGTCTCGGGCTTTCAGCTGGCTCTGACATTTCAGCAGTGCCTTTTCCAGAAAGGCATTCAGTGCATGCGCTGGGAGGACATATTTTGGTATGGGGCTGCAGCAATTTGATTTGGTTGTAATAACGGGGTTTAAAGCTCACTGAGATTATCAAGGTACTCAGATCAGTCACATCAACTCTAAGGCACAATCCGCTTCATCCTTTTATAAACACTTGAGAAAACATGGACAGATTTACTTGACAATGGCTCCAACACTTTGGTCCTAGGAGTAAAGGAAGAGCTTGGTTCTTCAAGTCACTTTGACTTGCTGGCACCTTTCAGTGCTTACGGCTGCCTTGTAATGCAGATTAATGGAACTAGATTGAACTCTAACACAAAGCCAGAAAAAAAATGGCCAAAGGGGGAAAATAGAAATTAACTCTTGCTATATAGACCCTTGAATTGAAAGGCCAAGTAAAGAAAGGCCATATGTACCCCAGTGTTCATAGCAGCACTGTCCTCCAGCCATCATGTTGAGCTCGCTCTTCAAGCTTTATAGAGTGGGAGCAGAGGAGCCCTTGTCGGGCAGATTTTGCTATTAAGGCAATAGCCTCCTGAGCACTCTGCCCATTATCCCATGAGCCACAAACTTTGCCTACTCGGGTGGCAGGAACAGGATCTATCCCAGACCCGTGTAAGCTCCAGGGTGGCTTTTTCTCGTAGTTTTTCCGCTGGCCTCACGTAGTTTCCTCACACACACACAAACTGGTTAGTACCCCATGTATCCGGGTCCGTGCTCCACACGGCTTTCCGTCCTCTGGTACCTGAGCTACAAACCTTAGCTACCTGGGCCTTCAGAAATGCCTCCTCAATCTCCCACCTCAGAGGGACCTCAAGAGTCTGCTTGCATTTTCCTTTCCCACAAGGGGGCCCAGAAACTGTCTCCAGGCAGCAAGCTGGGCTGATAGCACAACTCCTCTTCTTCGTCTCCTCTCTCTCAGCCCTGCCCCGTGTGCTGTCTAGTGTCTGGAAAACATTTTCCATGGATTTTTCTGGCTATTATTGCTTAAGAGTGTGCCTTCAGGAAGGGGATAGAAATCCAGTCATCTCTCTCCTGTCTGGGCGGGAAGCAGGCCGTTGGTGTCTTTTTGATTTTCCCAGCCTCTTCCATACACTTGAGCGTATCTCCTTCCTTTCTTCCCTTCACAATGCCAGCCTCAGATTTCCTTCCCGGTCACGTCATCTCCAGTTCGTAAATAAATAGGCCATGGGAATAACTTTATTATTTCATTTCTAGTCAATAACCATGGGTAATTCACTTTTTCAATTGATCTATGTTGCTTATAAATGGCCGCACCGGCCCCTACTTGAGTTCTGCATCGATTTCTGGCACGAACGCACATCTCTGCGAGTTGACGGCCTGTCTCCGGCGTCCTGCGGCGCTCCCAGGGTTTGAACTTGCTTCTTGATGCCCCATTCATCTCCAGGGGCTTTATACTGCTCACATTCGTTCAGATTCATTCAAAAATTATTGTGGAGCACTCACTAGTCCTGTGTTAGACCCTGGGAGCACAGAGGTGAGCAAAGAAGCCATTGTTCCTGTCTTCATGAACTTTCTAACGAAGGGCAAAACCTATGATCAAATATTCCTTAGAACTGGTTTTTGACAGGCCACAGGTGAGAAGAGGACAGCAAATACCCTTAGTGCTTGAGCAGGAGCTCCAGGTGAGACGCTTTACAGAAATTGGACCCTAAGGAGAGAGACTGCAGTGTGAACCAACCCAACAAGACTCCTTGGCCAGCTCAGCCTTGGCCGGTTTCTCTGGTGGAACAGGAAAACAAAAACAGGCTACTCTGAGATGCATTACAACAGCCTCCATTAACCTGATATCGGTGCTTGCATTTATTTTTTTAATTATTCTCTTATTATGATGTTCAGTTAACCAGCACACAGTACATCATTAGTTTCTGATGTAGGTTCAACGACTCATTAGTTGTGTATGACACCCAGTGCTCATCACAACACGTGCCCTCCTCAGTGCCCATCACCTGGCTACCCCATCCCCCCACCTCCCTTCTGTAACCCTCGGTAACTATGGAAGGAACCGAGGTGTCCTTCAACAGACGAATGGATAAAGAAGATGTGGTTCATATAGACAATGGAATATTACTGAGCCATCGGAAAGGATGAATACCCAACTTGTGCACCGGCGTGGATGAAACTGGAGGGGATTTTGCTAAGTGAAATAAGTCAAACAAAGACAATTAATCTGTGGTTTCACTTGTATGTGGACATGGGGAATAGCGTGGGTGCTTGCATTTAAATGTGAAAACAAAACTGCTCAGGCCAAAAATATAATTTGAAGTATTGCCAGCAGTTCATAAATAAAATAAATGCAAATGACTGTTTAACATAGGGCGAGATGATGAAAGATGATGAACTTTGGTCGGAATATAGGTACACGGAGATAATACTTTGTAGCTACCAAATTGATACAAGTACCAAGTGCCTCCTTTTCCACTGTGGGTGAGGCTCAGGAGCAATAGACATTCTCATGACTGCTGATGGTCTGACAAAATGCTTTGACCCCGCTGGGAGAGAAGAGCTGGTAAAATTCACATCAATCCTATTTGGGGGAATCTATTCCAAAGATATGTCAGGGAAAAAAAGCACAAATTGATGTCAACACACGAGTGAAAGTTGCAGCTCAGTTTGTAATAGAGAAAGACTAGGAACAACCCAAATGTTTGTAGAGCACTAGATGAATAAATTATTGTAAGACAGTACGAAGAAGATAAGATCAAAAAATGTTTACTATATGCTGTTTGTAAGAAACCTAGCAGAAATAAAAGAACTTAGGATGACTGAGAGTAAAATGATAGAGAAAGATATATAAAGCAAAATCTAACCCCAAGGAGGGAGATAAAAACATTAATTTTAGATAAAATAAAATCTGACAAACTCTTATAAGAGATAAAGATCACAGCGTATTAGTAAATGGTTAGTTTCGCGGGGAAGACGTAACATATCTAACTTTGTATACACCTAATACTGTAGCTTAGAAATATGTAAATCAAAACATACAAAGCTCAAGGAGAAATTGACAAATCTACCAGCAGAGAACATTTTTAACAGCAGACACATTAACTACTAGATCAAACAGAGAAAAATCATAAGGATTGGGGCAGAGATAGGTAATTTCCTTCTAAAATATGGGCTTATTTTTCTTCGTTTAAGTAGGTCCTTTGCTATCCACAGTAAAAACTGTATTTCCCTGCTTCCCTGATACTCAGGTGCAGTTGTGCGGCCAATTTCTTGCTAAAGGAAAAAGAACAGAAGCAGTGAGTACACCTTCTGGGTCCTGCCCTTGGAAGGAAGGAGCCAGCCATCCAGGTGCATCTTTTTCTCCCTGTAGCTGGCTAGAATGAAGATGTGAGGGCAAGAGCCAGAGATGGCCCATGAGGCAGAGGCCATGTGTTGAAGGAAGAGCCACAAAACAGAAGGAGTGTGGGCCCGGGACATTGCAAAGACCTCAGATGGCTTACGTGACAACTGTCATGTGCGAGGAAAGTAAACTCCTGTCTGCCATGAGCCCCTGTTATTTTGGGTCTTTGATACAATATCCCCATCACAACAAAGGCAGATGTAGTCCCTGGAAGTGGAGCCTCAGAAACAGATCTAGGTGACATTTGCTGGGAAGGCACACTGCAGGCTTGCGAGAATGAGCGCATGGCAGGCTGAAAATCTGGGGCCTGGGGCAAATCATTTGGGAAATCTGTCTCCTCAGATACTTTGGCAGGTTTTTCACATGCTGACACAGCCTTCCCCCTCAGTTCCTTTATTTTGAATGACTTCAAGGTAGCTGCCAATAAGTTGAAGCCGAGCAGGATTGGCAGGGCACAGAGATCGTTAATAAAACTCCAGAACTGTAAAACTGCTTAGATTGGTGTTTTTCAACCTTGTTCACATCATGCGCTCAGAATGTAATATAATATTTGTGTGGCCCAGAGGGGCACGTGGATGAGGCTACTCGGGGCCAGTGGTGACCAGCCTGCATACTCCCATCATCGCAGACAGAGGCTCAGGGGAACAGCATGTTGGATGTGTCTGTAACCTAATTTGTGCCTAAATCGTATGCCCAGCACACTGCTTGAATAGCTGTGTTTTACGTCAGATCTTTGACTGTGGTCATTCCAACATGGAACTGGCCGGAAGCAAGCGACCTAAAAAGCCTACAGAGATTTGGCCAAAGAACCCACAAACCCAGCCTGCAAATATCTGTGCTTGTACACATCTTCAGGCAACTTCCAAGCATCCGTGTCTGGACAAGGAGGGGTTGCCTGCAATAACATGGCCTCACCAGGGGGACACACTTCCCAGTAGCTGCTTCAATGTGTCACTGGACTCATTCATGACAATGCTCTATTGCTTCACCCTGGATGGCAAACGTCGTGAATAGTTACCTAATTATAAGCCTTTAAAATGTACTTTTATCATATATTCTTTTTATATGTATGATATATTTCACAATGGAAAAAAATTTTATTTCATTAAAATAACTAGAACTTTGGAAGGGCTTTCAAAGAGATTAAAGCTTCCAAGGGGCGGGGTGGGGGCGGTAGCAGGGGTAGGGTCAGGGGAGGAGTCGTTGTTCCTGTCAGGCTTTCTGCATCTGTAACTGATATTTATCGTGGTCATTCATTGAGCAAGTGAAGGATTTCCAAATAAATACTTTTGCTCTTTCTTAACATACAGTTTACTGGGTTAAGAAGAAGTCAGTTTGTCTTTGGAAGTGGTTCAGCAGTTCCCAAAGCAGAGCTGAGCGCCATTTTCTGCCCCAAAGCACACACTGAGGTCATGGGACACCCACAAAGAGGTGGGCATTGGAAGAACACCCCTTCCCCAATTGGGTTCCCAGCTTCTTTGGTTAGTTGCTGTGGAGTCATCTCAAAGAAGGAGACTTTTAGTCCCTAAACAAATCAACAGTCAGAAGAAAGCACATGGGAAATCACTGCATTAAACACCAAGGAATGAAAACTCAGTTCGCTCAGTATCTCTCATCTGGTTATGACTCATTCATGGAGAACTTTAAAATCCCCAGATCATTTCTCTGTTCCTGTGGAATGGGGGCCTGGATGCTCTCGTCAGCTGGATGCAACCTTCTCTTACAGTGACCTGGGGGGTGTGGAAATGCTTGACCTTCCTGGTGGAAGTTGGTAGAAAAAAGTGTATTTACTGTGAGGAAACATATTCCTGACCAATCTGTTGACATGAAGAGCATGTTATTAAGACAACAAAGAAAACAAGAGAAAGAAAGTTGTATTTTATGTGGTAATTCAATTAAAGGTGGCCGTGGGTGTATGTATGTGGGCCTGGGCTATTACCACCACAGCAAACCAAGATGATCTGTCATTGATTAGGTGCCCACTCTGTGCCCAGAATGATGCGAGGCACCAGAGGCACATGCCCTGTCATTTTTACAAATGCTCTGTGGTGGAGGCTTTATTATCCCCATCTGACATAGGTGGGTTCAGTATCTCTTCTAGATTTGAGGAGCAATTCTGGCTTGAGGCAGAAAGGACAAAAAGAGCTGTGAGCTCTCGCCCATCCTGGAGGGAGCAAAGACCTCTGCTGTGATGGTGCTTTTCCCACCTGAGTTGAAAGGTAGTGTCTGCTTATTCCTAAGCAACTTATCCAGCATCTTCATCAGCTTAAAGGGTTGGAACTCTCCCTCGTTTTTCCTGATGTGCCCCACTATTGTCCTTCCTCACATCTCTTTGCTCTGTGTTTGGTACTCCTCTGTTGGATCCCACTTCTCCTTGTACCTCGGGTCCTGATGAAGGTTCCTTGCCAGAGTTTCTGTCTGTCATTACCTTGGATGGTCCTTCACCTTCCAGATGGAGCTTTCTGGAAGCCCTTGTATGTGGTCCTCAAAAGGAGGGGCCTAGTGTCATGGTCTTTGCTCCATCCTCTCATCTCCTTCTATACTAACAATCTAGAACTGCCCTAAAGGTAAAGTCCAAACCCCTCAAGGTGGCTTACATAGCATGAGAGTCCATTAGATATCACTTTATTGTCTTATGTTATGTCTACTATAGAGGACTCAAAAGAATGAAAAACTAAGTATTCTTTCCATTCACCTTTGAAAGGACAACCAAGTGTTTGTCTTTTGGACTGCTTACCCAGAAAGAGTAGGGATTAAGAATTCCTGTGTTTAAAAAAAAAAAAAGAATTCCTTTGTTTCTCCAGAATGTCACCAGAAATACCTTTGAATGCCTTTGTTGGGAAGATATGGGTCTATGTTAGAATAGAAATAGGGACTTTGAGGAAAAAAAATAATTGTGACACAATCCTAGGAAGAACCAATTCTTGGCTTCTATGAAGCTGGAGGTACAGGTAAGTTCTGGGTCTCATGAATGGCAGGGACCAGAATTCCGATCCCTAGGGCATGGTGGGACCTCAGACATACATGTGTTCTGGAATATTGGGCCCTGAGCCCTGCATCTCAGGCTCTATAGAAAATGTGCCCGTCTCCACAGTGTTCATCATGGGTGGAGAGATGTTTCTGGTCTTTACATGGAGAGAACCCAAGCCAGAGAGCACTGAGAGCAGCAGCTCAGAGAGCTGAAACATCAGAGGTCCCTCATCGACTTTGCTAGAATACTTCAGATTATCTGTGCACGGGAGCGGGGGGGAGAAAGAAGCACAGAAATGTGACTGAATATAGCTATTCCTCAATCCTTAGCAGATCAAAACTGAGCCATCTTTTACAATTTAGAAATATAGACAAGTGTGATTTTTTCCTACATCTCTAGAGTCCTGGTCCATACTTACCTCCTCAGTTTTACCTTCCTCATATGGGAAATTTTATTTTACCGTATTCTGGCTTAGTTAAAATTTCTCCAGTTTTCAAGCACACCAGAAGTTTCCTTGATGCCAAACCTTTGCATTTATCAGGACGTCCACCTGAAACCCTTCTATCTCCTTCTTCCCACCCCCAACAGGTGCAAGTGTGCGGGCGTACATACACACACATATGCACACACTGACCCATGTGCATTCTTCCGTATGGTGAACAGAAATTTGGAGTGGGACCATGTGACCCCAAGGATGATGGCAAGCCTGCCTATTTTGATTCATTTGTGTAACTGATGAGGGATTTGTACTTGCTTAATTTGGTCACTGCTAAATGCAGCATAGAAGACTTGTGCAGAAAAAATAAAATTTGTGTGTAGCCCTGATTTGGAAAGGAACAAAAGTGCTAGCAGAGTTAAAAGAATCTTACACGGAAATATGTTTCCAATCACAGCTGAGAAATACTGCAAACCAAAAGACTGTCACTTGCCTTTTATTATAAATCTGATACACTAGCAAAGGCCTTGAATTGCTCATCTCTGGTTACAAATACATAAAATAGTCCTCTCTGAGGAGCTATTTCAACCTTTTTTTTAAATATATAACACTCATTATAAATTAATTCTCTCTGACAACTAACTAGGGAAATATTTGAATCTAGATAGACAAAAATCATCCTCTTCTAAGAAGCCTCTGTAAATTCTGTGTTCTGTTACTAGAAATGATTTCATTAAGGTTCAGGAGTGATTTGCAAACTAATGTTGTTTTGATGCATCTAATATACAATATAGTTGCCGGGTTTATCTACTGAATTGGTTCCTCTTGGCACAAATTACATTGGGAGTAATCTTGGGGAATGATAGTGAAATTGAACCTTGTTTCATGTTTTGATTACCTGTATTATTATGACTTTCTCCCCTGAAAGACTTGAACAAACAATTAAATTTTTCTTGGGAATAGAATGAGAGCAAATATTATTCTGCTGGGCAGACACATAAGCGTAAAATGACACAAATGTTTCCGAGAAACCAAAGACAACACTGCCCGCCGGAGGTCTGTCTTCTTGTCAGAAACTTATAGATTAGGTTTGCTACATTAAAATCAAATAATACATATTTCAGTCAAGGGGATATGGAGAGCAGAATTATATTTCTGTGTTCTGCACATAAAACATCAGCAAATAATTCAGCGGCTGCTGAAGAGTTGTTTCTTTGGGTAGGGATTTTGCCAGTGTGTTTTGTGGCTTTGCAATTCTCTCGAGCTGAGTGATAAAGGTGATAAATGTCTATTTTGAATTAACTCCTGTTACAGTGAAGTGCCAGTTGATCCGAGCTCTTCCGGACATGACAATTCAAATGTATCTCATCCTTTTTATAAAAATCTGGGCAATCCTTTCTTGCATAGCTACAACAAGAATTACACCTCCCTGGAGGTAAAAGATGGATGGGAATCATTGATTTCTGAAATGTTGCTGTCGGTTGGCACTGGACAATCTGCTGTCATTCAGTTGCAAACTGGCTCCCCCCCCTGCCCCGCCCCCGAACCCCAATTCAGACCCCCACCCCCACCCCCACCCCGGGCTCTGCGATCTCACTATCCATTCCATCTGAGGCTGAGTCTTTGGAATGTACCCCCAAAGGAAAAACATGATGTTTCTATCTTCCTGAATCTATGAAATAGGTTTGATTATAAATAGAATGTAACTATTATGCTTTCCTGACAATATATTGAATCATAAAAATGTTTAAGAGTTAACAAAACAGGAAACAAATGTTGGTGAGAATGTGGAGAAAGGGGAATCGTCTTACACTGTTGGTGGGAATGCAAGCTGGTACAGCCAACTCTAGAAAACAGTGTGGAGGTTCCTCCAGGTGTTAAAAATAGAAATAAAATAAAAAATAGAAAAAAATAATTTTTTAAAAAATATTTTAAAAATATTTCTAAAAATAGAAAAAAATAAAAATACCACCCAGCAATTGCACTACTCGGTATTTACCCCAAAGATATAGATGTAGTGAAAAGAAGAGGCACATGCACCCCAATGTTCATAGCAGCAACGTCCATAATAGCCAAACTGTGGAAGGAGCCGAGATGCCCTTCAACAGATGAATGGATAAAGAAGATATGGTCCATACATACAATGGAATATTACTCAGACATCAGAAAGGATGAATACCCAGCTTTTGCATCAACATGGACGAGACTGGAGGGGATTATGCTGAGTGAAATAAGTCAAGCAGAGAAAGACAATTTTCATATGTTTCACTCATATGTGGAACATAAGCAGTAGCACAGAGGACCATAGGGGAAGGCAGGGAAATCTGAAGGAGGAGCTATCAGAGTGGGAAACAAACCATGAGAGACGATGGACCCTGTGAAACAAAGTGAGGGTCTCAGAAGGGGAGGGGGTGGGGGATGGGCTAGCGTGATGATGGATCCTAAGGAGGGCACATGTGATGACCCTGGGTGTTATAGGCAACTAATGAATCATTGAACACTACATTAAAAACTAATGATGTACTATATGTTGGTTAACTGAACATTAAAAAAAAAAAAAGAGGAGCGAACCAAAAGATCATCTTTCCTTGATTATAAGAAAACTCTGCCCTTAGGAGGTGACATGACTTGTCGGTTAGTCATTGGAAGAGCCTAAATTGGAGCTTAGCATAATATAGGGTATACAATAGGTGCTCCATCAGTTTTCATTGAATTTAATTGAATTGGAACCTATTCTTCTAGGTCCTAGGTCAGCATGTAATGAAGATAGATGACTTATCACTTCAGATGACCCAGGAAGTTATCTCTGTTCAGGAGAAGAGGTAATGTTTCTTAAATTTATACTATGTGCCAAGCATTATGCTCAGGGCTTTACATGCAGATTTTATGCAGTTTAAATCAGATATATCTTTTATCCTGTTTTTTTTTTTTTTCCTTTACTTGAAGAAGCCAAGGATCAGTAAGATTAAGGAAGCTGGCCAAAGTTATCAAGCTAGTGACAAAATGAACTGGGATTCCAACATGGAACTATCTAACTCCAGAGCTTTTCTTTTTTTCTTTTTAAACCACTGTGCTGTGATCAAGTGTTTTTATTAGCCAAGTTAAATAACTGAGTGTCCACAGAATGGCTTCATGTAACGCCTGTCATGAAATACAGATTTGATAACACGAAGAGCATTGAACTGAAAAATGCATACACAGAAGTCTAATTTGACTTCCAGTTCTAGCAACTTGGCAAACCTAGCTAATTCCTAACTCTCGCGTACTGCTAGTTGGAGAGCTGTATGAATTTATTTTTAATGTGATAATCCCTGAGGCACTTAGGAAATCACATATTCTCACGCAGGTGCGTGCATGCACATGCACACACACACACACACACATCTGAAATTATGACTGAGATAGAACCCATTGAGAAATAACAAGACCCTGAAAAAAAAGGACAAGCAGGTATGGGGAAAAATCAAGCTAGAATTTCTCGAAATGAAAATCATAGTGGTTTCCGTGAAAACCCCCATCAACAGGCTAATTAGCAGATTACACCTGGCTGAAGAGAGATCTGGGCAATTTTCCAGACAGTGGCTCAGAGATCTGAAGAGTTGGAACAAATGTAAGACAGTCAAAGCACCATGGAGTATGTGGTGAGAAGGTCTGACGTTATCTACTAGAAGTTAAGAAGGAGAGAACAGAGAGAGTGAGTATTGGCAATCTCCAATAGAATATTTAATAACCAGTGATTGAATAGATTTCTAGAACAGATTAAAGATATGTATTTTCAGGTGGAATGCAGTCACAGGTTGTATAACTTCTAAGTGAGTCAGGTAGAAATGGGAGGGAAGAGAACTCAAGCCAGTAGAAAAAAGGAAAGACAGCTAAGGAAAAAAACATCAGTCAAAGAAAATACAAGATAATATGCAAGAGATAAGTCCAAATATACTGTTAATCACAGTAAATGTCAATGAGCTAAACTTGCCAGTTCCAAGACAGTCTCAGCTAGCAGTAAATACGTACTGTTAGGGGCGCCTGGGTGGCTCAGTCGTTAAGCATCTGCCTTCAGCTCAGGTCATGATCCCAGGGTCCTGGGATCAAGCCCCACATCCGGCTCTCTGCTCAGCGGGGAGCCTGCTTCTCCTGCTACCATTCCCTCTGCTTGTGTTCCCTCTCTCTCTGTGTTTCTCGATGTCAAATAACTAAAATCTTTAAAAAAAAAAAAAAACAAAAAAACGTACTGTTATATTCCATTTTTAAAAATTCTTTTGCTATATTCTATTTAGAGAAGACATTATGAAGATAGAAGGTGACAAAAAGAAAAGCAAAAGGATATACAAAGGAAATGCTAAGCACATATCCTTATAGGGAGTGATGGTGTGTGCCTTCAGATGGACCACAACCTAAGGCCAAGGACCACATGTACAGCAGCTAAGGCAGATAAAACATCAGCGATGTCTCATCGACTTTTCTAGAAGTTCAGTACTTCCCAATTTATGGACAAGAGAGAACAGGATCATTTTACTACTCTTTTTCCAACTTATTTTCTTGAGTTGGATGCTTAGCTCATTAATTTTCAATCTTCAGATTTTGTGTTTTCAAATAACTTTCCCTCTAAGTACTGCCACATCCCATGAATATTATTATGTTGTGTTTTCATTGTCAGTAACTTCTAAACATTCTAGTTTCTTTCCATTATGATATTTTTTCTTTTGAGAAGTAAAAATTTCAATTCCCCAATGTTTAGGTGTAGTTCTCTTCTCATTTTTAGATTATATTTTATATTGAGGGATAAATTACATATAGTGACAAAAGAGGCATAGTCCTTCCTTCATGAAATGTACATTCTAGTAGGGTGACCTAGGTAATAGATCAGTTATAAAAATAAGGCAATTTCAGATCATAATGAATCTATAGAGCTGATAGAGATTAGAGATTCGGTATGTATATTAACATAACCTGAGTGGCTCAGTTGGTTAAGCTCTGACTCAGGCTCAGGTCATGATCTCAGGGACTGGGTTTGAGCCCCACATCAGGATCTGTGCTCACTGGGGGTCTGCTTGTCCTTCTCCTCTGCCCCTCCCCATGCTTGTGTTCTCACTCTCAAGGGAAGGAAGGAAGGAAGGAAGGAAGGAAGGAAGGAAGGAAGGAAGGAAGGAAGGAAGGAAGGAAGGAAATCTTAAAAAAAGAAAATCTTAAAAAAAAGAAAGGACATGGAAAGATGTGTAGTTAAACAATCTAGCTGTTACTGTTATGTACTGCAAAGTTATTCAACCAGAT
>CM053615.1:12608413-12650189 GCA_028646535.1 Procyon lotor
AAAAAAAAAAAAAAGACATTTCTAACAAGAAATAATAACCAGTTTACCATGAACCTCTTCGTAGTAACATGACATTCCAAAAAATAATGGAATAATATCTGGAGCTTTAGGAGAAATTCTGTGGCCCCCAAATTACATAATAAAAAATGCCATACTTAAAGACAGCAGACAGGCATTGACAGATATTAAAAAGCCCTCAAGTAGACTCCCCACATACTCAACTTGGGGAAAAAAATACTTAAGTGATACCGCAACCAGTGAAGTGAAGCAAAACCAAGGACTCTAAAAAATGGGACGTCATAATTACCAATGTTAATATTTAAAAATGTCTGAGTAGTGTAAAGCTCTTTAAAAAACTGAATGCAGTGGTGCCTGGGTGGCTCAGTCATTAAGCGTCTGCCTTCAGCTCAGGTCATGATCCCAGAGTCCTGGGATCGAGCCCCGCATCGGGCTCCTTGCTCGGCAGGAAGCCTGCTTCTCCTGCTATCATTCCCTCTGCTTGTGTTCCCTCTCTCGCTGTGTTTCTCTCTGTCAAATAAATAAAATCTTAAAAAAAACAAAAAACAAAACTGAATGCAAAAACAAGATAATGATTTCAGGAAAAGCTATATAATGTGTAAAAATAATTTTGTAACTATTACCTAGATCTTAAAACCAAAATATAAGATCTGGAGTTGAACCATATACAAGGACATGTAACAGTGAATCCTACTAAGACCCCCTCCTGTCATCCCTGACAGCACCAGTCGCCTAGAACCCTCCCTACCAGTGCTCACAACCTCAACACCACCACCTGCGTCACAGACCTTCTGAAATAACCTTCTTTTATTCTGTTCTTTACCTAAGGCACTTCAAGAAGCTCAAGCTAAGGTCATCTTTGTTCACCTGGATACTAATCCCCACATACCTGTGTAAATTGCTTAGATTGATTCAATCTCCTATTCTCAACTCTACAAAACCATCCAGTGTCTCTCAATCCTTATCTATCCATCCAGCTCTTTTCATAAGGATTCTTTCACCTCTTTAGTCGAAGACCTGATTCTCTCCTGAGGCCACGGCTCCCTATCATCCCTCCTGAAGAGTAGTTATTTTCTCTCCCACACCTGTCAGGGCCACTGGAGTCAGAGTAGATATCCTCTTTAGTACTCATTCTTTGAAGATTTCTTCACCCACCCACTAACTGTCACTCTCTGCAGAATCAGTCTCGTCATAATCATTGATGGCATCAATATCCAGATCCACGTAGATCCGGTCAATAGACTTTCCTTTAATGTTGGAAATGTTTTATGTCCCCACCATGGAGTATGGTAACCACTAGACCACAAGCACTTCAAATGTGACAAGTGCAGCAGAGGACCTGAAGTTTTAGTTTTATTTAATTCTAATTAGTTTAAATGACCATGGGTGCTTGGGACAGCACAGATGTCAGTGATGATTTCAGTAACCAATGCTCTCGGCTCCTGGGCATCTGTTCTTCCAAGTAGCTTGTCCTCCACGCTACCTCAGGCACCTACTGTCAAACTCTACAACACCTCATTATCAATAACTGCACCTCCTCCAAAAACTTGATATCCCATCACCAACCACCACTGTCTCTCTCTACAGCTTATTTGGTATACCCATTCCAACAATTGTAGAAATTCACTCAGGTGTGTCTCTCCAGTTGCCTTGCCTCTTGCCATTTTACTGATCAGAAAGAGCACTGCCTCTAATTAAATTCAGTTCTCAGCCTATTCCCACTGGCATTCAGGTGACTAAATATGGCTGATGAAAACACACAACCGTATGACCTGTCTCACTTTCACTCCATATCCACCAACCCCAAGAGGGCTTTTCCCTCTCTCGTAATCTTCCCACGTTTCTGTAGTCCATTCTCTCTCATCCTCTGAGGACAATAATGTCACACCCTCTCCCAGCTCCGCCAACTTTCAACACTTCCTCTCACTACTTTATTTCCCCTTGCGCTGAGAAAACAGAAGTAATGAACACAGAATTTCTATAAAGCTTCCACCAACACCTCTCCCAGCCACCTGCATCTGTCCCCAAATATTCTGCCTCTGCCTCTAAGTTTCATTGTGCCATGGATTCCAATCACCGATAGCAATCATCCCCCAGATCTCCTGCATCATTAATTTCTCCCCCCTCTTCTGGATCTTCTCCAGAGGATGCAAACAAGCTAGAATACCTCTCACGTTAAATAAACAAGTAAAAGCTTTGGCTCCTATTTCCCTTCAACTATAATTTCATTTCTCTGTTCTCCTTTACAGCAAAACAACATGATAGAATGGGTTACACGTGCTGTCTTCATATCGTCTTTCCAGTTCCCCCTTGAGTCCATGTTCACTAGGCCTTTTCCACGCTGCATTCACTTGGGGAGCTCATGGAAAGGTATACCATGGCCTCAAGTAGCACAATTTGACTCTTAACCCCCTAGTTCTCCTCATTCTTCCCTTAGCAGCAACATTAACATAGCCATCCTTCCTTCTGAACACTTTTCACTTGGCTGCTAGGATTCCTCTCATTCTTGTTTCTCTTGCTCTAAACACTGGCCTCTTAGTCTGCTTGCTGGTCCTTCATCATCTCCTCGACCTCTAAACATAGATTTGCTGCAGAGTTGACTCTTCTGGTCTCTTTATACTCTCTATTATACGATTAACACTCACTACAATGGCATGCAACTGTGGTATCATGACTTTAAATACATCCAGGTGTTGATGAATCCCTGAGTTTCTTTTTCCAGCATGCAACTTTCCCCTGAAGTCTAGATTTGCATTTCCATGGCCTGTGTATCTGATTGCCTGTTCAATGTCTTCACGAGGCTGCCTACTGGGCAGTCCATCTGTAACGTGCCAAGAATTGTTCCTCCCATGGTACGTACCACCTCAGTCAAGGACAGTACTTTCCTCTCAGTCGTTCAGGCCAAAACCCTGAGAGTAAGTCTTGAAGTCTGACTCTTTCTCTATCCAACATCCAAACCATCAGCAGATCCTATTTGCTGCTGTGATTTCAAAGTTTATCTTGAATCTAAGCATTTACCATCTTTGCCACCACCCTCCTTTGTCTAGATCACAGTAATAATGCCCGGCTGACACTCTTGCCTGCTAAAATTTGCTCATAGACATAATTATACTTTCTTTTTCTTCCTTTTTTCCCCTTCCTTTTTCCTCCCCTCCCCTCCCCTCCCCTCTCCTCTCCTCTCCTCTCCTCTTTCAATCCCTTTCATTTTACCCATTGTCCCACCAGGTGACTAAATATGGCTGATGAAAATACACAACCGTATGACCTGTCTCACTTTCACTCCATATCCACCAACCCCAAGAGGGCTTTTCCCTCTCTTGTAATCTTCCCACGTTTGTTAACCACCTCTGTTAACCACCACTTTGTTCTCCCCATTTAAGTCTGGTTTTTCACTCTTTTTTTCTTCGTTTGTTTGACATCATTATACTTCTAAAACAGAAGTCAGGTCCAGTCACTACTTGCTCACCTCAAACTCCACAATGGCTCTCATCTTAGGCAGAGTAAAGATCTTTGGAATGGCCTCGAAGGCCCCACTCCCATCGTCAACTCTGACTTCGTAGATGATTCTATAAGAATCCCCGCCCCTCTAGAGCTAAAATATCTCTATCTCCACTAGATACCCTGGCTCCCAGCTGTTCTTCAACAGAAATCTCTAATCTCTATGTTTGCTCATAATGCTCTTCTCCAAGAAACCCACATGATTTGCTGCCTTTCTTCCCTCTGGCCCCTGCTTAAATGTTGCTTTATCATAAGCCTTTCCTAACCACCTTATAAATCATTTCAGCAGCTCTCACCCTGTGACACTCTACATCCCTTTTATTCTGCTTTATCTTCCTTCTTAACACGTGTCACTGCCCAAGCTAACTCTATATCTAGATCTTACTTGTATCTATATCTGAGAGAGAGGAAAGAAGGGAGGGAGAGAGAAATCCTTAGTTCTGAACACTGTACATTTTTTCATGCTCTATTTCCTGACATTGATTGGCAATCAATTAATGTATTTTGAATGGATGAAGGAAAAGAAGAAAGAAAGAAAGAGAAAGAAAGGAGAAGAAAGAAAAGAAAGCAAGCCAGGCTGAGACATGGTGGTGTAATAGGTCATATGGGGAGATGGAACAGAAAGCAAAACCTCTGGGGCACCTGGGTGGCTCAGTGGGTTAAGCCTCTGCCTTTGACTCAAGCCACGATCTCAGGGTCCTGGAGTCGAGCCCCGCGTCGGGCTCTCTGCTCAGCAGGGAGCCTGCTTCCCCCCTCCCTCTGTCTGCCTCTCTGCCTACTTGTGCTAACTCACTGCCTCTGATAAATAAATAAATAAATAAATAAATAAATAAATAAATAAATAAATAAGATCTTTAAAAAAAAAAAGGAGACTTTACAAGATTAAAATTGGACAAAATTGAATTTAAAATAAAAGCATTAAAAAGGGCAAAGGAAGATCCTTTATGATGATAAATGACATGGTATCAGCTCTGTGATTAGGTCACTGAAGATGAGGGCTTCCGTCTTGCTGGTGCTCTTTTTTTCTCCCCATCTCCATCTCTCACACATTCTCTCTGATGAAACAAGCTATCACCTTGTGAGATGCTCTGCAGAAGCCCAGATGGCAAGGAACTCTGGGGGCCTCTGACTAATAGCCTGCAAGGAATTGATCTTCCCCATTTGGTCCTTAAGATAATTGCAGCCTTGGGAAAGATCCAGAGCCTGAGCACCCAAATGCATAGATTCTGTGAGATAAAAATGTTGGTGTTTTAAGTCATTATATTTTGGGCCACTTTGTTACCCAGCAATACAAAATACATGGGTCAGAAAGAAAGAAAAGACTATTTGAAATTAATGAGCATATTTTACATCAAAACTTATGGAATAATATTATACTCTATGTTAACTAACTGGAATTTAAATTGAAACTTAAAAAAGATAAAAAGATCAAATAAAATTTCAACTTAGGATATTAAAAAAAGTTTAATGGAATATAAAACTGTAACTGCCCAGGGAAATATTTATAGTCTTAATTGCTTTTTTGCTAAAACATGATAGAATGAGTAAAAAATAAATAAACCAAGTATTAAACTCAGAAATCCATTAAAAGACCCAAAAGTAAATCTAAATAGGTAAACCACTTCCAAGGGTACTTGAGAGAAAAAAAGATATATGTATATATCAATAAGAATAAGAAAGGCAAGGGGCACCTGGGTGGCTCAGTGGGTTAAAGCCTCTGCCTTCAGCTCAGGTCATGTTCTCAGGGTCCTGGGATCAAACCCTGCATCTGGCTCTCTGCTCAATGGGGAGCCTGCTTCCCTCTCTCTTCCTGCCTCTCTGCCTACTTGTGATCTCTCTGTCAAATAAATAAATAAAATCTTAAAAAAAAAAGAATAAGAAAGGCAACTTATGGTCACCAGGTGGCCTTAGCTGATGCTGGAAACTCCTTCTGACCATTCCTTTTCAACATAGAGAAGTGGGGGTGGGAGGAAGTGTAGAAACTAGATGCAGGTAACAAATTAAGAAAGACCAAATCCTTCAGTGTTATAAATGAGGAGGAAACAAGACCAAGGCTATATGAGTGGTGGCGAAAGCCATATTGGTCACAGGGACAACAGAACCAAATACATGGACCAAATTCCTGAGGTTTCAATGCCTGTCTGGACACAAAAGTCTAGTTTCCAGGCTGAGTTCTCAGCAGGAAAACAGTACCGAACTTCCTGCATAAAATGAGGAATGCAAAAGCCCAGCCTTTCTATGAAAGTAAAGTATTCACTCCATAGGCTAGTAGTCAATGGGTATGGCATGGAAACCTGTCATCCAACTGAACTAGAAAAAGAATCCCATGCAAGGAATTGGAGCTCTCAAGTCTCCTTTAAAAAATAAAAATGGGGGTAGGGACACCTGAGTGTCCAAGCTGGTTGAGCATCTACCTTCAGCTTGGGTCTCGAGACTGAGCCCCATGTGGGGCTCCCTGCTCAGCGGGGAGCTGGCTTAGCCCTCCCTGGCTCCCACTGCTTGTGCTCTCACTCTCTCAAATAGTCTTAAAAAAAAATGAGGGTAGGAACATGTTTATACCCTACACATAGGAGGGAACTCTGAATTAAGAAATTTACATAAAACTGGTCCAGAGAGGGAAACTATTTGGACCCCAGAAAAGGCAAACTCAAATGTCCCATAGTGACACCTATGTAAATTAAGATTTGCTGGTCTATGTTAAGAAACAACCCTATTCCCTAAGCTGAACGGGACCTCAGTCAAAACTTTCAAAAGAACATTAGTAAACCATCTACTATAGTAGAAAGTTTATGGACAGTATAGATAAATCTAGACCTCAGGAACTGTAGATATGAGAACACTCTAAAAGGGGTTTATATATACTTATATACAGTTGTACCCTGACAACCTATTTTTTGCTTTATCTATTTTAGAAGTGTGTGTGTATGTATAAAATTAAGAATATACTGAGTATTTGCAAGTGATGTATCTGACAAAAGCTAGTATCCAAAGTATATTAAGAATGTACACAACTGGGGCACCTGGGTGGCTCAGTGGGTTAAAGCCTCTGCCTTCAGCTCAGGTCATGATCTCAGGGTCCTGGGATCGAGCCCCATATCGGGCTCTCTGCTCAGCGGGGAGCCTGCTTCCCCCTCTCTCTCTGCCTGCTTGTGATCCCTCTCTCTCTCTCTCTCTCTGTCAAATAAATAAATAAAATTAAAAAAAAAAAAAGAATGTACACAACTCAACACCCAAAAAACAACCCAATTAAAAGTGGGCAAATGACATGAACAGACATTTCTCCAAAGAAGACATACAGATGGCCAAAAAAATACATGAAAAGATGCTCAACATCACTGATCATCAGGAAAATTCAAATCAAAACCACAATGAGGTATCTCCTCACACTTGTCAGAATGGCTAAAATCAACACAAGAAATAGCAGGTGATGGTGAGGTTGCAGAGAAAGGGAAACCCTCGTGCACTGCTGGGGGAAATATAAATTGGTGCTGCCACTCTGGAAAATGGTATGGAGTTTCCTCAAAATATTAAAAACAGAACTACACTACAATCCAGGAATTGTATTACTGGGTATTTATCTAAAGACTAATTCAAAGGGATACATGCACCCCTATTCTTATTGCCACATCATTTACTGTAGCCAAGATATGGAAGCAGCCCATGTTCATTGATAAATGAATTGATAAAGAAGATGTGATATGTGTGTACAGGTATATATGTATGTATGTATGTATATATGTGTGTGTTTATATGTACATGTATGTGTTTGTGTATGAAATATTTTTTTAAGTAATCACCGGGCAGGGCTTGAACTCATGACCCTGAGATCAAGAGTCAGACGCCCAACTGATTGAGCCACGTGGGTGCCCCATTTGGAATATTATTCAGGCCTAAAAAATGAAATCTTGCCATTTGCAACAACATGGATGGAGGTAGAGAGTATAATGTTAAGCGAAATAACTCAGAGAAAGACAAATACCATATGACTGCATTCATGTGGAATTTAAGAAAAAAACAAATGAACAAAGAAAGAAAAATAAAGAGACAAACCAAAAAAACAGACTCTTAACTATAGAAAAGAGACAGATGGGAGGATGGGTCAAGTAGGTGATGGGGATTAAAGAGTGAACCTGTTGTGATGAGCATGGGGGGGAGGGAGAAATGTATGGAAGCAGTAAATCACCATATTATACACCTGAAACAAATATAACACTGTATGTTAATTAAATAGGAATAAAAACTGTTATAAATAAAGTTACATATGGCTTGATATGTAAAATATTCAGAAAGGAAGGAAGAAATAAAAACTACAAGGCAATTTTTTTTTTAACAATTTCTGGAAATGAAGACCATAGACTGGAAAAGAAGAAACACTCATTATATGGGTTGAAGAGAAGAATAGACAGCTGAAGAGAATATTAATGAGAACATTGATAATTAGAAATCACCAAGAAGCTGAAAGAGATGTAGAGAAGAAATTATTAAAGAGACTAGAGCAGGGCGCCTGGGTGGCTCAGTGGGTTAAAGCCTCTGCCTTCAGCTCAGGTCATGATCTCAGGGTCCTGGGATCGAGCCCCACATTGGGCTCTCTGCTCAGCGGGGAGCCTGCTTCCTCCTCTCTCTCTGCCTGCCTCTCTGCCTACTTGTGATCCCTCTCTGTGTCAAATAAATAAATAAAGTGAAATAAAATAAAAAGAGACTAGAGCAAATAAGAAGCTTTACAATATACCTAGGAGAATTTTCAGAAAGAAAAACAAATGAAGAGGCATTAATGAAGAGATAATATATGACTAAAAGCAAACCACCTCAAAGTAGAATATACTTTCTAGATGGAAACCCACAGCAGATCCAGAGAGGAAACACCAAATCCAAATCCTAACAAAAACTTGAGAAGAAAAATACCATTAATACAGCTGTCCTAGTGGCTGTGAAGAGTATATGTCATTTTGATTCATGTATCCATAATGACTTGATGTAGAATATCTTTTCATGTGCTTGTTAGTCATTTGTGTATCTTCTTTGGATAAATGTCTATTCGAATTACTGCCCATTTTTAAACTGAATTATCTTTTTTAAAGATTTATTTTAGAGAGAGAGTCGGGGAGGTTGGCAGAGGGAGAAGGAGAGAGAGAATCTCAAGCAGACTCTCCAGTGAGCATGGACCCCTGAAGCAGGGCTTGATCTCACGACCTTGAGGTCACGACCTGAGCGGAAATCAAGAGTCAGTCGCTTAACCAACTGAGCCACCCCGGCACACCAAACTGAATTATCTTTTTATTATTTACTTGTTAGAGTTCTTCTATTTTTTATACAAGTCCCTTATTAGATTTACAGCTTGCATATATTTTCTCCCGTTCTGTGTGTCTTTCTTGTTACTTTCTTCATGGTATAATTTGAAGCACAAAATTTTTACGTTCAGAGGATATATAGTGTAACAATTTTTTCTTTTGCTGCTCGTGCTCTTAGTATTGGATTTATAAAATCATTCCTAACCCAACATCATAATGATTTACTGTTACATTTTGTTCTAAGAGGTTATAGTTTTAGCTTTAACATTTAGGTGTTTGGTTCAATTTGAGTTAGTTTTTGTAACTGCTATTTAGTGGTCCAGCTTGTCTTTTGCATGTGGATAGGCACTTGTCCCACACTGTTCATTGAAAAGACTGTTCTTTCCCCTATTGAATTGTTACATTACCTACATCAAAAATCAATTGACGGTAAAAGGCGAGGGTTTATTCCTGGATTCTCAGTTCTATTTCATTGATCTCTAGATCTGTCCTTACACCAGTATGACACAGTCCTAATTACTCTTGCTTGGTATTAACTTTTGAAATTGGGAAGTATGATTTCTCCAGCTTTGTTCTTTTGCCTGTTCCCATTCCCTTACATTTCCATATGAATTTTAGGATTCGCTTTTTAATTTCTGCAAAGAAAAAAGTCAGCTGGAAGTGTGTTAGGAATTACATCGAGTCTGCAGATCTGTGTGCGGAGTATTGCTGTCTGAAGAATATTAAAATTCCCAATTACTGAGCATGGACTGTCTCCTCATTTATGAAGGCTTTCCTAAAGATTTCAGTGCACAAGTCTTGTACTTTTCTGTTGTTTATTCCTAAGTATTTTAAGATTTTTGATGGTTTTATAAATGACATTTTCTTAATTTCATTTTTAGATCATTTACTGTTTATAGAAATACAATTGATTTTTTGTATTCTGTATCCCACAATCTATGGTAATAGTTTTTAGGGGATGCCTTAAGATTTTCTAAATGAAAAAAAAAAATTATGTCATTTTCACATAGAAATCATTTTACTTCTTCTTTTCCAATCTGGAAGCTTCTGTTTCTTTTACTTGCTTAGTTGTTCTGACTAGAGCATCCAACAGAATATTGAATAAAAGTAGGGAGAACAAATGTCCTTGTCTTGTTCCTGATCTTAGGGGGAAAGCATCCAGTTTTCCACCAGTAAATATGATGGTTAGTTGTGAGTTTTTCATATATAATCTTCATGATTTTTATTAGATTGAGGAAGTTCATTTCTATTCCTAGTTTGGATTTTCTCAAATGCTTTTTTCCGCATCTGTGTTTTCTCCCTTTATTCGGACAATATGGTATTATTACATTAATTGGCTTTTGTACATTGAGCCAATCTTACCTCCCTGGGATAAATCTCACCCACGATCAGTACCATTTGCTAATGGTGTGTGATCCTTTCTATATGTTGCTGGATTCTTACTGAGATTTAGTCAATTTTCTTGAGTGAAGATTTCCTTGTTTGCTATTTGTACTAAGACAATTTCCAAGGACTTTAAATTTTTATGCTTTGCAATTTTCACTAAATTCTTGTTTCACTGAGGAGAGGGTCCACCAGACTCCTTAGCCTGTCATTCTGAAAGATTGCATTTCATTTTTTTTGTTTGTTTATAATATTCAGTTGTATGACATACTAAAATGTTATGTGTGTTACTTTATGAATATTGGATTTGTTTCCAATTATTGTGGTTACTACAAATTTTCTGTTTATGTCTACTGAAACAAATGGGCAAGAATCCTTAAGGGTATAAATATACATACTTACTGGCTATAAGATATATGCATCTTTAGTTTTATGAGGTGAAGTCACGTTACCCAATTGTAAGTGATTGTCATGAGAGTTCTTGACATAACTCCCCTTCCCAACACTGGGGATTGCGGGGCCTTCGTAAATTTTCCCAATATGGTGGGTGTGAAATGGCATTGTGTTACAATTTTTGTTTTATATGTTTGAATGCTAGTGAGGTTAAGCATTTCTTTATGCATTTAACTAAGGCTTTTACTTCTGTTTTTCTATCTACACACACTTTATTTTTCTATTGGATAATTTGAATTTATTGATTTGTGTTTTCCATTTTGGAAGTCGTAAATCCTTCTCTACACCGAAGTCACAGATGTATGCTCATACATCTGTTTCATAACATAAGCTTTAAAATTTGGTCTTCACCTTAAAACCCCTAAGCCATGTAGAATTAATTTCTGGACGTGGGGTGAGTTAGGGATTCAATTTCTTTTTTTGTTTGCTCTTGTTTGCTTTGTTTATCTCCTTATGGATAATTAATTTTCTCAGTACAATTTACTAAATAATCTTTTTTTTTTAACCCATTGATCTGCAATACCAGCTTTGTGATGCAGTGAGTTTACATATATACTTAGGTCTGTTTCTAGACCCTTTATCATACCCGATTGGTCAATTTGTGTATCCTTAAACCAATATGACACTATATAAATTATTATAACTTTGTAATAAAGTCTTTATAATCTGGTAGGACAAGTTCCTCTGCCTAGTTATTCCTCAAAATTGATTTGGCTATTCAATGAAGTTTTTATAAATTATACGATTGTGTTGACAAGTTCTAAGAAAAATACTTTTAAATTATGATTGGAATTACATTCACTCTCTATATTGAGTTTGGTATAATCAAGTCCTCCTATGCATTAATATGAGTTTCTCAATTTATACACTTAAAAAATATAACTTAGTACAGTTTTTAATTTTTTTTTTACCTTTTGGAAAT
Organism: Procyon lotor; assembly: GCA_028646535.1. Taxonomy (NCBI): domain Eukaryota; kingdom Metazoa; phylum Chordata; class Mammalia; order Carnivora; family Procyonidae; genus Procyon; species Procyon lotor. The sequence goes on from CM053615.1 coordinate 12,619,976, forward strand.
ATCATAAGTTTCTTCCTAAGTTTTTGCATTTTTGTTCTTTTTCTAAGTTGTACATTTTTAAGTACATTTCCTAACTCTTTGTTACAAGTTAGAAATGTCATTGATTTTTGCACATTGATCTTTTATCTATTAACTTTGCTAAACTCCTTTATTGGTTCTACTAATCAGTCTGTTTTGGTTTTGGGGCAAATAATTATGCCAGCGGGACTTAATTATAGATTCGCTTTTTTCTTTTCCAATTCTTATGCATTTTATTTCTTCCTCTCTGTCTCCCTCATTCTCCTATTGACTAAAAGGGGTGATAGTGGGCATATCTCTTTATTCCTGATTTTAAGAAGAAATCTTTTATCTTTTCATCATCAAGCATGATCTTTGCTGTGATATATTCATAGTTTTTCTTTTTCAATTTAGAAAGTTACCCTCTGTTCCCAGTTTTCCTACTGACCGAAGGATAAAACTGGAGTTCTCAGGAGGTGTTTCTCCTTGAATCTGTCAGTGTGGTGAATTACATAATTTTTCTAATATCAAGCTAATCATACATTCTCAACATAAAACCAGGTCATTCATGACTTCTTATAATTTTAAATTATCTCTCAATTTTATTTGCTGGTATTTTTATTTCATCCACATTTCATGAGTGTGATTGGCTTGAAATTTTCAATTCTTGCATTATCCTCATGTCTGGATATCATATTAAGTGTATGGCAGCCTCACAAAATTAAAGAAATTTCCCTTTGTTCTATCCTCTAGGATAGGGTTGAAGCATTTGTGTATATTTTCCATCCTGACCCTACAAGATTTGTTAAAACTTGTGTATTTGTGTATATTTTCAATTTGTGTATATTTTCCATCTTGACCCTATAAGATTTGTTAAAACTTGCCAATATAACTTTCTAATAAGGCTTTCAATTTTTGAGGGTTCTTTTACTGATCAGAGCAATATTTACATTTTATATTTCTTTTTGGTCCTTTATGGAAGTTGTGTTTTCCCAGAATTTGGCTATTATGCCAAAATTGTGTAACTTTATTTATATACAATTCTTCATAATATTATTTTCTTATTTTTTAAAATTCTGTTCGCTTGTTATTTTGTACTGCCTTTTATTGATTACTCTTGCTGGATGTTAGCTAATCTTACTGTACTTTTTGAAGATTTATTCTTTTCGTAGATCTGTTAACTTTGTACATCTTCTCTGTCTTCTCTACTTCATTAACTTATGCTCTTATATTATCTTCTTTATTCTATATTTTTTGGTGTTAGTTTTGTTATTCCCACTTCTTTAGTAGAAGACTTGGCTCATTACTTTTTAGCCTCTCTTATTTTTTAATATAAGCATTTAAGACTATCCATTTCTGAGTTCCACTTTAGTAAAATCTTTCAAATTGTTTATAAGCAGGATATTCAATATCATTCACTTTTAAGAATTTTTAATCTTCCATTGTGATTCATTTAAAATTATTTTATTTTTAATCACAAGAGGTGTTTAACGTTACTTAGATTACTGGAAAAAGCCATCTTTCTCCTCACCCGTCAAGGATAATCCTGTAGGAAATGCATGTCCTTTGTCCTTAAAGACTTTGGGTCTTCCCCATTGCTGCTTCCCTTTGCTTTTTTTAGGCCGGATAAAAATTTCTCTACTGGCTTCTCTCCTTTCTCAAATCCCCATCTCAGTCTTGAAAGCATATGTAACCGCATGTATTGAGGACCTCACAGGTGTCTTTTTCACAATTTCCTATCTGTTCTCTACTGCCCAATGTCACCATCACAGTCAAAAGCTATGCCAGAGCCCTGCCTGAGAAGCTCTGGGCTTAGTCCTAATGACCTTCCAATTGGTTAATGGGTTGTACCTTTCATCTTTGTATACTTTGAAAAGATTTCAACCTGCTGTGTTTTGTCCATTCTCCTATCGTGACTCCCTGGCTTGGGTCCTGATTAGCTCAACCTCTCTAACTTCCTTCATTCTAGTTGATATATAATTAGAAATGCCCATCTGCCCTCTCACCACCCCCCGCCCAATACATACTTTGCACTTGAACTTAGTTTTCATGGCTACTCACTAGCCACATGCTTTCTGTGTCTTCATCTTTAGTCTTGGTCCTAGGTTTCTAAAGTTTACTCCTTGCGATTCTCCCTACCTGCATTCTTTTGTTCTTATTTTTTGCCTTTATTTTTATTCCTTTATTCTGCATGGCAGCTAAGTGCTAGAATTTTAATTTTTTCTTAGTTCTAGTTCATACTATTAGGATGTGCTATGCAGCACTTTAGCACTTTAAAAATATTAACTCAGCTAATATTTATTACTACTCCAGGTTATAGGTACTAGTCCTATCATCTCCATTTTATAATTGTAGTAACTGGGGCAGGGAAGGGTGAATAGATGGTTCAAGGAGAGATTGCTTATGAGGTAGTAGCACTGGAGTTTGGATGCAAGTGGTCTGATTCTAATGGCTCTGCTCTCAAATGCTACTCTGTAGTGTCATTGTGAAGCCCTCTCTTGCCACTACTCAGTATCATTCTCTCCTTCCCTCCTCTGAGCTCCCACTGAAACTTACTTGTCTTGCTACCGTGGCACTTGAAGGAGACTGCCTTTCTTATAAATTAATTTAGTGTATATCTCCTCCACAAGGTCACATGCTCCCCAACAGTAGAGAATGTTCTCGTTTTTTTTCCATTCCCAGAACCAACCGTCACTATCAGGTTGCACACACAGTAACTATCCCAAAAATGTTTGTTGAATAAAGGAAGGCCTTTCATCAAGAGACCCCCCTCAGAAGGCAGCAACAGTATAGGGGATAGGGCGCAGGACTTTGATTCAGGAAAACAGTTAAAAATCCGGCTCTGGGGGCACCTGCGTTGTTCACTCAGTTAAGCATACAGTTCTTGGTTTTGGCTTGGGTCATGATCTCAGGGTCCTGGGATTGAAACCACCTCAAGTTCTGTGCTTATCCCTGTCTGCCTCTCCTTCCGCTCACTCACTTGAGTGTGCGCTCTCTCTCTCTCTCTCTCTCTCGTTCTCTCTAAAATAAATGGGTAAAATTTTTAAAAATAATCTGGCTCTGGTATTTTACAACTATGTGACCTTGGCAAGTCACCTTACCTCCTTACCTTCGATTCTCTTAATGAAAAATAGAAATAAAGTCATCTCATAGATGTGACCTTAGAGTTTGACCTAACATATGTTTTACATGAATTATTATATTTTTCATCTCTTATTCTTCCCTTTCCCTAAACTATAGGTCCATGAGTCACTCCAACACTCTTCTCTCCCTAATTCTACACAGCTTTGCACTGTCATGTAGACTCATTTCTTCACCTCTCCCACCTGGAACTTCATTACGTGTGCCGGAAATCTGTATGCATCCCAGGAGCAGTGACTATTTCCATATTGTCCAGTGTTGTGCTGGACTATGCTAGGCACCTTGGTTACACGAGGAACTAGGATCTCTTTCCCTTTTGGTGACTGGTTAGAATTGGCCAAAGGAGAAACTTGCATGAGATGTGGGAGACAAAATGAAGCAGCGGTCATCATTCTCAGAAAGGCTTCTTTGCAATCACTGTCGTGGAAGAATGCACAGAAGCCCAGCAGGTCCCAGCTTGTCCCGACTCTCCTCTGCTCCACATCCAGTTGTTTCCTGGCCATGCTGGCAAAATGGCAGGCCAGCCCAGCGCCAGATGCTTGACTCAGAGGCAATGGCGCTCCCCTTCTCAGTCTCTTGTCAGCAACAAGATGCACTCAGCTTCCCTACAAGCTCTATCTCGTCCACACATGCCAATCTCTAGGTGAATTCAATCTCTAATATTCCAACGGCTCCTTTCAGATGTTTGCTTCCTCAGCTCCTCCCACGTTTGAAGAAGGTCTAGATACACATGTGGTATCTCTAATTTGTCGTGTGTGGGGGTGGGGGAGGGTAGGACATCTTAGGACTCCATTAAATGTCAATATCTTTACATTACTAAATTAGTATGTGTTAATTTTCAAAATGGCACAGGCAAGACCCAGAGGTGATGATGAGCCCTGATAAAGAGATCAAAGGGACAAGCAAACATAGTTAATAAACTTTTATGTGACATGGTTGAGCCCCAAGGAAAGATAGCTAAAATCTACAGATTCAGATAAAAACCATAGGAAAAATGCTCACTCCGTACAGCTAATGTAGGATACATTGAAGCCAAACAACATCATCATAAAGAGGTACTTCCCTATTAATGCTTTCTGAATAATGTAGAAATAAAATTTCTGTGGGAGTCATATATAAATAGATTTCATGTCAAAAGGGTCAAACTGTGTCCCCTGTTTCTTATATCCTTCCACCAGTGGATCACAGGGAAGAAAGACATCTGATATAGGAGAATTCAGTACATTGATTCATGATTATACATGTTGTAAGTCTTCTGCAAATTCTATTTGAAGACTTCACTGAAGACTTTCTTTCCCCTTTCTCTCTCTTTTTTAATTTTAACTGCAGTGATACCCACCCAGACGTTTGATCCCTGAACAAGTATGATGTGTTCAGGAGGTACACTTAATTAAACGAGGATTTAACAGGAGTATCGGTGTGTGACTTTTCTTTTTGAACTACACAGAAAAGGGAAAGCCAAAACCTATGGTAATGTGACATTTAAGTTGCAAATTCAAACTGAAAAAAAAAATTAGGAAATGAGAAAGTTATGGTTGTCATAGTAATTCTAGCTAAACCACAGTACACATAGTGGATTTCCTGTGACTCATTTACACTACAGAGTCTTCTGTATTACCTATTATATATCATATAGTTTAATGTTACATGGTGCGTGATTCCTACTAACATACGCATGGATATGAACACAAAACAAGCTCTCTTTTTTTGTTTACATATTTTGCTTTGGTTCACATACTAGAGACTGAATCAGAAGGCTGTTCCTAAATACATACGAAAATTTACAATTCTGGGCACAGTTTATTGACTCTGTCTTCCTTTCCCATCACCCGAACTTGGTGTTTGGACTAATGCAGTCAACAGTAGATGAGATGATCTCGCTTGACTTCATCCGTATTCATGTCAAAGCCCTCCGAGGTGAAAATGGAATGTTAAAAAATAGACAGTTACTGAATTCTTTTACCCCAGTTGACCCTTCCATCATCCCTACATCCTACATTACACATGGCATACTAGGGTCTTGCAAGTCCCTTCCAGTCTGGATATTCTATAATTCTATGATTCTCCCAAGTTACAGACATCTTTCTTAAAAAACACCCCATCACTTCTCCAATCGTTGTCCCACTATCCCCCTGATGAATACTTTTGAAATCTCATTTATTTTTGTAAGACAAGACAAAATTGAAACATCCCCTGGGCAACAAATAATAGCATGCATATCGTATCTTTTCTTCCCTCTGCTAAAAGTTGTTTGTCTTTGGACAAAACTTGATAGAAAAGCCCAGATTTTTGGGAATAACTTGAAGGGAAATTATTATAGTTCACACCTTCCGAGCTTCAAAGCGTCTCAGCCAAGAAAGTATATAACCCTAAATACACAATTTGGGGTCCATTCTATCAAACAGATCTAAGTAAGGGAAAGGATTTTTCCATTTCCTGTTGCTTTTAAGCATCATTCCAATTAAACATCCCCTTCTCCTTTAAGATTATTTATTTATTTGGCAGAGAGAGAAAGTGCACAAGCAGGGGGAGGGGCTGAGCCAGACTCAGGGCTCCGACTCAGGAAACCAGGATCACAACCCAAGCCGAAGGCAGACCACAAACAACTGAGCCACCCAGGCACCCCAAATATTCCCTTCTTCTAATGGGAGACAGATAAGAGGACCAGGTGCTCTCAGCTTACACCAGCTCCAACCCATCTGCAGTTGACCTTGGCTTCCTATTCCTTCATCTGACTTATTTCAGTGCATTACAGTCCTGTGTTTATTCATCTCTCCCCCATGTAGAACTCAGGATTCTGATTTTAGTTTGTGCCTCTGATTTGTACACCATTGCCACATAGTAAGCAAGCAGATATGTATTTGTGGAATAAATTCATTAACCATTTAGGACATGAGAAACCTCTCTCTCCCCAGCACGGCGGCTATTATTGAGTTCATGGTAGACACTTAGTAAATTTTGGGTGAAGAGAAGGGGAAGGAAAGTGGGGCAGGAAACCTCTTGCAGCTGTCTGAGATGAACAGAAAAGTTCTTGAAGATATCCAAGGGAAGAATGCAGAGGAAGTCACAGCCATTAGGGACCACCAGAGTGTTTGCTATTTTAAGAATGTAATAGATTTGGCACTGGTTTCTGAGACACTGGTGCCTCATACCCCAATAGTCATGGCAATGTCTAAATCCAGTGTTTGCCTGTGCAGCATTTGGCAAGTCTCAGCTGATATTTGGCAAGCAAAACCTGCTCAGATGTTGGGAAATGCCATGTCTAGGTGTTGTGCTACATTGCAGCCATTTTGTTTTCGTCTGCTCCCTGTTGGCTCCTAGTGACACGTTTCACAAATTGAAAGAGCATTCCAGGCAGCAAGTATACTGAATTAACATTGTGTCCAATGACCTTGGACCAAAAGTCACCATTTCATAAAATGAGGGATCTGCAAGTGTTAGCAAATCAAGAGATAAAGGACATTGTAAGAAACCCTTTTTGCTTGGCAGAGGGCCAAGGAGTCAAGCTAGGAGGTGGAGATAGGTGAGGAGTTTATTCTTCTTCCTGTGAAAGGAATCCATATGCAGTCTTGGCTTCATTCTAAGTTTGTTATAAATATGTTAGATACTTCCTGAATTCCTCAGTGTTTCCTTGTTTTTCATAAGCGTTAACTCATTTGGTCCATATGACCGCATTACACGTCGGTAATACTGCTCTTTGCTTACCGAACATCCATCCCCGCCTCCCCACTTTCCTTTCCATAAATAATACCATGGTTTCAGGGGAAGCGGCAATGTGGCCAGCCAAATTAGTAAACACCCCAGACTCCTTTGCATGGTCATGTGATGCATTTCTGTCCAATGAGATACAAACAGAACTTTTGGGTTGGGCTTGCATGACCTAATAATAATAAGGTAGAATAATTCAAGAGAAGACTTTTATACTTTACCTCTTCTTCTTTTTCCCCATTCTGCCTGGAATATGAGTATCTGTAGATACAGAAACTATCTTGAAGCCATGGGATTAAAAGTCACTTTTTTCCTCTACATGTTAAGGATGATGACACAAAACTAAGGAAAAAGTCTGGAAGACTAATGTTCTCTTGGAGCCATTGCTCCAGCCCTGGACTGTCTACTCCTGATTTTTTTTTTAAGATTTTATTTATTTTTTTGATAGAGAGATCACAAGTAGGCAGAGAGGCAGGCAGAGAGAGAGGGCGAAGCAGGCTCCCTGCTGATGCGGGGCTCCATCCAAGGATCCTGAGATCATGACCTGAGATGAAAGCAGAGGCTTTAACCCACTGAGCCACCCAGGCACCCCTCTACTCCTGACTTTTTGTTATGCTAGAAAAATAAACACTATTTGAATAAGTCACTGAACCTACATTTGTTGTATGTAGATGATCTCAAATCCCCAGTAACAGAGGTAGATACTATTTAAAATCCTGTCTCTCTAGTGTGGAAATGAGGCACAAAAAGATTTAGTAACTTAGCCAAGATCTCTCAGGAGGTGGAGAGAATAAGATAGGAGCCCAGGCCAGTGGCTCTGGGACCCTTGCTTCTAGCATCTTGACCTGAGCTCATTCTCTGCCTGGTTCCTACAGATCCCCAGGGCCTTTGCACATTCTTCAAATCCTTCACCAGTCACCCCACTTCCCTCATTCCAACGTGGTGAAAAACAAAAATGTCATTGTCTACAACAGTCTTCACAGCATCTAGTCTTAAGATAAAGCAAGCTGTTTCAGAAAGAAATCACTTGTGATATTTCTCTCTTAGAGATACATGAAAGCTTTAAACAAAGTCCTAAACCTACAAGCTACATATCTGTCTAGCAATGGGTTTGGGCAAAATAAACTACAAGAATGAAAACGTCTTTCATTTCCAAGGGCTAAATCACTGTCATTAAGATGGTGCAGTTCTCAGTCAGTGCCCAGAGACTGGAGGCTTAGCTCTCAATCTTCAACCATCATGCTCTCAATCTTTTCTCTCCTAGCAAAGTTTTAAGGGGAGATGCATAGGTTCTGCCTCTTGATAAAAATTGTTTTAATTGCTTATTAAAATTTGAAATGTACAAGGCTGAAAAGAAGAATGCAAATGTTCTGTTAGAAGCCTTTGTTTCAAGAAAGCCATAGTGCAGACAGTGGTAACTTTATCAAACAGAACGAGGGAGGGGGACAACAATGTGCTTAAAATCTGAAAATAGGCTTCATTCACCCACTGTCCTTGAGAAGCATTCCTGAGAGTAGTCATTTGCCTATTTGAATGACAGCCTCTACAATGCAAATTACTCTTTGATTCAAATAGAAAATTTCTGAGCACCGGAATGAAATTACAGGTGATTTTGTCAGCAACACCTTAGAGCAGCATTTCCCAAAGGCTGTAATGGCCAGATTTAAGAAACACTACATTTTGAAGAAATTCACAATGTACACTGGCATATTAAAGTCTTTGAAGGTTTCTGCAACACATGGTCAGGCTGAGCATTATTTAATCATTTAAATACCTTTGAGGGAAATATTAATCTACACAGAAATTGGGAACATCACATCTTTACCTTCGGATTAATGATTACATTCAGGCTTCTGTAATCCCTCACACTCACCCCCACCCATAAAGCCTCTAGCTGTGCAGGCATGTTGAATCAATTACTAAGGAACCCATCGCAGTTTTTGCAGATTCCGGATTTGCAAATCCGCCTACTCGCTGAAATTGATCTGTAACCCGCGAATCGCTACCCAAGCACTTTTGTGGTCATTTGCAGACAGACCCAGAGAGGAAAGGAAATTGTTACCCAATGTATATGTCACCCGCTGAGGCAAACGATGCAAGGCTTTCCCTTCTTCTTTTAGTTGTGGTACTGTAAACAAGTGTCCTTTTTTTTGCAATATACTTAGCACTATATCTTTTGCATTATTGTGCTTTTATTGGTGAGTTAGCTGTTGAAAACAGCTCCCACGTATAATGCTGAAGTGCTGTCTACTGTTCCTCAAGGCAAGAAGGCTGTGATGTGCCTTACAGAGAAAATATGCGGTGAGTTTCATTAAGCCATTAGCTATAGTACTATTGGCCCATGCGTAATGCGTAAGTACATATATTATAGATATAACTGGGGCATTCAGAACCTGTGAAAATGTTACTCTTTGTGGCAAAGGAAAATTAAGATTCTAATGAGTTGATCTTGAGATGGGGAGATTATTCTGGATGATCTGGGAGAGCCCAATGTTATCACAGGGTCCTTAAAAGTGAAAGAGGGAGGAGACAGGAGGCAGTATCAGAGGCTGAAAGAGACTAGAAAATGGGATCCTCCTGGCTTTGAAGATGGGGGGAGGGGCACCAACCAAAGAATGTGAGGGACTTCTAGACACTGGGTGAGTTACGGAAATTCATTCTTCCCTTCAGCTTCCAGAAAAAAACATGGCCTGGCGGACACCTTGATTTCAGCCCCCTGAGACCCATTTTGGACCTCTGACCTCCAGAACCAGAAGGTAATTAATTTGAATTATTTCAGGCCACTAAATTTATGGTAATTTGTTTGGGCAGCATGGGAAACTGATAAAGTCAGGAACCAAAAAGTAATTGTGTTCTGTTAATGCATTTGATTTCATAGCCAAATCTTACAGAATTAAGAAAAAAACCCCAAACTTTCCCCATCGTCTGAGTCATGTCTTTAACTTGGCAGCAGGCATAAGCAGTGATAATAATTTATGTAATTCTAATTTCATAGTCCTTAAAAAAGACAGTTGAGAAATACCTGATGAGTGTTATTGTTAGATCATCAGCTTTGTAGGATATTGTAAACGGTTCCCTATCTTCTGACCCATACATGGCTACCAAGGATCTCTCTTATAGATTTTCCACTTTAGCCTCTCTGCGTTGTTTTTGTTTTTGTCTTTTTGTTTTGTTCTCCTGTAGCTCTTCCCCAGTTAACTTGCTAATTGGGTCATTAACTACTCAATTCACCCGGGGCCACAGGATGAAGTCCAAGCTCTGGAAACTTATATTTAATCTGATCACACTCAGCTAAAGTCAACAACGCATGGTACCCGCCCCTCCTCCCCTCCCCTCTCCAAAGAAGTTTTGTCTTAGGCTTTCTGGCCAGAGATGTTGCTGAACATCTTACAACAAAGAATTCTCTGACCCAAAATAGCAAGAGTACTGAGGTTGAGAAACCCTCGTCTTGATCATTCACTGGGTTCTTTATTACTTATTCATTTGTCATTTTAAACCAAACCTTTGATGAGTCTCTACTGTGTGCTAGACTCTGCACAAAATTGGATTCTAGGAACTTAGTCTTGATGAGGCAGTCATGTTAACAATTAAAGTCACTAAAAATCATAGCAGTGGTGTAGTAACCAAAATATAAGCTCTACGAGGGCAAGGAAACCCATTGCTGATATATCCCTAGCACCTCATAAATTCACAATATTTGTCATTTGAGTTAGGTATTCAATAGAGAAAGAGATGCAGAGGAATCTATGGGAATCATCAAAAAGGATTTCTAGCCTGAACTTAGAGAAAGGGCCAGAATCAGCATCCTGGAGAGGGTTGTCCAGGCAAAGGGGTGGGACAGAGTGGGGGAGGGGTAGCATATTTATATTTATCTTATTTATCAAACATATTTATAAATTTATACATAAATTTATTCGTCATGCATTTTTATCAATTTCTTAATCTACGAAATAGGGGAGTTCTGGGAGAAAAAAGTATGTGCATTAAATTCTTGTAAATTTCAAATCCTAGCAAATAGCTTAAAAAGCAAAGAAATTAGCATAATTATTGGGCAATACACAATATTTTTGTGATGGTGAAACTTGCCCCTATATCCCAGATCTGCTTTTTATGCATAATTTAACTTCTATATGCCTCTAGAACTATAAGCTTTAAAATGGAAAAGAAACATGAAAGAGACTCCGTGGCTTGTGAGACAGTATTAGGCAGTGTAATTCATGCCTATGTCTTGAGTACCTGAAGGAGAGGAGAGAGAAAAGGTTATTTGAGGAAGTAATGGTTGGAAATTTTTCAAATTTGGTGAAAACTAAACTCACTAATCAAGAAGTCAGTGAGTCTTAAGAAGGATAAACACAAAGGAAAAGATATTAAGTAGTATTGAAGTCAAATTGTAGAACACTAGTGATAAGGAGTATTGAGTATCCCACTTTTATTTGCTGGTCATCCATTTTCTTTCATTTGTAAAATGGGTACAATACACAATTTGTATTTTTGAAAAAATATTAGAAGCAAGGTGTGTAAAGTAAACAACATGTACTTAAGAAGGCCCCCGACAAAGGCTCAGGAATGGCCGGAGTCCTCAAAACTCAGCTCTGACGCTTTGGGATTTTTGGACTAAGGTAACTTAAATGCTCTGTGCCTTCTTTTTCTCACTGGTAAAATAGAATTATAACAGTCCTACCCATACCTCATAAGAATGTGAGGGTTAAATGAGATTATGGCTGCAAGATAAAACAATGCTTGAACATCGCTAGCATTCAATAAATGTCAGCTACTATCATTCAATGAGAAGCAAACAACCGTGTTGTAGCACTAAAGTCATATCCTCATCCCTGAGCTCTGCCTGCTGCATCCCAGCACGTGGACCCTGCTCCAGGCGCCTTGAGTAGAACACAGGCTGTGCTTCAGTAGAGGGGAAAAAAAAAAATCAAGCATTGCCTTGGGGAATAAACTTGCAAGACCCGGCAGAATCTAGTTTCCCTTAGGATCTCCTGAAAGACGATCTCTTTTTGCATCCAGCAATTTTTTTATGAGACTAGTCTTTTAATAAAGAGTTCTTTTTCTCCCTCGAAGAGTGTAGAAGATATAAATATAAAAACTATATAATATATTACTATATAAATATAAAAACTGTAAAGTAATATTAATGCTGAAACAATGGATAAAACACCATCCCGTGGAACTTTGAGTGATCACTTTTGTCCTTGCCAGCCCTCACGAGCTTTGGAATTGTAGGTTTGCTTTGAGTTCTCTGTCAGTATTCATCCCTTGGGATAAAATGGCCCCATGTAAACAAACACAAGTAAAAGAGAATCAACGTCCCTCTTTGCACAAGAAAAAAAATGACTAATTCACACAAAGGGAGATCTGTCCATCATTCTGTCACCAAGATCCATCTTCCTTTGTTGGATTTGGCATCTTAATAAAGTCCTTTTATCTTAAAAAAGACTAGGGTCTAATTCAGGAAGACCTTGTTTAGGGTGTCACTTTGAACTTATTATTTCATATCATCATTGGGCCAAGGGGTTTGGAACAACATCTCTCTTCCCACTGATTTTACTGACAACATTGAGAATCTCATCTCGGAGGAATGGAAGCAAGCATTTATTGACAACATCTAAATAAGAGAAGATTAGTGGTTTTGCCAGGGAAACGAAAACGACTTGACTTACAAAAAAGCCTTTTGGAAACTGACTGCTTGTAACTACAAACACTTGATACTTGGAGTTATTCCATCTTTCTCCAAAGTATAGGCAAACTGTCTTAGTCAACATTCTTTTAAAGGCAAGTAATTGACAGCGACCCAAATTTACTTGGGGGGGGGAAAGAAATGCATTTATTGGGAAGTGAGTGAGTTCTGCGGAATCTAGAAGAGATGGGGCCCATCTGGTAATTACAATCAGAAGTGGAAAATGAACGGGAATCCAGCTGTCTCTTTTCTCAGTTACTTCTGCTTCTCTCCGTTTGTCTTTGTTCTTCTCTCCTGACTGGGTGGTTTTTCACCAGCTCCTTGTACATTGAAGAAGGGGCCACACCTCCAGCGCTCTCTCACTTAAATTCACTTGTGGTCGTGTCCAAGGGCGGAAATTAATGAGTTACCTCTAAATCCCACCACCTCCAAGTCACTAGGAGTCAAAGCTCCATGTGGAGCTCAGAACAAATGTCTTCAGGAGATCTAATAAGCATGGTGCATGTGGGGACATAGTTTGGGGGACAGGATTGTGTGGCACAAGTGCGGGTATCTGGACTTCATTTCTGTAAGGAGTGAGCGAGTAATTCTCAGAGAAGGGAGATATTTAACAGATATCCCTACAAATGTGAAAATAACTGTTGTTGTTGTTATTGTTTTTTAACAAATAACAACTGTAAAGGAAGGTAATGTCATCTCTGTAAAGAATTCAACTCATAGGCACACGTTGGTGGCTCAGTTGGTTGAGCGTCTGACTTGATTTCAGCTCAGGTCATGATCTCCCAGTCTTGGGATCAAGCCCCACATGAGGCTCTATGCTCAGCCAGGAGTCGTGGGCTTGAGATTCCCCCTTCCCCCTCCCCCTGCTCCTCCCCCTACTCTTGAGGGCACTCTAAATCAATCAATTAATTAATTAATTTAAAAAATCTTAAAAAAAAAAGAATTCAACTCTTTTATTCCCCCCAAATCACAGTATATAAGGAAGAAGTTTTCACCATCCACACTGGCCCTGCCTGAGAGAGGCCTTTGTATGTGGACAGGTGACGTGAACGAGGACAGAGCTAAGATCCTTAGGAAAACAAAACTTGCTCTCTCTGGGTGTCCTGATTGTCCTTTTCAATTGCCGAACAGCAGATATATATATTTTTTTAAACAAAATTCTTTCTGCAGTTACTGGGAATTTGAGCCCAAACCTAAATATTAGCAAAGATAAAATTTTATCTAGAACTTTGTACTGTTTATTTTTTGAAGCATTAAAATTTATAGCTGAGCCGAAGTTGGTTTAAAGTATAATAAAACATGGGTTATTCCCTTGAGATAATACCTTGGGAATATACAAAGCAGTTGATAAAGCTTGAAGGCATTTTCCATCTTGATGTGTTGACTTAATGGTGAATTTAAACTTTCCCCACAGTATTTTTCAGAATGTTATTATGTATTTCTTGGAATTATGTATCATCTGCCTCCCTCTCAGATTTTTATCCTAAACTTATTCAGTTCCCTTATAACTTTCCATTTTCCATAGCATCTATGATGATTCCCAGTCTCTCCTTTATGTAAATATCATTTATATGATTTATGTAATATCATTTATGTAAAAAAAATGTCCATACATCTTAGAGACATAGATTGAAGTCTAGTGGGATATAATTGCCTGATGTCTGAGGTCTTCCCCTAAATACTTCAGCAGAGAAAAGCAAAAATGAAAAATGTATCAATGAAGCTAATGTGGTCAAGTTTAAATAATAGGCGTATAGAGGTGTATTGCACTATTTCCTCTGCTTTTGTCAATATTGAAAATTTTTAACAATAGTATAATATTTTACTAGTAAAAAACAACATGATCTACTTTAGTCATTTTTCTGCTGTTAGAAGTCCTCGATGATACTCCTGGCCATGCGTTGTTGTTAATCTTCTGTTTGAAAATCACCAGACCAGGGGATTCATTATTTTCTAAAGCAGCCCATTCCATGTTGGGACAACTGTGACTATTTTGCACTGTGTTAACATTGACTCAGCTGCAGCATCTCTTACCCCACACTTTTATTACCATCACTGGAAAAAGTGGTCAGCATCAACTTTTTTAAAACTCTAGAAATTAACCAAAGGCTTGTAACAACCCAGAGATAGTTTCCTCAAGAAAAATAGCAGAATATCAGTAAGAACAACAAGCTCTGTGACATTTTAACTTGCTTTCTTCTCTTTCCCCTCATTGGTTTCACAGCAGCCTTGAAACCAACAATTCCACAAGCATGTGAATTCAGACTAGTAGTCTAGAAGCCTCTGGAGGTGATAGAAAGGCATTGAAAGTGCTCCAACGCCCTATTTCCAGGGAATTGTCATTATTGGCTCTTCCCTGGAAAACTTGAGTAGCTTGTCTTTATTTGACCTGACTCAGAGTTCTGCCCATTAACAATGAACAGACTTTCCCCCAGCGGTGACAGCTGTTTATGGTTCAGCTACCTGAGGTAGGGATATATCAGTTGGGGTAAACAGCAAGCTGACTAAAGACAGTTGAGAAACTGGAGAGTGAGATTTCTATAAGAGGTTTGAAAATCCCCCATGTATTCTCTGGAATCTAGAAGATTATACCCACGTGTAGGGCTGTGCACATGTACCCCACATGCAAACCCACGAATGACCTGAGAGCTTTGTGCATACTCCGGAAGGACCTGAGAAGGATTTAAGTGCTCACATGTATGGCTGACCTTGGGACTCTTCAGGCACTGAGTGAAGGGTGAGGCAGAGTGGTCAACAACCTGAGGATTGAAACATACCCAAATATACACAATGAACCCCTCAGCAATGGCTGGGAGGCTTATGGGTTGCAGGCATTTAAGGAAATCTCTGTCCAAATATTAGTTGACCACTAAGGGAGCTGACCACTGCTGCAACCAAGAAGAGATTTCGGCAACCACAGAGCACAAAGAGCAGAGACTTTACAGAACTATTCCAGAAAAGTCACCAAGGGATAGCAACAGCAACAATAATGACAACAAACTGAGGGGCAGTAGGAGAATCTCATTTCTACAATTGCCACACTATATTGTTTAAAGCATCCAGTTTCTGACAACAAATTTTGAGAAAAACAAATAGAGAAGAAAGTATGACACCTATAGGGTTGGGAGAGCAGCCAATAGAAAGCATCTCTGAGGAGGTCCAGAAGTTGGACTTACTGGTCAAAGACACTAGGTTAACTGTTATAAATATGTTCAAACAAAACTATAATGGAAAAAAAAAACACCCTAAAGGAAAACAGGAGAATATCTGTCCAAATAGAAAATATTAATAAAGAGATAAAATTTTGTTTTAATTAAAAAAAAAATTTTTTTTAAAAAGAACCAAACAGAAGTTCTGGAGTTAGGGAGTATAGTAACTGAAATGAAAAATATCACTAGAAGGACTCAACAGAAGATTTGAGCAGAAAAAATAAATAACAAGGGAACTGAAGATAACTCAATTGAGATTATCCAGTCTGAGACACAGTAAAGAATGAAGAGAAATGAACATAGCCTCAAAAACCTGAGGATCCCCATCAACCAGACATAATGGTGTTCTAGGAATAAGGATGAGAGAGAAAACCAGAAAGAAGATGAGAAGAAACAACAGCAGAAAATGAAGACTCCTCAAATTTGGTGATAAACACTAATCTACATATTCAGGAGTCCCAGCACATTCTGAGTAGGATAAATCCAAAGGGATTCACATCTAGACAAATCATAATCAAACTGTCAAAACTCAAAGACAAAGAGAGAATCTTGAAAGAAGTGAAAGAGAAACAATTCATCATGTTCGAAGGGTCCTCAATAAGATTACGACAGTAGTTGGAAACATAATATTCCAATTTCAATAACGAACAGAACATTTATGCAGAAGATTGACAAGCAAATAGAAGACTAGAACAACACTGTAAAGCAACCAGACCTAATAGATATCTATAAAACTCTCCGCCCAATAGCACCAGAATACACATTCTCAGATGCACATGGAGCATTCTTGGAGATAGTCCACATGCTGGACCATAAGAGAAGTCTCATTAAATTTAAAAGGATCAATATCATAAAAAGTTTTTTTTCCTCCAATCACAATGGAAAAGAAAAATCAATAATAGAAGGAAATTTGGTACTTTCAAAAATATTTGGATATAAAACAAACTCCTTAATTATCAGTTTAAAGAAATCACAAGGGCAATTAGAAAATACTTTGAAATGAATCAAAACTAAAATTCATAACAAAAGTTATAGGACCCAACTAAAATAGTGTTTAGAGGGAAATTTACAGTTTTAGGCATCTATTATTTTTTAAAAAGATATCCCATCAATAACTTAACATTCTACCTAAGAAAAGGAGCAAAGAACAATCTAAACACAAATTAACTAAAAGCAAGGAAATAATAAAGATCAGAGGGGAAACATGTGAAGCAGAAAATATAAAATAGAGAAGATAAACCAAAAGTTGGTCTTTGGAAAGGTAAATACAATTAATAAAACTGTCATTAGTCTTATCAAACAAAAAATTATTATCAAAGTTAACAATGGAAGAAAGGAAATTCATAAATAGTAAATAAAAAAGACTATAAGAGAATACTGTTAATCAGTATTCTCCAGACAAACAGGATCTAGATAGACAGACAGACAGACAGACAGTAAGCAAGCATGAGCTCATGTACACCAATGATGTATTTCTGGTCCAAATTCCAGCAGGTTCATGATCTAGATATAGCTGATGCTTCAGTTCAAGTCTGAAGGCAGGAAAAGACTGATGTCACAATTCAAGGCACCCAGACAGGAGTTCATTGTTACTCAGCCTTTTTGTTCTATTTAGGCTTTAAATTGGTTAGTGATAAAGGAAAAAACAAAAAACAAAACCTTCCTACAGAAACCTAATGGAAGAAACAGAATGGAACAGAATGGAAGAAAATATTTGCAAACAGAAAAACAGAATAGAAGAAAATATTTGCAAACCATATATCTAATAATGGGTTAATATCTAAAATATATAAGGAACTCCTACAACTCAAAAGTCAAAATACGAACAATCCAAATGAAAGTGGGTAGAGTAACTAAATAGATGTTTTTTTCAAAGAAGACAATGGACAAAGCAGTATCAAAATCACAGCAGAAATAGAAAAACTCATTGGAAAATTCATATGAAACCTCAAGGGACCCCACATAGCTAAAACAATTATGAAAAAGAACAAAACAGGAGGACTCCCACTTCATGATTTCAAAATTTATCAGAGGGGGAGATGAACCATGAGAGACTGTGGACTCCCGGAACCAAACTGAGGATTTCAGAGGGGAAAGGGTTGGGGGTTGGGTGAGCCCGGTGATGGGTATTAAGGAGGGCACATATTGCAATGAGCACTGAGTGTGATACACAAACAATGAATCACAGAATGCTACATCAAAAACTAATGAACTATTGGGGCGCCTGGGTGGCTCAGTGGATTTAAAGCCTCTGCCTTCAACTCAGGTCATGATCTCAGGGTCCTGGGATGGAGCCCCACATTGGGCTCTCTGCTCAGCAGGGAACCTGCTTCCCCCTCTCTCTGCCTGCCTCTGCCTACTTGTGATCTCTTTCTCTCTCTCTCTCTGTCAAATAAATAAATAAAATCTAAAAAAAAAAAACACTAATGAACTACTATATGGTGACTAACATAACATAAAAAAATAAAAAATAAATTAAAAAAAGATTTGAAAAATCAATTTAGTACAAAGGTCTAGTAATCAAAACAATGTGGAACTAGCATAAAAGCAGACATATAGACCAAAAAGTAGAGTAGAGAACCCAGGAACCAATTCTCACAAACATGGTCAAAAGATTTTTGATAAAGGAACCATGACCATTCAATGAAGAAAGGACAGTTCTTTCAACAAATGGCGCTGGAAAAAGTGGATATCCATGTGCAAAATTTTGAAGTGGACCTCTAATAAAATAAAATATACATATATTTCAATTACCTAAGTCTTGATTGGCTAAGCTTCTGGATTATCGCAGATAAAAATCATTTTAAGAGGCAAAGAATAAAGGATCCATATGGCATTCTTACACTCATCTAAGGATGTTCTTCAGTATTGATATCCTGCTAATGGTACCTTCAACACTAACCCTCTACGCACTCTTCTTAGTACCATCTTCAAAATACTAGTGCACAGCTCTAAAGAAGCTAGAAGAGTAATGAAAATGCTACATTGTAGAGGCTCAACAACTGGAACAAGACATATCTGAGTATGAGCTTCACTTGTACGCTTTCCTTTGAATTGGGACCTGGGGAACTCCCTGTTCAGCTCCTGTTATTATCTTGGCTGACAGAATTTGCCGATTACTATATATTGCAATTTGGTCCTGCCACCCCCCAATACTAAATAGGGTAGAAACAATAGTGTGAAAGGAAATAGAAAATCCAGATTAAAATGGGAGAAGAGGCTAGAGGAAGTAGATTTCAGGAAATTAACAGCCATCATTTTTATGAATTTTGTCAAAACAATGAAAGAACCAACTCTAGCGTCATAGCTGGAAGAGCTTTCCCAAACCATTTTTTTTCTCCTAAAATGATGGGAAAATATATTTCACTTAAAAATGAGCAACAGAGAGATCATGTGATAATTGTCTTTCTCTAACTTAATTCGCTTAGCATAATACCCTCCAGTTCCATCCACGTCGTTGCAAATGGCCAGATTTCGTTTCTCTTGATGGCTGTATAGTATTCCATTGTACATGTATCATGTGTCTGTTGGCCATTTGGATGTCTTTGCAGAAATTATCACATGATCTCTCTGATATGAAGAATTTAAGAGGCAAGGAGGGAGTTTAGGGGGGTGGGGGAGAGAAATGAAACAGGAAGGGATGGGGAGGGAGACAAACCATAAGAGACTCCTAGACTCACGAAACGAACTGAGGGTGGCTGGGAAGCGGGCGGGCGGGGGGGTAGGGATAGGGTGGCTGGGTTGTGGACATTGGGGGGGAGGGTATGTGCTGTTAAGTGCTGTGAAATGTGTAAGCCTGACGATTCACAGACATGTACCTGGGGCAAATAATACATTATATGTTAATAAAAATTAATTTAAAAAAATAAAATAAAATATACTGTAAATCATTTAAAACACACACATTAAAAAAAATGAGCAACAGAAGAGGATCATGGGAAACAATCCTTAAAAAGTTAATTATCAAAAAATAAATTAAGAAAACATGTTTTTAGGCAAAGTACACATGGAAGTATATCTACTAAACTAATAAAAACTGCAACCTGGTTGTTAAGAGAGTAGAACATAAACATTCTCATCACACACAAAAAATTTTAACTATGTGTGGTGATGGGTGTTAACTAAACTTGTTGGAATCATTTTGTAATATATAGACACACATATAAAAGCATTCTGTTGTACACCTAAAACTAACACAATGTTATCTATATCTCAATAAAAAAATTAGTTTCCAAAAAAACCCCTAGTATTTCAGACCAGTGGGAAAGAAAGAGAAATATAAACTTTGAGAAAACAACGTAAATCAAAAGTTCAAAACACTCAAGAATGAGGTGATTGGAAGAAAACAGAGATTTGGAAGGGAAGCAGGCAGAGTTAAGGAAATAGAGATCAAAGGAAAAATTATTTTATGACTACATATTAAGTTAGAGGGATTACACAAGAAAATAATATAACAAATAATCCCTTAAGAGGAAAAGAAATTGGATAAAGGATACATTTTTTTAAAAAAGAAAAGAAATTAAGGGATTAAAAATAAAGAGTCGAAAGAAAGCAGTAGGGAAGCTAGACAAAGAAGATCCAACTTAATTATAACAGCAACCTCCAAAGACTGCTATCTAAAGCAATAGAATGGAACCAGTGCTTAATATAATTCAAGAAAACTTTCTGGAAGTGAAACTATATATTAAATGGCCACTCTGCATGCCGGAGTAAAGCTAACCCAAAGTAGCAACCCCCAGTACCTATTCTCAAAAAACTACTAGACTTCAAAGAAAAAACACACAAATCCTTTGGGCACCCAGCAAAGCCAGAGTATCATTTATAATGGAAAGGAAATGACCCATATTCTTATGAGGCTTTTCAAGAACAACTCTTTATATTACCAGATTAAGGAGTAACGTATTTAAGATGCTTCAGGAAAGAACATTTTGGCCACAGATTTTTTTTTTTTAAGATTTTATTTATTTATTTGACAGAGAGAGAGAGGGATCACCAGTAGGCAGAGAGGCAGGCAGAGAGAGAGGGGGAAGCAGGCTCCCTGCTGAGCAGAGAGCCTGACTTGGGGCTGGATCCCAGGACCATGAGATCATGACCTGAGCTGAAGGCAGAGGCTTTAACCCACTGAGCCACCCAGGTGCCCCCACAGATTTTTTTTTTATATCCAGTCAAACTAACCTTCATGTGTAAAGACATAGACTGGCTACTAAAACATGCAGGAACTCCAGAAATATTATTCCATGATACCCTCCTACAAAATCTGCTAGAGAACAAGCTTCATACCAACAATTGACTTAATTCATACAATTCATTCCAACCATTGACTTAAAAAGCCTAATGACTTTGCTCTGTGTGTAGGAAGTAAAGAAATCCACAGTTCAGGCATGTCCTTCAAGATAGGAAGGCTCTCTTGCTGCTTTGATTGTAGGTTTTCCCCAGTTTTATCCACTTAAAAGACTTCTGAGAACCCCCACCACCGCCATTCTCCATTCTTGAAATGAATTAGAAGGGATCCGGATTGGCTCACAAAGTCATATTCCTCCATTATTCTTTCTCTCACCTTCATAAATTCATTACTCGCAGTAAGCATGTGCAGACAACTGTTTGTTAAGTTGCTGTCTGCCAGGAGAAATAAAAATACTTCTGAAATAAATGTAATAAATGTAATTTAATAATAATATGTAAATTTATTTTTATATAAATGTATATTTATATATATACAATAATACATTTATATAAATGTATATTTATATATATACAAATAAATGTAATTTAATAAAAAATAAATGTAAAGTATGATGTGAAAATTTGCCAGATTTAAAAAGATGAATGTGAATTATTTACCATTCAATAAATGAAAAAACCCTCTCTCCCCACTGGGCGTGTCATCCTGCTGCCCAATAAACAATTTTGCAGCCTCAATTTCATACTTCAGCATTTGAAAGCTTGAGCACGTCTGGCTCAATATGCCTTTTGAGGGGCAAAAAAATATAGAGAGATAATAAATAAATCCATAGGAGTCAGAGAAAAAATACCATCCACTTGGAAAGAATATCCAAAATTAAGAACATTTCCCATCTTGCTAAGTCTGGGAACTATTACTCGAACTAACTTCTAGGAAGATGTGTTAAATGTCAGGGTGCCCATGTGCTGAGGCAGTTTAGGCTTTTTTTTTTTTTTTTTTGGTATTACTTGAGAATTCTCATTTCCATATACAGCAAGTCAGGGAAATAAACCCAGCGTTGATTGATTTTTCCAGGAAAGAATGTGCAATATGGTGTAAGCTCATTTCTTGTTTTTCTTTTCCTGGATGGAATGGTTCTGAGAAAGCCACAATGAGCTAGAGAGAATTTGGGGAGTTGCTTTGCAATTCCCCTGTGCGAGCCTCGGGGCTCATCAACATGGAGAGTGTCCTTGCAGCCTCCTACCAGTGCTCTTTGAGAGCCAAGGTGTTCCTTTCAGTCTCTTCAGTGTTCACTCCTTCCACTGAAAATTTAACCGATAAGCTTTCTCCAGTGAATTGCCACCTAGCTCGCTGAGATCAAGATTGAAAACTACGAAAATGGTATTGCATCTTGAACTTAATATGCCCGAAACAGAACTATTGATTTCTACCCCTTTCAAACCTGTTCCTCCCCCAGTTTTCTCCATCTCGGTAAATGTCACTACAAAGCGTCTAATTGCTTCAACTAAAAACCCAAGGGATGTCCTTATTTCCTCCCTTGCACCTCCAACATCCAGCCCATTGTGGAGTCTCATTGGCACCAATTCCCAAATATCCCTGGCGTCCGTCTCCTTCTCCCTATGCCCACAACTACTGTCGAGTCCAAGCTGTTACTTTGTCTGCAGTAGCCTCCTATCCTAACTAGTCTTCTTGATTCTACAATGCCCCACTGTGATACCCTCTCCTGAGCTTCTAGATGGGTCTCAGCAGCCGGTAGCATTTTACTACACAAACCCATCTCCCCAGAAGCATCACTGTATCCCCAGATCCTCAAAGGCTGCCTGGCATATAGTAGGAACTCAATAAATATTTGTTTCATGAAGAAACGTATTTCAGGATTGCATTTACTGGGCGGCACATGAGTTTCTTAATACTTGCCCACCCCTCTTCCATAAGCACTTTTTTTCAACACCCCATTACATGCTTGGTGTAATGCCGGGAGGTAGCGACATAAAGGCGAAAATCTTACCTTTGCATACCTCGTACTCGGGGATTGCCGACCGGGGGTCCTCAGGAGATTATGATTGATATCGAATGTTCGATTTACTGTGCCCGGATGAGATTACCGCAGGGAATATTGAATATTTTGACAGTCTGCTCTATCACGATGGGGGGAGAGACTATTCACGTATTTAAAGCACAGAATCACAGTGAAAGAAAATGTCGGGTCACTAATAATAATATACCAGTGTGTTATTGTAGTTGATATAATGGTTAAGAAAATAGACTCAGCACAGACCTTTCCCTCTTGGCGAGCCACTGTGACAGCCAAGCAGCTGGTGGCCTAGAGACAGTCCCACTCACTAGGGTACCATCGGTCAGCTACGATGGCACTGACTCGGTCCGAACGGCTGACTCTGGGGCAGCTTCCTGCTGTTGGAGATCTGAGACCTTGATGTACCTGTGCAGCGGGCTGTGTCGGGCAAAGATCTGTACCAGGTTACAGCCGTGATGTGGAATCAAGGCATTTCACCGAATATTCCTGCCCACAAGTATGAACACCTACAGCGTGCCAGATACTCCGCAAGCACTGGGTGCCACCTGGGTGCCACCCAGGCACCCCAGGAAAAGTAAACTCTTAATGCCCTTCCCTTATTTCACCCTTCCCCCCATCTCGCTCCCGCCTGGTAACCATCTATTTGTTCTCTATGGTTAAGAGTCCGTCTCTCTATTTTTCTTTGTTTTGTTTCTTAAATTTCACATATGAGCGAAATCATGTGGTATTTATTTTTCTTTGGCTTATTTCACTTAGCATACTAGTCTCTAACTCCATCCCTGTTGTTACAAATGGCAAGATTTCATTCTTTTTACTGGTGAATAATATTATATATAATATTATATATACTTATATATACATATATATTATATATAATATATATTAAATATATATTTATATAAATTTATATATGTATTTATAAATATATGTATTTATATGTATCCCCAAAAGTACTAATTTAAAGGGATACATGCACCCCTATGTTTATTGCAGCATTATTTACAATAGCCAAACTATGGAAGCAACCCAAGTGTCCATGACTAAATGAATGTATAAAGAAGATGTGAGGGGCACCTGAGTGGCTCAGTGGGTTAAAGCCTCTCTGCCTTCCGCTCAGGTCATGATCTCAGGGTCCTGGGATCGAGCCCCGCCTCGGGCTCTCTGCTCTGCGGCGAGCCTGCTTCCCCCTCTCCCTCTGCCTGCCTCTCTGCCTACTTGTGATCTCTCTCTCTGTGTGTCAAGTAAATAAATAAAATCTTAAAGAAAAAAAAGAATTAGTACATTTGTATTCTTTGGGTAAATACACAGTAGTGTGACTGCTGGATCATAGGGTAGTTCTATTCTTAATTTTTTGAGGAACCTTCATACAGCCTTCCACAGTGGCTGCACCAGTTTGCATTCCTACCAGCCAGTCAAGAAGGCTCCTTTTTCTCCAGATCTTTGCCAACACTTCTTGTTTCTTGTGTTTTTTATTTTAGCTATTCTGACAAGTGTGAGGTGATAGCTCACTGTGGTTTTGATTTGCCTTTCCCTGATGATAAGTGATGTTGAGCATCTTTTGATGTGCCTAGTGGCCGGCCGTCTGGATATCTTCTTTGAACGGATGTTTGTTCATGTGTTCTCATTTTCAAACTGGAATATTTGTTTTGGGGATGTCGAGTTTTGCCAGTTCTTTATATATTTTGGATGCTGACCCTTTACCGGATATGTCATTTGCAAGCATCTTCTCCCATTCTGTAGGTCACCTTTTTGTTTTGTTGGTTGTTTCCTTTGCTGTGCAAAAGCTTTTAATTTTGGTGTAGTCCCAATAGATTATTTTGCTTTTGTTTCCCTTGCCTCAGGAGACACATCTGGAAAAGTGTTATCATGGCCGATGTCAGAGAAATTACTGCCTGTGTTCTCTTCTAGGATATTTATGATTTCAGGTCTCACATTTTGGTGCTTAATCCATTTTGAGCTTATTTTTGTGTATGGCGTGAGAAAGTGGTCCGGTTTCATTCTTTTTATGTGGCTGTCTAGTTTTCCCAGTAGGATTTGTTGAAGAGATTGTCTTTTTCCCATTGTATACTCTTGCCCCCTTTGTTAAAGACTGATTATATTATTGTGGGTTTGTTTCTGGGCTTTCTATTCTGTTCCACTGGCTTATGTGTCCATTTTTGTACCTGTACCATACTATTTTGATTACTATAGCTTTGTCGTATATCTTGAAATCTGGGTTTGTTATACCTCCAGTTTTTATTTTTTCTTTTCTTTTTTCTTTCCTTTCCTTTCCTTTTCCCGTTTCTTTTCTTTACCTTCCCTTCCCTTCCCTTCCCTTTCCCTTCCCTTTCCCTTTCCCTTTCGCTTTCCCTTTCCCTTTCCCTTTCCTTTCCCTTCCCTTCCCTTCCCTTCCCTTCCAGTAGGCTCCATGCTGAGCAGGGCTAACACTCAATGTGGAGCCTGAATTCACAACCCCAAGTTCAAGACCTGGGCAGAGAACAAGTCGGATGCTTAACTGACTGAGCCACCCAAGTACCCTTGTTTTTCTTTTTCAAGAATGCTTTGGCTATTTGGGGTCCTGTGTGGTTTCATACAAATTTTTTTTCTAGTTCTGTGAAAAATGTTGTTGGTATTTTGCTAGGGATTGCATTAAACCTATAGATTGCTTTGGGTATTTATTTAATCTTTACAAAATCTCCATGAAATTCTTATTACTGTCATCCCCATTTTAAATATTTGGGACACCGAGATACAGGGAGATGAAGTAACCAGTCCCAGGTGACACCTCTCCTAAGTGGAGGTGTCTTGTTCCAGACCACCAGCATCCCCATCTGGCTCAGTCCCCCAGCTCTGCCCTGAAAATCCCAGCCCTGCACTCACCCTGGCTCTGGGCTTCCTTGTCTGGAAGTTGAACTTTTTGACCTGGTATTCTTATAACTTTTTCCTCTGCTGGTTGCTTTTAGTAACGTCTCACCCTTCTTGCCAAGAGTCTGAACTAACTCTCTGATTTGTATATGACAATCCTCTTCCACCCCTAGTTCCAAGTTTCACTGACAACAACTACCCGTGGGCTCTGAAGACTCGCCAAAGGGGCTGGTTGTTTTCCACTCAGTCATTCAACAAAAATCTGGGATGCTGGGTCCCGACAATGTATCTTAGATAATGCATTCATATAGAAAATATCAGCTCTACAGTCATGGACAAGTATTTTCAGTCTCTGCAAATAAGTTGCAATATAAATGCAAGACTGTCTCCTTCTCCAATAACTTAAATTGCCAAAGGGATACCGCTCCCAGGACAGCGGAGGTGAGAGCAGCCCTGTTAACAGATAGCACTCTTTACAATGCAGGCCAGTTGGGGGGAAATTGTGATTGTTCTTCTCAAATTTTAACACTCTTCTACCCTATTGCCCTCCAGTCTTTTTAACGAGGTGATATGTGTATATGTGCAGGCACTTGTCTGTGTTTTCTTTTTCCATTTAAAGGAAATGGCTATGTACAATTGTATTTGTGATAAATAGGAAAGCCAGTCGGCCAGTGATTAAGGGCTCCACAATGAGTCATAAATATTACATTTCTCATGAAACATTTGGCACTCGGCAATGTTGTTTCCCAGATAACGTGCACATTACCCAAGGTCTTAACAACATATGAGCCGTAGGTTAAGACCGCAGGAACAGTTGATCCCTCAGTCCTCCCAGATTACATCCTCCTATCTTCCAAGGGACAAGCACTCAGAGCGCCCCTCTCCCCTGTATTATATCTAGCTGACAGTCTCACAAGAGTGGGGTGTGGTTCACCTGTCATTTCCCTGCTGCCTGCACCTTGCTGTCCTTGTGATCCAGCCCTACTCTAGCCATTGCTCTGACCTGTTTTCTAATTGCTTGGCTCCTAGTGCTTCCTCGACTCTTCTGGGGCTCCTTAACATGGAATCACTGACCTAACCTTTGTCCCCGTGCCCTTGCAACGTGTCCTCTCACTGCTGTTGCCACCTGGAGTCCTGCCTGGCTGTGAATCTCCATCACCAAAGGTCACCTGTCATGATCCTTCCCGAGGCCAAAACCCTGCCGGGCTGCCCATGTGGTATCCCTGATCTGTCTTTCACCTCTGCAACTCATGTCGCAGCTGTCAGGGAAAACTGTTTACTGCCTCCTGGGCCCCTGTTTGGAAAGTAAGGGTGTGTGTTTGCGGGCCTTGTTCTTTCAGAACAGTTACTTGAGCACATTGATGTTGAATTCTAGCTGTTTTATTTTACAACCTTACTTTACATTAGAGACTTAGGACCCCTAAGGTGCTGGGACAAGGTGGGTCAAATACAACATCGCACCATACCTTGCATGGTACTCTCCTTAGCTTATGCCCTGTTGCTGAGTCTGGTGCAGCCTGTAATCCCCCACCTGTTCACCTTCTCCAAAGCATCCAGCACACCTGTCTATGTTTAAACTCTAATCGCAGAGTATCCAAATATTTTCCAACACCCTAGGGAGATTTTATCACAGCATTTGACATGAGGTCACCCTCCTTTGCCAACTTGTGACTGGGCAAATTAAAAATGCACAGGATAAAAAAATGGTTTTGATGGTAGGGAAAGTGAAGCTGGATATGCAGTGGGGTAGCCAGTGCTGAGAGGCCAGACAAGAAGGGAACTCAGTACTCACTGCAGCAGGCCAGGGAGGATATTGGATGAAACACCTGGGCTGGAAGGGAAAGCAAATGTAGAACTGAAGGGCCAGGCCTTAGTAGGTCAGAATCTTAGAAAGCCAAAGGGAAATACGGCTCAAGGGCAGAGCAAAATGGAGGTCCAAGGCCAACTCACATGGTTGGCGTGCAGGATATATCCTAAAAGACAAGAAAAGGGTCGCCTGGGTGGCTCAGTGGGTTAAAGTCTCTGCCTTCGGCTCAGGTCGTGATCTCAGGGTCCTGGGATTGAGCCCCACATCAGGCTCTCTGCTCAGCAGGAAGCCTGCTTCCCCCTCTCTCTCTGCCTGCCTCTCTGCCTACTTGTGATCTCTCTCTCTCTCTGTCAAATAAATAAATAAAATCTTTTAAAAAATTTATTAAAAGACAAGAAAATCTTCACACAATGACAATAGCAACAGAATGAGAGAAACAGCAATAGTAGCATCAGGAAAGGGTCTGGGGACCAAGGCAGCCGACTTTCTCAGACCAAACTGTCTCTGTTCTCTTGCTCGGTTGAAAGCTATCTCAAGGAAATCTGGTCTGAAGACCTGAGGGGAACGATATCAGCAAATAGCAAGGGGCAGGATAAAGGCAGTTATTTAGGAGGTAATTCCTTTCAAAGATGCATGGCATCAAGGAAGATAGGTGTGTGTGTGTGTGTGTGTTTGTGTGTGTGTGTGTGTGTGTGTGTGTGTGTGTGACAGAAACCCCACAAGCTGGTGAACGGGTGAGGTTCAGGAAATTCCTAAATCCTGGGACTCCCTAAGCTCTTCCTGAATCTGTACATCCAAATGGAAAATATACATGTGACCACTGTCATTATCTGTTGGTGGTGGACAGAGTAGATATAATTTTTCTCTGGTTTGCCTCCATAAAATTCCAAAATTGAAAATCCCTAAATAGACAGACCTCTTCATGAACAAAAGCCGAGTGTGGATGGACAAAAGCCTTGCCTGGAAAATGAGTGATTTGAGTACTTGGATCTTTCTTTCCTTTCTAAAGGCACCATTGTTCAACCTTTGCGCATCAATTAAATTCAGCAAGCATTTACTGAGGGCTTGTGCTGAGCCAGGCACTGTGCTAAGCAGCAGGGGAGAGAAGGAAAAATAGGTCAATCCCTACTTTCAAAGAGCATCCAATGGAGTAAGGGAATCAGCCAAGTAGTTGTTTTGCAAATAATTATGTCTTCCATAGTACAGGTACCCAAATAGGATGTAAGAGTCTTAAAGGATGATTTGGTTTGCCAATTTGAGAAAATGTTAGAGAAAGCATTTGAAACAATACATGAGAAATGCATAGAACAGGGGCACCTGGGTGGCTCAGTGTGTTAAAGCCTCTGCCTTCAGCTCAGGACATGATCTCAGGGTTCTGGGATCGAGCCCCGCATCGGGCTCTTTGCTCAGCAGGAAGCCTGCTTCCCTCTCTCTGCCTGCCTCTCTGCCTACTTGTGATATCTCTCTCTCTGTCAAATTAATATAACAAATATAATATAATATAATATAATATAATATAATATAATATAAATGCTTAGAACAGAGACTTTGGGATAAAGATGGCTGATTGATTACATGCACTCAGTTTCACTCTCTCCTAAAACTTAAAATTGCACGGAAGAGATTTTTTAGGCATACACCCACAAGAACAAAAGAGAATGGGGGAGGAGACATCACTCACAGAACTTTGGAATCTGGAAAGCAGATAAGTACAGCCAAGAATGCTAAATCTTAAGCTGGAAGTGGGGAAGCTGAAAGAAAACTGATTTCTTCCATGAGACCTACTGAAAGTCTGGAACTGATTGCCCCACCTACCTATGGAACTAGGCATGGTTGGTGGTACAAAAAGCCAGAGAAAAGCTTGTATAAGGGAGAGCCTCTGATCCCTTCCCCCACTCCATACAGTCAAGCACTAACCCTCTCCCATCCTCTTCCTAGTAAGCATCAACCAGAAAGTTTCTAACTGGGAGATACCACGCATAGTCAGGGGTGAAGGAACAGAAGAGAAACAGGAGAAATAAATGATTATTGACACACTGAATGTTGAAAAACCCAACCATCTTCTTTCGGTTAATTTCAAGAAAGTTATCAGGTAGGTCGAGTCAATCCTACAGGATGCTAGAGCATTTCTCTGTGAAATCTGGCCCAAAGGAAAAACCTGGAGAAAATAATATGGTATCTCTCTGGCCATATTCCCCAGACAGGAAGGTCCACACTCTATTAGCCTCACATCCATGCAAAGAGAGTCCAGCAAGCTTGATAATGCCTCAGTCTGTCAGTATGAACACTCCCGGCTCTATGCCCAAGAAAAATGAAAGCACATATCCTCATAAATGCTAGTACATGGATGTTGATAGCAACCTTATTCATAATAACCAAGAAGTGGAAACCACCCAAATATCTATCAACTAATGAATGGATACATAAGATGTGGTATATCCCTACACTGGAATATTGTTCAACAATAGACAAGAATGCAGTAGTGACACAGGCTACAACATAAATGAACCTCGAAGACATTATGCAGAGTGAGAGAAGCCAGTCACAAAAGGCTACATATTATGTAATTCAATGTACAGGAAATGTCCATAATAGGTACATT
>CM053615.1:12650689-12711139 GCA_028646535.1 Procyon lotor
CTTCAAATTAAAGCCATCCTGTTGAGCTATGGAAAGAATTGAGAAAAATCAAAGCATTGTAGTTTTGTACACTTTTGCAATTGCATTATTTTTTTGATAAAATACTTTTATTTAATCATGAGTTTTAAATAGACCTCCACCAAAACCCTGGAGCGACAGATTTTGCTTATTCAGGTTATGGGAATTCTCTGCCATATAACTTGTTTAAGAAGGCTGACTTTTATTTTCTACCCATCAGCCATAAAAGACCTATTTTCCATCAGAAAAAGGGGGGTCCTGTTTTTTAGTTGCAATAAGCATAGAATTAAGGTCTTTACAGAATGTTTTTTAATACACAAAGAATAATAGACCACATCTTACAGAATACATTACCAAAATTATTCAAGATTAAAACATTAAAGACCCAATGTAATTAATACATTTATAATAAGTTTTTAAGATAATAAATCAATATCCTATTACTGATTTTCTACTTAGCGAGAATACAAAATACTGCTAAAATTGTATTATTTATGAAGCAAGAAGTCTTATAAAAAGGCATAAAATTTAGTGAATATATTTTGCTGCTTGGCTTTTAGGAGTGATTAAATAAGAATTAAATTTTTAAAATTAGAAATAGGGGCACCTGGGTGACTCAGTGGGTTAAAACCTCTGCCTTCGGCCCAGGTCATGATCTCAGGGTCCTGGGATGGAGCCCTGCATCGGGCTCTCTGCTCAGCCAGGAGCCTGCTTCCCCCTCACTCTCTGCCTCCCCCTCTGCCTACTTGTGATCTCTCTCTCTCTCTCTGTCAAATAAATAAATAAAATCTTTTAAAAAATAAAAAAATAAATAAAAATTAGAAATATAATACAATTTATTTATTAGGCACTACAATCAAACTTATGTACTTAATGAAAGACGGTATATTGCTAAAAATTGATGTTTGGCTAGCATATACTTTTTGTTAACAGGAAATGGAAATACTAAGTATTTTGGAGAGTAGAGTAAAATAAAGATTTACTATATTCGAAGTAAACATTTCAAAACACACTCTGATAAAACAGTAATTACTACTAAAATAACACCTCGCAAGTTTAAAGAAATTACTTAAAACTTTCATTCAAGTTGTACCCACTGTATCTTGAAAATTTGTATAGTATTAGGGAATATTTGTTGTACTGAAGAAAATCAATAACACCAATCTGTCCTGCCTCAGCCATTGGAAGGTGCTTGTTGTTTTCAGCTCATTATATGTTGTAAGGATAAGTATGGAGAAGAGTCGAAACAAATTTGATTTTAATGTTTTTTAAGCTGTTTTCAATGTTCAGTACTTTCCACCACTTTGCTTTGCTCTTATGGGACCTTCCCTCAGAGCTACTCAGGCTTCCAAGAACAAGCTTCACCGAGAAGAGCAATATGTGTAAGACAGGATGTCCTCCCAGGCAGATGCCTTGGTTGTTAGTAAAGAGAGCCTCCTCCTTTACTTGGTACTCTTGAGGTTCCCACACCAAGGAATTTTTATGAATGGATGAGAAGAAATGCTTTTGTGTCAAATGGGAGAAGAGTTTTTGGGAATGCAGATGCAATTTCAGCTACTGAAATTTTAGGAACTTGAAGGTCTAAAGCTGAAAATCTGAAAATGCACAGCCTTGAAAATGCACCCAATTTGAGGTCCATTGGGCTCCTCCAGTTTCCCTTTGTGATATCTAAGTTCAGATAACGGTTCCCTGTGTAGCTTTGGCTGTTTGTATGGCACGTGACACACAGGGATCCCCTTATTTCTTAACTTACCCGAGGTTTCCTCCAAGAACTCTTTCTTCAGAGGACCTCTTGAAGGCTTAATTCTGAAAGTGGCAGTGAGCAGTGATGGCTTTCAGACTTGGTCTAATCAGTCTTCAGAGGCCTGCGCTAGTCGTCTCTGCTAAGGTACAGGAAAGGGTAGGGCCTTTCAAGCTCCTCTGGTACGGTCACTTCCTGATTAGCGCAGGAGCTGAAAAATGACCCATTGTGAAGTGCCAGGATCACACTTCCTGTGTAACACAATTAGCAAGTCCTCCAAGGAGGTCATTGTGATGTCCTAACCCCATCTTGATCACTGTTCTGTGGACTTCATTTACAACTTCAGAAAACACATATTAAAGATGTTAGTATAGGTAGTTAAAATTATTTTGCAACCTTAATCAGAATTTTCAAACAACCAGAAATTTAATATATTTTTTTATGTCTTCAACTTTAAAAAGGAACATTTAGCATTGTTTCCGTTCATTCATTCAACACATATTTAGTAAATACTTGTGTACCAGGCATTCATTAGTAAGGCATATGGATGCAAAGGTGAAAAGAAGATAGGATTGTAAATGATAGAAATGAAAAACAGATTAATGGTTGCCAGGGAACAGGGATGGGGGTGGGGTGCATGCCACCATAAAAGGGTAGCACAAGGGATTTCTGTGGTAATAGAACAGTTCTGCCTCCAAAGATATTTATAAAACAAAGGTTGGCAAGTTTTTTTCTGTAAAGGGCCAGATAGTAAATATTTTAAGGAAGTTATATTTAGACAAACAATATTAGAAACTGAAATTGTTTGTTTAAGAAAATCTGAAGAACTTTATAGCTATGGACAGAACCTTTAGCTCTGAATCTACCATTCTAGAATTGGAACTGGGGGCCCTGGTAACAGAGCAAAGTAGTATACAGGTCTGTGAGAAATGTGAGAAAGGAGGAAGAGGAGAGAGAACGGAAAGAGTCCAACAGAAGTGAACTCTGAGTAGGCTGACACAGTAGGAAAAGGAGTGATTTACATTACGGATGGCAAACTATGGCTAATGGGGCAATCTGGCCCACTGCTTGCTTTTGTAAATAAAGTTTTATTGGAACACGGCCACATTCATTCATTGTGTATAGTCAATGGCTGTATTGGCACCACAACAGCAGACTTAAGTAGTTGTAACTAAGATCATATGATTCACAGAGCCTAAAATATGATCTGGTTCTTTTTAAAAAAAAGTGTGCTGACCCCTGTTTTACTTTGACCTTGGACCCTGTGGCTTTCAGACATTATATGTCATTATCATGTGATTATATGCCCTCTCAGATATCATAAGCATAATATGAGAGTTATATTGAGTTCACTCATCCAACAGAGTTTCCTGCAGCTGTTAACAAAGTTTTATATAAATTGAAATAGAGAACGTAAAAACTAATCAATATGATGGAATTAAAGAAAAGTAATTTGCAGAAGAATAAATGTAGCCAAAAACCATATAAAATACAAATCCTTTCATATACTTATAAAAGAAAATACATCTTTTTTATACTTACAGAATAGAGGCCGTTGATATGGGTGAAGCTATAGGCTATTATCACTTTCTGATTTTTATCTTTCTGCTTTATTTTGATTTTGTGCAGAGTGTGTTGTTTGGTGATCAGAGAAAAAGAGCTCCTGAGAAAATAAACAAATAACATAAAATAATGACAGTCTGAGGGGATCACTCAGAAGAGGTGAGCAAGGAAGCAGGGATCATAATAAGATAATTATAGACCCAGTGAAAATAAAGAAAAATGAATTTCAACAAATAAGATATGAGTCTTTAAAACATATTGATGTATCAAGAAATTGCTATACAATATGGGACCCGAGTAAAATTTGACAGCTTTATTTAATCATCAGTTTCTGAAATAAAAAGATTGCAGCTTATTTATTTTTCTTTTGTTTTAATGAACTAAGTTGGCTTCTAAGACAATATGTACATTTGATTTAAATAGTAACTTATTCTTTTGACAAAATTATTCTCTTCAGTACCTTGCTAAGCAGAGTTTCTTGAAATGCCCCTTATAGATTAAGGCTAATGTCAAGAGAATTATTTCTTAAACCACTGTTGACTTTTATGTGTGTTGCATTCATTTTCATTACCAATCGTTGCATTGTCTCTATAAGAAAAGTTGTTCTACTTTTTTATTTACCTATAAAGTTGACATAGACTTCAAAATTAGCTACCGAATTAGTGCTGTGAGTCAAAATTTCACTTGATTACATTGACGGTGGGCATCATCAATGGGGAGCTCACCATGTAATGACTGTAGATTTGGTCTAGCAAATTATAAACTTGCACATGTTTCCATGGTGATCAATTAAGAGAAAAAAGAACTGAATTGACCTGTAACATATATAGAAAGAGACTATTCTTTAAGAAAGTATATAGCTATTTAATCCAGGTAAATTTCTTGAGATCAAATTTTTTTAATTTATTTTCAGCCACACTCCAATATAGCTGTAAGATTGGTAAGCTATGAGCTTTAAAAATCAATACAGTCAAATATAGACATGTTAACCACTTAGAACTTCTTATAATTTAAAGAGAGACTGGCTAAGACTTAATATAACATTCTATATGAAGAAACATCGAAGAGAAAGAAAATTAAATGGCCAAGAAGTCAAATTATCTCTTCTAGTTACAACCTTAGGCAAAACACTTGATTTTCTGAAATTCAATTTCCTTATTTGAAAACACCTAAAGGATATATTCCTCATTTTTCCTCAACCGAGTGAGGGGCAAGGTAATAATATGTGTAGAAGCACCATACAAATGTCAGGCTCTCTTGACTTTCTGCATTGATCATGCTGAAAGGTATACAAAATAGAATCATACAATGGCAAATTCCCTACCTATTTTCCAAACTATAGAATAATAAAATTTTGGAGCTAGGAGCCATCTTGGATATCATATGGTGTTTTCTCTTCACTGTTTGAAAATACTCCTCCATTCTTTGCTTCCAAGTCACCACCATCCTGATTTTCCTCCTACTATTCCAATATTGTTCTTCTCAGGTTCCTTTGCCTGCACATCCTCTAGGGTCAGGCTTTTTAACATTAGAGTTCATCCCGACACCTCCCTGGCCCCTCTTCTCTTATGTTACACCCTTTTCCGAGTCCCATCACTTACTGTCATGGTTTCTGTCTCCATCTACATGCAAATGTTTTCTCAGATTATATCTCAAGGCCAGGCTTTTACCAGCACCGACCCAATTAGCCAATTGCTTGCCCAATTGGACATTGGGCAATGTCTATTGGACATTTCCAACAGTTCAATAGAACCTTTCCGAAACTGACCTTGTAGTCTCCCATCCCCACTGTTCTCCAGATTCAGCCCCTTCTGATGTGCTTATTTCAGCGCATTTCAAGCCAGGGTTACCAGTTGTACAAATCAGAACCTTGGGCGTCATCTTGGCGATTTCTCTCTCCATTACTTCCCATATCCAAGAATGCGCTTTCAGCCCCATCTACCTTGCCTTTAAAACCTATCTGGGATCTGTTTACTCCTCTCCATCTCTACCCACATGACTCTCCTCTTTTATCTGAACTACTATATGAGCTACCTAACTCCTCTCTTTTAACCAGTCTTCCCACTGCGTCCAAATTGATACTTGTAACCTATAATGATTCTCATGTCAAACCCCTCATTAAAATCCTCCCACAGCCCCTTTAGCTAAAGACAAAAATTCACCCCCATAGGTCCTACATCATCGGTCTCATCTGCCTGTGGAGTGCTCTAGTATTTCCTTTTCTCTCTGATAATCTGCCCTTCAGCCATTTGGCCTTCTTTTGAAATGCCAATCTTGGGACTCTGTGTGGCTCTATCGATTAAGCATCTGACTCTTGATTTCAGTTCAGGTAGTGATCTCAGAGTCCTGAGATTGAGCCCCACATTGGGGTCCATGCTGGGTGTAGAATCTGCTTAAGATTCACTGGCCCACTGCACTCTCTTTCTCTAGGAAGGAAGGAAGAAAAGAAGGAAGGAAGGAAGGAAGGGAGAGAGGGAGGGAGGAAGGAAGAAAGGATATATTGCTCTTCTCTTTCCAGCCTTTGGGCCTATGAATAGACCTTCTCTTTGCCTGGTACTGTTGTATCCCACCAATTCTCCCAGAAAACTCTTATTTAGTCAGCAGATGTAGACTGATTGTAATTTCCTAATGGAAGTCTTTCTAAAGCTACTAATTAGGTCATATTCTCTTTTACATGCTCTATTTGTCCTTTGGAGTACTCATTACAGGTTGTATTATATGTTTAGTGTATGTATATATAATATACATGCTTTCTGTTGTTTCATATCAGTAATTAATGGACTGGAAATATTATGCAGAACCATGTCTGATTTGTTATGTCCACTGTAAGCATAACGTGAGGTACTCTGGAAATGCTTCTTTAGTGAGTGAAAGAGCACTTAGTTCATAATTAATCCAAACTTCCCTGGCCATCTTTTGGATGGATGATCATTCCATGTATGGTTAAAAAATATCGGCATGGCAGGACATTTCATTTTTGAACACTAATAATCGGAGAGTTTTAAAAGTAATAAAACCTGTCTCCCCAATTTCTACCAAATAGTTGCAGTGCTTCCCAACAGGATAGGAATAAACAAGCTTGCTCTCTTCTTATCACTCTCCCTGAGATATTTGATAACATTTACTGTGAATTTTTTTTTTTTTTTAGATTAGATCTCCTTTATTTTTTAATGATTCTTTTTTGGACATGATTCCTGGGCTTCCCATGAATCATGATTGGCCTCATCTCTGAAGTGGTTAAGAAAATGGATTCCTGAGTCAGACTCATGTTTGAATCTTGGTGCTGCCCTTCACTAACTAAAGAAACTTTAGCAAATTTCACGACTTCTCTGTGTTTCCATTTCTTCACTTACAAATGGAAGTAATAATAGTATTCATTTCATAGGACTGCTAGGAGGAATAAATGAATGATTGTATGCAAAGCTCTTAGAATGGTGCCTGGTAAAGAATTAGCACTCTTCAGATACATAACAATCCATTGCTAACAATGTAGCAATAATAGCTACACACTATATAGTGTCATTTATGATTGTTAAAAAGCTGACTCAGGCTTCGATTGGGGAAGCAGATATGAGCTGTGAGATACAGAAATTAATATAAGACTTATATGATTGTGGGAGGAGCCAGGAAATAAAGGTCAAAAGGAGCTGTTGGTAAATTAGAGGAGTCACCATATCAATCTAAGAAGACCCAGATCCCCTGGGTCACCAAGAGGGAGCTGTGGAAACACGTAGGAAGGGTATGGTGGATCAACATGTCAGCCTCTGGTGATGGGCTGGAGCCACCACTACTCAGCAGGGTCAGTGGTCAGGAAGAAGAACGAAATGCAGAGCAGAAAACAAGAATGACCAGTCATCTCTAAGTCTCTCACCACATCTAACACCACAACCTTCAGAGAGCAATGGCTGCTCCTTGACTGGTAGCATCCAAATCTCCTAGAAGCACCTTTTTTGGCCAACTCTAACTCAAAACCATACGGTGAAGAGAATGCTGGAAAATGAGTTCTGTCATACTCCCGTTGACAATAAATGACACAGCACAGTCCATGGAATTGCTGTGGTTTTACAACTTCCCTCTTAAATCTCCACCAACAGTAGAACCCATGTAGGACACACCAGCAGAGCTGTAGATGGAACTCCTAGAGCCACCCAAATTTACATGTTTGGGGGGGGTCAGTCATGACACAGTTGTTTCATATTGAACTTTCCAACATTGAAAATCCATGGCTTTCTTTACATGAACTGCCATTGAAACAGAACTCTGAGACCCGCTATTTGTATATTTGCTTTTTTTCCTAATTTACTCTCATCCAAATTTCAGCATAGAAATGGGGAATCATGGTTCTACCTGTCCCAGTCGAAGTCATTTTGTATCTTGATTCTGAGATGTAGATATTAGCTTGCCGTCCTATATTTGTTTCGTATGAAAACTAATACACATATATTGCAGGATTGGGGAATGGAAGGAGGATGGCCCTGATTAGAACACATCTCTATAGCATTTCTTAAACCAATGTTCTACGGAACATTAATTCACCAGACTTTTAGGCCAAATACTATATGTAATATTTTCTTTTTCATACCTCCCTAAATAACTTAGGGAAGCAATGGATTTAACAATTCACCAGGGACTATTAAGTTAATGCATATTATAAAGCCCCCCATTCACCTGCTTTTCCTTGTTCTAGGGAACTGAGACTTTGGGCACCAAAGCAAGGGTATCATAACTCTTGGCATTTTCGTTAGCAACCAGGCATAATTTTTGTTCTCTCACTCTAACCAAACACATAGACACCTAACCTCTGGTTCAGTTTATCCACCAGAACATCTTGCTTGGGACCCACTTGATCTACTCTGATGTGTGTGTGTGTGTGTGTAAAGTATATATATATACATATATATGTGTATATATGTATATACATATATGATACATGGGTATATATATACATGGTGTGTGTGTATATATATATATGTATATATATATATTGCTGGAGCAAAGATTTATCCCTTCCTCCTCAGAAAACCTTGAACTTCTACATAAATTGGGCCATCTTCTCCCAGAATCAACTTTGTATACCAAGGACCTAGAGCAGTGTCAGTATTAGTCAAGTAAAGAAAATAAAAGCACCTTAGTACTTTAATTTATAAAATGAAGTGACCACTCACATAGCTATATTCTGAAGGAAAAGGTATATTCCTATGGCTTTCCTTCTCCACCAGTAGACAAAGGAGAGGCTAGGATTCTTGGTATCTCTCTCAATCCTATTTAATCTGTGCTTTGACAGTTGCCCACTTATTTACTTCCTAGGATTTCAAGGATCCTTAAGTGAAATAATCTATATTAAGTGGTTAGCATAAGTCTGTGGAAGGGAATAAGTGCTCCATAAAGGGGAGCTATTATCATGACTGATTATTTTAATCTTCCTAATTACCTTTAAGCATCGTAAGGACAGGGACTAAGTCTTATGGTTCTTTTTATCCTCCTAACAATTAGCACAGCATCTGGCTCATAGTTGCCTTAATAGGGATTTATTGAAGAAGTGAAGTTGCTTATTTCACAATTTTCATTTGCCCGTGTTTGCCCTTCTCTCCGTTCAGTCCCATTTGGCTAAAGAAATAATTGCAATTTGAAACAAACCTTTATCATCCTCAGTCCAAACTTCTCTGAAAAACCAACCCAGAGTATGCAAAAGAAGAGTTTGAAAATCCCTCATGGCTACTACCTTGGAAGACCAATTCCAAGACTCAGTGGGACAACTGCTTAGAAAACTAGTCTCTTTGTCTGCACTGTCACATCAACTTGAAGTTAGGGCCTTAATGGTTTCAGTGAATCCCATCAATTTCAGGTTCAACTTCAACCTTTTCCAAAGATGGCTGGTCCTGCCTAGGCTGCTTCTCCTCACTGTCGGATGATGCTTTGACAAGGAGAGATTCATCCTAAGTGGCATCTGATAGCAGTGAAGATCACAATCCCACTTTGGAGCCCAGAGCATGCCTACTGGCATCCAGTGCTGTTGTCAAGCAGGCAATATGGGAATTGGAATGACAGAAGAGAAGTTGGAGACTTTGAAGGAGGCTAGGGTGTCTCTTCAAGACCGTGCTGTTCAATAAAACTTTTTACAATAGAAATGCTCCCTGTCTATGCTGCCCAGCAGGGTAGCCACTACCCTCATGTGACAACTGAGCCTTTCAAATGTGACTGTCACAACAGAGGAATTGAACTTTTAATTTTATTCAGTATTGACTAACTTCGCTTTAAATTTAAATAGCCACAAGAGGCTGCGGCTACCAATTTGGACCTGGCAACACTGAGCCATAGGATACAGTCCTTCAGGGGATAAGTAAACCTTGCCCCTGCTTTATGCAAAGGCCTCTACTTCTTCTTAATCTGAAAAATGAAAGCGATGAAACTAATCTGTGATGTCACAAGATTTTTGAAGAGCAAATGAGATAACAAACGGGAAAAGTAAAATCCTCTGATAAAAATGATAAAAACAAAAAAGGGCACCTGGGTGGCTCAGTGAGTTAAGCCTCTGCCTTCAGCTCAGGTCATGGTCTCAGGGTCCTGGGATCAAGCCCCACATCGGGCTCCTTGCTCAGCAGGGAGCCTGCTTCCCCCCCACCCCTGCCTGCCTCTCTGCCTACTTGTGATCTCTCTATATATATCAAATAAATAAATAAAATCTGTCAAATAAATAAATTTTAAAAATGATAAAAAAATTTTGGTGGTGATAAAAATAAAACCCTCTGCCAATACAAGGCATAGATAGATCATATCTATCATATATCATAGATAGATAGGTGACAGCTACATAGGTAAAAGACATATACATAGGGAGAAAGCCTAAAAAGTGATTGTTATTTTACAAATGTGGACTCCCTGCTTCCTATAAGCCTTCTTTTACAGGGGGGAGTTCATGTTCTTCTGAAATGGCCCCTCTCGGCATGAAGCTGCAAGTTCTCCAAAATTAGAAAGAGAGGTAGTTTGTGTCATGTCGTTCGATATGAGATCTGATCACCCATTTCTGGGAATTAAGAAAGAACCCTTTCAAAACCTCACACAGCCATGTTAGGGGAGTGAGCAAGGGAAGGCAGAAGGGAGTGTGGTGTGCCCGGAGCCTGGCCTGGGGCTGGTGTGTGAGGTGCAGGTGTTTGAGCGCGAATGTGGGAAATCTGATGTGAAGCCTACATAGCAGAATGGGGGCGGGGTGGGGCAGAGAGTCAGGTGACCCCTCGGGAACACTAGAATACACGGGGACAAAAGCAGGAAATCTCATACCAGAAAATGAAGGGGTGCACTTCCATGTCAATGAGTACGTGTTATGGGCTTGGACTGTGTAAGTCAGAAAACAGAGAACTGTGTCCTACTGTCACCCCAACAGTCTGAGGGCAATTCAGACAATCTATGGCATTTCATCTAGAGCAGCTGACAAGTATGGTGGTGAAAAGGCACAGGTGACTACAGCGCACTCATTTCAAGTGCTGGTTTGAGATGAGATGTGCCACGGGTATAAAATGTATACCGGATCTCAAAGGCTTAGTACGAAATATAATGTAAAATACATCATTCATAGTTTCTAACATTGATTACATGTTGCAATAACATTTGCAGTATGCCGAGGTAGATAAAATAGGCCATAAAATTTCACCCATTTCTTTTTACAGTTTTTTTAATGTGGGTACTGGAAAATTTACATGTATGTAGCTCACATTATATTTCTATTAAGTAGTACTGATTTGGAGTCACCCCAGCAGAGACTGGTCTGAGGCAAATCCACACTCTTTCTGTGAACACTGGCATGTGAGCTGGGCACTGATATCGTTCTGAGAAGATAGACAAACCCCAAAAAATGTCTGCAAGAGAGCTTGACAAGTGTAGACTTTCTGAGAAAGAAGTTTAGTTCTTGCCCTCAAAATGCCCACTTTTCACAAAAAGAAGACTCTAGACACCTTCTCAGCAGCAACGGACTTTTATCTTTTCCCTTTAACTAGATCCCTATAATCTCCAAAGTGGAATCTTTCCTAATATCCACCTTCCACTAAAGGTAGAAAGATTCTTTGATCCAATAAAGTGTGTGTGTGTATTTTATATGATATACATAATATTTATATGTGAAATATATATATTCACACACACTACTCATACAAATTACATAACCTTGTAGACCATCTGTAAGAAGAGTATTTGAACCTTAGAGGACATCTTACACTTTTTCTTTCTTCTTTGTCTCTGTAAGAATCTATATTCAATTCTGTCTCCTATGAGAAGGTTCAAACACCAGCAAAATGTCTTGTGACTGGTTATCGTTATCATTAGGTAAGAGAAAGGATTTCTGGAGCACTTGGTTTCTGCAGAGAGAGCTTCCTGGGTTCACTTTTGTCTGACAACATTCCATGTTCATGGACACCTATGAACAGATGGGAGAGAACTACAAACAAAGACAAGTTTGCAGGAGGCAGTGATCCCAGCATTCTTATGATCTTCACTCATTTGTGTCTATGACTCAATGCTTCCTTTTCAGGAGCTACTAACATAGCTTTTTTCTCTAACCATGAGACTCTTGAGGTCTATATAGTAGTTTAACAACCAAGTTAATCATTTTGGAATGCACCACTTTTTTTGTACACGTTCATCTACTTGTGTGTTCTGTCTAGAGAAGAACAGAACCACTTACAGAAAGCACTTACCAGACCAACTGCATTTACGAAGAGATTAAGCACCCCCAGCTTGTGTTGACATGAATTGGACATGGACTATCTGTTGGGTAGGGCTTTATCTAGAAACGCATCTTCTAAATCTGAATGAAGCATGAAGAAATATCAGTCTTTGGAGGCAAGACTTCTCAAACTCAGATGCTATCGATATTCTTATTCCCAATAATTCATTAATGTTTACCACTTAGTTTTCCAGGTCAGGGTGTACAATTTCCAGGAAAGAGAACCACCATAGATATTACAGTTACCTCCTGCTGTGGATTGAATTGTGACCCCCACACTCCCCCTTCAGTGTGGAAGCCCTAATATTCAGTGCGATAATATTTGAGGATGGGGCCTTTGAAGTGTAGAGCTAAATGAGGACATGAGAGTGGGGCCTTCCTGGTGGCACTCATGCCCTTTTAAAGAAAGATAGAAGAGAGCTTGCTGTCCACACGTTCACAAAGAAGAGGTCATGGAGGCACAGAGCAAGATGGCAGCCAACTAAAAGCTAGGAAGAAAGTCCTTACCAGAAACTGAATCAGCTAGAACCCTGGTCTTAGACTTTCCAGCCTCCAAAACTGAGAGAAAAGCAATTTTTGTGGTTTAAACCACCCAGTCCATGGTATTTTGTTATGGTAGCCAGCCATGGATAGGCATAGATAGATCTCTCCCCCTACTCTACTTGTCTTTATCACTAATCGTGGGTAACTACCATCAGTGTCTCCTTCTGCACCATATCAGAAATAGGTTCCCATTACAAAGCTTACCAACCAAGGTGGCTCAATTAGTTAAGTGTCTGCCTTTGGTTCCAGTCATCGTCCCGGGATCCTGGGATTAGGCCCCACATCGGGCTCCCTGCTCGATGGGGAGCCTGCTTCTCCCCCTCTCTCTGACCCCCACTCCTGCTTGCTCTCGCTTTCTAGTGCTCTCTCTCTCAAATAAATAAATAAAATCTTTAAACAAATGAACAAAGCTTACCAACCAAAGGAATTCCAAGAATATCCAACCAAACGGCTCTTCGTGGCTCTAAAGATACTTGTCACCCTAAATAAACAGTAAAGTCTTCAAATGTGTGTATATTAGCTTACTCTTTCTGCTATAACACATTTACCACAAATTTAGTAGCTTGAAACAACACAAGTTGATTCTCTGATAGCTCTGAATATTCATCTTACGAGACTAAAATCATGGTGCCCACAGGGTTGGTTCCTTCTGGAAGCGCCAAGGGAGAGCCCGTTCCTTGCCTCTCCAGTTTCTAGAGGCTGCCAGCTCTCCCAGGTGTCACGTGTCATTCCTAGGTGTGCAGCCACATCCCACTAGTCTCATCCTTCCATCACCATGCCTTTTCCATAGTCACACCTGCCTGCCTTTCTAAGGACACCTGTGATTACCCAAATCATCCGGAATACCTTCCCACTTTCAGATCCTTAGGCACACACGCAAAATTCCTTTTGCCATATAAGGTAACATCTTCATTCAGACTCCCACAAATAAACACCACCGGAAAAATATCACCTACTTAATTGGCGTTACCCAAAATTTCTAACTTCCCATTTAGTGTTACCACTGTTGATTCATTTCTCCATGTGCTATTGAGAAGGTGGCAATTTGACAGAATTTGAAACTAGTGACATACAGTTTCTAGAGCAAACGACATTTTTCAGGCAGTAAGCTCATTTCCTCATGTACTATAGAGTTTAATTTTTCAACAGCAGGGCAAGGTGGCAAGAGCTGTCTTTCTCTTGTGAAATGCATCCAATTATCCTCATTTGTGGGTGAAATGACTCTCTGTTAATAAAAAACACAAATTATTTTAATAAATTGGATAATTTTGCAAGTTGAGAAATGTCACACCATTTGCGATGTTTCAGATGTTCTTTGACCCCTGCAAACTTCAGCAAGTAACTAGGAACAAAGCCCAAGGTCATCTGCATATAAAGTTTGCACATGGATTTAAACATCACAGGCAAGCAATAAATACTTCCTTCATATAAAATAGAAGGGAGCTACATTTGGAATTTTTCTAATTAGTCTGGCCCACTCATTTTATAGATTAAGAAAGCTGATCTAAGATGACAAAGCCGCAAAGGCCCCTTAGGTGTTTTTTAATCTTTTTTTTTTTTTTTTGACACACACAGAGAGAGAGAGAGAGCACAAGTAGGCAGAGAGGCAGGCAGAGAGAGAGGGGAAAGCAGGCTCCCCGCTGAACAGAGAGCCTGATGCGGGGCTCCATCCCAGGACCCTGAGATCATGACCTGAGCCGAAGGCAGAGGCTTTAACCCACTGAGCCACCCAGGCGCCCCAATTTTATTTATTTATTTTTTTAATTATTTATTTTTTAAATGCAGTTTATTTTAGTTATTTTTTAAAAGATTTATTTATTTATTTATTTTTATTTATTTGAGAGCGGGCAGGCAGTGCAGAGGGA
Organism: Procyon lotor; assembly: GCA_028646535.1. Lineage (NCBI taxonomy): Eukaryota > Metazoa > Chordata > Mammalia > Carnivora > Procyonidae > Procyon > Procyon lotor. The sequence goes on from CM053615.1 coordinate 12,665,136, forward strand.
GTCTTAGGTAGACTCTGCTAAATACATAGCCTGACGTGGGGCTCGATCTCACCACCCTGAGATCATGACTTGAGCCTAAACCGAAAGTCGGACCCTTAACTGACTGCCCCACCCAGGTGCCCCAGGAGTCACATAATTTTAAGTTATGTGATGATAGTTTTCTAGTCAGACCATCACCGTGTCTTTGTGAAAGTGTATATAACTTCGGGTACTGTCAAAATTTCACTGTCTTCCTTGAGAGGCCACAGTTCGAATCAGGGCCGTAAGATTTTTGAAAACACTATTTACACAAGATGCAGAAAAAGTCTTAAAGAGAAGCACATCGAGCTGTTTACTGTGGGTGACCTCTAAGAGGAGAAAAGAGATCCGGGGTCGGGCATACCTGCTGGTTTCTCTCTTCCTATTACCTGAATTTCTTTTCTACGATGATTATAATCCTATATCCCATGTACACATTTTTTTTTTAATTTAAGTTGTCTCATCAGAAACCATCTTACCTCATGTATAGTCAAAAGTATGACAGACCCTAAGTCTCCCTAGGAAGGAATCATTCAGAAGATTGATATGCTGAGGACAGCAAGGAAGGAAATAAAATGTCATCATTGCACCTTACAAAATAAAAGGCAAGGCATAAAACGTACCACACTTTCTTTATTGAAAGATTCAATACATCAAAATTAAGATGACGTTTGTTTCTGCCTTGTGCTAAATCCAGCCTCTCAAATAAATAAGTGAAAAGGTTTAAAAAAAAAAACTGTTTATTACCAGCGTGGTAGAGACGAGGCTCGGGGAGGATGTGGAACGCACCTGTTTCCTAGCTACAAGGCCTGCGTTGGAAAGCTGCTTTGGAATGCAAACCAGTGCTGTAGGTAGGGCTAGAAAACGTCACTCAGCTCATCGGTGGATGGAGACATCCCAATCCAACTGTCAGTCCTACAATCTCCAGTCAATAGGAGTTGGACAATTTCCAGATCATAAGCGTTCTAACTAATAGGAAAAGCGTGGGCCAAAAGGGGTGGGAAAACGGGGTGAGAGGAAGACAGGGGTGAGCGACGCCTAGGCTCTGATACACTTTGTGAATTTCGGCAAAACCGCACCACACCTCCCCTGCTTTCCTCACAGATCTGTGAAGGGGGGATGAGTGGGATCATGTGGGGGAATGTCACACTGCACATTCTGGAAGCATTCTGTAAATATGTTTAAAAACGTTCACCTCCTTTCCCATTTTCTGCAGTTGTAATTGGTTTCAATCGTGTCATTCCCTACAGAGCTTCGTAACCTTCTCACAGGCTTTTCTGAAACAACATAAAAGTTTTCTGAAGATGGTATTTTTTTGGTCCCCAGATCCTGCCACTGAGTATGACAAGCTGTTATGTGGTGAAAGGGGAAAAGGGGACAGTGGGAAAAGGATCACAGTTGGGGACCTGAAGGGAAGGTCTTGGGTTCAACTCCTAGTGTTGTCAGGTTAGGCAGCCTGGGGACAGCTTCCCCTGAACCAGGGGGCCCCTGAAAGAGTCGGCCCAGTAAAGATTAAGCAGAACAATAGGCAAAGGTCCAGTAGGTGCCTGGGAAAGGCTTGTTTCCATCCCCGTTTAAGAATCTGATGACTTAAGAAGTCTTCTAGACAATCCCAGGAAAAAAAGCACATGTCCCAACGGTGGCTTCACAGTGTGGGCTTCGCATTGCGGAGCAGCACTCAACACGCCAACTCTGAGCTGGAGAATGACGAACAGGAGCTCTCACCGGCCCCAGAAATGGCAGCTTCTGGGGCTCTGTTCCCATTTGGACCAGCGCTCTATCTTCTGGAGTTTAATTAAGCACAATTTTGGCTCACACTCTAAAATACAATAAACAAACCCTGGCTTCATTCTTTTCGGAGAACAAAGCTATACATCTCTGCAGGAACTAAGAAGGAATGAAAAAGGAGAAACAATTAAAAAAAAAAAATGGGAGCTTGTCTTTCTTCCTACCCCAAACCATATTAGACAAGATTTGGTAGATAGTCGCTAATACTGTAATAACGTCGTCCAATGACAGATGGTGAGCACCGTACAATGCGGAGAATCACATGGTCACCACGATGCACACCTGAAATTGACCCAGCACTAATGGATGAGCCTCATAGGCATTGCCAGCCGGTATATTTCCTCTTGAATCTCTCAGCATCTTGTAGGAGGAAAAGATGGTTCAAGGTGGTCTGGAGAGTGTGTGGAAGTCCAGGAAATGGGGTCAGGAGACCCGGGCTCTGGACATCAACCCATTATGGGACTCAGGACCACAACTTTCTTGACCAACCGTGACAGTCGACGAGTCTTCAATTTGTAGATTCAAAGATAAACAGGCCCTGTTCTCACTATCCTTTAAAAAAAAAAAGTCTTTTTTTGAAGGTGCTTTCTCATCTCTTCCCTTGATTACACCCAAAGCAGTCTTATACTGTGCTTTAAGCTTTGGCTGGGGCAGAATTTACCTTCTGGGAGCCTTAGAAGATTAGGTAATCCCTCTTAGCCTTGGTTTTATCACCCCTAATAAAGCAAACATAATACTACAAAGTTCACAGAGGTACTGTAAAGTTTAATAAGTCAATTAATATAAAGCCCTATGTCATGCATGGCAAATGGTAAACAAACATTAGCTATTATTTGCCATTAATATTATTTCTCCAAAATATTCCTTGGAATTTCTCTTTTTTTATGATTTCATTCCTGCACGTACAGCCTGACTCACCTGTTCAGGATACAAAGCAACTTTTTTCTGTTTCAAAACTTAAAATGAAATATTTTTAAATGTGTATTTTGTTAGGTTGGGTTTTGGGAAGTGTGTCTGCTTCATATGTCACATTTGCCCCCTTGTTGACTGAATTGTGACCAGGTAGGACAGGGCTCTCTCTGAGCTATGGATAGGTGATCGATTCTGTAGTATCTCAATACTCTCATTCTAATCTTGTTTTTTTTCAATGGCATTACAAGCATGGGGTGAAGAAAGGTGGTTGTTTTTCTTCCCTAAAACGGGATCACTTGACATAATGGTCCATGACTTTCCAGCTCTAAAATATCTTGTTATAATAGACATCAGCTAAGTATGTTCTCAACCCTAAGCCATACCGAGGAGTCTTTGTCCTGGTGGGAATGGGTTTCTCTTTGGGCTTCACCTAAAGAAACAACCAAACAGGAAGGTAGTCTATAGTTCTCACAGTGCCAGGTTACTTATTTGGAGGTAGAGGGTGAAGGTGGATAGAGGATACTATTTGATTTATCTTTCTTTGTGACAACGGGCAGAAGATGAAAGAGGAGATGTGCAGTTTCTCTCTACTTGTTGACCAAAGACTGATCCCAAATGGTGAAGGATGCGCTCAGAGATCCATTCTGTCCCCCGACTACCAATCTTTGGGGAAATGTCTAACTGAGCCTGTCCCAGCCCCTCCAGCTTAGCCCCTGCCTCCTTCGTGAAGGCTTCCTTGTCCCATACTCAATTTAGCCCTTATTTATTGTCTTTAATAGTTGACTTTACCAATCTCAGTAAATAGGAGGCTCCTCGGGTGGAAAGAGTTTGTGACAAGCATGGTCCAGACTGTACAGTAAGTGCTCCAAACTGATCTGCTCTGACATCACAGCCTATTAACCCAAACTATGCACTTTCTCAGCCCAACCCATATACCCCACCAGTGGCATCTCCGCTATCATCTCAACTCTCAGCACCATGAGGGAACTAGGGCCTGGCTCATTCGACATTATACCCTCTCCCAAGCCACTATTCTGGGTTGATAAAGTCAACTATTAAAGACAAGGGTCTCGGACTGCGCACAATAGATAATTGCAAATTCTCTTCTGTTTGAATAGGATTCTCAAGATTACCTTTGCCAAAAGCTTTCCTTCCCCCTTCCCAAACACCATGTTGAGATAGATCTCTACTTTTTAATCTCTCATTTGCCTCTGGACTCCCATAGTGCTACAGAAGCATATCAAAGGGTAAGAACTCAAGGGAGTACTTTGGGTCAGGAGTGGTCAGAGGCCAGCATCAAATTCTGCCTGCCAGCAGTGTTTTGTAAGTCAAGGTTTACAGAAACACAGTGATGCCCATCATTCTGTAGTGTCTGAAGCTACTCTCCAGCCGCAGAGACAAGGCGGAGCAGTAGAACCATACGGCCTACAAAGTCTGAAATATTTACCATCTGGCCCTTAATCGAACAAGCTTGCCAATCCCTACTTGACTCGAAACTATAGAACCTTTTAGTGGGTTATCAGTTTTGAAAAGAATAAGGAAGAGAAGCTCTGAAAATTCCCAGGTACAGAAAATAATAATATTTAATGATAGTTTTATAATAACGGGAGCGCTTTTTGGCATATATTGCCATAGATGCATATATCCGTACGTAAATGCAGATTTATAAAGTTCTTTCACGTATGTAATCTCATTTGATTCTATTAACCTCCAGATGAGCTCAACAGGGCAATTATGTCCCTATTTTATACGTGAAGAAATAAATGATGTGTCCTCGGGGGTAAGATAGTTTTAAAACGCTGATTCCCAGTTGGGTATTTCTGTAATACCCAACAACAACAACAGAATAATAATAATAATAATAATAATAATAATAATAATAATAGCAACAGTGCCTTCCACCCTTATTCCTTCTTTCCCATTGAGCTGGTACTAGAAGATTTCCAACGCTGGGCGCTGGGGGGCGTTGCCCTATCCAGTCCCCAGTCCTACTATCCAGTCTCTTTCATTTAAGTCTCTGTGGGCCCCATTGTCTGAGGCAGCACCGCCCATGTTCTGAAAAATACTTGCAGAATGAACAAAGGGTCGTGAATTCCCTTGTTTCCCCCGGAAGTTTCTCCGTCTCGATGTTTTCCTATCGGAAGAGTGCGTGTTGGCGGGCATTTCCTTCATGTTTTTCCAAAGGTACCCCAATGCAGTGATTTATTACAGAAGGTTTATGGCTTTTGGTGGCTTCATAGCCTCCTGCAAGGTATACCGAAGGTGTCACGCTTCCAGTTCCGTGTGTGAAAACAGAACTGGGGCCAGGACAAAGTGAGGACAGATGTTATCGCCATGTCCTCCCCCATAGGTTGTGAAAATCTAAATGATCCCTTTTCTGGAACTGCCAGCCCCCAACTAACTAGCTCTAATGGCTCCTAGCGGTATCTTACTTAGCCAGGGAAGCGGCTGGTTAGCAGAATAAATATATATATTTATATATCTGATATTGTGCAGTGCAAGGGATTCCTGACTCTCCCCTGGAACATGAGGCCTATTTTGCAGGTGGAATTAAAGTTTGGACGTTTCTGTGAAGTTAGAGCATACTCCAAAATTCTGTTTACAGCAAATTAAGTGCCTTTCTTTCTTTCCTTCCTTTTCTTCCTCTCCCTCCTGCCGTTCCTTTCCCCCTTGAAAACTCAAGTTTACCCTCTCATCATCCCCCCATCAACTGTGAATCTGTGGCTAATGCTGAGGAGAGCTGAGACTCTTAAGACAGATCGGAAAGTCAAGGACCTCAAACTGGATTCCAGTTTGGGCTGTGGTTTTCAAAAGCTGTGGTGTGTTCCGAGGGTCACGGATTATTTCGTGGCCTCAGCTTCCTCTGTTTGAGAACAGTGGGGCTGCCCTTCAGGTCCCTTGAAACTCTCAAAGACTCTGCTACGTTAAATACAATCCAAAGCACACCAGAAGCAATAATACGGGTGCTGCCACCTTTGGGTGGAAAACATTAACTAACTGTACCGGACACAACTGTGAAACCAAAGACATTTTATGGAAGCCCTCCTGGACGGCAGTCCTGAGCCCAATTCCTATCTCTTCCATGTGATTCCAGTTCATACTGGCCTCCACACTTTAATGTGGAATTTCAGGCATAAACCAGTACAAATTTGATTTTTTATATCATTTGCCCTTACATATATTAAGACTTACCCCCTGATTAATGCTCTATGGATTTTTCTTTTTCGTGTTACAAAAGTTTCCATAGTTTCAGAAAGCTTGGAGTACTTTGGTTTATAATGCATTCTAATTAAATGATTGATTAGTGAGTAATTGACCAGCCCCAAAAAATCCATTATAGAGAAACAGAACAAAAATGTTGGCATTGAAATAAAATTAATCTGGATTTAAGGTTTTTGGGTCATCCTACTTTCTAACTGTGTTCCTTGGCAAGTCACTTAACTCTTCTGTGCCTTCCCATCATTGTTGAGGGGTTAAAAAAATAGTGTTGTAAAGTCCTTTAGCGAGGTTGCTGACACTTGGTAACTAGTCATTTTACAGGAGATATTAGCAAATGGCTGTTGGTGGCATCCTATGATGTTGAAACCAAAATGGGCTTTGAAGCCAGAAGATTGGTTTCAATCTCTAGCTCTCCCACCTATCGGTTTTGTGACCTGGCATGGTTCACTGAACATTTCTGAGCTCGTTTCCTCCTCTGAATAATGGGAATCAAGACCTTCTGGAGTTGGTGGAGGTTTATACACTATTGCTGTGGACTGAATGGTAGTGCCCTACCTAACATTTGAATGCTGAAGACCTAATGCCCAATGCAGTTATATTTGGAGATAGGGTCTTTAAGGAGGTAATTACAGTTAAATGAGGTCACAAAGGTGAGGCCCTGATCTGATAATATTAGTGTCCACATAAGAAAAGACACTAGAAAGCACTCATACTCTTTCTCTTTCCTCCCTGCCCCAGCATCCCCCCCCACCCTTCTCTCTCTTGTGCGAATGCACTGTGGAAGGACCAAGGTAAGCCGAGAGAGGGCAATCACCTAGAACTAAAGAGAGCTCTCACTAAACACCAACCCTGCAGGCACCTTAATCTTTGACTTCCAGTCTCTAGAGCCAAGAGAAAATAAATCTCTCCCTTGTAAGCCATTCCAGCTATGGTATCTTGTTATGGCGGCCCACGTGGGCTAATACAGCTATCATAATTAAATACAAATAAAAACCCCACCAGGTCTTTGAAAATGTTCCCGCTCACCTTTCTTCTTCTCCCCTATGCCAATAAAAAGAATGTTAAAATGATTATTATTAGCAGTTTGACTCAATTCTGGAGTACCGTAGAATTAACCCAAAGTGATTTCCTTGCCACCAGAAACATACTTTCGCCTACAAAGTTGCTTCCAGGTGGTGAGGTGATCTGGACCTCCCTGCTTGGAAACAATCATGAAGAATAAGGGATCTGGGCAAGGCAAATGGGCTTGAGCACCGTCACTATAAGCCACCCACCTGCAGATGGCACTTGGGAAATAGAGAAGTGGCTGAACTAGTCAGTGGCGCCCGTACCTAGACATGGAAGCAAACTATTGCTGTGAATAACAAGCTGTTCTTTGCTTCTGACCCTGGAGTTTCATGTCTTCAAGTGCATTCAGGCAATTGGAGGAGGCTCACTTGTTAGCTTGCAAACGGTAGAATTGCAAACCATTTGCTGCTGTGGACTCTGGTTTCATACCTAAACACCCAGCTCCTGCTTATCTTGTCAAGTTTACTCCCAAATATGTCTCCTTTATAAAGATATCCTGGTTTGGTTTTGCTCCTCGCTGTAAAACAGGGGGTAATAACGGTATCTACCTCTTCGGTTTGTCACTCAGGTTAAGGGAGGTGATCGATGAAAACTAGAATTGCTCTAAGTTGCTTTCTATTTTGTCTGCTTCTAATGCATTTTGGTATATTACTTCTTTCAACCTCTAGGTTCACTGGGAATAAGAATTCTAGTGGATTAATCTTTTTTTTTAAAGATTTTTTTATTTATTTGACAGAGAGAGAGATGACAAGTAGGCAGAGAGAGAGGGGGAAGCAGGCTCCCCGCTGAGCAGAGAGCCCGATGTGGGGCTCGATCCCAGGACCCCGAGATCACGACCTGAGCCGAAGGCAGAGGCTTTAACCCACTGAGCTACGCAGGTGCCCCTCTAGTGGATTAATCTTAATGGCCCTGGAATGCCTGGCACAAAGAAGGCATCAAGTTTTTATGTAATTAATTCATTTAAAAACACACGTTGATCACTTTCCATGTCTCGGACACTGTTCTATACGTGAGTGAAACACCAGGGAACAGGAACACTCAGTAGCAGTGGGGAATGCACAGAATACTAAGCTTAAATTTACTCTTTTTCTCTTTTTATGGAGCTCAAAAGCGGGACTTAACTTCTTCAAATCTTCCTTTCTTCACTGTTGGGTGTAGATGAAAACGTAGGTTATGTCACATTTAAGCTTTTTTTTTTTTTTTTATTGGGACTCCATTGGGTTGATTAAGGTGACCCATAACTTCTTCATCTATTCAGAATGTCTGTGCCTCTGCAATTTTCCTTATCTAAGCCAGTCTCCCACACACGGTCTTCGGCTCTGTGCACACGGAGCATGAATCAACTTTCTCCAGAAGACCAGTCTCCTGGTTCGCTTGGGTTGGCAGACCCCACCCCTCGCCAGGCTTTGGCATCTGATCACGGTAGGAAAGGTCTCAGCATTGTAAGTGTAGGAAGGGTGGGGGTACCCCAGTGACCTCACCCTTTCATTGAATGAATAGGTTCCCAGATAACAACCACTCTGAAACACGCCAGCCGGAAGGGAAGGGCCAATTTCCGAAAATCAGCAGCCCCATTACCCATTCATTCAATCAGGGGCCTCGGCGCCCTGAGAAAAGCATTTTGCTCCACCGTGGCTTGTGCTGCTTTCTACTTTGCCTTCTCCCTGAGAGACGTCTGGAAAGACAGACACAGCGCCATGATTGTCATCCTATTTGCAACAACAAAAATAAGCAGAGCCATGTGTCAAAGGAGATTTTTTTTTAAGATTTTATTTATTTGACAGCGAGAAACACAGCGAGAGAGGGGACACAAGCAGAGGGAATGGTAGCGGGAGAAGCAGGCTTCCGGCGGAGCAGGGAGCCCGATGCGGGGCTCGATCCCAGGACGCTGGGATCTGACCTGGGCCGAAGGCAGACGCTTAACGACTGAGCCACCCAGGCGCCCCAGGAGATTTTTTTTTTTCCTTGTCTTCCTTGACACGGCTCTGTATGAAAGAGACGACAGCAACCTTAACATATTAGGGCCTTTGCTTCTCCTTGCTGGGATCCTAGTGCCAACTTAATTTCCTCTCTGTGTTTATTTTTTACTAACTCAAGTCAGCACAAAACAGAAGCAACAGTAAGCATAAGATTTTGTAAAATGCAAAGGAGTGTAAAGGCTCCATGATCCAAAGGAAAGTAAAGGTGGCCTCAGTGTTAGAATCCTTGTTTGTTTTCTCATCCTGGGAAACCGTCCTCCCTGTCGTTTCCAAGATCACATTTCCAAACAGAGTCGACTTTTCAAACAAGCCCGGCAGCTAGACGGACTCAAAGATTGTTATCTAAATCAGCTCGAAATGTACTCATTCAATTTTTAAGGAAATGGAGTTGGTCGGTGTTAGAGCACATTCGGTTCCAGACTTCAGACAGACCTTGGGGTCAGACGTCATCAGCTTCAAGTTCAATAACTCTTTGCTCAACCTTTAAACCCGCTGGAGAAGCTAGGACCGCGGGGCTCCAGTCCTGGCATCGTAAAAGAGTTGCATTTTTCCACCTCCGTGTATAGTCGGGCACATATAATTAGACAGTAGCAAGAAGCTTCCCGCAGTCACCAGCTCTGTTTTCCAAAAATAAAGGCATAACTTTCTATGAACAAAAGAATGTGCTCCTAGTGAAACATCTCCGTATTGACAGAGATCTACAGATGGAGACAGAAGGAAGGCAGGCAACAGAGGGAGGTATTCTAATGTAAAATAAGTTTTGTGTTATTAAAATCATCCATTTCTCCAGCTACGTCATGAATATTCATTGATCCCCTACCCTTTCTGGTACTCGGAATGAGCTGCCGCAAAGTTGCTGTGGACGGAATACAGTCTCTTCCAAATCTAGAAGTTTCGGGATCCAAAAGGCAACTCTCTGAAGGGGGCTCCCCATCGTGAGAGAGGCAGTGAGGGGGTTTGGGGGTACAGAGTGAGATGAGAGGTCCATCTCTGGGTCCTCTCTGGGCTCCACCCCAGCCCCAGAGGATTTACTTGGAAGCTGTCCCTCCAGGTTCCTAAGAGGCCAAGTTTGAGTTCCCTATCTTTCCACCCCAAAGGATCCTCCCCTTACCTGATGGTTATTTCTGCAACTCCTTGTATTGGGACCAAAGCCCCGTCTCATCCTTTGGAGATCAGTGGCAAAAGGCACAACTCCCTGACTGCGGCTTAGATTTTACCTCAGGTGCAAATCAATTTGTCAGCAGATCAGGGAGAAAGACTTCTCTGTCGCTTGAACAGCTCTTCCTGGGGGCACGGGTGTCTCTGGAGCCAAAACACCGAGCTTCACCCCCAAACCACCTGCCTGGTTTGCACCCTGAGCCCCACCTCTCTGAATGCCCATTTTCCTATCTACTAAAACAGCTGTCCTCCCTTTGAGGTCAGGAACGACAGAACGAGCTGCAAAGCGCCTTGGAAGCTGTCAAGTATGGTGCGACCCCAGGGACGAGCCCCAGGGATGGTGATGACGAATAGTGGGCGGCTCCACTCTGTCCCCACAGTGCTCAGTACCCTCAGACAAGGCGTGGTTGTCTCTCCAGCTCCTCGCCCCGTTAGAACTTAAGGTCCAGGTGGGGCGCCTGGGCAGCTCAGGGGGCTAAGTGCCGGACGCCTGATTTCAGCTCAGATCATGATCTCAGGGCCGTGAGATGGAGCCCCGAGTCAGGCTGGGTATGGAGCCCGCTTACAATTCTCCCTCTCTCCCTCTCCCTCGGCCCCTCCGCCGCCCTTAAATTAATTAATTAATTAATAATTTTTAAAAAAAAGAAATTAAGGCTCAGGAAAGCCAGTTCTTTATGTTGTCGCTGTTTTCACCAGGCACCCAAGGACTATTTTGAGGAATAAAAAGAGTGAATTAACAGTTCATACATATTGCCAAGCTGTGTTCCTGTTTGCTTATTATTTAATAACAACAGCACAAGGCATTTCTTTTGCCAAAACCCTTACCAAAATTTAGTGGAAAAGCTTTCTGCTCACTCTTAAGAGTGTACCTTTGGAAAATTACTGTTTGCCATGCTGTGTTTTCACGGCAGTAGAGACATACATGATAAGCTTATAAACTTCAAAAAAACCAGAAACGGTGCACAGAGATCAACCCCGTGCTGCCTGCCGTTCTGTGGGGGAGCGCACTTGCCCCTGGTGTGCTAATGGCAGCGTCCATCGGCTGGCAATGGCACGCTTTGCCTCTAGGCGACACTACCTCCCTCTTCCCTCAGTGGACAGGCTGCGGGCGTGCCTGAGTGCCCCCTGCCATTCCGATTTTTGCTGAACAAGGGAGGCTTTCTCTGTTGAGCCACTTAAGTGGGTGTTGTCATGTCACCCTCTAGTGGCTCCTGTCAAAGCTCCAAGAATAGGGAAGAAGAGGAAATACACAGGGATTGGGGTCCTAGAGCTGGAAACTCGCCTAGACGTGAAGGTAGGAAGTACTTACATAGCATAGGAAACTACCAGCAGTGGCATATGCATTTAGGAAATACCGAGCACCTACTGTGTGCACGGCTCTGGGGACACAAGGATGATCGCCACCAAGTTGGTGGTTGGATTCTACTGTCAAGGGAACAGAATGAATTAAAAGATGGGAATTTACTTTAGCTGGATTGTCTCACCTTCAACCAGTTTGCAGCTCTAACCAGGTCCTGAAGGTGTAACTATTAATAAATGCCTACTTTTTTATGGCTAATATCAGCTTTATATATACAATTTCCAACTGGATATCTCCACCATAGTTAATATGTCCAAAACCAAATTTCCTCCCCAATCTCCCCTTCTTCCTTCATGTTCTGTCTCCATAATATGCCCAGTGGTGAGACCCAGCGACCTACAAGTCAGCCCGGGCTTGCTCTCACTCCCCAGCCCCAACATCCAACCAGTCACCGAGTTCTACAGCTTCTGCCTTTGCTCTTTCCCCACCACCTCTGGCCTTCTCCTCCTCCTCCCTTCTTGCCCAGCTTCAGTGTTAAAAGGGACTCCTAACTCCCACCTCCCTGCCTTCAGATATTTTTTTTCTCAATGTATCCTCCACAATGTTGTCAGAGCAGTCATTCCAAAGACACATATTTAATAATATCACTTCTCTGCTCAAAGCCCATTGATGGCTCACCACGAATTTCAGGTTAACTTTCACAGGCACTAATTTAACAAGCAGGACCTTTCGTGATCATAACTTACCTTCTATCCCCCCTCCCTCTCCCACCGCTGCCCACCCAGAGCCTACGCAGAGCACATGCATATGTTTGCTCTTCGACCTGTCCCAATTGATTTACTTCCATTCTCTGAACAAATCCTGCTATCTTATATTCCCCAACTTATCACATGCAGTTCTTTTGTCCTAGGTACTCTCTGATCCCTTTGGGTAATTAAAGATCACCTACTCTCGCAAGCCCAATCGGGCTGGTCTTTGAGGAGTCCTCTTGGGCAAACGGTCTTATGGAGATGCCTCCGGCCTGGTCCCTGGTAGCGAGCACCGTGCTTCTAGGTCCCAGGAATGATCACACCATCCTGGTCTGTTCCCCACACAGGGTTATGATTTCCTGGAGGGAGGGAACCCTGCTTTAGCCAGCTTTCAATCACTAGGTCTGGCACAGTGTTTGGAGCAGAGGGAGTTCTCGTGAAATATTTGTGGAATTAATAAATTATAAAACGAACAAATGTGTAATAAATAGAAGTTTTCTGTTTTAGAAAGTTAACTTTAACATCTAAGGCACATTGGTTTTGACAACGCACTGTGATTGTGTACATGCTCTCATTGGAAAAGCTGGATGGAAGGTATGCAGGTACATATTGTACTCTTTTTAGAACTTCTTATGAATCTTAAGACATTGAAAACAGAATTTTTTTTTCAATCTAAGGAAAATAACAACTTCATGCAGGATTTAACTTCCTATGAATTATTCAAAAATCGACATCCTTTTAAAAAATTAAAATCAGTTGTTCTATTTTCTCCTAAAGAAGAATGGGCAGCATCTTCCTGAGCGTCTCAGGAAAACCTAGGAGGCATTTTGGTCATTGTCACCTACTCCTCCTCTCCTCCAGGCAGCCAGAGGCTTTGGTAAATGTTTTGTTCAGAGACAGCCTATGATACAAAAAGACTTCTCTCTCTTGTCATCTGAGGACAAGAACCAGGTTCAAAAAAGATATGTGTGCTTTAGCAACTGAACGTGGATACGTACTGTGTAAGCCACTGACAGCAACATTAGCTTTGAGGTGTTCAAAACCTCAAAGCTTTGAGGTTCAAATTCAAGGGGACTGCAGATTCAGTGTCTCCTGAGGACCTGCTTTCCAATTTGCAGATGGCTCCTTCTTGCTGTATCCACACATGGTGAGAGAGGTCACCGCTCGCCTGCCTTCTCTCAAGGGCACTAATCCCATTCATGAGGGATCCACCCTCATGACCTCGATCCACCCTATGACCGGGTTACCTCCCAAAGGCCCCGCCTCCAAAGATCACTGCATTGAGGATTAGGATTTCAACATGGGAATTTGGGAGGGACCCAAACATGCGGTCCACAGCAATGATCTTGCCTTCTCCCACAATGACACATGAAAACTGCACAGAGAGAAACACAGCGCAGAGCAAAGCAGAAGGCGGCCCTGAGAACAAACGGAAGCATGGCGAGAACAGTTATTTAAGGGAAGCATGCTCTCCCAGGAACATTTGGCTCATCTTCTCTGGCTAAGTCCTACAAGATGGTTGGGTTCTTAACCTCATCCCAGAGGCTCTTCCTGGTCCCCCAGCATCCACAGTGCACACAGAGACTGGGTACAAGCTCTTCCACGTGCTCCCCCAGCACCAAGCATTTGCTCTTTTGACACATGGGTTAGAGTTACTGGCTCACCTGTCTTCCAGCTCAGCTGCGATTACATCTCTTGAGGGCAAGGGCGCCACGCTGCATGGCCAGTACTCTCTGGCACAGAAATATCTGCTGGGAAAACAAAATGCTGTGGCCATGGGGGAGAGTCAAGGGCCCAAGCTCTTCTAAACCAACAGTTCTATCTGTGACCCTGCATTTTCCTGTCGCTTTTGTATCTTCCACAGAACTAAAGCGAACTCTTTGGGTTGGCAATATGAAATCCAACGTGTGCATTGAATCCATTGAATTAGTTTAGCTAAAACAATACCAAAAAAACATAATCATAATAACCGCAGGAGGTTTTGATAATTCTTTATGATTTCACAGGAAGAACACTTACTTGTGGGCAGTGTGCAGTGAGTGGCCAACCAACTTTCTCTCGTGATGGCCTTGGACAATTATTAGGCATTTTTCCACCGGGGACAGTTCCACTGTTCAGTACAGAGCAGATAACCTCTGGCACTCTTTGGAATTCATGATTTCCCATGCCGAGTGTAACCTGCATCACTAGTCTGTTCTTTATCTCCCTCTTGGAGATGAAAACTTCTTCTGTGATGTGCACCTACACAGAGCAGATGTTCCCGCTGGCTTTACATAAACAAGCAATTCCCCCAGATCAAGACTTGCTCCCACCAGTGCTGTTAATTCATTTCTCCGTTAGTCAACAAATGTTTATTGGAGACCAAGCACCCTTCCAAGAGTCAAGAATACAGCAGTGAACAAAAAAGAGAGCCCTGCCTTCAAGGAGCTGACACAATTCAAGGAGTATAATTGTACTGGTTGAGAAACATACAAATAAAGTTATAAGAAATATCCGAGGTAATAGAGAAAGGATTTCCTGCCTGAAGGAAGTAACAGTTGGGGCTTTGCTTTATTGAGAGACTGGCTCAAGGCCAGAGAAAGCACTAGTTGTGAGGATTATTATTGGAAAGAATTTGTTGTAATTAGGTAAACCAAGTACTATTAACTCTGAGCTACAGGGATATGGAAATAGAGAACTTTCTTTGAAACGGCATTGGCAGCTGTGGGATTTTGCCTGGGGGCTTCGATGGGATTTAACATAAAACTGTATTATTTGGCACAAAAGGAATTTTCCCCTCTCCCCTGTTTGTCTCCAAGGAGCAATAGGAGTTATTTAATATATGTAATGAAGTAAAAACTTGACTAGTTGAAAGAAAATTAGGGCACATTTGTTTTTCGGTGTCAGCCTGACTAAAGTAACTCATTACTGGGTGATCGCATCATAGAACCAGATACACAAAGGTGAGAATTTGCCACAGAATCAACGATCGAGCTAGATGTTTACCGCCAGGGCCCTCTACCTCCTGGTACCATCTGTACAATTTTTGCCTTGTCTGCACACCTCCTACCTATACTATCACTCACAAAAGATTCTTCTTTAAGTCTACTCACATTTTTACTTAAATTTTGCTTAAAGCAAATTCGACGTCACCATGGGTGGAAAACCAATATCATTGCCATAAACAGAACACTATCATAAAAAAATCAAAAGAATAAATCAAGCAATACCATTATATCCTAGCTCGCTAGTGTTGTCTGCCGAGGGCTCTGATTTTTGAGGTCTTCTTTGACATGGTTAAAACGAGAAATTGGCAACCGTTAGATCAGCTCCGGAAACATTCCAGCCTGAGACTGAGGGATCTTCCTTGAGGCCATTAGAAGGAACGCTGGAAAACTGAAAGGGAATATCTCTTCTCCCTCTGTCAGTCAATGTTATTATCATTGTCCACACGTAAGCTAAAACAATATCTCCATTCTATGAATGGAAGACTCTGAACTCTGGGAACTGTTGAACTAGATAGATGACCTTGAGAAAGCCTTCCGGCACAGTTCTTGGAGACACGCCCTCCAGTCAAAGGCAGGATGGAGAGAAGTCATGTGCAGCCCACCAGCAAGTCATTCAGTTGGCCTTTCCGCTCCCAGCCTAGCCCAGAGTTCATGTCCTGCGTTCTGCCTCCTCAGGGAGGCAGCTCAACAAACTTCAGCCAGGAAGACTCTCTTTAACAAGACAGAGATAAGACGAAAGAAAAAAAGGTGATATCACTTACAGACTAAGGTCTGGCTGATCCAAGACCGATGGAGGAAACTCAGATCTGTTGCTGCTTGAGTTCACGGGACACCTAACATCCGGGTAGTTGAGCACATCTCTTGTGGAGGCAGTATTTTGAAATTTAATGGAGTATTTCACTTTCCAGGCAGATGTTTGGAATTCTATAAACAGGGCTCCCCGACTCCCATTGCTTTCTGCACCAGATTACTCCTGGCCACAATTACATGTCACGTACACACCTTGAGTCCCGTATTTATTCCCAGGCACACACAAATCTATCCTAGGGCCAGGCCACCCTTAGGATTGCCAGACTGTAAAGAAGGAAAGAACCATTGAATTCTTAATGAAGCTGAGCAGGGAAGTTAGGACCAGTGTTTTTGTTGTATTCGTAGGCTCTCCATCAGTGTTTTTGTTGACTGCCCCCGTCAGTCTAAAGAGTCTCCTTTCTTGCTTTGTTCAAGCAGGGAATTAGTCTCGACTTAATCTCAGTTAAAAAAAATTAACGAACCTTTTAATCTATTTTAATTGTTTATGAAAGACCATTTAGTTTGGGGCGCTCAAATATTATGGTTTGCCTAAAGCCTTTCATTAAGACAATACCTAGACTCTCCGGGATTTCAGAAAGAGAACTCCCTCTTGTGGCAAGAGCAGTTTCTGCAGCCAATTCCAGAGCCTGGGAGTTCTCGGATGCTGACGAGCTAGAAGAGCTCAGAAACCTCCTCACTCCACAGATGAGCTAACTGAAGTCCCATGAGGACAAGTAGCTTGTCAGTGTTTATATCTGGTTGGTGACTGAGGCAGAGCCAGGACCCAGGTCTTCTGTCTCCCAGTCAAGAGCTCTTTCTCTCTATCTTAGAAGTTGAAGGAATACCCTCACTGGTGTGGTTTCTTCCCCTGAGGCTTTCCTTCCTGCTGCCTCTGGACGGAGCTGGTGGAGAGGCAGTTCTTGGTTTGGGTGGGCAACAGTCTCCTCCTCAACTCTCTCTATGAGGCAATTAAACATTTCTCAGAGATGAGCTAGAGACTCCTTCCCTGACACCTGACACTGGTTTGGCCCCGAAGACAAGGACTCTCTTCCTCTCTTTGGGAAGAGCTATCACTGTGACCACGCAGAGGCCACTGCTTGTCTAGCTGTTGTCTTGTTGTGGCCAATGGGTAGGGCCAAACACAGCCCAAAGGGACACAGAAGGACACCACTGCAACCCAGCTTCCGATAAGGCATAACATTTGTAAGTACGAGAAATGTTATGGAAATCTCTGAAGCCTTGCTACTCAGAATGTGTTCTGTGAAACAGAGCCTGGTTATCACCTGGGAGTTTCCCAGAGCTACAGAATTGTCTTGTTTGGTTTTTTTGTTTTTTTTTAAAAAGGTACATTCTGACTGAGTTGACCTGGGGCCCCAATCCTGCATTTCTCACAAGCTCTCTGGAGATGTCAATGCCGCAGGCTCATAAACCACACACTGATAAGTAAGGGCTCGAGTAAATTAAGTTACCTACCAGGTTGTAAAACACAAGTCACAGCCCTCTTTGTTCTGTGACCGGGTACAACTTGGAAGTCACTTATCAAAGTGAGGAAAATTACAACCTCTGGGGTCTCATAAACTAATGAAGAGAGCCGTCCCCCCACACAGCTGAATCCCTACAGGTTTTAGTCACCACTGAACGGAGAGCAAGACATTAATTCTTGGATCCCCAAATACACTTCTTATCCACATGCTCCTTACTTCTAAGTCTATCGTGTAACCTCAAGTCTACAAATCAGAGAGTTTCTACTTAGAGAAAGTCCAAATCTGGCAGATCTACACACACAGCTGCTACATACACAGATCTACACACACTCTCTCCTGTGGCTACCTTGTTAGGCTTCCATGAACCAAGAGATCTATTCCTCACAGGCCTTCCCAGGAAAAGCCTCCCTCGGGCTCTGCCTGCATTGTCCACAAGGCAAAGAGAAGCCAGGAAGCGAGGATCTGGAAAAGGAACAAAGCGTCATCAGAGAGCCTTAAGGGATGCCCACTGGGGAAAGAGGAAGCTGACCAGTCCAAAAAATACCCAGATATCACACAATGATTCTGGCGACATCAGAGAAAAAGAGCATCTGCAGTTTTCATCATTACTTTCCTTTGACTGACTTGCAGCATGTAGATAAATGTTTCTCAGACTTATAATATTTTGCATACATTAATTATGGATCATAGCCTTGGGTTTTCCATCTATTATAACTAAGAGAAACGGGAGACTTCTGGAAAAGCAGCAGTAATCTAGTTCTGAGTTGATTTTGTAAATAATCACTTGGAGCAGAGCAAATACCAAGACTTCTTGTCCCCACTGGAGGCAGATGGTAGCACCCAGACTGGGCAGCATGCCAGCAAAGCCTCCATTACTGTCTTGGTCAGGGGCGCTGGGGAGCAGCCTCCAGGGTGGAGATTTCCAGGGAGCTGATTGATTCACTGGGGAGGACTGTGCAGAGCCATCTCCATAAGGGAGTTGGAAAGCATTGGGAAGCAGGTGCAGTAGGGGGAGAATTGAGCTGCAATGTAGTTACACTAGAGGTTCAGCTGATCCGGTGTGGAGCGCGTGGAGGCAGGGAGAGCCCTTCAGAGATGTTCCAGATTGAAACGAGGGGACCATGCCTTTCTACCTATGCAGAGACTGGATACAGACCACCCCTGGAGAGGGTGCACCTTTGGATGGGGCAGCTTCATTGGATTGAGGCAATTCCTAGGAAGGAATCAGGTGTGAAGGGAGCCTAGGGGAGCCAACAGTCTTGGAAAGGACATTCAAGAGAATGAGCGCCTTGGTCCTGGAGGGGTGGGGTGTGGACAATTGAGCAGCACACCGCACCATCCGCTCTAGTGACCAGTTGCAAAACTTCCCCTTCTCATTCCTCAACACTACTGGTGTCTTGGGAGCTGCTGTCTTTCAGCTTTGGGGTGGCCGGGGGCATGGGTCTAACAAAGTAGAATCATCTGGGGCAACTTTTCCAAATGTTTGTGCCCAATTCCAATTCTCTGGTTGAATTGATTTTAAGGTGCAGACAGAGTAGACACCTCTCGACCTCATAGGTTAGACAGTTATTCTTAAATCTGAAGGGCGATAATGTCCCTTCACACGTACGTGCAGTGGCTCAGGATTACATGTGGCTGGCAAGGCTGTGAGCTACGAATTCCAGCCACCGCCGCTCCAAAGGGATTAATTAGAGATGTCTAAGGTGTTTAGGGGAATGGAGCAGCCAACATAAACACAAAGGCTGCCACCTCAGCCATGGTCCCATCCCCCGGCACTTTGCAGATGAGTTTTATTGGCGAGATTTTAAAACGTTTGAAGCTTATATAGTTTGTTTCTTTTTCGTTCTGCAGCTCTGAGTTTGTTTCTCTTTCTTCTTATTTTTGGTTCAATGTCTGCCTTTGGGTCCTTGTATAAAGGAGACTTTTATCCACCTAGCTCTTGTAATCCCACCAGTTTTGGCCGAAGTACAGTGGTAGTTAGCCTTTCATAGCAGAACAAACTATACTTGGACCTCGTTCAGATCGTATTTCCCCAAATGTAGCAGTTATGTGCTGTAAAAATAAAATCCCATCAATGTATGCCCTCCTTTAAGATGCTAACTTTATAAGCCAGTGTTCTTAGGATGTGCTTTTATGTGGTGTGTTTTGTGGTTGCATGTGCATATAGATACATATGCGTGTGTGTGTGTGTGTGTGTGTGTAGTTGTGTGTGTATACTATATATATAATAGTTACTTTGTTTTATGAAAATTTTCAAATACAAAATTGAAATTTTCAAATAGAAATGTAGATAGAATTGGACTCATGTGAGTCTTCCTTATTTATCACCAGACTTGACGATTATCAATACTTGGCCAACTTTTTTCATCAATACCTACAATTTCCGTCACCACTCCCTGGCACGCCCCCCCCCCCCGCCCCCCTCAGAAAACCTAGATTCTTTTGAGGCATATCCGAGGCATATCACTCCGTTCATAAATCCTTCAAAAGAGACATGCTTCTTAAATCCCTATTACTTTTATCAGCACATCTCCTGGAATTGATGTGAGCCATCAGTCTACTCCGGAAAGGAAAGACTACAGAATTATTCATTCAACAGGCAGTTATCAGGCACCTAACACATGCGTGTTACCTAGGATACAAAAGAGAGTTGGACACGCTGTACGTCTTCAGGAGTTCGGGATCAGGGGGTGTGTGTGCGCGCGCACGCTCGCGTGCGGCTGTGCGTGTGTCCGCGCATGCGCGCGTGCGTAGGTGGGAGGGTGGATAAGTCGCTGGAGGGAGAGGCAGAAATAGAAAGGCTTATTAGAGTTGGCTACAGTGTGTTTTGCTGCAGGCAAGGGAAGACAAAGTTTGGGGAAAGGCTTTTTACGAAACTGATTCCTTGCATGAATCTTGAAAATTTATCTCCAAGTGATGATGCGGAGGGTGAAGGAAGTTCCGGGTAGTGAGGGAAAACCTGTGAACATCCTGACTCCTGCAACATGCGAAATGCCTACCTGCCCATCTGTTGAAATGGCTCAATTCGATCAGCTCTCCGAAGGGGCCGTTTGGCATCACTCTGACCCTTGGCCACAGCCAACCACTCCTTACTCCAGACAGAACCTCCGGAATGAATCCTGTCTCCAAGAGAGGGCACGTTTACTCATCTATGACCTCTGACAGCGCGCACTAGCATTTATATCTTAGATCCCTTAGTCCACCTAGAAAAATTCTCAGTACATACTGCATGGAAGGGGATGTTTGTGCATTTGGGCAAATCAGAAAGCATCAACTAGGGAGGGTGACTCTGTGCCATAATCCCTGCATGATATTAACCAATGGGTCTATTGGATTTGAGTATTTGTGGTGGAACATGGCAAAGTAGATAAATGTTGGCTGGCATGCTAATGAAATCAATGAAATAGTCTCTAAATGTTGAGTTCTTTTCTCTCATGTGCTCCAATGAAAAAGTGTTACAATACTTGCAGGGAGAAATTGGAATACCACTGGATGGTACATATCTAGAGGTATTTTTGGTATCAGTATTTCATAGGCTATGATATTAATAAAAATATCATCTACTTCTAATTCCTATTAAGAAACTCATATGTGGAGTAACATACTAAATCCCTTTTTATAAATGGTTTAATCATGCATCTGCTATAGACTTATAAAGCAGATCCTAGAATTATACCCATTTTACAAATAAAGATACAGACAGAAAAAGTTTGAGGAATTTACTCAAGATCACAGAAGCAGTAAATTTGGTGTTTGAACCTAGGCGGTGTGATTTCAGAATCCACAGTGTTAACACCATGCAATATACCCGTCATTATAAATTTTTTGACATTTTATGATCTCTTTGTAGTGTCAGGCTATGCCATGGGTCATTATGAGACTGTGAAATTTCCTCTGTGAAAATCATTTGACTTTGATAGCTTATGACCAAAAAGATGTACCTCTATACATATGTCAATACAGTATTATCTATAATATAGTCCCAAATTGGAAATGGCTTAGATTGTCCACAATAGAATAATGGTTATATATGTGTGTATATACTGTGTGTGTGTGTGTGTGTGTGTGTAATATATCCATATGATAGATCTTTGTAGCCATGATAAGATATATGAAAAAAAAATAAATGGGGGGATAGAATATAATTGAAATATGGAAGTAAACATAAATTAAAATAACTAAAATGTTAAATTTGGATAAAACTACAGGTGTATGTATATATGTAGGTATATGTATGTATATGTGTGTGTAAAACACATAGATAATTTGATATATATTGGATATCTATATCTATACACATATATCTATATCTATCTGTGTATCTATCAAGAGAGGAAGAGAGAGAGAGATTAGATGGGATTAAAATGTATATATGCCAAGCTAGTGATTAGTAGTGTTTTAGGATGGGGAGGTTATGGAATACTTTTATTTATTTTACTGTTTTCTATGATAAACTTCTACTGATCCAATCAGAGAAATGACTTGTTATTCATGAAGATGTCTACCTCTACCCTTGAGGTATTTAAATTTTTGTTTGAAAATGTGTCCTAAATATAAGAGAATCATGCATTTTTACAAACCATACTTGTGTTCCAGTGCAGCTGACATTCCATTTTATTTTTTTAGCGGGGGAGGAAGAGTCAAAGAAATCTCTATATTTAAATGCTATGATCAGCATTTCTAGTCTTGCTTTCATCTTGGCCCATTTCTAAAGGATCTTAACAGAAAGATATACTTCCCCCATGTCAGTCCTCTTTAAGCTCCTGAACATCTTTTCTTCATTGATACTTATCTGACATAGTGAGCAAAATTATCATTTATTCCTTATAGGCAGGACGGTACATTAAAATAAAAGATGATTAGAGACTGCAAAATATTCCCTACTAAGTAACAGCCTGAGGCATAGTGTTACCCAGCTTCCTCCAATTTTGCAAGGACTCATACTTCCTTCATGCCTACTACAACCTCAGAACCATCTTCTTTAAATAATGCAGTGAGGAAATTAAATAATTAAAGCTGCAGACAAGAAGTGTTAAAGACTTTACACAGAAAAGAAGGGAAGAGGACAAAGAAAGAACTTCAAGTTCGCAGAGAAGACACTTGAAACTTTTAATGCATCTGCTATTTAAAGAGAAAACTCACATGAAGGAGACCCAAAGGGATAGGGGAAATGGCTGGCGGTTTTTTTGGTTAGGCAGGAAATTGGTGATTTTTGTTGATTGTCTCATTTGAGTAAGGCCTCTCGTATTATTGATTAAATTGCAGAGTTTCGAGTATATATATATACTATAATTTTAAACTATAGACCATCATCAAGTGTCCTTCAGAATGCTGGCACTCATTGGAAACATGTCCTCGTTCTCTGGTTATTGTAGAAGCCAAAAGCTGCCTTTGGAGGATATTGCTGGCAGGTTGGCAACCTTTATGGGCAAGGTTCATGGTGTTCTATTTTCCTACCGAAGGTGGGTTTTCTCCATATGTTGAGGACTAGGAGGTTACTTTTAATGGATTCTAAATGTCTCAGAGAACAGATCCGTTTTCCCCTAACCCGATCAAGAGTGGAGATCCTCCTACTTTGCTCAGAAATAGAATTTTATACTTAAAGGAAGACACAAAGTCATAAAGATTCTCATTGGCTGAAGAGGGACTATTTACTTTTCACCTTGGAGAGTTGGAAAACTTTGGTCAAAGGTATTAAAAAATGCCTCAATAAATGGCCCTGAGAAGTGAACCAATTACCAGAATCCTATGTTACTTTTACTCTATTCAAACTCAACCCCCAAACTGTCTTTTAAAATTTATCTCAAGCTCTATTTTCTCCCTGAAATTGCCTAGACCACTCCAGTAGAATCTTCGGCATTCCCTCAACACCTCTTAGTGCCAGCACTTAACACTGACAATCAAGCAAATTAAATAATAACAATTCACCAAATGGCTTAAAGCTTTGTGACATTGTGACTTATCTATTAGTCATCGATCACAGCTCCTAACCCAGTGTTAAAAAAACAAAACTCTGCTGAGTAAATTTATAGATTGTATTGGCTTTATTCATCAATTTATGAATTGGGCAGCATCCAACTTAGCAGATAGAAAAAAAGCTCTGAGGAGCTGTACAAAATGAGAGACTTTTATAGGGAAAGGGGAGCAGGAACAAGGAAGTTATAAGAGACAAAAAGTGGTTGGTTATTTTCCTTTAGGGCATGACAGGGGCTTATTAGGTAGATGACCTAACTATCGCTGATAGGATGATTTCTGATTGGTTTAAGATTTCATTTCTCGGAGACTGGAAACTGTAGTTGAGTTAAGTCTCAGTTTGTTGATGTGGGGCTTAGCATTAGCAACTTCATTTTGGACCTCTTATCTTTACCATCAGTATTGACTGACTGATGGACCGACGGACAGAAGCATGGATGGATGACTGAATAGATGGATGGACAGATGGATGGATGGACATATGGGAGCATCAGTATTGTTAGGGTAGTAGATTTGGGGAATGCTATCAGAGCTGAGATAAAAAACTAATTTATTCACCATATTTATTGGGCCACTTCAGTTGTTTAAATTACATGCCTAGTTTCAGTAGAGTTTGAGGCTACAAACCATTCTTTATTTTTTGGAATATGGGACACTGAATGGATGTTAATTCATCCTAAGGGAAAAAACCTAAAACACACAGAGCCTCTATTCATGAAGATATTCTCTGCGGTATTATTTACAACAAGGAAAAATTGGAAACAATTTAAGTGTCTTACAGTAGAGTGTAGTAAATTATGAGGCATCAACCCAATGGAGTATCATCATTAAAATGCTAATAACAAAGACCATAGAGATATATTTATAGAATATGTTATGTGCAAAATGCAGAATGTTAAAGTGGGTATGTATTATGTTTAAAACTTAATAAAGATACAGTTTTCAGACCAATACGAGGAGGCAGTACCTAAATATGACAATAACCATGTTTCAGCCATGGAAACATTAGAGGCAGACTCTTATCATGAATTCCAATAAGACCTCACAAGTACTTCTGATAAAAGTAATGACATTTCATCACCGAGCACATCGCTGCTACTCACATCTGCAGTTTGTAGGATAGGGATGATTAGCAAGTGAAAAGAAGACCTCTGAATTCAGTAGGGAAAGGAGTAAAGCCTTTGTAGACACAACCAATCTCGCCTATGCGTGCCTCCCAGAAACTTACGGGGCAGTGTTGATTTGGATGTGCATCTGGGGACGGAACTAAGGAAGGATTGGACTTTGAGGTGAGGAGAGATGAGGGGGGTGGAGAGAGATCACTGCAGCCTGATGACAGGCTCAGGAAGCCCTGAAGGAAGGCCCTTGGCTTTGAATTCTCTAGTCTCTCTTCTCAACAATAACACGAGAATTTTCCACAGCGAAGTGACTGACGAAGGCACAGGGACAGAAGTGTATACTTTGGAGGGCTTACCTCTGTAGAGACCTTGCTGGAATTCTGGGAAGGGAGAACCTGGCACTAATGCAGGATTTGGAACACCTGGATCCCCACGTGCTCTCACTGACTAACTGGGCGCAGCTGGGAAGAGCTTTTCAACTCTGAGGCGTTGAGATAATGACCACATCACTCGGCGTGTCACTGTGAGGAGGAAATATGATAATAACTGGAAGGAACTTCGGAAAGGCTACTTGAGGCCCATCGTAGTAAGGCTCTCTTAATAAAGGCCACCAAGATCACGGTCTAGGTCACAATTCATCCAACCGATGTGATGGGATTACTTTGCCCTTCCCGTAAGGCTTTGCCAATTTTGTTTCCTCTTGATCCAGATGTTTTCAGGGAATTTTACTTTGAATTTGGAGAAAGGAAAAGGCCTGTTCCTGTCTAGACTGCATTTGGCAGAGGGTTTATCATTAGACATACAGCGGGCATGACTAACGGGAAAATTGGGGCTCTTCAGGCCCAGTGGAAGGACCGAGCTATCGGATAATAGAATATTGATTAGATTATTTGCTTCGGAGTCCTTAGTTGCCACCCATAACTCAACCACTTCTGAAACTTCACATCTCTCAAATCACGGGACTCCATCGGTTAAACTCAGAGCTCCCCCCACCGTGCACACACACACACACACACACACACACACTTGGGTAGAAAAGGTGTCTTCCAAAATATCCTCATTAAATGCAAAGTAATCCAGTTCTTTCATTTAGCCCCTGATTTGGTCTTGAATATTTCACTGATCTTTGGGTGGTCAGCTTTTTAGTTTTAAATTCCCTTCTCCATTTAGCACCCAGCATCTGCCTCTTCTGTGCCTAGAAGTCTTAACTTCCCCCAACCCTTACGATTTTTTCCTAATAATGCTTAGACCAGTTTTATAGAATGTCAGTAAGTTTTGCATTGCTGACATTTTCTGCAAAATCCTTTTCATTTTTCATTTCGCTGCCAAAATGTCAACATGCAAATATCCTATGAATTTGTCAAGTTGTATCTGTCTGAACACACACACACACACACACAAATGTATGACAAAAACTAGAATATGAAATGATTAATGATACCGAATATACTGCCTGTTCTTTCTGCACAGAATTCAGTCCGTGCTCACCCTTCACAGTTCAGTTTGCTACCAGATCTCAAACCAATGCTCTGATTATTTTCTTAAATAAACAGCAATGCAACAGTATAGAGAAAGATATTTTCCTTACCCCAACTCTAAGTATGATGCATAGCATTTTCATAAACTTGATCTCCTCGTCAGACACAGAAGGCAATATTTAGCATTTACCTGGCAAATTTATATTATCGTCTTATTGAGTACATCTCTGAAACAGGGTTCCACTGTTCAGATTTGGAGAAAATCGGAGAGAGGTGCCTGCCACAGGGTCTCTGGTGATTTAGTGGACTCTTAGTTCTTGATTTTCTGGGGAAGCCGACAAGTCACAGGACTTAAAAGAGTAGCGCTTCAGCTTTTTCTTTATTCAGTCTCTGGCTTTGAGCTGTCACAGGGAAATTGTAAACACGGAGCCCAGGAAATTTTACACTTTCTAAAACTGGAAAGCCCTGAGAAGCTTCCTATTGAATTGTATCCCGCCACCTTTAGAAAAACAAAATTTTATCAATGAATTATTTGTAAGCATGGAATAACCTTTTCTGAAAAGAGAACGTTGCTGTCATTCTACATACAGAGTAGGAAAGACTAGAAGCTGTTCACGGGCATGAGGTGAAACTGAACCCCTTCTCTTCCTGGTAACTTACGGCAGGGAGGCTGGGCCCTGGAATATCTCACTGCTAAATAGCTTGACCATGCATCTAAGGGTTAAGGGTGAGAAAAGTTATGCTTCTTTGCAATACATTACTAAAATCGGAAGCCAAGGCAGGGACGCTTGGTAGGGAGGTGCTTAAACGATTAGGTACCCGATGGTTTTGTAATGCCTACATCCTGCGTATGCCATGGGAAGAAGGAAGTTATGTCATGCATAGTGATCCGGAAATGGTGAGAGGTAATAAGCGTGAAGTGTGTACTTCTACAAGAGATTTGTGAAATAATTTTGTCATAATTGATCTTGCTTCAGATACACAAGTAAAAGTCATACTGAATATGTGTTGAATTACAGTGTATCATTGGGCATCAACGGATTAGAGCTACTGCCTAGATGCCACACACACACACACAAATTTTGAATTCATAGGGTCCATTTAACTTGTCTTCTAAAGCAAGATCATGTCATTAAGTCAGTAGTTATTTAACTCCTGATTCGCTGAGAGGTTTCGGAATAAAAATAAAAGCCAAGAAAATGTTGGGGGAAAAAAGGGTCCAGGGGCACCGCAAAAAGATCAAGTCTTGATTCTTAGAGGAAGAATCGATATAAGGTTGATTATATAACCTTATATTTGATGATACATATTTGATGATTATATAGCCTTATGTCGATGATTATACCATCGATATAAGGTTGACTCCTTTTGGTGGGTGAAGCACCAAGATTCAAGCCTGCTGCTCTGATTTTTTCCCCACTCTTTCCCTGGATTAGAGTCTGAGGTGAAAAGTGATCTCACATCCATCCGTCAGTATCCATCCTGGAGGGACACTGCTCTGGGATCAGGGGCAGAGGCTAGAAGGTGACAGACAGTTCGTGTCACTTCCTTCATATGTATATATGTATGTATGTATATGAAGAAAGTCACCCACAACTTTTAAGCTTTGCTTTCATCTGAAAGCCTTTTGGGAACCAGCTGGTTACTGCAGGATTTAAATGTCCACAGAGGAGGGTCAACTATGCCCATCGAAATACACTTCAAACAGGTCAGAGATGGAGCTGAAGCCTCCTGAAATCTGCAAGATATTGGCATCCCATTAGCTACATATTTGGCCATATTGAGGCAAAATTGAGCCCTGAGGTAACTCCCTGTGATGGCTCCTGTGTGTCATGGGTGCTATTGTTTAATGGTGGTGGTGCGACATCTATGAAACCAGAGACGTTAAGTCAAGTTTTCATTCTCCTGAAAGTGATTTTATTAACCCTGGTGTGCCAGTCTGATCAATGCCAATCCCAGGTTCAGAGCACGCTGTCACCTCTGGTCTTCATGGCCATTCCTTTGTTTTATTTATATTATTCGTGCCTTGTGAACTTATTTTCCCATGATAGGATTGCTGTCTTCCAATCTAGTTTTATATTGGCCTCAGTTTTCTTCTTTATTAAATAAAGAAGTTAGATGCTCTGATATGTAAGTTCTCTTTCAGCTCTGATGCTCTAGGAATGAGATTAAGGCCTGAAATGTGTTTGGCTCAGTGCCTGGTATATTACTAGTCCTTAATAAATGGTAGTTATTATTACCATTTATTATTATCATTAAATCTGACAAATTTTCACTGCCAGCTCTGAATCTGATATACTGGAAAATGGATTAGAATCTCCATAAATTTGGTGACTCTTCTCCTGGGCAGCGAAATTCCCAGGGGCATTTTTCCCCCCTTCTCAGTCAGCTCCAAACTGTCCATTAGCAGTTTATTATTGATTCACAGAATCCCAGGTTAGAAGAGCCCTTAAAGGTCAATTTCCAGCCAAGGATGTAGCAGAGGAAGAAAAGAGGTGCGCTTTTCCCAGAATAATTCTCATTTGTAGCATTTCAGGATGAATCCTTACAGGGTTCTCGTTCACCTCTCCTACGAAACTGCCTTTCACTGCAATTTTCTTTTAAAGCTGTGAGGAACCTTGGCAGAGAGGCCAAACACTAGTGGGGCCTCATTATCAAGTAATACTTTGCTAAGTATAAGGCAGAGTTAAACTTAAAGCTCCCTGATTTCCTGCCACATGGCAGGTTTGGGAGGAAGAGTCAAGGGTCAAACTTGCTGAGCTACTCCTTGCATACAAAAAGATCTTGGATTTAGCTTCTTTCTCAGTATCAGAGATGGTTTCACACTAACTGCTTCTATTCTATTAGTTCCTTGTACCTTTGGCTACTGAGGCATTGCGAGCGGAGCTGACCGTGAGAACAGGCAGAGCCTAATACTGAAAAAAGATGGTTTTTTGCTGTAGCTCCCGATCCTTATCTGGAAGCTGCCTTGCGGCCAACTGGCTTTAATCAAGGAGGCTAATGAGTTCATGAAGGCAGATCCCAAAGCCTTTGCATGAATCACAGAGGGGCTTCTTGGGTCTCACTGAAGTTTAAGAATCACACTCTTCATAAGTGGAAGTAGTGGACAAGATGATGAAGGGATCTACACTCATGTGTTTGAGTTGACAGATGTATGGGGTCCCAGATCTTGTTCATTCCTTGAACAGAGCTAGGATTTTCCCTTCCAAAAACATAGGCGTCCAAATGAAAGAATATACCCTTTGAGCAAAGCTAAAATGCTGGCCCAGGGATTGGTTTACAAAGCAGAAAAGAGGTTTGCCTGTTTCCTACCTCATTTTCCAATTCTGTCTCACGTTCAACGCAGTGAATGCTGTGTGCGCGTGCCAAGCTGGGCAGGAGTGTTCGCTGGAAAGAAAAAGGGAAAGACACCGTGGAGAAAAAAATAGCAATGAATAGTTTTGCTACTCTTAGGAAACAACCTCCAGGTCTCAGGAGACCAGGCACAGGGATTCCCTCTTCATTTCATTCAAAAGTTGAAGCCCAGAGGCAACGTGGCTTTCAAAGAGAAGCTTTTTGTGCGGGTCTTTGTGGTCCTAAACAAGAATGGCCCCAGCGTCCCAGAGGAAAGCACAGGCCATGCTTCCAGCTTGACCCACAGAGTACCTTGTGAGGTCCTCACAGGGGCCACCCTCCTGCGGATCAACCCCAGACAGGCTCTCCCTACCCTCTGACAGCTAATGTCCCCAGTTCTGAATGGATGACTGCCTGATATACATTGAGATTTGGATTTTGATTGAGCTCTTCCCATTCCGTCTGAAACCCAGAGGCTTCTGGAAGAATCATCCAATGTCTGGGGATGGATGCAGGAGGCCTGGGAGGCAATGAACAGTGATCTAATAGATTGTAAACTTTCTAGATTCCAGACTGGGAACGGAGGAAGTGGTGTGTGCAGAGGGACTGGCCAGTGGCAAGACCATACTGAAACTGGAAAGCCCAGGCATAGAACTTGGGCTTTTCTGCTTGTAAATAACAATGACAACAACATCTAGAGTTATTCAGAACCTGAATTCTCCTAATCCTTTGTGCTCCATTTCCTCTCCCACCTCCCCTTTCTCCAATGTCTAGCACAATGCCTGGCAAGTTCTAGGTGCTCAAGAGATGTGCCAAATCAAACAAACAAACTATATGTCCTGCAAAATGATTGAGCTTTTCTGACTTTCCACTTCATCTTCATCGGTTAAGGGGGGGTGGTAATGCTCTTTGGTGAGTCTGGTTTCAAGATCTGATAACATGGCATACCTTATGCAATGTGTAAAATGTCATAAACTGGTAACTTTATGTGTACGAATTTCACTTTTTGAACTTGATGAACTTTAAATTTATGAATTATGATTCTGCCGATATGGTTCATCTGAGGGGAGAAGGGAGGAAAGTGAAGCCCTAGGAAGATAAAAGAATCATTACCCAAAGCTAGCGATGGGATTGGTTCATTACTCTCAAATACATTTAACCAATACTTAAGAAGAAAGACCTTGGGGGTGGGGGTTGGAAAAGGAGCGAAAGGGGGTCAGGGGGGAAGGGGATGGTGGGAGTTAGGAGCATGGTAAATACTTCAGAGGCCAATTGAGTTATTTACATAAAGGATACATTTTCTTTTCAGGAGAAATCGTCCTATACTACCAAAAGAGGCAGGGAGGTTGTTCAGCAGAAACGGGGTTAATCCAAGCTCACTCCTGCGCACTGCAGTCACAGCGCTGGAGAGAGCCCATATTTCATCTGAACTTCCTCTGTGGTCCTTTTTATATTGAAGTCTCTCACTGTTACAGGGCCGCGCTTGGAAAAGTTGGAAAACTTTTGCTTGGTGGAGAAAAAGCAGCCCTCATCAGACTCAGTGGAACGAATGAATGAAGTTATTCCCTTGGCCCAACGTCTCCATCCACTTTCATACCAAATATTCATAGAAACGTCTTTGCTCAATTCTGCGACTGGAATTTTACTCTCCCGTGGCGTCGCCTCGTATCAGATGCACAGATTTCGAAAGTCAGCAGGCAACAGACTTGGCTTTGGAGCCACCGGAGTTGGCTTTTAAGAGTCATGCGCCTTACGGTCCCGTGTGGTAGCTTCGCCCGGGAGCGTGTAAAATAAACAGTTGCTGAAAAGCATGAAGAATTAACGAAGTGAAAAGCTCAGGTTATTTGTTCGGCAGTTGGCACGCAAGTGACCTTCCTAAATACTTCGTTGTTTAAGGAGGTTCAGAGCTAGGATGAATGAATCCTCAGGGCGCTTGACTCGCACCAACGTGTGATTTCCTTACTCTTTCAGGAAAGGGCGGGAAATGGATTCAAATCCAAGGGGGAAAGGGAGAGAAGGGGGCAGAGCCGCGACGCCTGGAGCCCTGCTCCCAGCCCTTCGGAAAGACTTGCTTTTGCCGCCCGGGACCCTTGGAGGTTCCAACCCGGAGAACCCGGCGGCGCTAGGACCTGGTTGGTGCCTGGCTGCGGCCGCTCCTCGGCGGGCGGAGGAGGGAGAGGAGGAGGGGGCTAAGGGAGAGGAGGGGTGTTAGGGGGGCGGGGGGAGTCATTTATGCAGAGCAGGCGCTGCTGCCATTGCCACTCACACTCCCCGCGCGCCGCTCGGAGCCAGAGGGAGCGCAGGGAGCAAGCTAGCGAGCGCTCGGAGCCCAGGCCAGCAGAGGGGGCGCCCGGCCGCGATCTGCACCGCCGCCTCCGCCGCGCTCCGGGGCCCGGGGAGGAGCGAGGGCGAGTCGGGGAGTCGGGAGCCCAGCCGGCGAGACCCAACTGCAGGAGGGCGCCCGCCCCGCTCCGCCGCCTCCTGCGCCCGAGCCGGGGAGCCCCCGCCGATCGCCCTGCGGGCCGGAGGGCAGGGAGCACAGGTCCCCGCAGCCCCAGGGATGGTCTAGGAGCCGGCGCGAGGCTCGCCGTCTGCTCCCAGCCGGGGCTCGCCGCCTGCTGCGGATCGCCCGGGGGCTGCGCGCCGCGGCGGCCGGGGGCTGCGCGCCGGGCCGGCCCAGGCCGGAGAAGTTAGTTGTGCGCGCCGCCCGTGCGCGGAGTCAGCGAGCGAGCGAGGGAGGCGGAGAGGCGCCGGGGCCATGGGCTGGGGGAGCCGCTGGGGCTGCCCGGGACGCCTGGACCTGCTGTGCGTGCTGGCGCTGCTCGGGGGCTGCCTGCTCCCCGTGTGCCGGACGCGAGTCTACACCAACCACTGGGCAGTCAAAATCGCCGGCGGCTTCGCGGAGGCCGACCGCATTGCCAGCAAGTACGGATTCATCAACATAGGACAGGTAACGACAGGCTGGCCGGGTCCTCGGCCCTGAGGCTGCCGGCCTGGGGGGAGGCCCCCGCGACCTCGCGCTTCTTACCCCCTCCTTGTCAACCCCCTCCCCCCTCTTCCAGATGTGCTCTTGCAGCTGTTGCCCTAACTCTTGAGCGATTTTTTTCTCTTTCATACACAGACACACACACACACGCACACACTCCCCAAAGTTACCGGGGTTGGTTTTGTTTGCTTGTGGTTTTTTGATTTGTTTTTGTTTTTTGTGTGTTTTTTTTGGGGGGGGGGGTTGTTTGTTTGTTTGTTTGCAGTCCACAAGGCACAGGTAGGGTCTCTGGAAAAATCCGGAGTATGCATACCCCGGTGGTGGTTTCAGACCCGACCGATCTTTTGAGCTGGAAAGTCGAGGAGCTCTTTTGGGGGGCGGGGGGGGGGGGCGGGTGAGCGCGCTCCTTGCGGTTTCTGAGAGCCAGGGTGAGGAGAAGGCGAGGAAGGGAAAGCCTTTCCTGCTTAGACCTGAATTTAGCCCAGAAAGTAGTTTGCTCCTCTTGGGGGAGAGAACCCCTGGGCGCTGGAGGCGCGGGAGGCGCGGGGACTGGAGCTGGACGAGAGGCGGGAGCTGGTGGGAGGAGAAGAGAGGGCCGGGACCCGGCGTGAGCGCAGATCTGGAGAGAGACCTCCCGGCTTCCTCGTCTCTCTCGTGGGATCCGCGTGGGGGGCTCTCGGATCCGGGTCGAAAAAGGAGCTGGGAAACTTCCAAGCCCCGCTGACTGGGTTCTGCTCTGGGAGAACTGCGAGCCTCCCTGCGGACAGGAACGTGCGGGGCCCAGAGGAGGCGCCGTGGGGCGAGATTGGATGGGGCGCAGGGTTTTTGCGGGGTGCCGCTCCCGGGCTTTCGGCAGGGCTGCCCAGCTGGGGAACAATGAATTCAATGGGGTTTATGAGTCTGATTGGAAGTGCAACAGATTTGGAGGTACTTCTGAGCTAAACGGTGTTGGCTTCCTCACTCTGCTTCCTTCAAGAAATGGGAGTGGAGAGGGCTGCGTACACGGGTCCCAGAAAGTGACCTGGTCATTCCCCCCCACCCCGTACTCACACTCCTTTCACTCACTTCTCCAGGCCTGGCCGGAGGAGGGGGCTCTGGCCAGACCCTGGCCTGACTCTGCGGGGGTGGGGAGGGGTAGGCGAGGGTGATGGGGCACCTTCGGAGCAGACAGGCTCCGGGAACCGCTCCGGATGCACGTTCCCTGCGTGCTCTGCCAGGGCGAAGGGAGAGGGGGTGCTGCTGGTGCACCGGGGCCAAAAGGGCACAGACGGTTTCTGATGCCATCGAGCTCCATGGCCAGGAACGAGAGCCAGGGAGCGCTGGGACCATCAGCTGCCTGGGGGATGCGGCACTGAGGGGAGGAGGCAGAGCTGCCTCCTATCTGTCGACCCTATCTGTCGCTACAGATAGGGAGCACTGCAGGGTTCAACGGAGCTGGAGCCTGAGGTTTGGGGCTTCGGGGGTCTAGAGGGAGGACGTGTTCCTGAGAAGCCAGTCCTGTGGAGGGCTGAAACCAGGGCAAGGGGCAAGGGCTTTATCCACCCCTGCCACACCCCCTACACACACACACACACACACACACACACATATACACCCACCCACCAAGGTCTGGATTCCCCTAGCTCCTTATTTCGTCAGAAGAAAATAAGAGTCTCTTCCTCCCCTTACAGGAGCTTCAAGTTGGGAGCCGGGTTTGACCCTGGAATGGAACTGGGACCCTAACAATGAACGTAGCCTTGTCAACAATCTTTCTAGAAAAGCACCTCTCAGGTTTATCGAACAGGAGCATCTCCCATATGAGACATAATTAGAAAATAAGGTCTTGAACGTACACTTTTTCTGGTAATGGGCAAAATGAGCATTTGGGGTGGCTGTTCCCCCGCATTCATCAGGTCGGAAAACCTACACCCTGGAGAAGTTGACCCGCACAGGATCACCCAGCTAGATGGTGGCAAAACCATGATTCAGACCTAGGACACTCTGGCCCAGGCCTCCTCCTCCTCCTGAATCCCCCTTTTAGAGTATCCCCTCCCCCCATCCCATAGGAGGAAGGAGACACAAAGCAACAGCTCCAGCTCCCTGAATTCTGGTTTAGTGGCTCAGGAGATGGGGAGCAAACATTCAGTATCAATTCACAGCTACTTAGTTCAAACAGACCTGGACTTGGTGACTCTAAGAAGCTTCATGACTTGCAAGGGCAGAAATACCTGTTTCTTAATGAACTCATTAAATGGAACTTAGATATTGCAGAACCCGGCAGTGTGAGGGAGGAGATTCTGTCCCTGAACCCACTTTGAGCAGGCAGTAACTGTGGGGGTCCTGTGGCTTTTCATCTACAAAGTAGCATGAAGAAACTTTCCGTACAGATGACCCCAAACATTATTTATTGTGGTTTTTACCATGCCGATGAAGAGATTCAGTGCTTTCAAAGGTTACGGAGGACCCCTTGAACTGATACCATAACCAGTGTAAAAAGGTCATCGAGTCTTAAATGGGAAGCATTTGCTTAGTAGATCAAAGGGGAGTAACCCCATGCTAAGTCTTGGGGGCGGTAGAGTTCACATGTACTCTATCGATAGACTGTAAGGGCCAAACCAATGCTGTATTGCTCCTTTACTGCTCTGACCTTTTAACACTTTAGACATCCCCTTGTTATTCTTTCTTTCTATCAGGAAGCCTGTCTGTTGAGGTTCCATGTAGGGCAGTGACTAATTTGGGAACGTCTCTGGAATGTTCTCCTAGTTTTACCCATTTGGGCTTGGGGGTCCCAGCTCATGGGTCACAAATTGGAACTGAGACCTCTTCTTGTGACTGACGTCATTCCATATATTGGTGGTAGATCTGACATTTTCAGTGTGATCCTTTCAGGGGATAAGGTAGCAGATTTTTGACTACCATGAAGGAACAGTTCTTAGAAATTCTGAGCAGAATTTCTGTGTGGTGTTTTCTATAGCATCTTAGCACTTAGAACCACCAGAGGTAAAACGTCTGGCCTTGAGATTTCTGCAGAAGAAGAATAGGCGTGCCTCTTGTGCTCAGGAAAAATAGGATATGCAGTGAAACACAAGGGGAAGCAAGCAAACGGGCGAGAAGGACACACTCCACTTCCTGGAAGGGAAGAAAAATGAGGCTTATCTTGCAGTTGGCTGGAGAGACAGCATTGTGTTTTAGTGTTAGTGTTACTACTTGTGAATGGTGATGCCGTGAAAATCCGAAATGATGCCCTAATCAGTAGTAGTAGTTGACATCAGATTGGTGCCTATCGAGTTTTGCTCAGTGATGGATTTGCTGGAATGCCCTGCCTTTCTTGCCTTGCAGGCCCTGACTGCCAGCCCTCCTAGGATGCGGTGCCCCCTGCCTATTGGCCTCACACAGATGGAAGGGAGGTCTTTGTTCCCCCTCTCAGTTGGCTGCTGTGACTCTTTGAACTAATAGCGTCATGGTCAGAGGGTAGCAATGACAGAAAGGAATGAAGACCTAACATCATGTTAATTGCGAACCTTCGTGTAGACTAACTCTATAAACCAGGGGGCTTAATTTCTGGTTATTTGACCTCAGGGGGAAGTTCCATAGTGAAGGTTGCTGGCAATGGGCCAGGGCTGTATTTAGCTTTCTGTGAATGGCATACAATCCTGGATCCCAAGCTGAGGTGACCGAGCAAAAGGCTCTCCTCAAACTATGTAACTTGAGCAAGATTCCGGAAGGATAAATCCAGACGTAAGCAATACTGGGGAAATATTTTCCTGGAGTTCCCATTGGAAGCAGAGACTTGGAAACTCCAGGAATGCCCCTTGCAAGGTCTTTGAAAGCAGGGAAGTCAGTGGACTTAATGGATCCCCTGTTTCTCCATCTGTAAAATGATAATTCTGTAGATAGTAGGCTGAGTTGACTCTGCATTGCTCAGCATCTGGTGAGGCTTACAGCGAAAGGTTTGTCAAATTTGAATCTGAAATCGGTGAGACTCAAACTTTATTTAGGTAGGGAGAAAAGAAGACATTTTTTTTAAATGGGAGATGCAAAATGTGATGATCAGGAAAATAAATTTTTAATGGCTGAGTAAAAAGAGCTAAATCAGAGCTTTGCAGACAGGGAAAATGGCTTTCCATTTCAACTAACAATATAAAATACTTTAAAAATAGTTGCTGTTGGACTCTAAACAATTCTGGCTGATTTCCCATGGCGGTGCCTTTCTCCCTGGTCGATCCTTGTTGTAGCCCATTAAATATCATAGGATAAGCTCGCCGGAGATGGAAGACAGGGAGGAAAAATATCTGAAGACTGATTATTTTAGAAAGCCTCTTACCTTGGCACATTATGTGAGTATTTGAATTTACGTTTTAATTCTGGATGGAGTTTCTATGAGGAAAGTTAGAAGTAGCATTTCCCAGAGATCTTTAGCAGGAAGAATTTTGTTCAGAGCTCTGCGGAAGGCCTCCCACTCTGCTGTTTAATTTTGACCTGCGGGTAACGTGGGCTGATTGAAATGTCGATAAACAGTGGCCAGTGGGTTCTGGGTGTATATGGATGGCATTGCAAGAGGGGACCGGCCAGCCTGCCGGACCTAATGGGAATGGACTGTACTCCCTTAGTGGAATTTTTAGGCACATTGTAAACGCCAAAAGAAATTAAGGTGGGAATCCATCTGGCTTTGCGTGGGAAGGCTCTTCACGCCCAAGAACCTCAGCCCTGACCTCTGCTAGCAGCTCTCACATGCTTTGTTCTCATGAGCAGGAGAACCTTTACTGGAATAAAAAAAAAAAAAAGCAATTCAGAGACCTTGGCCTCATGATGATGGTTTTGTGACATTAACCTCATAGGCCAGGAATGGCTCATATGTTGCCCTTGGGATTTGTGGGGTCTATTGGAAATGAAAAACTGCATTTTTGGGCACCCCAAAGCAGCTGAATTTGCCTTATCACTGTCTTTCATGAGCTTCTATCCAGAGGTCCTAACCTTAAAGGTCAGCCAGAGAAGCAGGATAGTGTGCTGGGCCAATGGCCAGGGACGTCTGCCTCTGGTTAAGGGAGGGAGTCCTGACCCAGAAACCTCCCCTGGGCAAGGAGGGGTATTTGCCTTGTCTGCTCCAGTTATGTGAAGCAGTGCCTGGGGTTTTTTTCCCAAGACTGACGTATCTCCAGGCATCGCTGTGCCTTGGGACTCTATCGCTTGGCTGATTCAGGTTGGATTCAATGACAGAGAAGGCTTTGGCTTCCTGGATGGGAAAAATGAATACTTACAGACCTTCATGCATGTGAAAACATAGTATGCAGATACATGGACATGTGTATATCCATATATATATATATATATAGAGAGAGAGAGATCTTAATTTTTATTTTTATCAAAGCTCAAAATGCACATAATTAGAGTGAAATTGCTCATGTGGTATTCTTCCGAGTTTGAACAGATTAGATGTCTACGTCTAAAGGTAGCAAGAAAGGACAATCAGTGCCCATTATCTTCAGTGTGGGTTAATCCCTGCAGGGGAATGAGACCAGGAAGAACACAAGAGTAGGGGTCAGCAAGTTTCCTCTCATTAAGCAACTCCACCCTCGTTGCCTCCTTTTTCAAAGAGGGGACCCTAATACCTGCTCGAGCCACCTGGTGGGGTTGCTGAGAAATCACGTGCTTAATAACGAACCTAAATTATAAAGAAAATAAGACTAGGAAGCATCATATAGTCTACGGGGCTCTAAGGAGATGCAAAAGCTGCTTGAAGGAAAATAAGAGTGTGCTGGGGTTAATGCAGGTCTCTGTAAGTGGAGTGACTTGTGATTTTTCTAGATTCTTGTGCTTGCTCCTGGGGGCTGAAAGGAGACTGAGTCAGTGTCGGTCCTGATCCTCCCTTTAGAGGACAGTGATAGCTCTACCTTTTCCCTGAGAGCCATGGACACAGGTATAGGGCTGAGAGAACAGACCAGAAAATCAAAACAGTGCGGAAGATGCAAGAGAGTCAAAACACGGTCTTTTTTTAATTGAAGTATAATTAGCATATGATGTTATAGTGGTTTCAGCTGGACAACATATTGATCCAACAATTCTATACGTTAGTCGGCGGTCACCCTGATAAGTGTGGTCACTGTCTGTCAGCATCCCGCATTATTACAGTATTATTGACTATATTCCCTATGCTGTCCTTTTGCATTTGACTCAGATGTGAGTACGCATGGAGGAGTAATGGAAGATAAAGTTGAAATATAGGAATATGAGAATACAGATGGGACTCTCCTAGGTGCCAGTGTGGAAAACCCAATGTCCTCCTGCTGAAATAAAACTAATAAACAATCCGATAAGGAAACAGGGACTCTTGGTTTAAACAGATCCGCGTGCTGTTAGGTGTGGTTCTGAAAACAGCCTCTAAGCCCTGGGTGCAGACAGGCCTCACCTGATGTAGACTTTGTCCATGGCAAAACCTATCCCGACCTACGCTGGCATTAATCAGGGCATCACTTTTTTGTTGTTGTTGTTGTTGTTGCAGAAACACATTAATGATTTGCTTACGAGGGTGATGTTCTCGAGGCCAGTGGGGACGTATATAATACACTTCAGTATGGGCCCTGCTGTACATTTCTCATCTGGAGGGTTCTGAATTCTGAAACACTTCCAGATCCAGGAGTTTTTTTTTTTTTTAATTTTTTAATTTTTTTGAGACTTTATTTACTTATTTGACAGAGGGAGAGAGACCACAAGTAGGCAGAGAGAGAGGGGGAGGCAGGCTCCCCTCTGAGCAGAGAGCCCGATGTGGGGCTCGATCCCAGGACCCTGAGATCGGGACCTGAGCCCAAGGCAGAGGCTCTAACCCGCTGAGCCACTCAGGCGCCCCAGATCCAAGAGTTTTTAAAAGGTGCTTGTGAGTCTGTCCAGCTGAAAATCCAGAGGTAGTGCTCGTGTCTTATTCTCACAGAGGCCCTTTCCCCAAGACCACAAAGCTCCTACGATTCTTACTATCTCCCTTACCTGCTGTTGAAATGACCACCTGAAAAGACTCCAGTTCTTCCCGACAGCGTCA
This sequence comes from Procyon lotor, assembly GCA_028646535.1. Taxonomy (NCBI): domain Eukaryota; kingdom Metazoa; phylum Chordata; class Mammalia; order Carnivora; family Procyonidae; genus Procyon; species Procyon lotor. The sequence continues at coordinate 12,704,484 of CM053615.1, forward strand.
TCTCTCTACTCAGAGGCCGCTGACTTTGTCCACGGGGATGGCCATGGGGGGTGGGTCACCTTAGGTCACCTTGGGTCACGTGTTCACCCTGGAAGTGGAGGAGATGTTGAGCACAGATGGGAGGGACAGTTCCCCCAGGGAAAAGGGGGTCCTGTTGCTGGGGAATGAGGGAAAGCAGATTCGGGACGTGAAAGCTTCCTGCCGCAGATCGGGTTCTGTAAGGCTTTAAATGCTTAGGCTAGGGAGTTTCAGGGTCATCACATAGGATAAAGAGTTGGGGTGAAGTTCCCCGAAAAGGGCCAACAACTGCTGGCTCAACCAACATGGGAGAGTCCAGCGTATAAGACGTTCTTATACAGAGGTTCTGTGCTTTCCAGGAAGTAGGACATGTTTACTCAGCTGTCATTCAGGGGAGGACGGATACGGAGGGGGCTGCAGGCTGCACGGTGTGGGTCAGCAGCGCCTGGGAGGACTCCGCTGGTCTCTGCAGGAGGAGCTGGAGGAGGCAGAGAGGCGATCGTGTTGGCAAAGGCTGTTGGTGATGAAACAGAAGCTGGCACAAGGGGCAGAGCATGGCCTCGGATTCCTGCTGAGGTGAACTCAGTGTGGCTCGGGAGCTAAGTGAGAGCAGAGCGTGAGGTGGAGGGAGAAGGCAAAGGTGACTCTCAAGTTGGTGGCCACGGGGCCAGGAGGATGCGGACTCGTGTGGGCAGCCGGGGAGGTCTGCAGGAGCACTCGAGAACCGAAGGATGGGTTCAGGCTTAATGTTGTTCCAGGGAAGGGCACGCAGAAGGATGCGGCATGAGGAGTGGAGGGGAGGGTGCAGGGGGCTGGGGATAGAACTTCATGGGAATGTCTCCTCTTCGGGGTAAAGGGATAAAAGGACTGTTGAGGGTCATGGGGGCCCTGAAGGTAGAGTCTGGAAGCAACGAGAACAGGCATTCCCTTTCTGGGGTGTGCACTGGTGAGAAGAGCTGTAGAGAGAATTTGGCCTATGGGAACTGACGCATGGCTGAAAGATTCCGTGATGGGGGGTTACCCGCCATCTTGGTGCCAGAGCTCGGCTGAATAATGAGGGGAACTCAGGGATGTGGGACAGGAGAGGAAATGAGTATACGAGGTTCTTATTACACATCTGCCTCCCTCCCTATGTTCTTGCCCTGTCTCTGTCTCATGGATGCCCTGGGGTAGCCAGGATCGCAGGTCTAGAACCAAAAGGGTTCAAATCCTAATAACACTGTTGCTTCCAAGCTGGGGGACCGTTGGCAAGTGCCTCAAGCTCTTAGTGCCTCAGCTTCTTCATGTGTGAAAAAGATCCGATAGTATTTCCATCATAGAATCGTTGAGAGGATTAGCTAAAAGCAGCAAACAGTTGTGCCTGGCACATAGTACATGCTCAGTGGGTGTCCCTTATTATATCTTGCTTTTTATTTTTAACCAAGTGATGCTCAATTTCCATATATGGTTTCATCCTATTGTTTTCACTTAACATTGTATTGTGAGCCTTTTCCAGGGTTACTAAATAATTCTAGACAGATTTTAATGGCTCCATAATTGAAGGGATCCCACTATGTTACAATTACAGTGACTGTACCTCCCATTTTTCCTGGGATAGTCTGGCTTATGCATTACCTCCATTAAGTATTTTTTAATATCCCCTTTGCCTTTCAGACATGTCTGAGTTTGGGAGAGAAATCATGTGGTTACCTTAATTGTATGTGTATTTGTGTGTATGTGTGTGCGTGTGATTGCACATCTTTTCACCAGCCGGGAGCCGGAGCCATGCCTCGGTCTCATTTGTGTTGCCAGCACCTAGCGCGGTGTGCACTGGGGATAGGAAGCGCCACACAGAGAGAAATCGGTTTGGAAGGCAAAAGGAGCCCTCGCTGGTGCCTTGAGAACACGGAGGACTGAGGGATGCGTGGAAGACGCAGGGGAGTTCAAGTTGAGGGGGAAAGGAGCTATGTGTCGAACAGCTCAATCTCATGAGTCACTTCTGAGGTGCAGGCCACCTGCAGAGACTGGGGAGAGCTGGGTGAAAGTGGTGTCTGGGTGCCCCAGGGGTTTGATGCGTGTTCAGGAAATTCTGATAAGGAGCCATAAAAAAGGATGAGATTGTGCCATCCGTGACGACGGGTGCGGTCGTAGAAGGTATCATGTTTTAAGTGAAGTAAGTCCAGCTGAGAAACACAAGTACCATATGATTCCCTCATGTATGGAATTAAAAAAAAAAAAAAACCACCAATGAAGAAACAAAGCAAAAGCAGAAGCAGGCTTATGAATACAGAGAACAAACTGGTGGTCGCCAGAGGGGAAGGGCTGGGGGATGGGCAGAAGGGGGGAAGGGGAGCGGGAGGTCTGGGCTTCCAGCGATGGAGTGAGTAAGTCACAGGGATGAAGGGCACAGCATGGGGATCAGAGTCAGTGGTGGTGTGACCGTGCTGCGCGGCGGCAGGCGGCAGCTACCCTTGTGGTGAGCATAGAATTACAGAGACTAGTGCAGCCCCTATACTGCGCCCCTGAAACTAGTGTAACATCGCCTCTCAACTGTACTCAAATTAAAAAAAAAGTCATCGATGAGTGACTATGAAGAGAATAGCCGAATAGCCAAATAACAATGAGAGTATTTGCTGCCTCTACGTAGTTATTGCTCGGAAAGTAGTTGTTGACTATTACTAGGGAACAAGTGAAGCAGTCCATGTTCTGTGCCTTTGTCACTAAGGCTCAGCAACCTGAGGTGGGGACAGGACAGACGTGGGAGTGAGCACCTGCCAGGCGTGAGAGAAAAAGGAAGAGATGGGCGGGAAGCTGTGGTGGGGTGTGGGTACCGGGAAACGAATCCAATCGAAGGGCTCTTGAATAGGCAGCGGGGGAGGGGGCACCTCTGAAATGATGCAGCGCAGTGTCCTGGCTTTGAGGAGGGTAGAGGGGCCGAAATAGGCCTGGTAGGTCAAAGGAACGGGGCGGGTGTGGGGCCTGGGAGTACTGAATCAAAATGGAGGGCCAGTTGGACCAGAGTGGTGGAAGTGGAGATGTGGGATGGAGTCATCCCAGAGGGTGCTGGGGGTGTGGGTGTGTGAGTGTGTATTATTTTTGGTGAGCTCCAGGTTAGAGCTGTTCTGTGCCATGATAAGGTTCCAGGTGTGGACATGCTGGTGAGCCAGTCAGGGACAGAACAGGGGAAGGCCACGGAGTTAGACGGAGTCAAGAGAGCGCGGGGCTGGGATATTGGAGGGTTTATCAGTTTGCATGAGATGAGGATTCCAAGCAATCTTGCCCGGATATTCACAGGTGGGGAAATATCAGGTTTGTCTCCACACTGCAATTCTCCTTGGATAAATTTAGGTATCATCTCTACGTTACCCATCCGTGTGCTATTATTTGCACTTATCAACTTAGAGGATAAAAGACAGACACCTGGGTGATTGGTTTCAACTCCCGAATGTGTCTTCCTGTATTTGAGTTTAAAACTGAAGATTGCATTGAACACTGACTCTAGAGGGAAGAGTGCCAACAGAGAATGTGAAACCAAGAGTAATGTTTAAGGATAATTTTAAGATGGTTTATACTTTGTTACATTTTCTGTTTGTCTCCACCTTAAGTTGTCATGTAGTCCACTTCCGTTATCATAAATAATTATACCTATAACTTATTCACATGTCATGGATTCTGCCCTTTAAAAAAAAATTATTTATTTATTTGACATAGAGAGAGATCACAAGTAGGCAGAGAGGCAGGCAGAGAGAGAGGGGGAAGCAGGCTCCCCGCTGAGTAGAGAGCCCGATGTGGGGCTCGATCCCAGGACCCTGAGATCATGACCTGAGCCGAAGGCAGAGGCTTTAACCCCCTGAGCCACCCAGGCGCCCCAGATTCTACCCTTTTAATATAGAGTATAATGAAGCTGTGTTTTGAACATGTCTTTTATTTATTCTGAGTCCAAACTTTATGGTCTTTTATTTATTCTGAGTCCAAACTTTACGGCCCTATAGGAATAGACATATATTTTTAATGTGTGTTTTAAAAATTATTTATAGGTTGCTCTCTAATATATAATATTTTTAGATTGCTCTGTGTAATATTAGATTAATCTTGTTTGCATTCCTATGTAATCTGATCATTAATTTAGGGTTAACATCACAAAGAAAGCATTAAATTTCTATTTAAATCCGTGCATTATCTAAGAGGTTAACTCTCTCTTGGGAAAATAACAATGTGGGTTCCATACCAGCGTTGGAACTAGTGAAGATTTATTAAAAGCAAGTCCTTTCCTGCTGCCTTTCTATACAGATACATATGGAATATATTGCATATATATCTATATTTGTACTAAGTACTTAAGGTCTGATATTTTTGTAATAAGTACTAAAGGTCTGGTATTTCTCTACTCTGAGAAGCTCTTCCAGCTGTAAAAATATCCCAGTTCCCTCCATGTCACTGTTCCCAGGCTTGTACCTTGTTTTTACTAGTTGATGTTTCTCAACCGCAATAAAACTGGGCAGTGCTCTAGTCCGAATGCTGTGCAGGGAGGGGAGACCTTTCCAGTGCCTTTAATCTTGTAAGCAGATATCCAGAACTATAAGTTTAGAAGTTACTGCACCCACATCCTCGGCCTATTGTACTTACTTGCGCTTAACTAATACCTATTTTTTTCCTGTGTGTGTGCAACCCCATTCATCAATTTCAGAGTTCTTCAAGAGAAAACTGAATTGTAGGCCATTTAGGATTTATTACAGTGCAGCTACCAACAAACTCTTTTTTCTTTCCTTTTCCTTTCCTTTATTTTTTTTTTTTTTAACTGTGGGGCATCTTTCTATTTGGTTATTATTCCTGAGCCAATTTACCAAATGCGACATTCTTTGAATTATTGTGGGATGACGTCATTGCTTCTGGGACAGTTGGACAGTTCTCTGAGAACCAGTAAGCAAAACTCAAGATGGGACCCCTCTAGGTCCCGCCGTGCCACAAATTCGCTACGCACTTAGGAGCTGGTCAGAGACATTCTCTGTCTTAAAAGAAAAAATAGTTAATGGGAGATAATATTTGCAAACCATACCTGATAAGAGAGTTCGATCCAGAAGATGCACTCAGTAATAAAAAGGCAAATAGCCCAATTGAAAATGAGCATAAAGGATCTGAATGGACATTTGTCCCAAGAACATACATAAAGAACTGATAAGTACACACACTATGTATAACATCAGGGAAATGCAAATCAAAACCACAGTGAGATACCAGTTTACACTCACTTGGACAGATGGCCGTGTCCAAGTGAGACACTTGGCCGTGACAGATAATCACAAGTGTGGGCAAGGATGTGAACCATCGGAACCCTCGTCCATTCCTGGTAGAAACATAAAGTGGTACAATCACTGTTGGAAAACAGTCTAGCGGTTCCTCAAAAGATCAAACGTAGAGTTACCATATGACCCACTGATTCTACTCCTAGCTATTTACCCAAAAGAAAGTGAAAACATTTGTTCCCACAAAAATACCCCAAAGTGGGGAAAAAAAAAACCCCAAATTCTATCAACTGATGAGTGGATAAACAAGATAAACAGAATTTTATTTCGCAATAAAAACGAATGAGGTCCTGATCCATGCTATAATCTGGATGAACCTTGAAAGTACTAAGTGCTAAGTGAAAAGAGCCAGTCATAAAAGGCCACAGACATTGTGGTTCTGTTTTCATGAAATGTCCAGAGCAGGCAAATCCAGAGAGATGGAAGGTAGATTAGTGGTCACATTGGGCTGAAAGGGTTGACGGGAGTAGGGTAAGGGGGAGGGTATGGGGTTTCTTTTGGGGGTGAGAAAAAAATATGTTCTAAAATGAGTCGTAGTCATTTTCACACAACTCGGAAAATACAAAGACATTGGGCAGTGAATTTTAAATAGGTGAAATGCAGAGTATGTGAAGTAGGTCTCAATGCAGCTGTTAAAAACAGTTTCGGAGTCCCTGTTGCCTGTCATCCATTCTAATAGGCACGGTGCTATTATCTGTTGTCATTGATAAGGTATCTGCTCACATAGAGCTTATAGCAAAGTGGGAGGAGATAAGCTATAAGCCAGTAATGAATGAAGAGCAGAAGATCTGTTCTGACATGTGCTGTTGGAAAGCAAAACACAGTGGTAGGGGTGGTGAGGCTGTAGACCCCGCTGCTCAGGGACGCTCAATGGGGAGGAGATGCTTGAGGCAGATACCTGAATGTTAGAAATGAGCCAAGTACATGGAGCTCTGGGTCGGGGTCCTGTCCATGCAGAGGAGCCGGTGCCAATGCTCCTGGGGGACAGAAAGCTGCCGATGTCAGGAGAGTCTAGTTCACAAGTGGCTGAGCTCGAGTTTGGAGAGAATGATCTTACAGCTTATTTTGGTGATGCTGTTGCCTGTTAGGAAGCCACCAATAGCTCCCATTTCCTACTGTGTTCAAACAGGTTTCTTCTCTGGGTTTTTTAAGGCCTCTACCTGCTTGTCCTGAGATTCTTTCTTGGTCTGTCCCTTAACACAGCTGAACTGGACTTCCCATTGTTCCCCAGGTATTATGCTCAATGCTTTCCTGTTTCTGTGCCAGGCTTTCCACCTGGAATATTTACCTGACCTCCTTGCTTTTCTGGAAATCCTATCTCCTCCTCCTCCTCTTCCTCCTTTTTTTTTTTTTTTT
>CM053615.1:12711639-12734077 GCA_028646535.1 Procyon lotor
CAGTCCTACCCCATCCCCATCATCCTCTCCCTCAAAACTTGCCACAATGGGCAGTCACTTTCTCAGCACCCAATCTGGTCAAAAAGACTACTTCTCCCTCTTCTTATTCCTTCTTCTCCTCCCCCATTGGAAACATAATACAACCTGACATTTTGCCACTCTTTGCACAGGAACTGCCACGCCCTACTCTTCTTCCAACTCCTGTCATTTCTGCTGCTTCATGGGCAGTGCTCATTCTGCAAAGCCCCTTCTCAGATGGTATCAGCTAGAATTAAACTGCCTGTGGCTGAAACCTCCTTACTTTAAACACTCATTAAAATTTGTTTGCTGCTTTCCCCTGGCATTGGACATATTTAGATTGTATTCAGCGTATGTATGTGTGCGTGCGTGCGTACGTGCTAGATAGCCATCTCCTTAAAGACAGGATTTTTTTTTTTTCTGGTTTATCTTTGTTTTGCATATGGCGCCTAGAAGAGTGCATGCTACCATTAAGACACCGTCAGAAAAATATTCTGAAACAGATAAACAGCTGTGAGTAAATAAAGGTAGAAGATAAATCAAAACTACGGCAGATGTGAGTATGTATGGTCCACTGAATATTTCTGGCTCTCCTCCTAGCCGTGTGATAGGATTGTACTTCCCTATTTTTGGTGTCAAGGCAAGGGCAGGGGCATGTAACCTCCATTGGCCAACATCAAAATGTTGGAAATGAGAGCAGAAGTGACATGTGTCTCTTCTTGAACAGCGTGTGTGTGATTTGCTGTGATCTGCGAAGCTCCAGGTGGTGGATGCCCCATTAGCCAGGGTCCTTATGGGATCTGATGAACAGCACTCCGCCAGGGCCCCGTGGACGTGTAATATGAACTTGAAACAAGCCTTTGTTGTTTTAAGTCACTGAGATGCATGGGTTCATTTGTTCATGCTGCGGAACCTTGCCCGTTCCAACTAAGGCAAAAACACAATAGCTTTTCTCCTTAGCCTTGCACACAGCATAGGCTACTGTATGTGATGGAAGGAGAAAAGTGGAAAAGCGATATTCTGGATAAGAACCCTGTGACTTACTGGGAAGACCTCAGTGCTCTCATCTACATTTTCCTCATTATGCATGTGATAATTAGATGGGTTAAAAAAAAATCAGAAGCCAGCTATTAGGTATTTCCAAATGTATGTGTGTGGTTGTATTGCTTAGAGATTTGCCTTTCCCGAAAGAAACCCTAAAGGTACCGGAGCTTAATTGCCCCGAGTTGCTTCTGGCTTGGCCTCGCCAGCTCCCTGGATGAAACTCGTTCCATGGGTTCAGATGTCCTGAAAGGCTCTTTAGAAAATGGACAGTTTGTTCTTTTCCAAGAAGATAGAAACTTCCCGTATTACAGTTTTGTCTTTAATCTTCCCCCCTGAAATGAAAACAACGGGCTACCTTTGTAGCTCGAATGATTGTTTAATAGGGAACGTTCTGTCTGCTGGCCGGTTGCACTTGCTGCCGCCTTCTCAGGGGGCCACGCTGTGCTTTCAGAATTCTGACACCCACCACTTCGGGGTCCACTTAAATTTGCCTTTCCGTTCCGTTGGCCGGGATGCTTCAGTTGTCAGAGCACTGGCCTCACCAACGTGGGTGTCTGGGCTCTTCCTGATTTGCGTGATGTGGACACAGCGGGCAACAGCTGAGATTTCAAATGGTATGGCCTGAATTTTCCAACTGTTGAAATGAATCCAAAGCAGCAGATTTCTCTTCTTCGGCGAGACAGACCTGAAGCAACATGCAGCACTTTGGTTCGCCGATTTGCGAGCTGTTAAAAATCAGACTAACTTACAACGAGGAGAGTAAGTGCTGCATAATGTGAAAAATATTCTAAAGGTCACGTGGTTGATCAGGGAGTCTCTGATAAGTGAAGCCCCGTGACACGAGAATGATTTTCAATGAATTGGAAACGCTGTGTGTGAACATGCGATTTTTTTTTTTTTTCTCAAATAGTCTGTAAAGTAGTCGGACTCTTACTTAGTTCACTCCACCTTGGAAGAAACCAAGGTTATTATGAACCCAGAAGGTCCTTCTACTCCTGCCTTCTAATCTCTCAGGACAGAGGCCGTCCGTGGCATTTACTTCCTTCACATGTCATTGTTCCCTTTGCCACCAGTCTGTCTTTTAACACTCACTGCAAATATTTCAGAATATCCTCGCCATGCTAAGTACTCTTCTAAGCCTGAGAGATGCGGCTGGGCACAAAGATCTCTACTTCTTGGGATTTCAGGACTCCTAGGAGGAGGGTACTGGCGTGCTTCAAAACAAATCCCCCCAAACCCGGTGGCTTAGAACAAATAATCATTATTGCTGTGAGTCTGTGAATGGACTGGTAGGTTCTTCAGTCAACCGGTGGGCCAGCTGGAGCCCGGCTGGTCTTGGATGCCTCCACTTTCGTTCCTAGTGGCTGGTGCAGGTTGCTGGGTTGGATTGTGGGAGGTAACTGGCCTTGTGCCTCCCATTATCCATGCTAGGCTGGTTTGGGCTGCTTCTTCCCATTGGGACAAGTAGGTTCCCCAGTAGCCAGAGAGGGGAATCCTTACAGTGTGAGCCCTGTGCAAATCTCTGCTCGTGTCTTCTTTACCACCATCCTTGAAGTCAAAACAAGCCACGTGACCCAGCCCAGCTTCAAGAGGTGGAGACATAAACTTCACTCCTTCACAGGGAGAGATGCAAGGAATGTGGCCGTATTTTGCAATCCACCCCAGGGAGATTGTTGATAAACGGTTGAAAAGAAAAGCACAAGTATGTCCATTGGCAGCAAGTGCTGTGGACAGAAAGCAGGGAAGGGGGAATGTCCGGACATCTTTTTTTTTCTTTTTTCAGTTGTAAACAGAATGGCCAGGGGAAGTTTTCATGGAGAAGGTGATGTGAGTAAAGAGCTGGAGAAGGTGAGGTAAAGAGATGAGCCTTATGCATAGCCGGGGGAAGCGCATGCTGGTAGAGGACCCAGCCAGTGCAAAGGCCCTGGACAGGAGAGAGCCTGGTATGATGAAGGCAGATAGGAACACCGGTGGTGGTGCTGAGTCGGGTCGCAAGTGGACTGGGGAGGGCACGGGGTGGGAGGGGAGATCGATCCTATAGATTGGTGCTTCTCACATCTTTAATGTGCATGGAAGTCCCTTGGGGATCTTGTTAAAGTGCGGATTCTGATTTAGTAAGTCCAGGATGGGCGCCGAGGTTCTGTGTTTCAAATAAGCTCTTGTCATTCTTCACGGCTGCTGCCCCTGGCCCCGAGGACCGCACTTTGAGGAGCGAGCCTGCAAGTCTTTGCGGGCCAAGCATAGCGAGCAGTAAGTTTTCTCTGAGGGGATAGGAAGGCCGTGGGACAGCTTTGCGCAGAGCTCTGACCTTCTCTACTACGCTATAGGAGAAGGAAATGCTTACCTACGGACAGTACTGGGGGATGGAGGTACCATGCAGCCCAGTGTGGATGAGAAGGTTGTCTGAATTTAGCTTCAGTCCTCTGAATGTCCTTCCCTCTCCGGGGCTGCGTCCTGACACTTTGTTGGTAAGTAAGCAAGAGATCAATCTCCAGATGCCTCTTCCCCTATCCCACTCCCATACCAGGTCTGTTCTAGAATGAATGGGCTCGTGCTCAGTTCTTCCTGGGCACCTGATACTTTGGCGGATCCCCCAGAGCTCACTCAGAGTTTCTCTTTGCCTCGAGGATCCATTCTCTCCCTCCCCCCGCCCCCACTCTGGCCTCAGCCTTCCGTCTGCTCATTACCATCAAAAGACATGAATCATTAGCCCATTTTCAACCCCATTGTATTTTGAGGATTCCAGCCTCCCCGATGGCCAGATTTTGCTTAATTACAGCCTATCTGTGTTCAGAGAGGAGGATGATCTTTGTATAGATACACATATACATAGCTTCCACATGGAGTGCCCCCATATTTGTGCTTGTGTGTGTGTGTGTGTGTGTGTGTGTGATGGCTATCGAAAGGCAATGGGCACATAACAGACCTTTAAGTGAACTCTAGGATCTTACTCAAGGAACAGGGTCGCAGGAACATGGGCTGGAAGATCGTTTGGCTCTAGGTTTGATATTTACCAAATAACTCCCAATGAGCTTATACATATAGTTTAGTGCTCTGGTTGAATTGAAATACAATGTCCATTTGAAAACTTCCATCTCGTGTCTCATTACTACACTGTTTATAGGACATGAACGTGAACTGAAACTATCCAGTGAATTGCATAGCTAGATTTTTCTATTAAATAAATAGGCTACATATTTTAGCATTTTCTTTATCTTGTAAAACATCAAGCAACTCAAAATATGGAAGTGGCCCAGGGTCTGTCTCAGCTTTTGAGAGGTCCTTCTGAAACCCTGTGGGATTCCTGAGAATCCTTTTTTTGTTTTCCTTCACTTTGAATTCAGCTAATAGGTGTATATATATGTCTTATTTGAAGGTCCTGCTTGTTCTTTAATGAGTTCATTTTCTAATCAGAGTAGGAAATAAGGAAAAATGAAAGGCGCTGCAAAATACTATCTGTAAATTGTATCACAAACTCGCTGTATCATCATGTACCCGGAATGACTTGTCTGTGCATCATTAACTTGTAACAGATTTAAACTAATTATTAACTCAACCAGATTGAGTGTTATCATAAAGGGTTTTGTGATGTGAGAGGATGGCAAAGTTCCATCAAATTTATTGCTTGAATCTTGCTGGATCCAGCGTTCCACTAAGGCACTGCCTTTGTCCCCACATCACCATGTTGTACTTGATTATTCCTTAGAGTTGGGAAGAAAGTGTGTTGAGGGGCGTAGGGGGTGTATTAATTAATGGTAATTTGTTTGTCTTGAAGGAAATGCCACTTCCAACATTCTGTGGCTTGAGAAGGGTCCTAATAGTGTCCCCTAAAAACTGTAAATGTGCCTTAAGTAATTAGGACTTAACTACTTAAGTTCTAAGGTTAAGGGTTAAGGTCTAAGGGGTTGTAGAGTTATAGGCAATGGTGTCACCTTGCGCCTCATCCCTTCCCCCTTACAAAGATGAAAGAAACTGAGACCCTAAAAAAAGAGGTATGGATAGAGCAGGGGACTTGATATTTAGCAGACCTGAGTTCTAGCATCTTCAAGCTCCCAATTATAAAAGTGACCCCTTGAGAATTGCCTTATTAATTATGTAGAGAAGCTTTTCTAGTCACCTTGATCTTTTGTAGGATGTATACATATTTCTTTAATGATTATTGCTAATAACTTTTGTATTTATCAGGGACTATGCATCTTTAGCAGAGAGGCATGTGGAAAATTTTGTTAAGGGAGTTTGAATACATATAAGTATGTGGTGTATGAACAAACAAGCCGATTTGGAGGGACACTCTTTTTTTTCTCTAGCTCTGCGAAAATCTGACTATTATACCCTTTTTATTAAACTACCTTGAAGGGAAATATTAGCTATTTTTTCATGCCTTTGATAGAGCAAACTGTCAGTTTTATCATTGCGGCTGTTGAGTAGGAAGGGAAGTGATTGATCTAATGGTCAAACTAAAGCAGGAACATTCTCAGTGGGTCCCCGAAACCAGAGAACTCTTTCCTGAGGAAAGTCAGAAGGCTCATTTGGGGAAAGGTATGCGGAGTAATCACTTTTACAAGTAGGACTATGGCCAGGTTATAATAGGGGGGCCTTTACCCGTGACTGCTGGCTACACTCAGTGTTCCTTGGCTGATCCTGACTGCATTACGGGATTTTATTAAACTGTGCAATGAGGGGTAAATTGCTGCATCCATCGCGGTGAGCATGTACGTTCCTTTTATAGATCTCTGAAAGTAATGCAGTAACAAAAGCAAAATAGAGATGTACCAGGTATCTAATGCAGCCTTGGTAAGAACTGAAATTAACACGATACATTTGGAATGGGAGTAAATGCTTGTGGCCATCCAGACCACTCTCCACCCTGAGTCTTTATCACTTTAGTTTATTGGGGCTTTAAACCTATTTCACAACTTAGCTGCAGAATGTTGGCATGTTTGGACTAAGAGGGAGGAAAACCATGAAGCCCTGTTCCTCTTCTAAATTGCCTGCATCTGTTTGAGGGATACAAATGTAGCAATCAGGCAGTATCCAGTGTTTGGAATATTAAAATAATTCACGGATTAATTTTCAGTCCTTTGGAAGCCTCAGATAGAAGGTGAATATATATTAAATATACTTTTTCTTCATTTATCCAGATATGAGGTATTTGTCCAGATAAGTGTATGTCTTCAGTTACTGCAAAAATCTATAAACATTGCAATGATTCTTTTGGCAAAACACTGTATTGGGTTTATCTTTTATGTCAACAGTAAGTACTTAGGAATGATAGAAGAGAGATAACTTAAAACTCAATCTACTGCACCGAGTATATATTCTTAAACATCACTTCTAACTTTCTATTTTATGGATACAAACATTTACTTGGTAGGCATAATGGTTATTTAAACTCTCTTTTTGGGTTTATTGGACATATATTTAAGATCCAGCAGGCTGCTGAGATAAAGGTCAATGGACGTTTTATGGTAAGAAAAAAAATTAAAAGCTTGGCACATTAGCCAGACGCAGGAATTGTTGAGATAAAGATATTAATCCTAAAGTTAATCAGGTTGGAGTTGAACCTTTATTAAAAATTGAAAATATGACTCTGAACACAAATTAAAATATTCTGTATCTTACTTAGATTTGGTATAGAATAGTGAAAATGGCACAGAGCTTGGCCTCACAAAAACCTGGTTTCCATCACTTGCCTATAGTAAAAGGTTGGGCAAATCCCTGAATTTAGCTGGGCCTCAGTTTTATTATTTGGAAAATGAGGATAGTAATTCTAATTTCACAGGATTCATTCACTCGCTCACTCGTTCATTTTGTAAGTGCTTATTGGGCCCACTGCGTGCCAGGCACTGTGATGGGTGTGGGCAATATTGCAATGTTTTCAAAGTTAGTGAAGAAATAAACAGCTTGACCAGAGAGAGAGAGTAACTGGGAAAGTCACTCACTAGGGAGCTTGGAGAAGACTTTTTCTGATGAGGTGATGTTAGAGCTAAGATCTAAAAGACAATAAAGGATTAGGCAATAGGAGATTGGAAAAAAATGGAATCTCAGGCAGATGGGACAGCAGGTGCAAATGTCCTGAGGCCAGGTAGGAGGCCAGTGAATGAGGAGGAGGTGTTAGGAAATGGTGCTAGAGAGGTAGACAGGAGGCAGATCTGATAGCTCCCCGTGGGCCAAATAAAGGCATTTTTGATTTTACTATGAAAATAACAAAAAGTAACTGACCAGTTTTACCAAGAGGTATGAGGTCATCTTACTCTCATAAAAGGATGTATGGAGAAGCACTTTAAAGATGGAAACAGCATGTGAATATAAGCAAATTAGTTGTTAACGTGGGATGGAAAGAGACAAAAAGACGTGACCCAACGAGTCATTATTTATCCTGTTTACAAGGCTGTAAAATTCTTCAAGTGGGCAGTGAGGCTAAAATTCTTCAAGTGGGCGGTGTTTTGGATTATCTGCATTTTAGCAGATAATCCAAAACACCAGCATTCTTTTTACATGTTTTGGGTCCAAGTGTGCGTGTGGAGGTGAAAGGCAGTAGGTCTACCCTGGTAGCATTTTGCTTAGGCCGTCGTTCAAATTTTGTTGCCTGTGACCCGTGCATTGACTGAAGAACTGATGTCAACTGAGAACTGACATCGTATGAAATATTTTTCCCCCCGAGGTGACTGAAAGGCTAGATGGTCCGTGTATGCAGAACTATGAATTTTTAATTTTTGAATGTCATGGACAGATAGTGTGAATAAAGCAGGACTCCCAAGAGGAGATGTTGATAATTTAATGGAAATAAAGCCTGGTTTTGTAAACAGAGCATATCTGTGGATATAATTGGGGCCATAGTGGGGACAACTTTATCCTCTTCTCCGTGCTTAATGAACCTTCATTCAGATGGATGAAAATAACATTTTGCAACAAAGATATCCGTGGAGATAGCAAAACCCTTGAGGAGAAAGAAAGACCTGATCTTTGTGCCAGAGACCTGTATTGAAAATTTAGAAATCGTTATTGATCCTCCTGTGTGGAAGGCAGAAGCTAAGAAGATGGAGTCCATGTAAAGTAGAATATGGCAGGACCTAATGGTTATTGGAGGACGACTTTTAATTTTTAATGGTTGTAATTATTAACATGTATATCACCTGTGAAATTTTAGTTCTGAAACTTTACTCACTCGGTTCTGAAATGAACTGATCTATCACAGATAACTACATCTCTCTTAGTGCTGTGAACATTATTAATGTTTTTAATTATCTCCCAGAATTGAGGTTGGATAAAATTCTCCTTAAATCCAGTTTTATCATAAACCGGGATCGGGCTCCTCACATTACAAAAGGGTAAAACCTAGAATTAACCCCCTTTATAATTCTAGAGGTTGTGCAGGCTTGTGGAAGGCTAGGTTTGGACTTATGTTGACTGCACACATCGAGAGAGACAACAGTGTGCTCATGTCCTTTTTTAACTGTTGCTTCATCATTAGGGGAGGCT
Source organism: Procyon lotor (assembly GCA_028646535.1). Lineage (NCBI taxonomy): Eukaryota > Metazoa > Chordata > Mammalia > Carnivora > Procyonidae > Procyon > Procyon lotor. The sequence continues at coordinate 12,720,184 of CM053615.1, forward strand.
GGGCGGCTCCATGGGTTGCACCTCTGACTCTTGATTTCAGCTCCACTCCCGACCTCAGGGTTGTGAGATCGAGCCCCACGTCAGGCTCTATGCTCAGCGTGGATTCTCTCTCCCTCTCTGCCCCTCCGACTGCTAGCGCATGCACAGGCTCGCTCTCTTTCTCTCTCTCTCTCTTTCTAAATAAAGATATTTAATAAAGAAAAATGTTGCTTCATCAGTCATGTATGGTTTGCATTTCCTTGTGTCTTCCTCTTCAGTTGGTTGAATAGGGTGATGACTGGTTTTTGATTCAGGTTGAGGTGGGGCGCATCAGTGTGCCTTTGTATGAAATTTACCGGTGAGACCTGTACCACTAGTTTGATGCTTTGAGTTCCAAAGCCACACTTGGAGAATCACTGATTCGTAGATTTTTTACTTACTTTCAAACCACGTATTTTAAGTGGGTGGTTAACAGCTCTTAGGAGACCCTGACCCATGGATGTGTCCTCATCTTTGTTTCAGAACCGCCAGACGTATTTGACAGTCGTAGTTCATTTAGCCCAGTCAGTCACATTCTGCTGTGACTGAGTTCGTCGTGTTATGGCAAGCAATACTTTCCTAAGAAATGGTGAAATACTTCATTCCTTTGATAAAGCTTTGTATCTTCCAAATGATTCTCAGAGTTGCTGTGTGCATTGCATAATTCCAAGTGTGGAAATGGCTGTTCTAGCTTTGGGAAAAGCCTCTCAATTGAGGAAAGTCAACTGGAAAATATATTTTCACCCAAACAACTTCTTAACTTTTTGCTTTTTCATTTGTATCACCTTTCCAGGAAACTCACTTTGATGACTAAACTTTTCCTTATGGACTTTAAAGAAAAATGGGACCAGGTTTGGGGCGCCTGGGTGACTCAGTGGGTTAAAGTCTCTGCCTTCGGCACGGGTCATGATCTCAGGGTCCTGGCTCTCTGATCGGCAGGGAGCCTGCTTCCCTCTCCTTCTGCCTGCCTCTCTGCCTACTTGTGATCTCTCAAATAAATAAATAAAATAAATAAAAATAAATAAAATCTCAAATAAATAAATAAAATCTTTATTAAAAAATGGGACCAGGTTTATTGAGATGTCATTTGAGTACAGTAAAATTCACATACAGCCCTAAAAGTTTTGACAAATGCATGTAGTCTGTAACCATCTTCATAATAGAGAACAATTTTGTCACCTCAAAAGACGTTTGATGTACTCCTTTGTAATCAGCCTCTTGCTGTTACCTCCAACTCCCTGCAGCCGCTAATGTATTTTCTGATCTATATTGTCTCTTCTAGAATACCCTACAAATAGAATGATATAGTACACAACCTTTTGAGCCTGGCTTCTTTCCCTTGCTGTAATGCATTTGAGGTTCATCCCTGATTAATCAATCAGTAGGTTTGCCCTTTTTATTGATGAAAAATACTATGTTGTGTGGATGTACAAGTTTGTCCCTTCTCCAGTTGTAAGACATTGAGTTGCTCATAGTTGTTGGTGATTATGACTACAGCCACTATAAATATTCAGGTACAAGTTTTCATGTAAACGTAAGTTTTTGTTTTCCTCGGGGACAATACTTAGGAGTCAGGTTTCTGGGTCATCTAGTAAGAGTGAATGTTTACTCTTTTAAGAAACTGTCAAACTGTTTTTCAAGGATTCCAAGCAACCATGTATGAGCCTTCCATTTACTCACATCCTCACTATCACTGGGTATCAGCATTTTTTCTCTTATTTTCTCTATTTTAATAGATGTGTATCTGTGGCATCTTTAATTCATACGACCTGCCCACAGTGGCAGAGTCTCACGAGCTATAAAAATAAGACCCAACCTCCACATCTGCCTAGATGTAGAACGTCCCACCTGGCTCGACACCGTACTTACTTTTCCTCTGCCATTATGGTATAGGTGACAGACATTTATTACCTGCTCTGGGCCCAGTTTGGGGGTCACTACCCTGTAAGTGCTACCCCTGTTAATCCCTAGGAAGGACCAAGATGGCGGCAAATGTACAAAGCATCTATGAGCAGCCATTACAATGATATGGGGGAGCTTATCCTAATAAATTTTTTTTTTAGTAACTGGAAGTTTGTATCTCTTCATTCCCCTTATCTATGTCATCCATCCCCCACCTACATCCCCTCTAGCAACTGCCAACTTGTTCTCTGTATTTAAGAGTTTGTTTGTTTTTTAGATTCCACATATAAGTGGAATCAGATGGTATGTTTCTTTCTCTGTCTCTCTTATTTCACTCTGCATAACACCTTCCAGTTCCATCCATGTTGTAACAATGGCAAAGAACAATGTTCTTTCTTAGGGCCCATCTTTATCCCTTAATCCATCAGTGAACATTTGGGTTGCTTCTGTATCTTGCCTATTGTCAACAAGGATTCAGTGAACATGGTGCATCTGTCTTTTCAAGATAGTGTCTTTGTTTCCTTCAGATAAATACTCAGAAGTGGAATTGCTGGATCATATGGCGATATTATTTTTAATTTTTCGAGGAACCTCCATACTGTTTTCCACAGTGATTGCACCAATTTACATTCCCACCAAGAGTGCACAAAGGTTCCCTTTTCGCCATTTCCCTGCTAATACTTGTTATTTCTTGTGTCTTCGATACTATCCATTCTGACTGGTATAAGGTGATATCTCATGGTGGTTTTGATTTGCATTTCCCTGATGATGAGTGATGATGAACATCTTTCTATGTGTCTGTTGGCCATCTGTCTTCTTTGGAAAGAATGTCTATGCAGGTCCTCTACCCATTTTTTTTTTCTTGGATTGTTTTTTTTGTGTGTGTGTGTGTGTTGAGTTGTATAAGTCCTTTATTTATTTTGTCCATTCACCACTTATCAGATACATCACTTGCAAATTCAGTAGGTTGCCTTTTGTTTTGTTGAGGGTTTCCTTCACCACGCAAAAGCTCTTTATTTTGATGTAATCCCGATAGTTTATTTTTGCTTTTGTCCCTTTGCCTGAGAAGACGTACGATATCTAAGAGATTACTGCCTGTGTTTTCTTTTAATAGTTTTATGGCTTCAGGTCTTTAATCCGTTTTGAGTTTATTTTTGTGTATGGTGTAAGAAAGTGGTCCAATTCCATTCTTTTTGCATGTGGCTGTCCAGTTCTCCCAGCACCATTTGTTGAAGAAACTGTCTTTTCCCTTTTGTATGTTCTCACTTCCTTTATCGTAGACTAATTGACCGTAAAGTTGGGGGTTTATTTCTGGGCTCTCTGTTATGTTTCATTGATCTGTGTGTCTTTTTTTGAGCCAGCACCATACTGTTTTGGTTTGTAGTACGTTTTGAAATCCAGAAATGTGACACTTCCTAGTAAGTTTTCTTTTTTCTTTTTTAATTGAGGATGATGACAAAGGCATCAACTGTCCTGAATACACAGCCTCTATCACACGTTTTGAATGCTCACAGCCTTGACATCCAGAATCTTCCCTTTTAAGAGTAAAGTATATCATTTAAAATGCTGTAAAGCTCAAATAGCCTCTGTTTACCCATATGGTAAAATACTAGGATTTCTAAATCTGATTATATTAAATTCATTTTTCCAAATTTTTGAAGGTGAGGAAGGCTTTTGAAATGATTAAGGAAATGAATAAAGAGCAGAGCATACCAGTTACACTAGTACTAAAGCCAAATGAGAAATTTTTCTCATTTAAATGTATTTTAATTAATTAGGAATATCTGAATGGGGATCGTCAAACTCAGAGTAAATTGTTTTATTTCTGCAGAATGAGATGGTTGGGTTAGAGCAGTGATTATTCACCTTGGGTTGTATTAGAATGACCTAGAAATCTCTTTAAAAAATTATTGATACCCTGGCCTTAATTCAGACGCTTAAAGTCAGAAGCTCTGGGATGGGTGTAGGGGGACAAACATGAGTGTTTTATTTAGGGTCCATATAATTCCAATGTATGAGAAGAGTTGAGAGTCACTGAATCCAAAGGGCAGATTTACCATTCCGGAAGTAATTCCAGAAACGTTTCCACCTACCAAAATACGTAATCTTCTGTGTTTCCATGTATGTGGAAATGCTGCAGGTTGCAAAGGTGATAAGTAAGGAAAAGAATACAGACCTAAACGCAGGCTATGGGTGCTCCTTCTCCCTCAGCCTCTCTTGGACGATTTCCTTCGTCGGCGTGCGATGTGTGTCTTACAAGCAGGTGGAATAGTTTAAATATTAAACAATAACTTCTTTTAGTTTCTCCAGAAATTACTTACAGATGGGTTTTGAAGAATTTGATAGAAGAAGAGTTGATTATAAATAGCAGTAGTGGATGTTCTTATCTGAGGAATAGACAGGATTATTTTACACGAAGGACTTAATCATTCATTTTGGGCAAAAAGAGACTGAAGAGCAGAAAAGCCTAATGCCATTTACGGCTCAATTCTTTTTTTTTTTAAGATTTTACTTATTTGACAAAGAGAGAGATCACAGCTGGCAGAGAAGCAGGCAGAGAGAGAGGGGGAGGAGGCTCCCCGCTGAGCAGAGAGCCCTACATGGGGCTTGATCCCACGACCGTGAGATCATGACCTGAGCCGAAGGCAGAGGCTTAACCCACTGAGCCACGCAGGCGCCCCTTTACAGCTCATTCTTAAAGAACTGTTAGAAACATTGTGTATGTTGGATACTTATAGGAAAACTTGAGTTCCTCTGAGGGAAATATTCTGATTGAGTACAGAAGGCATAACTTTCAAGCTTGTAGTTGGCACAGTGGGATTGCCAGAGTCAAGCCAGAAAGTTCTCTGCAGGGGCGCCTGGGTGGCTCAGCCGGTTAAGCAGCTCCCTTCAGCTCAGGCTGTGATGCCAAGGTGCTGGGATCAGAGTCCCGTGGCAGGCTCCTTGCTCAGCGGGGAGCCTGCTTCTCCCTCCCTCTCTGCCTGCTGCTCCCCCTGCTTGTGCGCTCTCACGCTCTCTCTCTCTCTCTGTCAAATAAATAAATAAAATCTTTAAAAACAACAACAAAAAAGAAAGTTCTCTGCATTTTAGTAGAGGTTTTATTTTGTTTGCTCTATCCGCAGCATCTTTGAATCAGTGCTTGGCATCTCGTACACACTCAGTAAATACTTAATGTCTAGGCAGGCTGTGAAAGTACAGAGCAGAATATAGACAATGACATTTAATATTCACATTGACACTGACACTTAAGAAATTAAAAATAAAGACTAGAAGAGAATCATGTTAAAAAGGGTTTCTGAGGACTTTTTTTGTTTTCCAAGTTCATTCTGCTCCAAACAGTTCAATTTTAAGCTACTTCTTCGATTAGAAGAACATCACCAAGAGAAGCCATGGGATCCTGGTCTGTATCCGGGCTCCATTGTACCTGGAATTAACATGTGTTCTCTTCTGGGCTCCAAGTTTTCTGGGGGAGGTATCATACATGTTGGCTTGTCTAAGAAAAGCAAGACCTGGGAAGACTTGTTGCATGAGGGAAAAGTAAAAAAAAAAATATAAAGGAAAAACTTGGATGTTCAGCCAAGAACAGGGAAGACCGACTAGGGATGTGTTGGAGGTCTGGCTTGGAGATGAGAGATTGACCCTTCTGGGCTGGTTCCACAGGCTAGAACTAGGAGTAGTAAGTGGGTTTTGGCCAATGATCTGGGAGAAGTTTCTGACAAATGGGCTACCCCAGGAAATGCAGTGCTGTAGACCAGTTTGAAGAATGGATTGTGCTTCCGACTGGGTGAGTCAGATTTAAATCCTGCTAAGGTTTTTTTTTTTTCCCCCAATTCTGATACTCTGTGATTTGCTTTGAGACAAGTCTCATGTCCCATGTGAATAGTGGGGCGGACTGTAAATTTCTCACTTGAAATTGGGAAAAGTTGTTGCTTACTCTGTTTTCTCTGTCTTCCATTTCCTTGGTGAAATTGCGTCTGTTCCTTGCTTGCTCAAGATTTGGAATGGGATTTTTTTGATAACTCCCTTTTAAGCTTAACTACAGGGACCTAGATTCTCCCACACTGTGCTGATCAGGTAGCTTTAGAATGAAATAATGAGGCCTCGTATTACTGAGGGCAAGGAGGTGGGATGGGTGGGAATATTTGAGTGTGCCTATTGAATCACATACAGTGAAACAAAACCCTTTGAGTACATTTTCAGCAGAAGTCAAAGTGCTATAGAAAAGACTTAGATTTTTGGAGTCAAACTCAGCTACGTTTTCATTTGGGCACGTAACTTACCTTTCCTCATGTTTGGACTCCATTTCCTTCTCCCTAAAATTAAAATATTTCTTCCTTTGTTGGAAAGATTGGAGATAACGGAGGAAAGCTTTAGTAAGCGGTAGCTTTGGTTATTAGTAGTGTTAACTACAAGCCATTTGCAAGTTCTCTTTTCTTGGGCAAAAATCTTGGTTTTTCAGGTTTGGGGTTTTTTTTGAGCATTAAACTTGATAATGAGAATACAGAACTTAGCAGAGAGCTGGGCCAATAGTCAACAGAGTTATTATATTGGTGTAGTTACTTGGAAATCGCTCATTGAATACCCAGAGGGTCCTGAAAATAATGAATATAAATTGGCCCCAGATATGAATGGTCCAGTTTCATTTCCTCTGTTTCTCATGGATGTCTACCGAGGTGGTAGTTCTACCTTCTAGTCATTTCCCTTTGCTTCCTTAACAAATAACCACCCACTTAGTGGCTTAGGACAACACAAATTTATTTTCTTTCAGTCCCGGTGGCCGGAAGTCCTCACCTAAAATAAAGGTGTCCTCAGAGTTGTGTTCCTTCTGGAGATTCTAGAGAAGACCCATTTCTTTGCCTTTTCCAGCCTCCAGAGGCCAGACCCCATTCCCTGGTTTGTGGTTCTTTCTTCTACCTTCAGAACCAATGTTCTAGCCTTTTCAAATCTCTCTCTCTCTTTTCCTCTCTTTATTTCTCTCCCTGACCCCAAATCTCTGATCTGTGCTTCCATCTCTCTCTCTGACGTCTGCTTCCACCATCACATCTTCTCTGACTTTGCTGCCTTCCTCTTACAAGACAGGACCGCCGTGATTACATTGGATCCACCCAGATAATCCAGGATAATCTCCCCATCTCAAAATCCTCAATCACAGCTGCCAAGTCCCTTTTGCCATATCCAGTGACGTAGTCATAGGTTCTGGGAATTGGGATGTGAATATTTCAGTGGGGGTGGGGTGGTGGGATGTCGCTATTCAACCCATCACATGCCTGCAAATCTCAGAACATTGCTCTGAACTCACACAGATTATACATCTTCCCTTGAGCACCCTGATTTAAAGAAAAATTTACCATAGGGCTGTGCCTCTGAATTCACTACTCTGATGCCATTCTCGGAAGACCTCTCCAAAGAGCTCAAATGCTGAGCCTGAACTTGAAGGAATTTAGGCAGAAATCACAAGTATTCTCTGAGCGGTTGATTGAAACTCAGGTGTAGGAAAGATAGTCTTCATGTTATTTTGCAGCCTTCTATGGCCCAGCGCAACGGTATCTAAGATGTGTGGGGCCAGGTATTACTTGTTTAACTTGGAATGCCCTTTGAACTTAGGAAGATATGCCTTAAAGGTACTTTGTCACATGGAGACAGTAATGTAAGTTTTTTCTGCATCTGCTCCCAAGTAGCTAGAACTATCTCTAGAAAACATCCCGTCTATGTACAGCTCGTAGGAATACAATTCTGGGTAATTGAGATCTCTGGGTAGCTGTGATTTTTATCTGTTTGTTTGTTTATTTAAGATTTCATTCATTGTAGAGAGAGCATGCACAGGTGAGCAGGAGGGGCAGAGGGAGAGGGAGAGAGACTCTCAAGCAGACGCTACACTCAGCGTGGTCCCCAACTCAGGGCTCCATCCCAGGACCCCGAGATGATGACCAGAACAGAAACCAGATGAATCAGATAAAGATGAAGAATCAGATGTTTAATTAACACCCAGGCGCCCCTGGTTAGCCGTGGTTTTAAATTCATCCTTAGCAACCTTTTATTTTAAACATCACTTAGAGTAGTAAGAACTTTTGCTCTGGAGTTAGGCTACCTGGGATCCTCCTGAGCTCCACCCTTTGCTGGCTGTGTGGCCCGAGGCAAATTCTCAAACTTTGAGCTTCTTCTCTCTTGCCTGTGACATGGAAATCGTGATACTTACTTCATGCTGTTGTGTGACGAGGACACCGTGTAGTGATACTTGGCACTTAGTCCGTAGTCTGTAAATATTAGCAGTTCATCAGATATCTGCTTTTACTTGCCTTCTCATTTAATATTTAATGAATTCAATAACCTTGTTATAAATACCACTTTCGTTCAGTGATTCCAAGAGCTATTTGACTATGCAGGGACAAGGGATGGAACTAAGAAACATAAGGCAGACTTTGGTGAGTAAGTGGTTGTTGGTGGTAGATTCTTGAATTTTGGACATGTTTATATGTGGTGACTTTATTCATTCAACAGTTAGTAAGCATAAAGCGTACGTTCCATCATCTGTTAAAGTTATGTTACAGGAAAGGTCATAAAGAAATGAGCAAGAAACATTCCCAAAGGTTTAGAGACGTGCTCACTATTGTGTGAATTTCTCCCAAGGCAGAGGCCATTCGTTCATTCTGCACATTTGTTGGTTAAGCCTGGCTCTGTTAAGAGGAGCTAAGACTAATCCACCAGTGAGTCAAATAAAAAAATCCCTGCCCTTATGGAGCTAACATTCTAGTGGGGAAAGGCCAATAATAATAAATGAGATAAATAAAAAGAATATATCATATGTTCATGTGAGAAGTGTCACAGGGAAAAATAAATCAGGGAAGGGGGTGTGGTATGTCGGAGGGCGTGATGGCAGTTTTAAGTTGGGGGCGGTCATTGAAAGCCCCCCTGAGAAGGGGACATTTGATTGAAGATCTGAAAGCAGAGAGGGTATGAGTCTTAGAGATTTAGAAGAGCATTCCAGGCAGAGGAAAAACAGGTGCAAGGACCCTAAGTTTCAAGTGTTCTTGGTGACTTTAGGGCAGGCAGTCATGGCCAACCTCTCTTTGATTCTTTTTTGAATGTTATAGAGTCTGGAACACAGAAGGCAAATTATTATAGTGCCTTTAATATTCTTGGGGAAGCACAGAAGATGCATCACAGTCAGCATTTAAATGAAAGAGAAGCAGTTTATCCAGCTGCTGTGCCTGTAAGTGCGAATGGAATTCAGCAAGTTAAAGTTTCTGATTTTCCACTTTGGGCTTCGGAAGAGGTTGGTCTGCAAGAACGATGGCCTTGGTGACTTGGTTCTTCCCCATCTCACCTGAGGGGGGTGGGGCGAGGTGCGAGCTGGAAGGTAAATTCCAGCCCTAGGTAACTGGATTCTTGAGTTTTCCAATCTGTGTCAGTCTACAGAATGACATTAGAGGGGAATTTATAACTTTCCAAATCACCATTATTGATGTCAAATTTATGTACCTCCGAATGCAGCCATTTTTGTAGAAGGTGGGATGAGTGTTGACCTATCTACATACCCCACGGTGTGCTGATAAATACTGAACGAGTGACTTGTCAGGAGGGAAAGAAGTCTTAATTTGTAGTCTTCCCCAATTTTTCTTGATATGTTAATATTTCCATCATTGTTGATTTCACGTCATCAGTGTGATGTCCTTGGACAAGGTGTTGGGAAGATATGAAATTGGACCTTGTAAACCTATGATGAGCTGATTCCAGCTTACGAAAGCGCTTGTTACCCATGTTATTACCAGTATAATATACTGAATATTCCTAACATTCAAAATTTCCCCAGGTTTTCCCAGTCAAACCGCACCCCACACCCAGATTGTCACTGATCTGTCTTCTGTCATCATAGACTACCTGTCCTAGAATTTCACACCAGTGGAGCTACACCGTGTGTGTTCTTTTGCGTCAGCACCGCGTGATGAAATTCATCCATGTTACTGGGTTTATCAGTAGTTTGTTCCTTCTGACTGCAGCTTGTTCCACTGTATGGATATACCACGATTTATTTCTCCATCCACCTGTTGATGGATATTTGCATTGTTTCCAGTGTGGGACTGGTATTAAGAAAGCTGCCGTAAGCAGTTCTGTATGAGTTTTGTTTCAAAGCAGGATTTCCTTTTTGGAGGTAAATACCTAGAAAGGAATTTTCTGGGTCATGGAGAGGATGTGGATTTCATATGAAATTACCAAACGATTTTCCAAAGACATTGAACCATTTCATATTCACGCCAGAAATGTGTGAGAGCTCCGATGCTCCACCGTCTTGTCAGAGCTTGGCCTTGTCTGTCCTTTAACCTGTAGCCATTCTGGTGTGTGTACAGTGCTTTTAGGATTTTAACTTGCACCTGAGCATCTTTTTTACATGTTTATTGGCTGTTTGTAGATCTTCTTTTGTGAAATGTTTTTTCAAATTTTTGCCCATTTAAAAAAATTTCTGGAGTGGAGATAAATAGCTCTTCAAAAGGGAGTTCAGAATTTGGATAAATGTATAAATTGGAGAGGGCAGGAGGGAGAACAAGGCAGACGAGGTTTATGGAGGTGGCCACAGGGCCCTTGACCTTGCTGCTTCATAATCAGGGTGACTGAATTTGCTGAGGACTGTTCTAGTTTAAGTATTGGAAAGTTCTGTGTCTCTGGAAACACCTCAGTCCTTGGAAAACCAATGTGTTGTTGCTCACCCTATAGAACTATGTATAAAAAATTTGCCAACTATATGCCTGGAGTCATTAGACTGGAGGGGATTTTAGTCACAAGCACAGGTGAGACTGTTGGTGGTGAATGGATTCAGAAAGGCCACAAGCTCCTCACTGGGGTCAGAGCCCAATGTTTATGTTTATGCAAAACATAAGTCTTCTGGCTCCTAACTCGGCTCAGAAGTCAATAGCTCCCTTGTGACCTAAGACTTTAGGTACACGGGGAAGGTTCCCTCTTGCTAGCAGAAAAAAACAAAAGCAAAAATCCTCCAATAATTGTTTTCGGACAGTGATTGTTTTTGGAAATTATAAACACAATGGTCTCATTTATTTGGCTTAAGTTTTAATTTTCTGATCAACTGCAGGTGTTCTTGGAAGAACTAAGACATTGAGTCTTATCAGTCATTTACACCTTAGTTTAAAATATTTCGTTAAAAAAACTTTTCTAAAAAGAGTTTGGTTTGTGAAAGGGTCATGACAGGAAAATTTGGGGTGCAGGGATGAGAGACTACCACTAAGGAAGAAAAGGTACAAATGCTTGACAGAATTGGGAACAAAGGATGAAACTTATGAGCTTAGTGTTGTATAGAATTGTATCGCTTGGCAGGGAAGAGTGTTTTGAACGTGACCAGAGCAAAGGAGCTTAAGAGGGTCAAGAGGGCAACAGTTACTCTCCTTCTTTTATGTGAAATTAAGGAAAAGGTTCAGCTTTGGCCATTCTCCTATTGATTTTATACTTCATATATGCCAATGGTTTCTGATCTATTTATAAAACCTCCCGATGTTAGTTACATATTGCTTCTTGTTTTAGCCCTTGTTGATATTAGGTAACATACAAACAGAGTCCTCTTTTGTTTTACATTACCCTGGAGGAGCTGGGTAGAATGTCAGCTTATAGATAATATTACTGCTTTGTTTTCATACACTGTCTTTCTTCTGAGTATCTCTCAACACGTTATGACATTTTTCTTCCTAATGTTTATTAAATGCCCTCAGCATGCTCAGTGCTGTTGAAAGAATATGAAAGACACAATTCTCGCCAATAAGGGACATGCATATTAATAGACGAGAGACATAAACACGCTTTTAAACATGTATATTTAGATTAAAAAGTGTGTATAACTCCGCAAGGGGACAGATTCTTTTGCAAGAATGATGTAGAACGATGGAACTAACACGCGCTGCCCTGTAGCTATTGTCTTGCAGAAAAAAAAAAAAGACTTAGGCATAGCCTGTAGGACAGTTCTTGGCATAGCATCGATGTTAGTATGATATTGTTACTCTCATTTACTCTATAAACTATAGTATTAAGTGGTATTCAGTGTTAACTATTACCATTTCTTTTCAGAGCAGAGGGGAGCCCCTAAAAATTTCAGGCAGGAGTAGGACCAAATTTGCATTTTATGGCCTTTTTCTGGCTGCAGTGTAGAAAACAGATTTGAAAGAGGAGGTTGGTGCGTGGGGCTCTGGGGAGGCTAGATGCAAGTGTGTTCATTTAGCCGGTGGTCAGGACACAGGGAGTCACCGGGGGGCTGGGCCTCACTGGTGCTTATAAGCGTTCATGACTCAAGAGGTACATACCTTGGAGGGTCTCTAAGTTGTATAAGATTGTGTAAATGTGCAGCTACTTTTCCAGAAGTTTTGATCTCTCCAGTTTTAGATTTAGTGGGGAGCCTTCTGCGGATTCCACTTAGTCATTCTACTTTGGAAGACACTCAGTAGAAACTATTAAATAGCCTGTAGAATCATTCGAGAAGGCAAAGCTTTAAGAAATGTCCCTCAATGCCAAATGGCAGAATGGGCCTCCCCAAGACTTGCTGCTTCGTCCTCAACAAAAAGCCGAGGCACGAGGAAGCCACCCTCTGTTGCCCCCATAGCTCTTCTGTGATCTCTTACCAATTTATCAACAAAACGGGATGTGTGGAAGGAATGCGCAGAAAGCTAGCAGCCAACATTAAGACCTCTGCCAGCGCAACCACTAAACACATAGGGGCCCCCCAGAGCCCGCCACAGGATGCTGTAGTCTGCCTTTGATTGGCGAACCTTAATCACATGAGGACCCTGGGTGCATGGAGTGGGGCTCGTTAGCTCTGCAGCGCAGGGAAGCTCACCGGAAGGATGTTAGAACCAGCCCGCCTATAGGATACACCGTGCAACTGAAGTTCAGATGCCCGCTAGCCATTCAGCAGGGATTTACACCCCCACCCCCGCCCCTTACGGTACTAGCTGCGTACGTGCGGGCACTCCCCGAGCCCCCGTAACCTCATGGATCCAAGTGGAGGTAATGATCTCTATCTTCCAGCGTTCCTGGGGGAATTAAGTGAAATGTGATCACCTGCAGAAGAGCCCAGAGATGCCTGAAACATGGGAGGCATTTAGTCAGTGAGACATCAGTCAGTCATAGAACACCGTTCCCTGACCCTGTAGAGGAAACGGGACCCCTGGAAGGTGGGGATGAAGTAGAGCTTCCTGCTAGATGGATCCCACGGCCTGGAGAAGGGTGGCCCTTGCACCAGGCACACACACGTTGGGAAGTGGATTTGTTCCGGGAAGAGTAGGTACAGTGTGTATGTATGTGCACAGTTTCATTTAGTTGTTCTTTCTTTATTAGTTTTTTTAATTTAAGAAATAATACATACACATAAACAATGAAAAGAAAGGCTCCCTTTGTAGTTCAAGAATTCTTCCTGAAATATCCTAAAAACTGGGGTCGTATTTTCTCCCTCCCTCCCTCCTTCCTACCTTCCTTTTTTCCTTCCTTCGAGATCAATTCATGTTAGTTCATATAGAACCAAACACCTAATGATTATAGCTAGTTGTTTTAATTATTTTGCTTTACAAAATTGCTCCAATATCCGCTCTTATACATTTTTAAAATTTTTTTTAATTTTTATTAACATATAATGTATTATTTGCCCCAGGGTACATGTCTGTGAATCATCAGGCTTACACATTTCACAGCACTCACCATAGCACATACCCTCCCCAAAGTCCACAACCCAGCCACCCTATCCCTACCCCCACCCCGGCCACCCTTAGTTTGTTTCATGAGTCTAGGAGTCTCTTATGGTTTGTCTCCCTCCCCATCCCTTCCTGTTTCATTTCTCTCCCTCAACCCCCCAAACTCCCGCCTTGCCTCTCAAATTCTTCATATCAGAGAGGTCATGTGATAATTGTCTTTCTCTGAATGACTTATTTTGCTTAGCATAATACCCTCCAGTTCCATCCACATCGTTGCAAATGGCCAGATTTCGTTT
>CM053615.1:12734577-12753594 GCA_028646535.1 Procyon lotor
GCAGTGCCCACCGTGTGCCCTTTTCATATTCTCTTTCTAGTGTCTTTCCAAACTTCGTCCTTCTCCACTTCTCCCCAGTATTTAGAATATTTCTTAGCACATTAAGCTCTCCTCCAAGACACTGTTTTACCTGAAAGAGCTGATTGTGCAGTTAGACTTGAGATGAACCTTGAGGTTAGTCTTGAGGCAATGCACATGATAAATGAGGAACAAGCAATAATGTTGCTCCTTTGTTGTCATCGTACACGTCTGTCACGGATACAAGAGTATGAGAATGAAAAAAAATAAAATTAAAAATTAAAAAATATAAAAATAAAAATAAATAAATGAAAAAAGCAAGAGTGTGATAATGAGAACCGTAGGTAACATTACTGATGTTCATGAATTTTGGAAGAAGACCGTATTGGATAGCAAAACATCATACTTGATACAAGTTCTTCTAAAGGAAAATGGAATACCTCCTGGCATGACAACACAGTAGAACAAATTTTTAGAAGCCTGGCTGCATAGAGGAGAAATGAGCGATGTCTTTGGAGGGTGGTGGTGGGGGTATGAGTAGGAGGTAGAAAATGAAGAGGCCAAAAGTAAGATCAGATTGAGTCAAGGGTGGACACAATTAATTAAAATTGTTGGTGGATATGTCGATTCTTTTTTAATATATTGGCAAAGCTAAGCAAGCATTTTCATATATGAGCTGTCAGGTCCAAGCTGCCATTCCAGAAAAAAACAAAACAAAACAAAAAACAAGTGTAGAAGACCAGCAAAGCTAGCAGCTGAGTAACAAGACTGCGTCCTTAGTACAAACTTGCTCGGCCCCGGGGTCAAGGGCAGCCTTGGCTCTAGATGGAATGTTTCAGTAAGATGTCTTAAGATGGAGACCTGCTTGGGGCTTCTGGGGGGCTCAGTCTGTCAGGCATCTGCCTTCAGCTCAGGTCATGATCCTGGGGTCCTGGGATCCAGTCCTGCCTCAGGTGCCTTGCTCAGTGGGGAGCCTGCTTCTCTCTCTTCTGCTCTGCCTCTGCTTATGTTCTCTCTCTCTCTCTCTCACTCTCTCTCAAATAAATAAATAAATAATCTTTTTACAAAAGATGTAGACATACTCTTCAGATTTACCCTTTGAACCAGTGGGGAAACCCCTTTTAAACCCATCTGTGCACAGAGAGAAAATGACAAAGTTGGAGATTTCTTGAAAGATGGGGGGAAAATGTGGTCTTTTCTTAGCACAGGGAAAACTGAAGTCCCCTAGGAATGAGGTAGCATGAGAGAGAAATCACACATCATCTGTTTGTTTGCTTTCCCCATGGATGATTTTGAGAGCTTATTGTGGACAAGGTGCTGGGCCAGACGTCAGAGAGAAAATGGAAAAAGCAGATGTAGTCCTTGCCCTCGGGGATCTTATCATCTAGTGAACCTAGAGTCCAGGTCTGAAGCCAAAAACCTAGTTTTCAGTTTTGATCCCCGTATGCTGGCAGCAGTGGAAAGCTGAGACTTTTTTTTTTTTGCATTTTTTTTTTTAAGATTTTTTTTTATTTGACAGAGAGAAACACTGCGAGAGAGGGAACAGAAGCAAAGGGAATGGTAGCGGGAGAAGCAGGCTTTCTGCTGAGCAGGGAGCCCAATGCAGGGCTCGATCCCAGAACTCTGGGATCATGACCTGAGCCGAAGGCAGACGCTTAAACGACTGAGCCAGCCAGGCGCCCCAGAAAGCTGAGACTTTTGATGGCATCATTTAACGTATTTTCAAAGCTTTTCACTAACTCATGTCAAGCTTATATTTATACCTAGGGCTGCCAGAATTAAAAAACAAAAACACATTTTAATATGAGCATGACCCAAATATGAGCATGACTGCAAGGGCCATATTTATACTAAAATAAATAATTCGTTGCGTCCTTGCAATTCAAATTTAACTGAGTGTTTCGTGTTCTTATTTAGTCTGGCAACCTGAATTTACACCTAAATCATCTTGAGATTACATTTAGGAAAAAAACCTAGCGATTCTGAGACCCCTATACAAGTGAGGCACAGCTAAGATCGGCAGAGACTGACTGAAATCCCGGTACCGGTCCCCCCTGTATCTAAAAGTGGAGCATTCCGAGGAACAAGATGGCATAAAGTGAAGAACGAAGAACGGGTGAGCATTCATTCACATGGGAAAAAAAATATTTGACCATTTCCTGACCCCAAAAGTAACCCCTTGTATGCTTTTCTGATACCTTAGGCAATGTCTTGCTAATAGATGCACAGAATAAATGGAGATAAAGTGCAGGTGCTCCCAGACACAGTTCAAAGCTACGGTGGCCGGTTTGAGGCAGAGGTGTTGAGTGTGGCTCCCTGGGAAGGAGGTGCAGGACTTGTGACTTGGGGGGTGGTGCTCTGCCTTTGTGATGGCTCTTTGCAAAATCACCGTGGAGCTCTAGTTTTGCTTTTTAAAATACTCTTTGGATTTCTTCCAGTTGGCAAAAACAGGTACGAATGTAGGTCTTTTGCAAAAGTGAAGGGGTATAGTGCAAACTTCTGAAAAGCTGGGCATACCTGTATCCCCGTGACAGTAGTATGTTGGGGCATTTCGATTGGTTTCCCAGCTTATCATAGTATCTGTGATTCAACCCTCAAATTCTCCCTGCTGCCCCAGTCCAATGATGATTGCTTCTTTGTTGTTTAGTAGAAAGGCAAAACCTCTACAAGTGTGGGGGGGGGGCTGGGTAGAGGGTCACTACGGGAGGCCGTCACTATAAGGGCATTCTAAGTGATAGCATCAGCCTTCTGATCAGCTCTCAGCTTTTGGACTGTGTGACTGTAAGCAAAGCAACACAATTTGTAGATTTCCAGATTTTGGAAATTTCAAAGCAGTGTAGTTGTAGCAATGCGCCTGCACAGGACAGTTCCAACTTTATAGGTATAAGCTCTGACCAGCGTATGGAATTCACTGATAGGAACAGGGTCAGAAGTCCAGCCTGGCATAAATCTGAGAATGCTGAATTACCCCGAAAGGGCAAAGGCTCCGTGTAGACCTGATAGCAAGATGAACGAAGATAGCGAGATGAATCACCACCAGTCAATAGGTTAGCCTTTTTCTCTTTCATGACTCCATAGCTCAGAGCATGGGGAACAGTGGGATTACATCACTGGGAATAAAATTATAGACCCCTCCTCCCTCTGCACCAGTTCTTGCATTGTGAGTGAATTCCGTGGCAGGGAATTAGGATTCTATAAGGGTCGGTTTTCTCCTATCATCAGTGGATGAGTAGAGCCTATGCTCAGCCTTGTGTGTCTAATTCAAGTTTGTAGTTGAACAGACCCTGTGAAGTGACAGGCACAGCTGTGCATTTGTGGCAACATTTACAAGCTTTGAATCTGAATAATACGTTATAGGACGGGAATGGAAAGTCGTAAGGAAAATGATAGCTCCCATCTTTTCAAGAGTTAACGGCATATATTGTTATTAAGTCCTTTAAATTCCTCATTAGATGGTATGTATATTTTAGTGCTTTAGAATGGATTTTTCCCTATTTTGTGACCACAGTTTTCAAGCGCACAGCAAAATTAGAGAATTCAAAGTGAACACGACTCTACTTAGCGTCTAGATTCCACCATTACCATTTACATGCTTCCTTCATCACGTGTCTCTGCACCTGCCCGTCTTTATTCATCTGCTAATCCATCTCATTTTTCGAGGCATTTGAAAGTACATTGCAGACATCCGCCTCTTCTTCCTAAATACTTCGGGTGGCATGTCGTTACTATGCTTATTTTTGGGGTTTTTTTCTTTTGATATAAAATTTGCATACAGTGAAACTCATAGGTGGTAAACAGAGTCTTCGAGGTGTGACCAATGCATACATATGCATAACCGGAACCCCTGGTAAGACATAGACCGTTCCCATCACCCCACGAGCTTCTCTCCAACCCCTTTCCTTCCAGTCAGTTGTCTTTGCCCAGAGGCAACCACTGTTCGGTTTTTTCCCCCCACCATAAATTAGTTTTGAAGGGCTTATTTTTTTTTTTTTAATTAAGTCATGATATACAAAGAGTAAAATTTATCTTTTATCGGGTGCAGGTCTGTGAGTTTTGATAAATGTATATAGTCGTGTTACCACCACCGAAGTCAAGATCCAGAACACCGAAAAATTGTCACCACCAAAAATTCTCTTGGGTATATAGTCAACCTTTATAGTCAACCCCTCCCCCTAAGCCCAGCTATCTGACAAGCGCTCCTCTGTTCTCTGTCCCATAGTTGCCCTTTCTAGAACGCCCTATGAATGGAATAATATAATATGTAGCTTTTTGAGTCTGGATACTTTCACTTAACCTGATGCATTTGAGTGGGTGTGTCAGTTTGTTCTGTTTTATTGCTGAGTAGTATTCCATTGTGGTTTACAATGGAGTAAATAAATCCCAGTTTATCCGTTCACCAGATGAAGGACATCTGGGTTATATCAGGCTCCAATGATTCAATGATTACGACTACCATCAACTGAATGGGGTATATTTTTTAAGTCTGGAATGAGGTAGATTGGCCACCATGCAGGTTTTGTATTTATTTGTTAATTCCCAATCCCCTCCCAGACGTAAGACAAATGCGTAGTCAGGGTTTGCTGGAAGTGTGCACTGTACGACTTGGAAGGAAATTCAGCTCTCTCACTCCTTTGCAATTTGCAGTTTGCAAACCCAGGTTATCAGTATGCATTACATTTGCCGTTTTTGACTTTGGGAACCTGAATAACATTTCAGTAACTCTCTGACTTTCATAGTTTAAAATGTCTGTCTCATGGGTGATTTTTTTTTTCCAAGGGGGTTTTGCGTATTTTTCTTTGCTGGGCAGGGCAAATATTTTGATTTAACAGTATACAGGAACAAGATTGTATAATCCAGCCTTCTGTTTCGAGCATGGAAGGTAAAGATTTGATGGTGAGGAGGCAAGAAAAGTGAGATTGGAGAAAAGGGGGTATGGGGGAGGGGAGGGCTCCAAGAAGCATTAACAAGCACCAATAAATATTTTATCGGGTTGCTATGTGGCAGTGGTTATACCAGGTCAAATTGCCTAATAGTAAGTCAGGTGGATACAGGGTTTAGTGCGCTGAGAGAGTGGTGAAGGGATGCATATCACCAGAGGATGTGTTTTAGTTTTGGCCCGAAATACGGAGCCAAGTGTGAGAAGCCGCCACCAGGTGCCTACGGGGATGAGATCTGTTTGTCTCTTCTTGCCTCTCGCATTTTCTGTGAAAGCAGAAACAACGTGGTAGTTTTATTTACATGCCCGTGTGTGCGTACATGTGTGTGTACATGTGCACACTCAGTACTAGAGTTGGGGATAACAAAAAAAAAATATATTTGCTTTGTTCACTTACTCGCTTAATTACTAAACAGAAATGGATTAAGCGTCTGTCAAATCCCCACACCCTGGAAACTGTAAATCGGAATAATCAGACTTTAATAAGAGACAAAAAGATGTGGTATCATTGTGATAAGAGTTAAGGGTAGAGATGGGATTTTACTCAAGAGCTTTAGTAAAGCCCTGTGGAATGGGAAACTTCTTTCTCCTCTTTAAACCAAGGGTAGGAGAAGGAGATGGTGGTGCAGAAAACTTTCTTTTCAGCATTGCTCCGAAAGATATTAAGCTGATGAACTTCAAATAGTAACATAGTGACATTATAGAGCATCTGAATTCTGTGGCTAAAGGGTCCAGGGAAACATAGAAAACCAAGTGATTGTGCAACATACCTGGTATATTATTTCTAAAAAGAGGCCGATTTTTTTTTCTCCCACATAAGTTTGTGTGGGGGTTCTGAGATTATCATCAGAGAAGCATTTTTCTTTTTATGTCCGTTATTGCTCAGATTAGGTTCATCAGTCACTCTAACACGCAACTGACATCCATCATCTGTCTTTGTGTTTGTAACCCTTGATGTGTTTTATGAATTTATAAGCACATAAGTTGGTTAATGAGCCTCCTGGGAGGGAGGGGCGGTGCATCCTTGAACGTCTCTCTCCCCCACTCCTGGTGTTCCAGAACGCTGATGAAGCACCGGGGAAAACACTGTGGCACTTTATCCTTATTAGAACGATAGCTTTGTTACAAAGTTATTGAGTTACAGTGCCTTGGCTTCTTTCAAGATCATATTTACTCATAATTGCAGCTGGTACAATGGCAATTTGTTACACTTAAAATGCTTGGCTCTCCAGAACGTCACTATTAAGGAGAGTTAAGCGGGGGGTTGGCTGCATGGATCAAGTGGATTTAGCACTCAGGAAGACGGAAGGGGAATACACGGGTACCCCTCGGAGATTTGCAGCCACAGCCTCAAGCCAGCTCACAGGGAGGTGGCCCCAAAAGCTGCCCTACTCTTTTGCTCTGGAGCTTTCTTGATGGGAGACCTGATCGGGGCAGCACTGTCCAGGGAGAAAGGAAAATTATGAGAGGGTGCACTTTACTTAGTACTTTACATAGTTCTATACTCAGTTCTGGTTGACAACACATCTTTGAAATGCTATCTATTTGCACATTCTATCAGAACAATGAAATCCTTCCCCCCCCTTCTTTCCCTCTGTCCCTTCCTCTCTTCTGTCTATAGACATCTTCCAAATATTTTTTTAAGTTCTACACTAAATATTGACTGCATCCTAAGGCAAAACTCCATTTTATGGTTCATAGTAATTCAAAATACACAATTGGAAGGAAAAACTAGTATTTATCAAGCCCCTATGGGATGCTGAGCTCTGGGTTACGCAGTTCCTGAGTACTGTCATTTGATGCTCTTGATAAACTTCTTTGCGGGGAGCAGACCTTGAAAGGCTAGGCCACTTCACCAAAGCATCTGCCCTTTTCCTGCACCATGCTTTCCCCTGCCTTTGTGTTTCTTCTTTCTGACAAAGATACAAAGTATGAGGGTAAAAAGTAGCTGTTAAGGAAAATTGACATGATTTCGGCTGGAACTCTCAGGCATGGCTGAAAATTAGCTTCCCTTCTCCCAGCCTTGAAAGCCTCTTCACCAACGTCTGTACTTTCAAGTCATTTTTAATGATTTAAGTAATGTTAAATAGGTTAAAACACTTCAACTTTAGTTGTAAACTGTAGCTTCCAATTAATTTAACAATAGCATTTAACTGGAGCTGGGGTACCACGGCTTTAAAAATCACAATAAAAATCATCATAGTAGATACTTCCTGCATACTTATTACGTGTTATAAGTGCTTTATATATACTAACTCAGTGTTTCTCAACCTTTGTTTCATTATTGCCCTGCTAAGGAGAAAAATTTAATTTAAGATAAATGAAATTAAATTGAATTTGAATTACATTTAATTTCTCCATAATGAAAAAAATTAAATACTCAGGGATACGTTTTTTGGTCGGACAAGGTTGAGCTTTAGAGCATCACAGACCATTATGATTTTCTAAGATTTTTTTTTTCACCATCCAAGATAATATCCCTCTTGTTGAGAATGCGTGTACTCACTCAAATCATTTGGTGGCTCTGATCGCCCTGAGAATTAGGTGCTCTAATTGGTCTCTCCATTTCATAGATGAGAAAACAAAGACCCAGAGAGCTTAAGTAACTTGCCCAAGGCATATTTACTAATAAGTAGCTAAAGCTTTTAGACTCGACATTCTTAAGCATTATGCCCCGTTACCTCTGAGTCCCTAGTGATGGCGACCCATCACCAAACACGTTTTATACCGTTGTTTCCCCTGATCCACTGGAAATATGTTCCCAGACCCCCATCAGTCACTGCCTGAGATGGCAGATTGTATCAAACCCTGTATTTACTATGTTTCTTTCTATACGTACATACCCGTGATAAAGTTTAACTTATAAATTAGGCACAGTAAGAGATGAATGCTAACAATAAAATGGAACAATGTAACCACATATTAGAATGAAAAGTACAGGATTGTGGTCTTATGTCCGTCTGGTGAGCTGAGATGATTGGAGTGACGCAGGCGTTGTGACTTAGTGCGAGGCTACTGCTGACCTTCTGGCAATTTCTCAGAACGGGGAGCTTCTGCTTCTGGACCCCCATTGCCTGTGGGTGACCGGAACTGGGGAAAGCGAAACCATGGGCAAGCAGAGACAGCTGTATTTCCAAAACAGTAATATCGGATCCCAGAATGTGTCTGAGCGTACCCCTCCTGGTTGACGTTGGGTCAGACTCCGGCCTTGGCATACTTCGTGATTCTCAGTGTGAACCCTTTCCTCTTTACCCCGTCTCTGCCCTTTATCAGGTTCCTCACGATATTCTCGACTTCGATCCTCCCGATAACCTGTGGAGTGGTGGGGGCTGTCACCCTCATTTTACAGAGAAGTCAGTGAGCTTAGGGAAGCTGCCCACGGCCACGGCCGGGCACCCCTGGCCGGAGCAAACCGTACAGACTGGTCATGTTCCCAAGCCCACGGGCGTCCTCGGTCCCTTCTAGATCATCT
Source organism: Procyon lotor (assembly GCA_028646535.1). NCBI lineage: Eukaryota > Metazoa > Chordata > Mammalia > Carnivora > Procyonidae > Procyon > Procyon lotor. The sequence continues at coordinate 12,743,004 of CM053615.1, forward strand.
TCCAGGGCAGCCTCGGCTCTGGGCGGCCTTTCAACATCTCATCACACATTTGAAAACACGTTCATGTCCTTCAGCTGTTTCTTTGCCATAATTCTAGATTCATGGACAAAACAGAATGACTCAAACTTAACCCTCTGTGAAAGATAAGCGATCCATGGAAAGAATTGTGCGTAGTGGAAGGTACAAACTGCAAAGAAGTGTTGGAACTCTTCTACTGCTAGTACTGTAGCAGTACTATTCTAGTACTATTCTATTCTATACTATTCTAGTACTATACTATATTCTAGTACTGCTGCCTAGAGCTCAATTAGAGAGGAAAACAAAATACTTTGGAACTTGGGCAGGATTACAGCATAGATGCAGTTCTTATTTTTTCTTGGTGGCCTGCCTCTCATTGGTCTTCCCTCCCTCCTGTGCCTTTATATCTCTCTGGTCTCAGCGCGCTCGCATTGTCTTCCTCAGCGATTCTCAGACGGACTTTGGAAGCCTTCATTCGTAAGACGTTGTGACAGGCCCCTAATAGCTTAGACAGAAATTAAAGCTTAGAGGATAAAATATTAGGCTGACAACTGAGACTCAGAGCAGGAAAATTCCTGGGCGGGTCTCACTGAGCCCCTGGCATCCTACCCAGTGGTTGTTGTCCACAGACTCACCCTAGGGCTGTTGCTCAGGTTCTAAGTCACCCTGAATGTTGGTTTCATGGGATTTCTTGTATCCATCTCTTTTCTGAGACCTGAGCGCCTGGCCTCAGGGAGGCATGCCCTCCTCTTCCGGTTACAGTGTCTCATGTGAACCCGGATCTTGATTCAATCCTGGCAGAAGGATGTGGGCCGAGTGATGAGTGGTACAGCTTCTGCTCTTGGCTCCTCGGGGTGACTGTGTTGGTGGTCTCGTGTGCCTTAGTTTCTCCATCTGTTTTCGTGGAAAGGATCTTCACATGCTTGGAGATCCCAGAATGGAATGTGCTGTATAAACATCAGGCAGTGTTGTTACAATAAATAGCAAATTAGTGACTCTAGCTTAGATTTCCTACACTTGATGACTTGTGGGTGGACCAAAGAATCAGAAAATATCACTGGGGGGAAAAAAAAGTACCCTTCCTCCCGTCTTCTTACAGAAATAGAATTTGAGGATTTTGGCTACCATTTACTGAGAAACACAGTCCTGTGTCTCCCTGTGGAAGGCTGACGTGGTGTTTCCAGCCGAGTCTAGAATCCTGCTACTTCTCTGGCTTGTTGATATCTACCTCAAAGATTCTAAACTGTCTAGCTTGTTGGTTTTCTCCTCTAATTTTTACAAATCTCATTTTTTTTAAATTTAAAATATATTTTTAAAAGATTTTATTAATTTATTTGACAGAGAGATCACAAGTAGGCAGAGAGGCAGGCGGAGAGAGAGGGAAGCAGGCTCCCCACTGAGCAGAGAGCCCGATGTGGGGCTGGATCCCAGGACCCTGAGATCATGACCTGAGCCGAAGGCAGAGGCTTAACCCACTGCGCCACCCAAGCGCCCCTAATTTAAAATATGCTATTGAAATACACTATAATAGTAATGCTAATAACATTTTCTGTTAGGCAAGAAGAGAAGAGAATATCTCTGTTTTAATAGTCTGGTTTCCTCGTGGAAACAATCATATGCAATCGCCTGCTGGTGGTTGTATGCCGTGATTGTTTCTCTCAGGTAATTTTGTTCTGAGAGATTCTGTTCCCATTGAGCATCCCCCCAAGAATCGAGGAGCAGGCAAACATCCTCCTGTCTTCCCTGAGGGCAAGTGTTTATGAAGCCAAAGACAAAACAGTGAAACTTTCTCCCTGAATTCCAGATCTTAAAGATTTCTCTCGTGCTATAAACGGTCGTTTATTAGGGATACTCGTATCTGCCCTGTCTACCTAAGTGGATTGTTTTGAAGTTCTAATGAGATTTAAAATTGCTTGCTTTCAATTCGAGAAGATTATGTAAAAGCAACACATTATCGGTGGTGAAGTGTAAGGTCTAAGTAGCCCTACTTTGCTTTCTGTGATGCCTGGGTGAGAACAAGCCCCTGCGAGCAGACCTGGAATAAATCAGCCTTTGCCCCGGGTCAGTGCTGAAGAGTTTAGGCTTAATCTTGCATGCCTTGGGGTGTCCCTTTGTATTCATTCGACTCTGAAATTCCAGGCTCTTACTGGGAGGTGATGCTACCGAGTCACCATGAGCTGTGTGTGCCATCTGGTACCCTCCTGCCAAACAAAGGATTTGCACTCACACGGTTAAGTTCTTGTTTGGCATCCCATGTCCAGCAGTGGTACACATTCCAGTGTGGCTGGTCTTGGGGCCAACTCGGTGGCTGTGGGACAGACTGAGCTCTTTGCCGGGTGAAGCTTAAGAATCCTGATGAGGGTCCTCCCCCATCGGTGTCATGTGCAGCAAGAAACATTCAGCTCGAAAGGCCATTCACTGGACACTTGGTGTGTGCATGGCTCAGCACTGGGCAAAGTGCAGGGGAGAAATAAGAATGAGTGAGACAAGGTTAAAGACCTACAGGAATGATAATAGTCTTCTATCGGGTACTCAGTTTGGGTCTGGTGTGGTTGTAAGTACTTGTGTTAACTCATTTCAATATTCCAAAGTCCTCTGAGAAGGGTATCATATTCCCTATTCTATGTAGGTTGAAATGAGCACTTTTTTACACATAGTCTATTTGTAGAGGGGCTGAGATTTGGGCTCACACGCCCAGCCTCAAAGGCCGTGCTCCAACTCCTACTTCTTATGGATGATGGAGACGTGTATATGACCAACTGTACAGAAGGCGAAGACTGAGAGGGAAGGAGTTTGTAGGAAAGAATTATATAGGCTAGAGCCAGGGTCCTTTTTCAACTGTAAAATCAAAATCACACTGACAAATCTTTGTTTTGCCTTCATTTCTTAAATCAGGTCAGAAGAATCAATCAGAGCAATTGTCACATTCTAACAAGCTAGCGACTTGGCGGAGATGAAGGAGGGGTGGGGTGGGAATGAACGGGATTAGTCTGAAACAACCAGAGGTCAGGGAAGCTCAGTAGACCAGATTTATGTGGGATTGAAGAATCCGAGAGATCTCCCGAAGCCCTGTGGGCAGCTAATCACTGAAAGGAAATGGAAAAAGAAGAAAACAGAATACAAAAACCAAAAAAAAGCATCAAGGCAATAGAGAATGCATCAGAGAAAAATGTTGATATTCAGGGGAAATAAAGGGCATGTGATCATGGGGGAGAGACATGATTAAGGAAAGACTACAGAAGAGCAAAGGGAAATTTAAGACGCCCAAGACCGTAAATTGAATTCTGTTCATATAAAGGCCAGTTTAGGCTTTTTGTATATCACAGAGTTCTGTGTGTTTGTGTGTTGTTCCCCCAAATTGGATTTAGAGAGGTGAGGAAGGTCAGAGGCAAGCATCAGGTGCACTCGGGGACTCCGGCTGTGATCTGCTCGTTAATATCCAACAGCTGCTTCCCAGGGGCCTTCCAGGACCTTGGTTCTCCTAGAGCTTCTGTGATACATTAGAACCTTCCAGAATTTTGAGAGTGGAAAGAGGCACAGATGACACCGGGACCCGAGGCTTGAACCACCATCGTGCCGGTCCCGTGATGAATAATTTCAAAACATGCCCTTGCCTCCGTGATTAGGAAATGCTTGTTTGCGTCTGATACAATTTGGATGGGTGAATCTCCTCTTCGAAGGGTCGGTTTTCTGGAATCTAAATACAGCTCAGGTATTTCCAGGGAAAATTTGATATCCAAGTCGAGACGTGTTGTGGGAAGCACATACCTGATTTCAAAGCCTTAGAACTGAAACACAGAGCCTAAAATAACTCCTTAATCCTTTCTCTTTTGCTTACGTGACCGAGTGATAACAGCTTGGATGAACCGGGCTTAAAGCGTGGTATTAAAATTTATTTCACCTGTTTCTTTTTGCGTCTTTAATGCGGCCCCTAGTGAATGTAATCTAAGCAAACCACGTGGTTTGCGTTGTCTTTATATTGGTGAGCCCTGAGTTGGGCTGTGTTCGCCGCAGACAACAAGTATGGGGGCCGTGAGGTTTCGGCTTCAGCTGAGCGCAGGGGGTTCCTGTGGGAGGATGAGCAGTGAACAGATACACATAAATCATCAGCCTGAGTTCAGACTGTGGTAAGTCCTGGGGAACAGTTCCGCAGGGGGTGCCTGGGGGGGTTGGGGGGAGGGACACCATGTTTAGAGAGTGCAGTTGTTGGGGGGGGGGGGCTGTGCTTCTAGAGTAAATAATTGAGCCTGGAAGGGTGAGGGAGAGCCAGGAGAGATCATGAGTGTTTTTAAGAGGTCTTTGCTCTGGGCCTGGAAGGGTGGGCCTCTACTCTGCTTCCCTTCGCTCATTCAGAAACCCTCCCTGGGCTCCCGGGTCGAAAGGAGCACGTAGAGAAAGCTGCTGGCTTATGACCAGGCCTGGCAAGTCAGGAGGCTCAGGTCCAGCTGGGCCAGGGCCCGGGAGTCAGCCAGCACATGGGGCGAGAGTCTGTTGGCAGATGCGTCATCCGGGAGCCCGCTGGATGTTCAGGGCTCGGGATGTGACAGGGGGGACTCTTCCCCAGGAATCAAAACCCTTCCCGTCTTGACGGCTGGGTATTCACGGCAGAACGCACGGCCGGTGTGAGTGGGGGGTACTGTGGGGGGTGTGCTTGACTCATCCTGGGAGAGGGACGGGGGCCCAGGGACACACGCTCATTGTTCTCTGCTCCTGGAGGTCTCAGCAGAGATCTGGAAGCAGACCGAGAACCAGTGTTGGTGATGGGCACACGGGATCTGCCCCATGTGTAGAGGGGGGTGCCTATCAGTGGGGTCAGGGAGCTGGTAAGACCTCACCCCTGAGGCTGGAGGGGCCTCAGAAGGGACCAGCAGAGGTGATGAGTAGCAACCGAGTTCTGAATGAGCCTCCTGACAGACGCAGCTCGGGTCCTGTCTAGCTTCATGTGGAAGAGTGTGCAGGGGTTCGTTGAGTGGCTTCTGCCTGCAGAGCTGGTCTGAGTCCCGGCTTTGCCAATTCCTGGCGGCGGGAACCTGGGCGAAGAACTAACCCTTGCCGAGGCCCAGTTTCCCTGCTTCCACGAGGCCAGCCAACCCTCTAGGACTGTGTCGGGATTACATGATGGGGTTTATAGACAGCGTCTTATTCACAGACGGTGCCCGGTAAAATCGTGGCCGTCATTCTTGGCACTATTTTCATTATTCACCTTTCTCTTCTCTAAAAACACGACCGTGTAAAAAGCAAAGTTAAAAGACCGATGAGGCCATGGCTCACAGGTTAGCATTTGGGGAAACACGATCTGACACAATCAAGAGATCGCCCTGCTAACGCCCCTCTGGGGGGAAAATCCTTTAGTCCTGGCTCTTCTGGGCCGAAGACTTTGGCAAACCCACAGAAATCACAGCTTTGCTCTGCACTTATTCTCACATTTCTAGTTCTAACAATTTACAGTGAAAATCTAAGGCGCTTTTGTGTTTAAAATAAGCAACTTGGAAGAGGAACTATAGAGAGGGATCTTTATCTGAATCGTTCTGTTGACAGCACCCGCTACACGGAGCGTCCTGACTTCAGCTTTGCCGTGGTCCTTAGCCAACATAAAGAGGCCGAGACTCCGGGCCAGGCCAGGGAGGGGCGGCTTGGGTAACAGCGTTTGCCCAAATTCATTTTTACTTTTGGTTAACGAAAAGAATTCAGCGGTTGTGTATCATCTAGTGGAAAAGCATGGGCTTATAGGTCGATATCCCGGCTGTCATGTCCACGTGGGTAGCTGGGGACACTTGGCTTGGCCTTTAGAATCTCAGTTTTCAGTCTGAGAGATGGGTATAATGTCCAGCCTTTTGTGGAGAGGATTAGAGGCGAGGTAGGTCGAGTGCCTAGGACAGATACTGTGGATCCTGGTGAGCAAATCTGGGAATCCTAGGGGCTGCTGTTCTCCTATCTCGAGGGAACATGCTTAACAGTGCTTGGGGTGGGAAGGTGTGGGCCAGGATACCAGAAAAGTCTAAATTCCGTACCTAGATAGGTCACCTCATAACAGAGGGAGCGTCCTCCGGCAAGAATGCCAACAGGTCGGGGCTCCAAGAACTTAGATCCGTGTTTTTCTTTTTCTTGATATTTTTTTTACCTCAAGACCGTGAACGTTTATTGCTCGGCTCACGTGTTTGAGAACGTTGGGAGCGTTCTCAGAACACTGTGCCTGACGTTATCGCGGTGTGCCTGAATATTTTACACACATCATTGAGATGAAAACAATGACATAACACTTGTGTTGAGAACACAGTTGAAAAAAAAAAAAAAAGAATGTCAACAGTGGAGTGAGTTCTTGGGTGGGCAGCGTCACCCTGCCAAAGACTGGCTTCGCCAAGCCCGGGACCCGGGTTGTTTGTCCTTGATATTGGGTGGTTACTAGGTGTGTGCCCGTTGACGAATGACTGAGGAAATACAGCCCACGAATACCGATGTGTGACTAATAACAGTAGAATTTCAGTTTGAGGAATGCATTATTAATTCATGGTTCATTTCAACTTCACATATTAAGTCCTCACTGCATACCTACCGTCTATGTGTAACAAGGCAATATCCTTATAGGCCTGTGTTTGGAAGCAGCAGTTCATTGCCAAATTATAGAAAGCTAAAAGTTTGTTTTTGAAAGCACTTTTGTCTCTCCTTGCCCGTATTGGGGTTGAGGGGGAGGGTGTGACCTCATCCATACGGTTCAGTGATCCTACAGGCCAAGCATCCAATGTTAGGCTGTGTAATGGTGGTCAAAAGGCAGGCCTAAGAGGAGGAAGACCTTTCCTGTCACAAAAAAAGTATAACCTCGCTTGGATTCAAGGTCCTCACTTGTAAAATGAAGGGTTTGAGCTTGGTAATCTCTAAAATTCCCGCCCAAATGGCCAAGGACTCCTGGTGGAACACAAGAAGTGAACTAGAGAAAGCATCCGTGGGCCTTTGTCTTGTGCTTATTGGTGACTTCTTTGGTAAGGCTACTTTCCCCCTTCCTTCAGTGTATGAATCAAAGACCAACAGGTGTAGAAAGCTAGCTGTTCGCTTTTTTTTTTTTTTTTTTAAGTCACTGATTCCAGAATAGGGAATTCTTGGGAAGAACAACATCCTGAACTTCCCAGCTGCCCCCTGAGGGCCCCGGATTCCCAATGGAGATGCGGTTTACCGTTAGGGAGCAGAGTTCAGCATGTTGAGCCATTGAGAGCTTGTTAGAGAGACACAGCAGGGGATACATGACGAGTATAGAAACAAAGAGCCAGGCCCTGCCCTCAAGGGGATTTGCCCTGTGAGGCCATGTTGACTGCCCTGGGCCCTGTATCAGCTAGTTCATCTAGAAGTTACTCCAGAGTGAATGCTTTGGGGGCTTATCAGCCAGTCCTGAGGCAAGACTGGAAAGGGCCATGGTTTCTCCACCCTGGGGAGACAAAGAGAACGGAGAAACCTCTAGAAGTCTTTATGCAAGTCAGCCTCAGCAGGTGGTTTGCCTGAAAACTGGCCACAATGCCTGTGAGGCATTGTGTTAGGGGTGACAGGGGAACAGAACTCTGACCAGCAAATCCTATTCTGAAGAGTAGGAGGGAGCTCAGAAGTGAAAAGTGACCTCACAGCTGTCACTTCCCTGGACAGTGGTTTTTAAATACCTCCTTAAGATGGGGTATTTAGGGGTGCCTGGGTGGCTCAGTCATTAAGCGACTGCCTTCGGCTCAGGTCATGATCCCAGGGTCCTGGGATCGAGCCCCACATGGGGCTCCCTGCTCTGCAGGAAGCCTGCTTCTCCCGATACCACTCCCTCTGCTTGTGTTCCCTCTCTCACTGTGTTTCTCTCTGTCAAATAAATAAAAAAATCTAAAAAAAAAAAAAAAAAAAGATGGGGTATTTATGGGTACTCCGCCCAGAACCTGACAACTCACCATCCCAACCTTGTGGGAATGTTCTCTTGAAAACCATGCGTCCTCCTGACCTGTCGCTGAACCTAACACTGTTTTGCCCCAGACTGATGGAGGTGGGGGTTGGAAAGGAATAGTTTCTATCATCCCTATTGTGTGCCCTGCACATTAGGTCACAAGAAGATGAGGTGACTAATAGCGAGCTAGGCCCAGTCCCTCAGGCAGGTTACAGGGTAAGTGTTGCCTCCTTGAATTAAATCTAGAGCCATCTAGTTTTGTCTCTCCTGTTTGGACACAGTAAATACTGGGAAACCACTCACGGCTGCGATTTCTTTTCTGTAAAAGAGAACTACTTCTGCCTCTGCCTGGCTTCTGGTCCCATCAGTCTGGGTCCTAGTCAGTCTCACTGGACAGGAAAACACCAAGGGGATTTTCTCTTGAGTTGCAGCCCTGAAGCAACTACGAGGTGCTCAGACTGACGGATCTCTCCAACTCCACTTTAGGATGAGGGTTCTAGGTTTCTGTAGGGTTGACCCACTCCCTGGAGCACAGTGTAAGAACGTGTGGAAGCTTTCAAAAGGGGGCAAGAGCGAACATTCGAGAGCAAGAAGGGACCAAGGGGAATCTTCTGTGGCTAAGGCGTGCGCCTCTTGGTGTTCCAATAAGTCAACTCACCGGGCTGTGAGCAATGGCAGGCAGAGACCAGCCTTTCAGTTAATTGCCAGCAATTAACTAAATTGTCTTCCGTGCTCCAGGAAGTCAGAGGCTTGTTGGTGGATTGACTGATAAACCTGATAAACCAGGCATCTGACTCGTGCTCAATGAAAGAGTGTTGAATCAAACTGCCTGGAAGGTTTAGCAAGGAAGTAGACCAGTTCTCCGGAAGTGACCTTGACGGCCAGTCTGAGTACGTGACAAAGTCCCCTCTGTTCTTCACGTGTTAATAGATTAATTCACTTAGCGGGCACTTCATATCCGTTGTCAGGCTGGGGACACCAATCTGGAAAATATAGTCTCTTCCTTCTGGGAGCATGTGCTTTCATGGAGAAACCCGGCAAATGGCTAAAATGCCTTTTAATTGTTGTGGGAGAGAGAAACAGTTGCTCAGAAAGTACTAGAGAAGGAGAGGTACCCTCACCAAGGGAGGTGTTGGGCTGGAGGAATTTACTTACTGAGGTCCTCTGGCAAGTGCTTGGAAGATGTGAGAAACAAGGGCCAAACTTGATAGAAATCCCAACGGGATGATCAGGGATCTCAGTGAGCAAGATAAGACCAAGTGAGGGTATGAGTTAGGGTTCATGGCTAAGGACATGCTGAAAGTGGACAAAGACTCACCAGCTCTCTTGTCAGTGGTAAGGGCCATGTGAAATGGTTTATGGAATCTTTTGTGACCTTCGTTGTTGTGAGCTTACTTCCTTACATTACCACAGACCTCATTCTGTACCTCTTTGAACATGCCTTTGGAAAATTCTAAGACATCGTGTTCATTAGGATTCTTCTACGAAGGGTCTGGAAATCCATTTTGATGAAAATCATCATGGCTGCCCTCAGTGGAGTTCTGACATCAGCATGGCTTTCCTTGGTTCCAGTCTTCAGGCTACGGTACTTCAAGCTACTACTGACTACTCCATCAGGAAAAAAAAAAAAAGTTGACAAATTGATCTGCATAAAAAAACAATGAAACTTACTAAAACAGTTTTAATTATTTTTTTTAAGGGTCTGTGTGCCAGTTCTTGAAGGTTAACGCAGATCGTCCTAATGCGAGACAAAATGTAGGTCTAAAAATTTCAGAGCGCATAGAATTTTACTAACCACGGGATCTCCGATCCTTTGAGACTCTGTTCTGGTTTGAAGCACAGCACTGTCTTCAAGACATGGCCTACTTTGGAGGGTAGAGAGGAGGGGGCCCAGATCATGGATTGGTTTCACTGCTTAACACTCCCTTCCCCCCATTTTGGACTTGGTGGCAACTTTCTGACCCCTGGGGTCAAATCCTTCATCTGATCTTAGCCCTATAAGCTTATAGGGAAGGAAATTGAAATCAAAGAGGTAACAGGGCTGGATAAGAGCAGATCTCCTGGGGCACCTGGGTGGCTCCGTGGGTTAAAGCCTCTGCCTTGGGCTCAGGTCATGATCTCAGGGTCCTGGGATCGAGCCCCGCATAGGGCTCTCTGCTCAGCGGGGAGCCTGCTTCCCTCTCTCTCTGCCTGCTTGTGATCTCTCTGTGTCAAATAAATAAGATCTTTTAAAAAACTTAAAAAAACAAAACAAAAAAAGATCTCTTGGTACCTTTATAAAACCTCCACACTCAGTGTCACACTGGTCCTCTGGGACTAAACCAAAGCCTGCAGCTCTTGGGCTAATGGAAGAAGACCGCTCCTCAATGGGCATCCTTTGGCACAGCGATGCCGTGGTTGGGTGGTGGGTATTCCTGTGCTGGAAACTTTGCTAAGCGTTTGACATGAATCAGCTCATTTACTCTTTGGGTTCAATTGCCTTCCCTGTTTAACATCCCAAGATTAACTTGTCTGAGGTTAGCCTGCTTTTCAGGGGACAAGCAAGAATTCTCAAACACAGGCTTCTTGGACTGTAGAGACCCAACTTTTAATCAGTAACCGTCGTGTCTCCCTTTGTCTTGTCAACTCTGTTTAATTCAGAGCAGCTGGGTAACTAAGGATTTTAGT
>CM053615.1:12754094-12836002 GCA_028646535.1 Procyon lotor
GAGGGAGAAAAAGATGTGCCCCCGAGCCCCAACCTGTTTCATGAGCTGAGAGGATACTTCAGAAGGGAGCTTCTGGGCTCTGTGGAAACAAACCTAGGCGCGGATTTACTTAATCAGGATAGTTCAGGTCCCTTACTATCCGGTGACTTGACTTTCCTTTGCCTCAGGATCTCTGCTGCTTAAACGATGATCTTTTCCTGGGGTATTTGGGTGGTACTAAAGAAACAGCAGATAGACCTTATTTTGCACAGAACAGGAACAAAAAATCAAGTGGTTGTGCTTCCCAAATCATTGTAGCCAGTGATTTCTAGACCCATTGGAAATCAAAGGGCTGGAAAAGCCTACCACCCCCTGTGTGATTTATTCTTTAGCTCAGCACACCACCACTCCCTTGGTATCTCCTGAGCTTAATCCTATCTGAAAATGTCATAAAATTATTTCCCTCCTCTTTCCAGAAGGAGTAACTGAGAGCTTGCTTTTCTGCTTTCCCTTACATGTGTGGGGCTGGGCCACCAATGATTCTTTTCCTGTAAGGGCCACGAACACAGTCATTCTTTCTCTAAACCCCTACTAGGGGCCCGCTCTGGGTAAGGCACCTCATGGCTGCTGTGGGGGTCGGAGATGGTCTGAGGATGCCCTCGCCCTCTTGGACCTTCATGAAATCATGGCATAATCCTCCAACTCTCTCTGGCTTGGAGGATCACAGTCGATCCTCTGCCTTCCCTCGCCGGGACATTGAGCTGCTGTCACACTGAGTGAGGTCTCAGGAGCGCGCTCAGGGGTTCGACAGTCTTGACGGCCCTTTCCCCAGTAGCCAAGGCTCGGTAGGGTTGCTGGGAACTGTGGCCCAGGCCGGCTGCTGCTCCAGTGCCGAGAGCCCCAGTGCGCCAGAGTGGAGCTCGGTGCGGGTGGGGTGCCTCGAGACGATTGCTGACAGCCCCCGGGTGCGGTAAATGCATCACATTTCCATGAACATCGACACCACGGGGCTCTGGGGTGAGCCATCCAAAACACACAGCGGGAAAGAAGGAAGCTGGATGGGGGAGAGCCGCTGCTCCTGGGTCTTCACGCTGAAAATGTGTCAGGTTCGATGACAGTGATGAAAATGTGTTTTCGCTCTCCTTCCTCGAGCCTCGGCCCCAGGGCTCCTGTAATTGACTGTGGTGGGTATGAATTACGAGTTCAGGGAGAGGGAGGCCCGCTGGAGTGACTTGGCACCCCTCTGCCTTGTCAGGCGGGGGGCCCGAGAGCTGGGAGCCGGCTCCGCCCCCCTTCGCTAAATCTCAGGGGGCAGGCGGAAACCCCCGCCCGCGCCCTCCTGCATCGTGTCCGGCTCCGGATGTCTACCGGCTCTGACCCGCAGGTTTTGTCAAGTACCACCTTGCCGGAAGCCCCGTCGGTGGTTTCTGAGGTGAGGGAATGGTGCTGAAATTGAGAAAACATTTGATTTGCTTCGGGCAACGCGATCTAGGTGGGAATATGCCAGTCCCTCTCCCATTTGGCCCAGGGATTTTGGACTGCGTTTTCCCCCTTGAGGCTCAAAGGCAGCTTCTCCCCTACCCTGAGCAAAGTAGCTGTTTGCTAAATATTTCAGAGGATGATGAGGGTATTTAAGAGCTGCCACAATTCCAGTGTTTTCGTTGCAAAACACCCCTGCCTCCCTGCCAAGTATAAGGTTAGAGTTTCGGGGGAAAAAAAAAAAAGGAATATAATAGAAACCCAAGTCAGACGCCCACTCCAAAAACGGATCTTTCTCATTTCTCTCTGCTGTTTGGCAAGGGGGCGCCCACCGTGGGGGCCTTCCTCCAGACATCTCCCCACCGGTGACTTCATACTACTTACTTACAGATTTTTGAGCTCATTTGAGGTTTAAAAAATGTAGACGAACCTCCAGAGAACATAGAACATTTATGCAGACCTCATGCATTCACCCCTAAAATTACATATTTATCTTCTAGCAGCAGGAGGAAGAAAAGACATTGACTTTTAATCCAATCCCCCATTTGATTCATAGCTAGAGCTCACCAACATAACAATTGGTACTTTCTTGATTTCTGAGATTTGAAATCTTGACAATGAAGAGATTGAAAGAGAAAGATTAAAAATCGGAAGCGACCAGAATATTGAGAATGCCTCACACTGAAAAAAAAGAATTCTGTGGATGAAATGAAAACTTCGGGTACCCGACAGTGAAGTTAGGGGACTCACCCTCCCACCCCCTACACAGATCTTTCTGGTGTGATCCAAATCATAGCAATAGGGTCCATGGAAATTGAGAAACAAATGCTGTTGTTATTTGTATTTAAATAACTAGGAGAATAAGACAGTCTGCAATGGAACTGAATTAGTCACTAGGGAAGAGTATTTCTCCCCATGTGAATAGAACTTTCAGGATCATTGTTTGTGAGCTATGGAATGAAGAAGCAAGATGCTGACATACTTTTGAGATTTAGCAGATCACCCCGTGTCCTCTGCACGGAGAAATAATGAGAATGACTCCCTTTTCTTTGCCAGAATTTGTCTCTTTTTTGACTAATTTCAGCTGAATCGAACAGTTTTTCCACTCTGTACAAAATAATGCTTGTCTTTGTATTCACTTGATAGGCAAGGGCATCCAGTCTTTGCAAATGCAGATCTGGGAATGTCATGAATGACTGATACACAGAGTTGCAGGAATGGTCAAGAGAACCAAAATCAGTCAAGTGATTAACACTTGGTGGTCATGTAAAATTATCACTCTTTCAGGCGTCTCCAACTTCACGTGCACTAAGGACAGAATGAGATGTAACTTGTCATGTTGAATAGGTTTTATTCCATTGCCTTGGCTTTCAGATTGCTTAGAAGATTATTATTCAAAAAACAAATACATGGAGAATGAAGTCATGCCACTGTATTTTTAGTGCAGTCATAATCTTGATCCCAGAGTGAAGCTGGAGGGAATTATGTGCTGTCCCAGTTTAATCCCTGAATTAAGATTGCATTTAATCAAAAGTGTGAATTTAACCCCAGGTGGCATTCAGACAGGGAGGATTAATTTTAGATACTTTAGAATTCTATTTCCTTGTAATACTTTTAAGCAATCAAAATTGTTTTCAAATTGCTTAAATCGTCCTAAAGTTTAAAATAGAAGAAACTGAAATCCAAGTTAGAATATGCAAGACTCTTTCGATATAATTTTGCCATTCAACAAGTATTCTAATGAATTCACATCACCACGTGCTGGGTGTGTCTGTGCATGTGCACACACGTGCACACACACATGTGCTTTTTTTTTTTTTTAACAGAAATTGAATTCTATTTTATACTTTGCAAAACATTTTGGCATGACTGGGAATAGGAAGCCTTTTTTTTTGTTTTGAGAGGGCAAATTAAACTTGTCTCAAGAAACAAATGTATTACATTTGAGACAGATATAAGTATCTTGCCTTCAAGGGATTTTAAGAATGCGTAAAGAGTGACACATCAATGAGGAAATGAACCTGAAATCTTCTGAGATTAGCTTTCCTAGAAAGGTAGAGGTAAAACACAATAAGTATTAAAAACACAATATATTCTCATCGAAAGTCGGCAAGAAACTGTTGATGATGGGTATTATTCCTGGTGACCAGGATGGGCAAAGCCTCACATTGAAATGTTTAAAAAAAGCTTTATTTAGGGGCGCCTGGGTGGCTCAGTCGTTAAGCGGCTGCCTTCGGCCCAGGTCAGATCCCAGGGGCCTGGGATCGAGCCCCGCATCGGGCTCTCTGCTCTGCAGGAAGCCTGCTTCTCCCTCTACCATTCCCTCTGCTTGTGTTCCCTCTCTCACTGTGTTTCTCTCTGTCAAATAAAATCTTAAAAAAAAAAAAAAAAAAAGCTTTATTTAAAGAAATAGGTCCTAATGTTTTCTTATCAGTTTGGCATCTTCTCGCACTTATCTTTGAGTTTGGTTTCTAGTCATTGCCTTGATCTTTATTTTTCTCCCTCCATAAATGCTTTTACAGGTTTTTGAATTTATTAGAGGAAGAGAGAGAGAAAGTGAGCCAGCGAGCCAGAAGGGACAGGGGCCAGGGGGAGAGGGAGAGGGAGAGAGAGAATCTCAAGTGGACTCCATCCTGAATGTGGAGCCCGATGTGGGGTTTGATCTCATGACCCAGAGATCATGACCTGAGCTGAAATCAAGAGTCAGGTGCTTAACCAATTGAGCCACTCAGGTGCCCCCATAAATCCTTGTAAAATCACACTTTGTCTGCTGTGTGCTTTGACTATGGAATAGTTCTTGCCCACTAAAGTGTGGGAGACGCTCTTTATCACTGGGAAAAAAATATCACTAGCACTGTGGAATCCATCAACTTTATTTAATTTTTAGCTCTTGAAGGTTATGGGATGATGACTGATATCCACAGTAATGTTCCTTTGACCTTTGCCAACAACTACTTCATTCTTCTGTGTTTATCCTTTCTAATTGTGGACGCTTTTTTTGTTGCTTCTGAGATTTAGACTGGGAAGGTGAGGGAAATGATCCCATCTCAAAAGATCAAAATCTGTAGAGCATTAGGTTCCAAGTTGGGGGTGGCAGTGAGTTCTGTGATACATTAAAAAATATATGGAATTTGCATACCAAGCCTGGCTTTTCTCAATACACATGTAAAGGTTTTTAAATTGTTCCATAGCTGGTCAAATTGAGATTTTTAAGAACCTCATTTTTAATTTGTAATAAAAGTTTATAACTTGATTTTTTTCAAGAGTCAATAAAAGGCAAGCACCCATTAATAAAAGTCTTAATAATGAAAAAAAATGGAATTTTATATAGAAAGAACACATCCTTCATTAATACCTTAACATCCTCTTCTTTTGTGATAGCATAATCACTGTCGTGCTACCGTCTACCATTGAAAAACAAAATACCCTATTATACTTGGTAGGATTAGGCAAATACCTTTTTTGGTACTCTTTCTAGTTTAAAATTTCCTGCTATTTATTTTAATAACTAGAAATCTTAAGATATACCTACTGAAATGTATTGATATATGTATGTGTTAATGCATTTATGTATGTATGTAAAATGTATTAATGCAATACCATCCATCTCCAATATTTATGGAGGGTCTACTGCTAAACCTTGCCCTTGGTACTAGGGATACAGAGACCTAGCTCCTTTCCTCCAAGGAAGTGTGAGGAAATGTGCCATCAGGATACAAAGTACTAAGTCCTGCAGAACCTCCATTTGTAGAACATCCTGTTTTGAGTCTCACAACAATTTAAAAACATTTTACGTACAAAAATAGAGAATGCCAGAACTCGTGTGATTTGCCCAGAGTGGCCAGACTAAGGATGGGTGGTCTCCCAAGAACTCAGGTGGCCTGTTTTCCCATCTCAGGACTCTGCACTGCCGATCGGTGGCATAGTCTAGTACTGCTCTACCCACTGCATGTATAAAGGACACGCACGAGATACTTCTACATAGAGCCTCCTAATTACTTTGTTTCTAATATAGCCTACTTCGGTGTTAAATTGTTTTGCAAGATTTGTCCAACAGATAGGATGTCCTTTTTCACTGACGTGCAGAGGTGGTCATTGATAATGTCTGAAGTGGCCAGATTAAATAACTCTGCCTTCTGATACCTAGTATAATGTTCTAAACCTGCTCCTACACCAAACGGCATTTTGTGCCCCTTCCCCTTCCCTTGTGCTTGAATAGTTCATACTTGGGACACTTTCTGCCCTAGAAATCATTTAATACTTTTTCTGCTGTTTAGATGACATTGAACTTGAGAGTTTTACTGTACAACTGATAGGTCAGAATCTGCCTTACAGCCTCTTATTGGACAGGTTTATAGTGAAGAGCATCCCAAGGGTACCGTCCATAGATATGGGCGAGAGGGTCCCCTGATGAGGACTTTGTTTCGGCTTCTTTCAGCTAAGTTTGTTCCCATCAGCTGAGAAGATGGTGGTCTTTGGGGACATGCCCACCTTGAACCTGTGTCACTTCTAGATCATCTTTTTGGTACCCAGAAGCCCAGAACTAGTTGACCAGATGTCTGGAAATCAGCTTCCATGACATGTTAAGCCTCATTTTTTACCCACTGGAGGGTGCAATGCACTACTGGTATACTTGCCCCTAGGCACCGAGGGATGGCCATGGGCTATGGATAAGCTGTAGGTAAAAATATAGGCATCAGGTCATTCCAGGTCTTTTGCACAAACTCATTTTAGACTCATGTTGCCTGTAATATTTTCTTTTGAGACATTTATATGGCTGGGTCCTTATCATTAATTATTCAATTAAAGAGGCTTTTCTCGACCATCTTCCCTATGATATCCCACTCCTTTACAATCTCCATCACTGTATATTAATTACTTTTTGTGCTATGGAAGTCTGTTACATAATCTTTTATTTTATTTATTTATTTATTTATTTATTTATTTATTTATTAAGGTGCTTATGGTCTACCTTTCATTAGAATGGAAACTGTTCGAAGGTGGGAAATTGGTTATTTTGTTTGGCACCATCCTATACCATCTGGAACAGTGCGGCCACTTAGTAGATACTTCATATAATATTTTTGGAGTGAATAGACAAAGGGTCTTGAGGGTGGGAGTAAATTGTACTGCTATAATTGGATGCAACATTTATATTTTCCTGTCATATGTCCTCTTATCAGATGTGGGGGAAAAAAAAAACTGGGAACAAGTTAGGAAATTAAATGTTGAGAAGCATGCGCATATTAATGGAATGACTTAAGGTGCAAAGTGGGACTCATTCCCTGAAAGTAAGTAATGCGGTTAGACCAATGATGCAATGAGTTTGCCATTGAACAAAGAGTGTGATGAAATTGATGACCCACTTCTAAAAGTTTGCTGTTGGAGAAAGCCAGCTAATTACAAAATGTTACAGCAGTTAGTTTTTCACATGGGCCTGTATTGTCTTCGATTACACTGTTCTGAATGCACATGCAGTATTTATTTCACAACTTTCTTCTCAATGACCTTCCAAAAATGGTGTGATTCCTCGTATTCCCGGCTAGATGGTTCTCTAATATAAGACTCTGATGTTTACAGTCATTAAATAGGATTCAAAGTGCCTATCTCAAACACGTCAAGTAAAATCCTCCATCAAATAATCAGTGATGCTTATTTTGTTCACAAGTAGCTATCTGAAATAAGCAGACTCCAAGCAATTGGTTTTTGTTTTTCTTTTTCTTTTCTAAGTATGGCTTCAATGAAATACTGAGGTCAATTTTGTGTAACTTGTTAATTACCAGTTAGTTACTAACTGGAGTAAGGTTTAAAGATCCCAATACTCTCTGTCTAAACACATACTTGTACTAGATTCTTTGCTGCTTTCACTGGTTAACTCTGATTTCTGAATCAGAGTTTTAGAAAAATTTTGGGATATGTTGGCTTCAGATTTTAGGTTTTGGGAGTGACTTGTCAGTTCTAAATTGTGTTCATTGACCGTTCTCTTCCATAATGAACAAGTACACAGCCCTCATGCACTTAACTGATGTGTGTATGTATATTTTAATCAAGGCAGCTCTGTGTATTTTGCTGTCAAAGTCAGAGAAGAAAAAAGAGGGGAGAAATCTGTATGTGCTCTTTTTTTCCCCACCCTAGTGTGTCAGTGGTACTCAAAGAAGGATATAAACGATGGAATCCTGCATATTTTATTTCCTGGCAACTGCTTCATCAGATCATGAAAGAAATAATTTGCTACACTCCTTTCTAAATATTAATCTCACATCTTCAAGGAATGACTTAAGATCATTTATCAACTGAAGCACCTATGTACCTCTGTTGCATTTTGCACAAACTTTTTATTCCCAGTCAAATCAGAGAATAGAATATATAGATAAATTTCAAAGCTAGAAGGAGACTAGAGGGCATATTTTGTCTGTCTTCTCTCATTTTACAGATAAAAGCGTCCCCAAAGATTTTGCAAGGTCACACAGGTGGCTTGGTGGTGTCTAACAGTAGAAGCCAATTTCCCCAATTTCCAACCACTTCTTTTTGTTATTTATCCACATTTTCTCAATACTCACCATGTTAAAACAGTATACAAAGGCATCTGAGATGTTTTTTATATACTATTTTTCTCATGTCTTAAAAAAATGTTGTAATTCACACAGTCACATTTGAGATCATTGGACTATGTGATAGTATATATGTATATGGAACATATATATGTAAATATATATATTTATATGTGTGTATATGTATATGTATATATACGTATGTATACATATATGTGTATATGTATATATGTATATTATATATGTATATTTCACATATACATATATATGTGTGTATATGTGTGTGTGTGTGTGTGTGTATATTTTTCTTTTATTGTGCGATAAAATGAAGCTCTGAAGAGGGAGAGGACCTGAAATGGTTGTCCCCAGTGGAATATATTAACTTAAAAAGAAATTTTAAGTTGTTTTTGTAGATAACATATTCACGTAGTTCAAAGGTAACGAAGTATTAAAGGGCGTGTAGTAAAGGTTTCCCTTCTTATACGGAGGGGTTTTGTGTGTAATCACCCGAGAAATGTAAAGATTGTAGTGTTCTTTACAGACTGTGTCTTTCTTTTCAAGTTGTTTCATGGAGACTTCTCTGTCAGTACATAATTTAGTCAGTTACATTCTCTTGTGGTTGCGTTGTACTCCATTGTATTGCTATGTCATGACTTATTAATCTCGATCCGTATATATTCAGGTTGTTCACAACTTGTACGTATTGCTAACAGCACTTTAGTAAATAGCCAGGCATGTTTACACATGTAAGTAAATATGTAGGATAAATTCCTAAAAGTAGAATGATTTCTTATAGAATTTTTTTTAGATATCGTCCAGTGAATTCCAAAGAGCTGGACAGATTTACATTGCCATCATCATTACGTGAGAATGATTGCTGTATCATGCCCTCACTAGTAGGATGTTATCTCTTTATATTGTTTATATCTGAAAGGTGAAAAAGTGGTTATCTTGGTGGGGTTTTCATTGGCTTTTATCTTTATCTGCATGAGGTTAGGCATATTTTTATGTGCTTAAAAAACTATCTTTTCAGAGATAACTGTACTCCTATCCTTTGCCTGTTTACCTCGTGAATTTTTGTCTTACTGATTGCAGAAACGTGTTATATATGACAGAAATAGCTTTTTGTCTGTAGTAGGGGCTAGAAACTTCCCCGTTTGTCTTTTCAGAGATTCCTGTACTCCTATCCTTGGCCTGTGTTCTTACTGAATTTTTCTCTTATTGATTGCAGAAACTCTTTATATGTGGGGAAAATCACCTTTTGTCTGTAGTAGGAGTTGGAAACATTTCCTGTTTGTCATCTGCCTTATGAGGTTTTTTTGTTGCCATGCCACGTTTATTTTCTTACATTGTTAAATGTATAGCTTTTTCTCACTTTTTTGATTTGCATTATATTTGGACAAATATCTTGCACTCGAAGATTATTTTTTTAAATCTCCTGTTTCTCAGGTTACTTTTATGGTTTTATTTGTTTACTTTTACATTTAAATATCATTCATTTAGAATTAGTCCTGATGGAAGATGTTAGCATGATTCCAGTTTTATTTTTTCCCCAGCTGGTTGTTCCTTCAACATTACTTGTGAAGTATTCTGTTTCTCCGCATTTGATTTAGGATGACGTCCTTATCATACACTCTATTTTATATATCGGGGGTCAATTTCTTGACTTTCCATTCCGTTAAAATCTGTTGACATTTGCTACCAGGATATGTTTTAATCATTAGTTTTAATATATTTTAATACCTAAAGGACTGGCTCCTCCCTACTACAAGACACATTTCCTTTTGTTTTTGTTTTTTGTTTTTAATTTCAGCCTTACTGAGTCAACATAGAATTGAGTCAGTCTATATGGTCAACATAGAAAATTGTAAGATATTTAAAGTGTACATTGAAGTAATTATATGATATATATATTTTATATATATAATTAAGAATTTCCTCCATCTAGTTAATTGACATTCATTACCATATATGTGTATGTGTGTGTGTGTGTATATATGTGTGTGTATATATATATTACATATATAACATATATATATTATATATATGACTGTGTATATAGACATATACTTTTTTTTTTTTTTTGGTGGGAACATTTAGGTTCTACTTCCTTAGCAGATTTCTATTATAGGACAGGTGTTATCAACTATCATCACCATTGTATTCAATCTTCAGTCATACATTAGATCCTGAGACATTACTCACCTTCTGGTTGAATATTTGTACCCTTTA
Source organism: Procyon lotor (assembly GCA_028646535.1). Taxonomy (NCBI): domain Eukaryota; kingdom Metazoa; phylum Chordata; class Mammalia; order Carnivora; family Procyonidae; genus Procyon; species Procyon lotor. The sequence continues at coordinate 12,764,336 of CM053615.1, forward strand.
CCAACCTGCCCCTGTTTCTCCCACCCCTCAACCTCTGGCAAGCTACTTTTCTACTGTTTCTACAACTCTGGCTTTTTTTTTTTTTTTTTTTTAAGAGTCTGCATTTAATGATGCCACGTGGTATTTTTCTTATCTGTGCTATCATAATTTGTTTTCCAAGTATATTTATATAATAACTTCCATAATATGTATTCCTATGACTTATTTTTTATCCTATTTCAGAAAGTTGTCAAATTGCAAAATAATGAGATAGGAGTTCAGCTGAGATGGTTGGGGGGGGCGGTTAGGTTAGAATAATCATTTAGTGTGCTTTGCTTGACACATGAAATCTGCTGAAAGAGAACATCTTTTGACAAAGATTCTGGCGAGGTGGATGCCCCCTATTTACCTGGATAGTATGGGGAGGGGAGCTGTATCAGTAGAGGGAGGGAGTGTCCTTATAACCATGGAGTGTGCCTATGTTGAAGTTAGTGGACGATATACTGATGACTTCAAAGGTCCAGTGGTTTTTATGGTCTAGATTAACTGTAGTTCCTAAGTATACAAGAAATAGAACCTTCAGAAGTTAAACCCGTGGGGGAAAGCACTATTTTCACAGGCTGGCCCTAGTTTTATGAAAATGAATTTCTAAGCATGTTTTCTATGCATTGGCGTTTCCTGGCAAAAAGCGCGATCTGTGTAATGCATTACCTCCGAGCTCTTTCTTAAAGGGCTCAAGGACAGACATATGGATAATGGCTTAAAAATATGCAGCTAGTTCTTCCAGTTGTAGAAATCTTCCTATCCAAGAGGTGCTTCTCCCACTTTCCAAACTATGTAGGGCTATATACTCATACTCATAAAGCACCAAGACAAAATACATGACATCTGACACTAAAAAAAACCCCAAAAAACAACCCACTGTACTTTTCTTGACTGTTTCAGCCCTATGATCAGACAGAGTGACTTGTAGTCAGATCTAGATGCCAACACGCGTGCCACCTTTCAGCCACCAAGCCTGTAACTAAGCACTTTTGTTTGGTTAAATTACAGAACGGATGCTGTTCCGTAAGATACTTTGTTCTATTTTTGTACCTGCAGTTCATCTCGGAAAATGGCTGTCACTTGGTTTTCTCACATACTTATCCCACATTTGTCTGTGTGTACGTGTGTGCTTTGGGGAAATGCCGACTTGCAGGGTTGTGGTAGAAACAGTGATACACAACGACACCCCCCCATCCCCCCAACCCCAGCGTAGATGGTCTGCTCTCTGGCAGTCTGTTGGAGATGACACGAGAGGATTTGACGCTTTCTGGTTTAGGTGCACATCTAGGTGGCAATTCAGAATTGATGGAGGCTCTGTTAGGAAGAGCCACTCACTGCCAGACTGCAGCCTTTTTCTACCAAGCATGCAAACACGTACGAGTTGAATCTCACCTGGGACACGCCTCAGAAAGCCGTGTGAGGATTGCATGTAGAATCTGCACGGTCAAAATTTTCACAGATGCTCGAATGAATAGAGTGATAGGTGTCATTTGCGGTGATAGCTACATTTTTATGAAGTGGAGAATTGTGGAATACTGGCTAACTCTTTCTTGGTAAAATGTAAGTCCTTCAAAGCCGAAGACTATTTTTGCTCATCTTTATATTCCCAGCGCTGTATCTGGTGCAGAATAGACCCTTAATGCTCATTGAATGAGTAAGTGGGCGAATGAATCTCCTTCCTTAGCAAGATTATTTGAAAGGAAGAGCTTTAAATGTTTCTTGGAAATAGAAAAAGCGCATGCATGCCCATGCTTGCTGCTCCACTTTGACTGAGAAGGAGATTGATTTTTCCCCTGTATTTTTAGAAGCCCGGTCACTTAAACATTACCCTCTTCATTAAAAAAAAATAAAGTACACGCATTGTTAATGCCACATTCGTTTCGATGTGATTTCGAAATAGCAGTGTCTGGAGTCAAAGAAAAAAACGAGATCCTTCTTTGCTTCCCTGACAACCATGGCCCAGTAGTTCAAAGAACGATACACAATCCCTCCTCCCCCATGTGCACAGGTATGTGTGTTGGGGGTGGTGGCATGGAGAACAATTCAGTGCTAGAGAGTCACTTAGTTCACATTAATTAAAATAGCAGAAGCAGCATTAATTTTCTAGAATATTATTTTTCCATTTATTGGCTTTTTTGCCATCCTGATGATATTGCCTAAATTACCTGTCACGGAAGGCACAGAGATGATGCTTAGCTGTGATCCTAATCATAAATGGATTTTATATTTATTTAGTAGGCTGTGTAATTCCGTTTGCCTTATTAGTGCAGGAACTAGGAATTCGCTCTTTAAATTCATCTTGCATACCAATGGTCTTCTTGAATATATTTCCCGATGTGAGAATCGGAGGGATTTATTAGTTTGGCTTTTGGCCTTAGTACCTTGTGTAGAGCAGTGCGTTTCGAGCCTGTTAATCAGTACCTTAGTAGCCTTTCTCCTCCAGCGATCTTCAATCAAGTAGGCCAAAGTGGGTTGGAGACTTGTACTGAATGGATGGGTATGGAATCACTAGTGGACTACAAAGTCTCCTTGCCCTCAATTTTTAATCCCTTTGTGGAGAGGAGGGATAAATGGTAGAAGAGAATATTTTAGAGTATTATGGCTAAAAGAGCAGGAGCAATCGAACACAGGGGAACTTAGAAACAAAACGTAGAAGGCCACCAGGGCTGATAGGTCCTTTCAGACGCAGCAGCCAAAATAGAATGTGCTTGGGGCTCCTGGGTGGCTTAGTCGATTAAGCATCTGCCTTTGGCTCAGGTCATGATCCTGGGATTGAGTCCGGTATTGGCTCCTTGCTCAGTAGGGGGAGGAGGGACTGCTTCTCCCTCTCCCTCTGCCTGCCACTCCCCCTGCTTGTGCTCTTTCTGACAAATAAATCTTTAAAAAAAAAAGAGAAAAAAAGAACATGCTTAGTTTTATGTTGCCATAGTGATGATCTGTTTTTAAAAAGTGCCCCCATCCGTAGCCCTAACATTTAGGTTACAGTTTGGTATTAAACTCAGAAGTGCTCCATTGCTTTGCTAAAGCCAAATTTGTGGCTAAATATTCTGACTTGCTCAAGGGTGGTAGGTTTGAATTTGAGCTGGCACGGAGCCTTTGGCTCAGGCAATTGAGTGATTTCTCCAATTTTGTGCCAGAGACGGTCTAGGACTTTGGTTGTCTGATTCCCCAAATATTGCTGTTTCCACCACACCATGTTGTAGAAAACCATTTCTTAAAAAAAAAAAAAAAAAATAGTAAGATCCTAGAGCATTTGAACCCAGGATAAATTTAAAATTTGCTATGTAATCCCAGAACATTAAAAAAAAAAACAAAACAAAACGTGGTGTGTGGTATAAGGCAAGGGTTATAAACTGTGGCCTGTGGGCCACATCCAGGCCACCCCTGGTTTCTGTACAAAAACTTTTACTGGAACGTAGTCTCACCCATTCATTGATATGTGTCTGGGGTGGAGGACATCAGGAGGAGGAGTTTCAGCAGAGATGCGATGACCTGCGAAGCCTAAAGTATTGATGACCTGGACCTTTATAGAAGAAGTCTGTTGATCCTTAATAGAAGGTAAGGGCGGAAAAAAAAAAAAAGAGTACAAAAATTAACACGATCAATTGGCAACACATTGTGAATAAAATACGCTCTCTGGAGAAGCTAAGAAGTTAGCATGTTGTTGAGAGAGAGGGATGACCCGTCATTAAAGACCAGAATGTCGACCTGCATTGAAAATGAAGGCAACCTAGGTCTCCAGAGACTCGGAGCCCCTAGATTGAGCATCGAGCTGCCGGCCCAAAGTCCGTGACTTGAACAGCGTTGGCTCAGGATGGGACCAGCCCCCAACGGTCATTGGTGTTGTGCTAACCCTAGTGGGACTTGAACACTCACCACATGTCCTTCTTCTTGGCAGGTGGAGTGGATCCAACAGCAAGTGGTAAAGAAACGGACAAAGAGGGACTATGACTTCATTCGTGCCCAGCCGACTTACTTCAACGATCCCAAGTGGCCAAGCATGTGGTATATGGTGAGGAGGCCTGGCGTGGGGTGGTGGTGTGCAGGGGACGCCTTTGGGGTCGGGGAGGACACAGAAGCAGTGACCGGGGACGTTTTCCTGTTTCAAGACCCACCACGTGAGATTGCTTGATGGCCCGCGCTGTTTTCTGGATCTTTTTGGAACTCAGCTCTTTGGTTCTAAGGAGAAAGAGAAGGGATTTGGGACTTAGAGTGTTTCTGTGTGAGAGCTGACTCAGTGTGGCTCAGGCCAGAGGTTAGAAAAATATACTGAGGTGCAGACAGACCCCCTTAGACCTACCAACAACCCCGTTCCTCTCTGATACCCATTTCCTCGGCCTTGAATCTAGGGTGGGTAGTAGACACCGGCTGTAAATAACAGATTCCTGACTCAGGTCATCTACTAGGTTCCTGCTCACTGGAGGTAATTGTTTATAACAACTAGGGAGAATAATTTTTTAAACTAACGATAAAACGAGTTGGAAAGTGAGTGTTCAGTGGTGCAAGCAAAAACTGTCAGTGAGGGGGATGTCCCTGAGTGGGGGGAAGAGCAGTCCCCTGTCCGCTTGACGTTGCCTCCTTTGACAATCTGTTTCTTTAGTCTCGGGGTTTTATGGTCGTGATCACTGAGAACTGTGTGACTTCTTCATGCATGAAATCCCCATGTCTCCACTTCCCTCTATAATCTACAAAGATACCTTGATCTTTTTTGGAAGTCCTCATTGCCCATTATTGCCAGGGGCTTTTCCCCGAATGTATCTTATTTTTTTGCAGTTGCATATCTTTCCCTTCAAATCCATAGCATTGTGCGAGCCTGTCTTATGCTCTCCTGCCTTCGCCCCTTTCATTCCGTCTGCCTGGGGGGCTCTTCCTGCCCTTCCCCACCACCTTAGCGGGTGCCCACCCGGTCTTGGGGACACACGTGTGAGGCCCACGGTTTCAGGTTTCCCTTGTCCTCACCTGTCCGCTCTTTCCTTCCTCGGCTGTCCTGGGCCTTCTGACTCTGCTACACGGGGCATCCTTCCCTTGGCTCTTGGATGCGTAGCTGTTGTTGTAATCGTACTCCTCTGTTACACTGGGCGAGGGGTGGGGTCTCCTATCCCCCCAGAGAACCTGACCTCGTGCCTCACAATGCCAGGTAATTTGTGCTTATTTTGAGATGGTGGTGAAAGTGGTCAGCTTCTTGCCCAGTTTCCCTTTGCTCAGTCTTACCTAGAAGTAGAGGGCTGTGAAAACATTTTGGACCCAAAGAGAATTTTACATAGAAAACTTTCAGGCATAACAAAAAAGGCGGGGGAAAGGGGAGAGAGAGAGAGAGAGAGAGAGAGAGAGAGAGAGAGAAAATGAATGCGAGGGCATACACAAGAGCCATAAAGCTAAGTTCAAAGGGAGGTGGGACTCTAAATAGCCTTTGAGTAGAAATCACCTGAGGGATGGTAAGACGCTTGATGGCTCTTTGTCTCCCAGACCAAGGAAGGGTGTACCACATGGGAAGGCATTGGGATGAGTGTTGGCAGGACCCAGGGAGCTTTGTCCAGGCTGACAAATGATTAAGAGACAGGACTGAAGCGAAGTCCCTCTCCACCTCCGTTCGCCAGGCCAGGGAGAGGCCGACCGTCCACGCCTTACATTTCTTCTTGCAAGAAAGAGCTGGACGGCTGTTTGCATGTGTCCCATGGGGTGGTGGACCTGGAGGGCAGCTCTCTTTGACCTCTCTCATCGCTCCAGAAGGGCAGCCTGGGATCTGGTAGGAACCATGGGCAAGGCATTGTGCTGACCAGCCCAGAGAGTGAAATCTCTATCCCCAAGAACCATTGTTCTTTCTTTGGAAACATGAGAGAAGGTAGAGCGAAGAACTTTTGCCTGGGCATTAAAAATGTTGGATGCTTTTCAACATCTGTTTGATAATTCAAATAGGTCATATTTTTATGGAGCCCTTCCTGTGTACCAGGCGACTGTGGTCAATACTTTGAGTATGTTTGTAATGTAGTGTGAGCAAAAGTGTGTGTATGAATACTGATCGTCTTCAGAGTGAGGAATTGGTAGCTCCTCAAAATCAGACAACTTGCCTAAAATCACGCAGCCTGGAAGTGGTAGAGCAGAGCTTCCAAACCTTTAGGCAGGTGGATGATGTCTGGGGGATTGACCCCGCCTCCTGTCCCCACCCTTCTGCTACTTAAGAGCACTCTCAGAAGAAAGACCCTCTCTTCCCGCCCTCCAGAAACTTCTATCCATAGAGAAATGGCTAAAATCCAAGGCAGAAGGGTGTGGGTCCCATGGTGGGTGAGCAAAGCCTCTTGGAACAACATAAGTGTTTTAAAGTTTCCTATTAAGTAGTTGCTTTTCCTTTATTGACAAAGGGATGGGAAATCAGTTACACACCTTATGTGTATCTGTCAGGAGTGAGAGGACAGCCTGAGAACTAGAACTTGAAATCTGCCAACCTGGATGCGGATTCCCATTGCTTCACCCACTGTGTCTATGGGTGAGTCACTCAACTGTAAAATAAGAGTATCTGGTTCTTACGTATCCGTTAGCTATTGCTGTGTAACAGATCACAGAACTCAGTTGTTAAAACAGTCACCTCATGGGTCAGGCACTCAGACAGGGCCCGGCAGTGACGGCTTCTCTTTCTGGGGTGTCCAGGGCTGGAGCTGGGTGATTCACTTGTGAGTGGCCTACTTAGTGGCCTCACCACAGGGCAACCCGAGTGTCCTCTTGAGGTGGCGCTGGCTTCCCCCAGGGCGGGTGGTCCAAGAGATCATGTTAGAAGTGGTGATGTCCTCTATCCTCTAAGCTCAGAAGTCACAGACCATTTCTTCTGGGATTTTCTATCAGTCGTATGTGCCAGCTCCGACTCTGTGAGGGGACTGTACGTGTGTGTGCCAGGAGGTGTGAGGACTGTCAGGGAAGCTGGCCACCACAATTGAATGAAGTATTACCTGAGAAGCCCTTAGCACAGTGCCTTTTTCTAACACTAGGAAACCGTCAATAAATCTTAACTGTTCCTACTCTCTGACCTTTCAATGCAAGACATGCTGTTTCCTTTTGTCTGCTGGTCAAGGAAGAGGGGGATCCTGTATCCAGTGGGGACTCTTCAGAGCATTCTGATGACATATCGGTGCCCCAGCTGAGGCAAGGTGCTGATTTTCTTCTTCCTTTCTCTGAGCCTGGGCCCTGCTGCCGCCGTTTTCCGAGGGTTGCTTGGCGAGTCTGCATAGGGTCCTGCCTTCAACTCATTAGCCTGGGCCCGGACCTGTCATTCTGTATTTATCACAGGAGAGTGGAGATTAAAGAAGGGCATGAAGCGTGCCTGAGTGTCTCTTCTAATTAATTCAAAAGCTTTGCCCCTGTTGCTCCTCCCCTCAGAAACCTGTGTGTGAGGCCATTATGTCTGGCCTCCGGGCTTGGGTGGTTTATCCAGGGAAACGTACATCTGCATCTGTAGGAGGTGGCCGATGGCTGTATCATTACTCCTGTATCATTACTCCTTTGCCCTGGAACAGCGTGCTCAGGCTTCCCGGACTTGGGAGGGCTCAGTCCTAAAAACAGCACTCATTCTTATTGCATCGACAGACTTCCTTCTGTACCTACTCTGTGTCTGGCAAAGGGGGCAATCCCTGAGGATTGAGGAAAACAGGACTCGTGCTTCCTAAGAAGGTCAGTAAAGTGGAGGAGGAATATATAAGCACAAATGAAAGCCTGCTGGGCAAAGGACTCCTTCCAGAAGTTTCTCTGGGATCATGTAACTACGTGCAGCCTCTGTTCCTTGGGCTTGGGGCTGTGATTCTTGCTTGCAGGTCTATTGAGTAGCTTTTAAAAACCTATCTGAGCTTAGGGACCCCGGTCAGAGATTCCTGATGTTTTCTGGAGCATGGCTCCAGTGGTGGGATTTCATCAATACTCAGGATGAAGAAACATGGCACCTGGGACAGAATGCTGTGTTCCTCAGTGCCCCGAGTCTGGTTTGTAGTAAATGCTCAGTAAACGCTAAGCAAATCAGTCGTTGAGTGAACTGAACTAAAAGCAAATCTGTGATGATCTCCCTAGTAGAGAAAATAATGGCTCACATTTATTGAGTGCTTAGTATGTGTTAAGCATGTTGCCAAACCTTCACATGTGTCCTCTTACCACCAGTGTTCCGGTAAGCTAGGGATGAGTACTGTCCTCGTTTTACAGCCGAGAAATTAAAGAGGAGACTAACTTGTCCGAAGTCACCCTCTTTACCAGGGATAAGCTCTGATACCCAAACCCAGTGGCTCTGACCCCAGAGGCTGGACTTCTAACCTTGACATCCATGGTTCGCACACTGGCACGGGGTCAGAATCCTCTGGAGGGATCGATGCCCACCTCTCCCACACCCTCCAGCCCAGATCTGGGAATTTGCATTTCTAACAGATGCCCAGTCTTTGCTGATGTTAGGGTCCCGGGGCCTCTTGGAGACCTCTTTGGTCTCCCTTACCTCAAACACGGATGTTACAGGAACACAGCTGGCTTCTGTCTTCCCATCATCAGCTGGGGTAAGGAGGGGTTTTCAGGGGCTTAGGGGACATTTTAAAGCACGCTTGGCCGATTTAACTTGTTTTTTCTTGATCTTCTACCTTTTTCTGATAACATTTTCCATTTGGGAAGCTGGCAGCCTTAATATGAGAAGATATTTTTCCTTTGCACTGATTGAAAATACTCTTGGCTTAATATGTTCTTTGAAGATGCTCCACGGACAAAGGTTATCTGGCAGGAAAGGTCATGAAGATCTGGCCAAGTCTTTGGGAAGGCAGTATAACAGAAATCGTTTTAATTATTTACTTATGATTTTATTTATTTGTCAGAGAGCAAATGCACAAGCAGGGGGAGCGTCAGGCAGAGGGAGCAAGGAGCCCGACTGGCGACTCCATCCCAGGACTCCGGGATCGTAACCTGACCCAAGGCAGACATTGAACCAACCGAGCCACCCAGGCATCCCAGAAATGGTTTCAATTCATTATACCAACTAGCAGTTGGTATAATGGATCATTTTGACCCAACCAAAGAAAAGAAAATTCAGTGGGACTCTAGAGGCAGCAAGGCTAAGAGTCTCCTCAGGAGTCTGGAAATGCCAAGCAAACCAATCCAGGGGGTTAAATATTTTTTAGCTAACTGTAAAATATTTCAGATACACAGAAATTATAAAGAATACTGCAAAATGCCTATCCACCCATTCCTGAACTAAGAAAAAGAACATGATACTGTTGAAGCCCCTTGGGAGCTGGGTCCTAATAGCATCCCTTGGCCCCCTACGGAGTTAGTGCAGATGCTCGATTTGAAGTACATGGGGGAGATCCCCTTTGTGGGCAAATGCTTCTCTCTGTGGGAAGGGTATTCAATTTGCAGCAGATTAACGTTTTTTGAAATCATCCTAAAATACCCACTCGTGGATAAGAATTCGATGCTTGGGCTCTTGATGATCAGCCCCCAGAAGACCACCCGAAATGAAACTTGGGTGAAAAATTAAGTTTGATGGAAAAGGTCTTTGGTTCATTTTAATCATGTAAATATTTTATTGTGTAAATAAATTGATGTAGCGTTGTAGGACATCTCTTGTCTGACGTACAAAACTAATAATTTGAAAAGAAAAAAGGAACTAATACTGATTTTAGACAAGCCCGTAGTAAAAAACTTAATTTTTTTTCCTTCTGCTTTATGGAAGGCAAGCTTAGTTCAAAAGAGAAAAGTAAAGAAGGGCTTATGAAATCTTGCTCTATGACTCTCAGACTCTAGTCGTTTGTATGACTGATATTGTGAACTCGTCATCTTAGTTAGCACAGTAGAATTTTCTGTGATGAATCTAGGGTGGCCTATTTAATATGCATTTTTCAAGCCAGCCTCTAATAAATGGGCTCACTTTTTTTGATGTACTACCTCAAGATTTCATGAAAGCTCTCTGGGTGGTTTTTCTGAGGGGGGAAAAATTACATTCGTCAATCGGCAGAGTGAAAATTAGCTGAGTTCGGCTGTGCATGTGGGGGCAGATCTGCCAAAAACGATGAACTAGCTAGGATAGTAATTGTGAAAAATGATTTTAAGCCACATGATTTGTTCTCAGCCAACTGGATGGTGTTCAGTACTCCAAGAGTTTGAGACATTGCTGTTTCTGTGGTTGGCACACATTTTCCTAGTGATTTATACTGCCATTTGACTCTAATAAAATCTGGTGGAGTTTGTGGCATTATTGTCCTGGCAGCTTGGAAATCATCCTTTTAAAACACCCCATTTAGCGGGTTTAATTGAAAATGCAACATGGTGCAAATCGGAGGCCATGTGGTGCGTCTTGCTGCAAACAGGAGGTCTTCTGAGAAAGAACGGACTTCAGCCAAGCAACAAATGAGGTCCTGGTAGGAACTAGGGGGGGCTTCGACATGATTTTGGTATGCTAAGAGTTACTTCTAACTCTTTCTGTGACCTGTAGAAAGGTATTTTAGATCAACCTTAGCCCATCTGAAAAAATGAGACATCTGGACTAGATCTATTTTCTTTGGTTCATTCCTGCTTGAATGTCCTCTAGTTCCACATGGCAAATTCAACTGGATCTTGGGTGAAGGGAGACCACACCCCACCCAGGGGCCCCTGTCTTGATTTACAACTCGGACCCATCCCATGAGCTCCCAGCTGTTATGTACCGTGCCTTGGTTTCCATGATGACTTCAGATTCCCTATGTCCCCTGTGTTGGGGGGTCCCCAAGACCCGAGGTTTGGCGATTCATGAGGAAGACTCACATGATTCAGCATATAGTCACACTCATGGCTGTAATTGATTTCAGTGAAAGGGTACAACACAGAATCAGCAAAAAGAAAAACCACATGGAGCAAAGTCCAGAGGAAACCAAGCCTATGCTTCCAAGAGACCTAATTCAGTGGAGTCGTACAGGAAGCACTTAATTCCTCCAGCAATGAATTGTGACATGACGGGTGAGGCATTGCCTACCAAGGAAACTCATTAGGGACTCATGTTCAGAGTTTTTATTGGGGGTGATTGTATAGATACCCAGTGCTTTCCACATACCCAAATTCCACGTTTTCAGAAGGTATGTAGAGTAGGCCATATTGTTTGCGTAAACACTTTAGGCACGATGAAACATTTTGTTGAAGGAATGGTGAGAACTCCACCCAAATCCAGTTCCCAGATGCCAGCCAAGGGTATGTAGGGGGGGCCAGGCACACAAGTGGCTGAGTTGAAGAGTAGCTCCAGCTTTATCAGAATTTCATGTTCACTGAACAAATAAATTAACACCAAAGAAAAATACTCCTAAGTTACTCCCTCCCAAAAAGCAACCTAAATCCCCAGTGTGGTCCATACTGGAACCATCCAGCCGAATCAAAGTTCTTGGTAGGCAGATATTCATTCATTGATTCATTGATTGAGTCATTCATATTTAGCAGAGAAGTACTTTATTACCAGCACCTAGAATAATTCCAACACCAAGGATGAAATGGTAAATAAGTTGGCCACAATGCCACCTTTAATGAAGAGTGGGTGGAACGTTTTATGGGGAGAAATCTGGATTATTTTACTTGACCTAATCAACTGATGGTAGTCTGTTGACAGGGCAGTAGCAGAACTCTGTTGCTTCCTTATTATTGTGACGATTGTGATGACTTCATGTGATGTCACTGTCCCCCAGGGTGGTTGTGAGGTAAGTCTCTATGGGGGGAAGATGAAGTTAGCCTCTAATTAACTAGTCAAAGTGCTTCTACGACAGGCCAGTAATTGATCGTGATCCGCTTGAAAAAAAAAAAATTGCTTCAGCTAATATTCATTCTTGGCAGGTGCAAATTATGACCGTCTTGATGAATTTCCTCGTGCAAGTTCGAACTTCGCCTCTACTGGGCCTTTGTCTTCTGAGCTTTATTTTCAAAGAGTAAAAATACATGGGTAGTTTGGTCCTGCGGGCCCCACTCTCAGGTGACGAAGGGCCTGTTCACAGAAACAAAGTTGTGTTTACCAAGATTTTAGTCAAACCTCTTCTTTAATTAGTAACTCATTTTCTGTTAGCGGATAGCCACCGACCCTCGAGCTCCCTTAATCTGTGGTTGTCTCCTACACGGGTTGAAGACAGCTTCTTTTACCAAATAGTTTTTCTGGATTCCTCCCTTCTCATTTACTTTTCACCCCGTGTTAGGGCTCCTTCCAGTGATTAAAGCACACTTTTGGCTTATTTTACTCCTCTCTCTGCCAGTAAGTCGGATTCTCTTAGTAAGTACTCAATAAATGTTGTTAGAAAGTGAGGAGAGGGTCAGTGGTTCAGCCTTCATCTTAAATTTTCCAAGTTCATAGGACTGAGTTGGCCCTTCCTGAAAGATGATGTCTTCGAATGTCCTATGTTGAGCAGTCAAGTGCTACAATTATCTGAGGCATCTGGAATGCTCTTTTTCCTTCATTTTGGTTAGCAGTGAACTTGGCCTGGAAATCGGTAGAGTAGAAGAAATGATTCTTAGCTTTGCAGGGATGCGAAGAATCAAAACGCCCCAGCTGCCTGGAGAAGAGGAAAGTATTAACTGTCTTCAGATAGAATACACATGCACACCAATGTGATTTTTCCACTTTCTCAAGTGTGAGAAAATCTTTGGTAGACTGACTTCAGCCTAGGGATGGGATTCTAGGCTAGCGGTGGATAATCCAATATGGAAATGGTACATGCCGAGAGACTTACTGTGCAGCAGATGAAGGCAAATCATGGGGAGGGAGGTAGATGGAACCTAGAAATTCCGGAAAGAGGATTTGATTACTTAATCGCCTAGGTCAGAGTCAAAATTTGGTTCTCTTGGGAAGCTCTTCTTCGTGACGGGAGAGAACGTGGACTAAGGAAAGAATGCATTCACTGATTGATCTTTCCTTGATTAAAAGGAGAACCTGATAAATCATTTCTTCCTTTATGGTAAGAAAAAAATCAGTTTGGATGGTGTCTATTCAAATCTTTAGTACAAAATTTACAGAATAGTGTTAACGACTTCTTGGAAGAAATGTAGCTTTTTCTTTTCTTTCTTTTTTTTTTTTTTTTTCTTGGTCTGTCTTTTTGGTTTCCTGGTGAGTTGAATTTTGATCTAAACAGACTAAATTAGCACGTCTGAAGTAAGGAAAATTATGCCCAGGTAGCTCAGGATTGAGTTCTTTTAATGATCTCCTTGCATGGTTTCCGGAAACCAAGTTAAATTAGTGTTTTAAAGCCTGATGTTTGAGTTTGTTACCTAGTGATCAAGAAACCATTTTTATTTTTCAGGGAACTAAAAGAAATTCACTGGAACTCTCAGCAGTAGTAAGTTAAGCATAGCAGGGCTACGTAAATGTGGTTTTAGATCATTCTAGCTCTGCTGAAGGGTTTTGTATGCCTGTTCTCGTTTTTCTTTCATGCCTCTGCCCTGAATCCCAGGCCCCTCTGCACATCCATACATGCTACCTACACAAGCACACAGAAACAAGTGCTGTGTGTGTTTTTGCCATTAGCAATCTGATTCAGGTGGTCTTTAAGAAGATACTGGGGGTGGGGAGAGAGGATTTCATAGACCACCACATTAGAATGACTCTGAAAAATAACTTCATGCAAGCTCTCAGCTCATGTTCAATACCTACTTTGTATATTTTCACTAGCCAGCAATGCACTCTCCTCAGATAGCCCTTTCGTCCCATAATGAACGATTTAGTTCAAAAACACTTCCTTATACTTGATCAGAAACTTATGTCGCTGTCGATTTACGCACTCCTAAATTCCAGGTCGAAATTTCAGGTTGAGGATCACATCTGATCCCTATTTCCTCAACTTTCACTGCAAACGTTATGAAACTCTGTGGAAATTGAAAGCAAAAGTAGACTGAATAATATAATGAACACCATATCCCCATCACCAGCTTCAATGATGATCAACTCAAGACCAATGTTCATTCATTTATTGCCCCCCTCTGCTTGATTATCTTAGAGCAATTCATATGCTTCATTTCATCCCTGAATATTACAGTATGTATCTCTAAGATAAGGGCCATTTTTTCCACAATACAATCATCCTCTCATTATCACTTATAAAAAAAATTAACGATAATTTTTCTATATTATCAAATACCCCATCTGTTTCAAATTTTCTCTATTGTCTCATAAGTTTTTGCTCTGTAATGTATTGGAGTCAGGATCCAAATGGGGCTTATACCTGGTGAGGGGTTGGTATTTCTCTTATATTTCTTTTATTGTGTAGCTTACTTCCATTTTGAAAATTTTTGGTGGAAGAATGTAGGTTATTTAGAGCATGGTGTGGCCGAGATTTTGCTGATTGCATTTTCGTGGGAGTCCTTTAGCACGTTCTGTTGCCAATCTTACCCCTAACATGCTAGGTAGTAAGAGGGAGGTAAAGGCCCGATCAGATTAAAGTTCAGATTATTTTTGAGAGAGTGAGGATGAGCCTGAGCGTTCCCTCATTGGTGTATGTGCTCCCTCAGCGGGTACAGAGTGTCTGCTTGTGATCTTGCAGCTACTGTCGCCTAGGTCCTTGAGTTCTTCCTTACGGTTTGCAAAATAATTATCTTCTCTTCACTTATTTGGCTGGAATGCTTTTGTAGAGCAGGATTACTCGTCAATTACTTGGTGTCATGACGTATGGTTCCCACAGTTTTCATTACTAGAGATGACTTTCCTAGTGTTCACTGAAAGCTACTAAAGCTAAAGTTCACTAAAGCTTACTAAAAAACTTTAGAAAGTTTTTTTAAAGTTTCATTGCAAATGCATGGATGTAAATATGTTTCATGGGTTTTATTTCATGGACATCAGAAACCTTGTTCTTGCTGAAGGTGCCCCATCTTTGATCAGTGAGAGCCCATCAGGTTAGCTCCTAGGGCCTATCGACGTGACCCCAGTGTTCTTTTTCTGTGGTATGACAAGCTGTCCGTACTTATCTTGTTTGCTTCCTGTTCTAGACGTGGAATCAACCGTTTCTCCAAAGACCCCTTATTCCCCCCTTCTCTTATCGTTTATTTTTTCAAGATTTTATTTATCTGAAAGAGCATAATAGGGAGAGAGATCACAGAGGGAGAGGGAGAAACAGACTCCTGCTGAGTGAGGGGCCCGATGCGGGTCTTGATCCCAGGATCCTGGGATTATGACCTGAACTGAAGGCAGACACTTAACTGACTAAGCCATCCAGGCACTCCCTGCCCCCCCTTTTTTCTTATTAAATTGATATTTAGAGACCACAATATGAGTTCTGAGATTCTCACTATTGTTGGATTAGTCTTGAGGCCTTTATGGTAAACAGAGTTGGAAATGTGCATTTTTATGTACAAAATATACCCAGAGTTTATACAGATATATCCGATTTGAAAGCCATTCTGCAGAGTTTATTTACCCCCATTAGTCTTACATCTGTATCTTTTCCCATGCTGACAATTCTGTTGTCAGTGATGCCAACCGAATTCTCCACTGCTTTAAATCTATTCTACCATCATAGTTTTTTTATTAATGTGTTTTAGTTTATTTCACGTTCTGTGTTGCTATTGGAAGAATAGGAAATATTACAAAGGCATGCATTTCTCTAGCTCGTATAGGCATTAGATGGAGAGGAGTAAAACCATCTGTTCCAGCAACCTGATGCCTGGGAATTAATATTCTATTTTGAAGGGATGAAATTAACTTTACTATGTCTATGCACAATAGCATATAATTATTTCCCCTAATGTGCCTACTTTAGAAAAGAGTATATTAGACTTGCCATTCTTTATTAGTTTGAAAGATGAAGTGAAACAGGACTAGAAACATTTCTAATTGTAGAAGTTTGTCCAAGGAAATGAAAGATTAAAGAGATCCATAATGATCAAACCTGATTCAATCTGGACAAGAAAAAGGGAATGTGCAATGAACAAATCATTTAAACTGGTTGTACACACTAATGAGCATTGAATTAGTTCTATCCTCCCAGGACTTAAGAACTAGGAGTTACCACGGACCGCTCAATAAAAGCATTAATTCAATGTTTAACAGAAGGGAAAATGGAGGAAAGTAATTCCCACAGAAAAAAGTAAATGGGTAATGATTTTATTCATTCAACATTTATTGAGCTCCTCCTGTGTATCTGACATTATTCAACCTGCAGGGGATACAAATATGAAAAGATTGTGTGCTCTGCTTCCTGAGCAGGTCATAAGCAGATTGAGCAGTCACTAACTTTCCGTGCTATAAGTATAGGATGGACACGCACGAATACTGTGGATCCCTCCAAGTATATTTAAACCTTTTGATAATGAGTTATAATCTTTCATTTGAGGGCCTAGGTCTCAAATTTCTAATGTGAAAATTGAGCTTTTGAGATTAAGGGATGGTACATGATAGGATTTCTTTTTCAGGCAAGTGAATAATTGCCACAGTCATTACAAACTTTATTTCTGATGGAACACAACTTTTAAGGCTGGCTAATAGTTATCTCCAAAGTCAAGTGGTTTGGGACGTACTGGTTTGAACAAACTTAAAAATGTTTCTTTACTGCAGGACTTCTCAGAGCCTTTATTATCCTAATATGTTTTTTGAATTGGTAAGAGAGGGATGTAAATGTAAATAGTTGTTGCTGAGATTTATTTGTCTCACAGAAATACATTTTAATGAAACGTTTCATTTGAGATTGCTTAAATTGTAAGCTATCAGAAAATTCAGTCCAGACTGGCGGAAGAAAAAGTAATAGAAGAGAGGGAATTGATGGCCTCATGTAACTGTGGACTGGCAGGCCTCCCTTGATCCAGGAGATAAAACTGCTATCCAGGACCCCGGTTCTTCCTGCCACTCAGCGTAGCTCTGATCTCTCCAGTTGTTGGTTTCATTCTCCACCAAGCTTTCTGCTCTTGGTTATAAGATAGCTGCAGTAACTCTTCGTTCGAATCTCCTGGAACAATGAGAGCTTGTGCTCTGATAATTCTGAGAAAAGTTCTTGGGGCGCATGCCTTCTTGTCCATCTCTCCTTCCCTCCTTGCCCCCTTTCCCTAGTCTGTTCTTGTTTTCCGACCAGTGAGCCTCATCGGCTCTGTCGGACCCCTTTGGGACAACGTGACTTGGAGGGAGAGCAGAAACTAAGCAGCAAGGGTCACAAATGTGACGCTCTAGGAAGGAGGTCTCTCCACTGTGACCGAAATCCTGGGGCATGGGTGGGCACCCTTGTCATGCATGTTCCGTGCCCAAGTGAAGGCAGCTGTTGATATAAATCGCTCACCCGACAGCTTGAAGAAGAGACAGCTGGCGTGCCTCCTCAGCGAGGGCACAGCATCTGAGGATGGTGGGTGGCCTGCGGGACACTTGGCATCCAAGCCACTTGGCTCCTGGTGCTGCCAGAGGCCAGCTGCCTGCCCCTGGATCATCTCAAAGTCTGTCATTATGGCATGGACTCCTAGCTTTATGCCCTTTGGGGCTTCACAATTAAAAAAAATGATGCCGGTAGCCCTTTCTCCCCAGTGGTTCATTTTGACAAATTCGAAATCTACACATAAGTTGAAAGTCTAGTCAGAATGCATACATTTCATTCACCTGGATTTACCAGAAGTTAATATTCTGTCTTCATACGCGCACTCACACGCATGCATGCACACACACATTTTCCCTGAATTGTGAAAGTCGCAGACATTATAAAAATACACTCCTTAATATTCAAGATGCCTTTCCCAAGACTATTTTGCCATATAACCACAATATCATTGTCACTTCTATGAAAGTGATACTACCCAATTGACTATCTTCAGATCTCCCCAGTGGTCACAAAAAATAGTCTTGTCAATCTGTTACTTTTGATCCAGAACTTAGACTCCTACATTCCCATTATTCATTCTGTCTCTTTTTTTCCTCCAATCTAGAAGGTTCCCACTCGCTCCCTTTACTGGGGGTGGGGAATGGTCTTCCATATTGATGGTTTTGATGGTTTCCAGGTTGGTGGTTGTAGAATAAGTCACACTTTGGATTTGTTTGGTGGCTTTGTTTTCAGGACAATAGGGAGGCTTAACCATTTTTGGTACAAAAATGATCCAGGTGAAAAAATAGCCTTTTCAGTGCTTCATATCAGAAGGGTAGAGCTCCTATTTTTGATGGTGGTAAATTTATTTACTTTGTTGGTAGAGGTCTCTGCTAGATTTCTCCACTGTAAAGGTATATTTTGTCTCTCTCTCTCTCTCTCTCTCTTTTTTTTTTTTTTAAGACTTTATTCACTTATTTGACACAGAGACAGCCAGGGGACATGAGCAGGGGGAGGGAGAGGGAGAGAGAAGCAGGCTCCCTTCCGAGCCGGGAGCCCGTTGCAGGGCTCGATCCCAGGATCCTGAGATCATGACCTGAGCTGAAGGCAAACACTTTAACCCACTGAGCCACCCAGGTGCCCCATATTTTGTCTCTTTAATTAGTCAGAAATTTGGGCTGTAGTGTTTTCAGGACTTGTGAATATCATGTTGCCGGTCAACTTCTGCCCAGGACTTTAACATCCATTGAAGATTCCTGCCTAAATCGATCAGCAGGTCAGTGGCTGCAAGATGAGGCTTTTCTAATTCCGTACCCCTTCTTCATTACTCTTCCTTTTCGCTACTGTTAGGAGCGCATGGATTCTTTCTAAACGTAATGACTCATTACTGACATGATTTCTTTTTGGTTCTTAAGTGTGCCAAGTTTGATGAGTGGTAACTTTTCACGTTGACTCCTGGGAAGTCCCCAATCAGGCTCGCACTTCCTTCCTCTTGAATGGAACGGCAAAATGTTCACTTTGTATTTTTCTCTACCTCCGACCTAGAGAGAACCGTTTCTTCAAGTAGATGGTTTCTCCTGTTGAGGAATGGTAATTGAAAGTCCAGATTTTGGTAGTACGGAGGTCCTTCATTCTAGCCCCCCTTATCAGTGGACGGAGCCTAGAGATCTGAATCTGGAGCTTCATTGGGTCACCCCAAGTTTGCCCCGCTGGCACACGTGGACCCATTGTCCATTGTCAGCCCATTTCAGATTCTAATCCCCTCCATCCCACAGTGAGAATCCTGATTCTCATCAGTATAATAAACAGTACTATACACACTGAAATTAGGATCCTGAAACCACTGCCAATGACAGACTTAAGTAAAATTCAAGATTGCTTTTTGTTGTTAGACTAAATCCCACAGAGGCAATCCAGTCAGGCTACTGGAATCAAGGGTTGCTCAAATAAATACTTTTCTCCTCTATGATTTGATCATTCATTTGATATACAGCTAGGTTAATCTGTTTCTGTTTTGTTCCATTTTAGAGCTCTCTCCCCATCTTTGAAGATTTAATTTTATTTATTTTCTTTTGGAATTTATAAAACATGGTTCAAAGTAAAATGCATAGGATACTATGCATGCATTTTTTTCTTTTTGCTTTTATCACCTCATATACCCAAGAAATCACTCCACATTCATTCATAGAGATCTTTCTTCCTTCCTTACAGCTGTTTTGCAGGAGAGTTACCATTATTTATTTAACTAGGCGTCAATGGATGCATTTTGGTTCTTTGCAATATTTGGTTTTTATAAGTTAACTCCATACTGGGTAACTTTGCGCATAAGTTGTTAGAGCTTTATTTTCAGAGTAAATTCCTAGTTGTGGGAGTGCTCAGTCAAAAGGCAGAAGCAAGGGCGCCTGAGTGGCTCAGTCGGTTAGGTGTCTGCCTTTGGCTCAGGTCATGATCTCAGGGTCCTGGGATCGAGCCCCGCATTGGGCTCTCTGCTTGGCGGGGAGCCTGCTTCCCCCTCTCCCATTTCCCCTGCTCATGTCCCCTCACCATCTCTATGTATGTCAAATAAATGAATAAAATCTTTAAAAAAAAAAAAAAAAAAAAGGCAGAAGCAAAGGTTAGAGTTTGCCTAACCACTCCTCCCCCTCTCCCACACCACCCAAGTTAGGGCTAGAAGACTTTATATCACTGTCAGTGCTATTTAGGAGGACCTGCTCCCCTCACTTGACTGTGCGGGCACTTGTGATTTGGGCTAATTTGGTAGGTGGAAAATGAGATTTCTGTGTTCGTTATCTCATATTAGGATCACACTTGATCTTAGCCAAAAGGCCGAGAAGCAATTGATATTAGGATCACAATGCCTGCTTTGGCCGTCCCTTATTCTTGGACATTGGAAATACTCTGTTTTGGAGTTAGATTCTGTCTTATGAGCCAATTTTAACATATTTTATTTAGTGGTGACCTCTAAGCTCATTGACATTTATGAATATGACCAAAAAGTCTCAACTCTGTCATTGTACTTTATATATATATCTGTATCTATCTCTATCTACAATATACATATATATGTGTTTTATATACATATACATTTTATATACATATGTATTTAAGGCACATATATATTTTGTGTGTATACATTTTATATACATATATGCATGTTGCTTTTTATGTGTTATATACATATATATATATATTTAATCTGTATTGCGTTTTTACTGTGTTTCCTTGTATGGTTTGTTTTGGCTCTTTTAAAATAACTTCTGGCTTTGGGGAAGGTTTCCATTATTTTAGTGATTATTACAAATAACATTTATATGCTCTCGGTTTCTTTTTTCCCCCCCTTAGGCTTCTATATTTGGATTGTCAGCTTTAAAGAATATTCTTCAACTCTTACCTATCCAATTATTCGTTAGTTTATTCTCTTTTACCATTTCTATTTTTTTCTTCTTCCATTTAAGTTCATTTTTCCTACCTTTGCTTTTGGTGTAAGATTTACAATTAAATATATTTCATGCTCATTGTCAGTTCTTTTGCCTGTCGTGTTTTGGTTGGATGAAATATACCCTTTGCTACACTACCTAGAAAGGGTTGATTTGTGTAGTATTCCCCTCGTTCTTAATTATATAAAATAGTTTTTGTAGTCTTGATACTTGAAGGACACCTTGACTTATTCCTTTTTTCTTTGCTAGTAATTGTTTTCTCTCTCTCTCTTTTTTTGATCCAGAGACACAGATTTTTTTCTTTTAGAGTATTGTTAAAAAATTAGACACAGTTGTAACTCTGTTGGATTTTCTTTGCCTATTTTCTTTATTGGTTATTTGTCCTTGGGGTCCTTTTGACCTCTACTTTGCTTTATGTTTTGTTCTTTTTATATATTTATGCGTTTCCTCAGAGCATCTGACTATAGCGTTTGTTGAATCTGCTCTCTGCTGGAAACCTTGTAATGTGGTTATTATTTTTAATATAGTTTCATCTTTGATTTATTTGCAAGGTTTTAGTTTCTCATCTAAACTAGAAACACTAGTTTCTCATCTTTTTTTTTTTTCTTATCCATATGCTTTTAAATTTTTGATTGGAGCTATATTCTCATTTCTGCAGGTTCTATTTTAGTGTGTTTCATTTGGATTCAGGTGTTATAGTTTTGTTCAGTTGCAGATTTCTGAGCAGGATTTCTCTAGGCTGGAATATTTTGATTCATTTCATATTTTGTTCTTACAGAAACCTTGCATGGATATTTGTCTACTGGTTTCCATTCATTTTGAACTGTTTTATTTTCTTAGACCATTGGTAGCAGCTATGTGTAGAAGGAGGTGGGAGTTTGGATGACCAGTTAAGTTCAAGAGCATGGTGGCCTTTGGTGGGCTTTGTTCACCTGTTTTGATCAAAGCTTTTAGAGGGAGTTGGTCTTCTGACGTTCAGACTTTCTTTTTCTTTCTTTCTTTTAATTTCCTCTTTTTATGTTTTTCTTATCATCTCCTCCATCAAGTCCTCCAAGAGTGCCCCCTCCAGGTGCTCCCTAGTGCCCGGAAGTGATCCCTTGCAAGACTGCCATCTCTGCTCCTTTGCACTTTCAGCCCTAGCCAGGTTTCATGTCTGTTGCTAGCATTTCTCTGCTGAAGACGGAGCTTTCTCGTTACGTGGTCATGGTGTCTGTGTTCTACCACCATTGGGATTCTTCTGCCTCCTTACTTGTCTGCTTGGTTTCCACCTGACTGACTGCACTGGAACATTCTCTAGGGCTGGTTCTGCTGGATTCGAGTGTTCTATTTATGTGTAATTTGGGGTTCATTGTATTCCTATTCTCTTAATGTAGATTTGT
The DNA here is from genome assembly GCA_028646535.1 of Procyon lotor. Taxonomy (NCBI): domain Eukaryota; kingdom Metazoa; phylum Chordata; class Mammalia; order Carnivora; family Procyonidae; genus Procyon; species Procyon lotor. Next base: position 12,786,392 of record CM053615.1, read on the forward strand.
ATTATCAATATATTAGTAATTTCTCCTGTTTGATACATAGGTGTTTTTTGAAGGAGGTGTGAAGAGATTACAGTTTAGGCGGTTTTCATCATCGTAGTCAAACCAGCATTAGATTCTCAGAGCCTATTCTGGATATGAAGAAAACGGAACACTGTATTTTTTTCCTCTCTATGCATTCCTACTCTAGCAATCTTAATTCTCTAGAAAACATAGAGGCAATTGGTTGATCTAGGAGACATCGTAATCAATAATAGACAAGTTATTGTTGTTGCACAGAGTTTCCTTCTGTTAGAGTACTAAAGGTTGCCAGATTTAGCTAATAAAAATACAGGAAACTTAGTGAAATTTGATAAGTAATAATTCAGAAATATAATGAATAATTTTTTAGTATGTCTAGTTAAGGATGGGTCTGATACTGAGGGGCTTCTTCCTCTTATGAGGAAAAGCTTGTTGTGACTTCCTTCCTTCCTTCCTGCATGGGATACTGGTAAGGATGTCAGATGTGAAGCTGTGGCAGCTTTCTTGCAACCAGAAGGCACTTTCAGGGGGCAGAGGACAGCTAAGCATGGTGGCTGAGTAGACAAGAGCCTGGTTCCATGAAACCATTAAGCTGCCACACCAAGCTTGGAATTCTCTAGTACCTGATTTCTTGAGTAATAATTAAATACCTTTCTGACTGTTATCCATTAGTCTTCTTTGTAGCTGAAAATATTCCAAGTTAATAGAAACTCATTCCAACTAGAAAGTAACTGTAGGAATTTGAAAGGTTAAACTCATCTTTTTATAGGAAGTTTTTTTGTTTGATTGGTTTAGTTCCCAGGCTTTTGGGAACCATGACCTTTCATTTTATTGCTTATTGACCGTTTCTTCCCTCCTACTGAAAATATGGAGAGGGTTACGCTTTCTGTCCTGTCCGTCAAGCAACCATTTGAATCTCTTCAGTGCCACTGCAACATCTTTCGAGATCTTTCTCCACTTTCTCGATGTTGGAAATCTCTGCCCAAAACCAAAAGTGGAAACATAACCACAGTTAGACATCAGGATGTTTGGGACCATGGCCAACTGTGAAGTATTTATATTAGTTCCCCATGAAGAGCCTGCTAATTGGGTAGATGGAAATGACAACAGATGTTTGGGAAACTGTGTTGTAAGATACATAGTGTAGTCCTGGCGTGTGTGTCCATGGAAAGTGCAAACACTAGTGTTGAACTGATGAAACATTCTTACCGTTAGCAAATGGGGGTGGGGAGAGTGACCTGTGTTACAGGAGCGGTGTTCTAAGAGTTGCTACAGAAAAGGTTTGGTGCCCATGTGCTGAAAATGAAGATGTCTTACTATGTTTGTATAGCACTTTCTAGAAATTACTATCTTTCTCCAAGGGAAGAAATCCTGTGTGATGTTCTTAAAGCAGTTGCTTGTTAGATTCTTGAAAGGATTCGCCTTTTTTTTTTTTTTTTTTTTAATTAGTAAGAAAAACTAATTTGCAGTTACCCTTGCTAATGTAGGATAAAAATGACTTTGTTTTCTTGCTCATTATGCTTCAGGGTCTGGAGAGAATCTTCACCAGGTTGAAGAAGCCATCTTTTCTGTGGGTTCCTTTATTGAGTAGCTCATCAAATATATTATGGAATCCTTCATCTTTTCTAAAGCATCTACTGCTTGCCACAGTAGAAGCAGCACTAGATTTATTATTGGCCTGTCCAAGCAAAATGTTTCATGGTCCTTATAAACAACTTTGTAGATTTTATTCTAGTTGTTGTCTTTAAGTGGACATTGAAAGCAAAGATGTCAGGTAGATTTGGACAATTATTTTGACTCAGTCTAGAGGGAACAATATTAAAGTGGGCTTTTCCGTAGCTATCTGAATTGATTTTGTTGATTGTCAAAGTCGAGATTGTTTTTGCTTGGTGGTAAAAATAGGTTTATTTTTCTGTGGACCCATCACCCGTAATAGCACATTTTACACTCTGTGTTGCTGGGGGTTCTTTGACTTGGAAAATTTTTTGCTTTTAAATTTGTGTTTGAGATGGTTTTTATTTTGCTCTTGTTGTTTTAATTTTAAATGGCCACAGGTCTAAAACCTCAATTTTGCTCTAGCAGGCTGGAGTTTGATTGTGTCCTCCTCATAAATGTCTCTTTTCAAAATGAAGTTTCTGTGTTCTTTGAGTGAAGGTCAGCTCAGTAATAGCAAAACAGGAAAAAATTCAATGTATGCATTTAATGACACATTTCCCTGGATGTTTTCCAAAATCTCTTTTGTTTCCTCTGTAACTAGGACCGTAATCTCTAATTATACTCTTTGTCTCATTTGTCTGTTTGCAATCTGTCTACTCCAACTTGAATGGAAACTTGGTGAAGGCCAGACTGTGTTTTCTCATTCCCTGGTGAAGACTCAGCCTCCAGAGCACGTTGAATCAATGTTGGTTGGGAAGTTAAAAACAAACTTATAGAACATAAGTAAATGAAAGTAATGTCTTGACAGTTAACAGCTGTAGAGAAATAGTAGAATGTACTTGCCATTCCTCTGGCTATTATGGGATAGCATCGTTACACAATCGATATATGTCCTGCGGAAGGACTTGGAGATCACTCAACTGGGATGAATAGACCTTAATAACTAAATCTTACACATAACATTGAAGATTCTCTAGCTGTTCACGTGAATAAAGAAGCCATCTTATATTTCCAAGTCCATCGAGCCTTCAGGGGCCTACAGTCCCAGGGGTGTCTGCTGGCAACTGAATGGGAGGCCCCAGTGAGAACTACCCAGCCGATCTTGGTGGAGCACAGCACCATGAGCCGTAATAGTTAGGTTTTTGGACATTAAGTTTTGGAGTAGTTGGTTTACACCATGTAGGAAAGAGAGAAAATTGACAATAGAACCTGCATTTTTGGATACTAACGACTTTTCTCTTTTTCTAAGCAGCACACTTTTTTTGGTTCCCTTGTACATTCCAAGCCTATTCCTTGATCATATAAAAACATAAAAACTAGACGGCACCTGGAGAATTCATGTTACTAGGAAAAAGAGATTTATAGTTGTCAGCACAGGCTCTTTGGGTTGGCGGGAAAGCGAAGGGGAATTGCTATTTTGTCTGCAACTGGTTAGGATCCTGTGGGTCTTGACCACTCTCTCTCTCTCTGGATACTATGGCTTGATTTTTAAATATAAGAATTTCACACACTGATATTAATATTCCATCGTTTGGGAGTTTCTATACCACAATTACTACAGGTTTCTTATAGAAATAAATGTATTTGATGAAATAACTTACTAAAGTGGCAAAACCCTTCAGAGACTTGAGATCATGTTCAGAAAGTTGAGTCACTAATCTATCCAGAGAGGAACAAAGCTAAAAATCCCAAAAAGGCTGTTTGAAATTCCACGTCCCATTAATTTTTATATATAATTCCCACAGAGCACCAAATCTTACTTGTCCTTTAACGGTATCTACTTCAGTGCCTTTTCTTGAGGCGAAAATTAGGGCAACGAAGCACTGTTAATGATTAGGACCGAACTTCTGCTGGTCTGTGTGTTAAACTTTAACAAGTTAAGCTTGTGTTTTATAGGAAGTTCAAGTGGTTTTCACTCTGGAAGGGGAGGAGCTTATATAGTAGTTCTAGACATCACGTGAATACGTGAGGCTTCGTTATGCTCTTCCTCTTCCGTTGACCTTCCGTATGACCTCATAGCTGGATGGGAAGAATTCCAAGTGCCATGGGTGTAGGGGAGCCGTGGAGAATTGTGTCCATTTTAGCTTCAAACACATCTGGGAAGGACCCCAAATTTTGCCAAGATTGTCAAATTTACACATTATATGCTGCCCTTAGGCATTGCTTCACTTTGAGGCAACAAATGGCACCAGATGTGTGCTCGGTGCCAGATGATGGAGTGACTTGAGGGGCACGTTAGCGCTTTATAGACACAAACAGATTTGAGATGGGAAATAGCATGATGCCAAAATTGTAGGAAGAAATCACTTATGGATCTGAGCGGGAAGAAACTTGAGATCCACATATCCCATTGCTATAGGCTACTGCTCTGTGGATGTCCCTGTAATTTCCATATTTCTAGAACTGAAGTCAGTATTTTCATTCCCTAACCAAACTTTGTCCCATGCTGCTTCTTTTCTCAGAAAGTGATCCTACCATTGGCTATGTAGCCCAAGCCCAGCTGATGATTCTTGAATTTTCTATCTCTCACCATATTCACTCATTGTTACTAACAATGAATAGTTAGGACGCCTAACTATCATTCTGTGTCACATACTATAGTGCCTCGTGTTCCCGCTAATCTAGACCACTGTCCTCTCTCCCTCAGGAGAGCTGTCTCCTGATTAACTGGTCCCCATGCTTTCCTTCATGTTCTGTAGGACCCACTGTGACTTCTTAAAACTAAGTATTCATCCGGTCGGCACCCAGTGACTGAATTTTTACTATGCGTTAGACTCCGTGGATACAGGAATCAATAAGGCAAAGTGACTGCCTTCAGGGAGCGTATAATCCGGCGTGGGAGACATGATAGGGACAAGTTGATATATGATACAGTAATGAGGAGTGCTGTGAAGAAAATGAAATCAGAGTCAAGAGGAGAGAGTGACACAGTGCTATTTCGCGTAGCTGGATTAGGGAAGGTCTCAGGAGGTGATCGTGGAACATCAGAGAGGGAACTGTGGATATCTGAGGCAGTGTTGGCAAATACCAAGATTTGCAAAGCCTTAGGATCAGAGTGGGGTTGGGATGGAAAAGGGTAGTCGAATTGAAGGAGTAACAGGTCAGGGGAATGGCTTCACATTAGTCCATGGAATGGATCTGGTTGGTATATTATTGAAACTGTGAGGGGAAAGTCATCGGAAGTAGAGAATGATTGGGAATATTTATGGAGAATACCTCTGACTTAGTTTACAATGACTGCTTCACTGCTGTAGGGAAAATAGGCTATAGAGGAATAAGAGGGAACAGTAGCTTGAATCAGGGGGAGCCCTGAAGATGGTGGGGAGACGTCAGGTTTCAGAGTTCTTTTGAAGGATCTGCTGACGGGCCTTCAGAGGGAAGGAGAGGAGCCACAGATGGTGTAAACTGGTGTGGGGGACGTGGAAAATCCCGGGTATGAACGGTTTTGTAGGAGCGGGAGGGAGAAATCAAGTGTTTTTCTCAAAATTCAGTTTGCGATATATTTTTTTTAAGATTTTTATTTACGAGAGAGAGAGAGAGAGAGAGAAAGCCCATGGGGAGGGGCAGGAGGAGAGGGACAAGCAGACTCTGCTTTGAGCCCAGAGGCCGACACGGGGCTCGATCTCAGAACCCTGAGATCAGGACCTGAGCCGAAACCAAGAGTCAGACGCTCCGTGGACTGAGCCACACAGGCACCCCAAGTTTGAGATGCGTTTTAGACATCCAGACCGCATTAATCCCTATCTTGAAATCCTTAAGTGATTTTACATTGCATTGTGGTACAACTCAAATAAAACGAACAGACAAACAAACGTGGCTTATAAGAACGTTTCCGGCCTGGCCCCAGCGTACCTCTGCCGTCTTAACCTCATTCCACGTGTCCTCCTCCCTCATCCCTCTGCCATCTGCACCCAGCAGTGGTACGAGATTTCTTTCAGTTCCTTTACTTCTGGAGTCTGTTTGATTGTTCTCTCCCCTTCCCAGAGATGAGCACACCCTCTCCATCCCTAGCTTGCCCCCTGGCTCAGTCAGCCCCTCCTGGGAAGCTCAACTGGAATGTCACCCTCTCTAGGAAGTGTGCTCAGCCTTTCTTCACCTCCCCCTGACTAAGTTCCACGTTCCCTCCATATTCTGGCGACCCTCGTTGTAATGCTAAACAGGCGTTTTGTGAAATTGCTTGGCGGTCACACAGACAAGACTCGAAGGACTTGAGCACAGGGACTTTGTCCGAGCCTATAGAGCCCCCAAAATATAGAGCTTGATAAAAATATTTTTTAAATGACAGGGGAAAAGATGGAAAGCATGAGATAGGGTAGGAAGGTCAACAAGTCCTGGATCGGGACCAAGAGCCCACACTTCAAGGCTCTGTGAAAGTTGGGGGTCAATGTGGCAGAACTATAGGAAGAAAAGAGAAAGGGGCAAGCAAGGGTTTCAGACCCAAGTTTCCACAACCTGACTGTTCTTAGACCTGACGTATTCAAGAATGGTGTGAATCCTGGCAGTGCAGTGGGCTCTGCATGTCAAGTGAAGCGTGGTCTCCGTGTCTCGGAAATGTCCAGTGAGTTTTAGGGGCTCCGGTGACCCGTTAGCTACAACGCTGGGTGATACAGCTAAAACCAGTTCTCTGAACACTAAGACAGGACATGTAGAAGTTCTGCAAAGGAGAAAAGATTTGTTGTTGGCTCCTTGGGTTTTGCCTTGATAAATGTCTTTAGGATTGAAAGTTTCTAACTCGATGTGTCGGGGCAGAAAGATGCGAGGAGGATCCCACAATTTACACAGTCGTCGTCTACAGTCCAGTTGTCCTTCAGCCGTTCTGCCTCAATTCTTCTTCTCTTTTTCTTTTTCTAAGACCATAATTTTTTTTAAGAGTGGTTTTAGCTTCACAGTAAACTTGAGAGGAAGGTGGAGCAATTTCTCATAAGCCTCCTGCCCCAACACCTGCATAGCTGTCCACATTTTCGCTGTCTCCCTCCAGAGTGGTACCTTTCTTAAGCTGATGAACGTAGACTGATGCATTATCACCCCAAGTCCATGGTCTGCATTAGGGTCTCCCTCAGTATTGTACGTTCTGTGGTTTGGGACCAACGTATAATGACCTGTATCCAGCACGAGAGTATCGCAGACAGTTTTTGCACCTCTCTAAAAATTCTCTGTGCTCCACGTGCCCATCCTCTCATCCCCAATCCCTGGCAACCACTAATCTTTCTACTGTCTTCAGAGTTTCACCTTTTTCACAGCGTTCTATAGTTGGAATCTTCCCGTATATAGCCTTTTTCAGATTGGTTTCTTTCATTGAGTAATTTTAAATTTCCTCCGTGGCTTTTCATGGCTTGAGAACTCATTTTTTTTTTTTTTTTAGCACTGAGTAATGCTCCATCATCTGGACGTACCACAGTTTGTGCCATAACCTACTGAAAGCTATCTTGGTGGCTTTAAGTTTTGACACGTGTAAATAAGCATCCATGTGCAGTGTTGTTGTGTATGGACATAGGTTTTTGACTCCTTATGGTAAATGCCAAGGTGTGTAACAGTTGTATGGCTAGAGGCTATTTAGTTTTGTAAGATACTGCCCAACTGTCTTCCAAAGTGGCTGCCATTTGCATTCCTGCCAGCCATGAATGAGAGTTCCTGTTGCTCCACAGCCTCACCAGTGTTTGATGGTGTCAGTGTTCTGGATTTTGGCCATTCTAATAGGTGTGTGGTGGTATCTCATTTTTATTTGCATTTTTCTGCTAACCAATGACATGGAACATCTATTCTATGCTTATTTGCTCTCTATGTCTCTTCTTTGGCGAGGTGTCTCTTAAGGTCTTTGGCCCATCTTTTGAAAAGATTGCTTCTTGTTGAGTTTGAGAGTTCTTTGTATATTTTGGACATGTCCTTTATTAGATGTGTCTTTTGCAAATATTTTCTTCTAGTCTGTGGGTCATCTTCTCAATGTGTTGATACTATCTTTCACAGTAGAAGTTTTTAATTTTAATGAAGTTCAGCTTTTCAATTATTTCTTTCACAGATTGTGCCTCTGGTGTCATATCTAAAAAGGCATCGTCGTACCCAAGGTCATCTAGCTTTTCTCCTGTGTTATCTTCCAGGAATTTTAGTTTTGCATTTTACATTGAGGTCCTGGATCCAATTTGAGTGAGTTTTTGTGAAGGATGTAAGGTCTGTCTAGATGGGCTTTATTCATGTGCGTATCCCATTGTTCCAGCACCATTATGATCTTCGGTCCATTGTAGTGCCCTTGCTCCTTTATCGAAGATTGGTTGGCCTCAAATCTGCCTCACTTTCTTTTCTTTTTTTTTTTAAAGATTGATTGATTGGTTTATTTATTTATTTATTTGACGCAGAGAGAGGGATCACAGGTAGGCAGAGAGGCAAGCAAAGAGAGGGGGAAGCAGGCTCTCTGCTCAGCAGGGCTTGATCCCAGGACCCTGAGATCATGACCTGAGCCGAAGGCAGGAGGCCTTAACCCACTGAACCACCCAGGCACCCCTCTGCCTCAATTTCTTGATCCCCAGTTATGAGTAGAATTTTAGGAACTGGATTTTTTCCCTCATTTTCCTTTATCTAGGCACCCCACAGCCTTTCTTCTTCTTAGGCCTGTTTTCTGATGTTTCTTTGGTGTTATGTGGGCCATCCTTGAGATTTTGTAACTGAGAAATGATCCTCTATCAAAACTATGTTATAGTATATGTGAACCATGGTTCTGGAAGGGTTGGAATACTGGTGTAAATGAGTGGAGTAAAATGATGTGTGATGATTCATAGGAGACCATCTGACCAATGTAACAAGGAATAGTTAGACACTGTTCTCGACTCGCACACCTCATCCCTAGTCTCTAGACCCACAGCCACAAATGTAAAATATTCAGGTCATCCTAACTATTCTTCCAAAGGATCAATTGCCCCTTCAAGTTTGTCTGACCTACCTTTCCAGACAATGAAGAAAACCGTTATCGTATTATTTTTGTAGTAATTCTCTCTCTCTCTCTCTCTCATTAGTGTTCTTTCTAAACTATCGGGTACACTCACGCCTCCTATGACTGTGCTCTCATTAACAATAGGATTGTAATAATAGCCATTTCTTATGCACTTTATCTTCTTTAATCTTTATGGCAATTCTCTACATTCAAACTATAGATCAGGTTTGAAGAATGTAGGGAACTTTACAAAGTCATGTAGCTGGAAAGTAGCAGAGGTGGGATTTAACTTTTCTGATTCCCCCAGCTGTAGTAGTTAGTTGCTATGCTGAGTTTTGTGTTGTTAAAATATACTGAGCTTCTTTGGAATTTCTAGAAAATCTACAAATTGAATAATCATCCTTGAATAATTGGCTATTAGATCTGTTTTGGCCAGGGACATCTTTTTTTGTTGTTGTTTTTTTCCCCATGTGTGTGGTAACAAAGGACTTCAAGTCCATCAAATTGACCCGTAAATAGAATGGTAAACGTCTAAGGACTCCCCTAGCTTAATTGAGATTTTCAGAAATCTATGAGGTCATCTTTGGTTTTGGAGTTATACAATCTCTGTTTCCTATATCCCAAGAAGAGCCCATCAGTTTATGGCACCAGTTTAAAGTCCATTATCTCTAGGCACCCCTGAGAAAGAAAGGTTAAAGAAAGACCTTTTCCAAATAGATGCAGGAAGAAGTAAAATGATTGAAACTGTGAAGGGGACAACTAAACCTAGGTACTTACCAGTAGTTCCCAAGTACTGAGAAGCAGATGTCAGATTGATTGGAAGGAACAATTTCATCTTCAATGGAGCAAGGCTAATAGTGGAGTGAGCCATTTCCTGTGGTGTTTTGGATCTGCCTTCTGAGAGCTCATGAGAACTTACTGTTACAGATTCAGGAATTTTGTGGAGTATGATAGTTTAAAACTCACCATGATGTGGGTATTTACACCATGGAAATTGGCAAACACTACAAATAAAGGGCTTTTTTTTTTTTTTAAGTTTATTTAGTTTTTTTAGTAATCTCTACGTCAAATACGGGGCTTGAACTCACAACCTCAAGATCAAGGTCATATGCTCTTCCGATGAGGCAGCTAGGAGACCCATAGGAATTTTCTATTTTTATGAATTGAGGGGTACCTGGGTGGCTCAGTCAGTTGAGCCTCAGATTCGAGATTTTAGCTCGGGTCATGATCTCAGGGTAATGAGATGCAGCCCCATGTTGGGGGATCTGTGCGGAGTCTGCTTTGGATTCTCTCTCTTCCTCAATCTCTTCTCTCTCGCTCTCAATGAATGAATGGGTGAATGAATCAAATCTTGAAAAAATAGATTTACCAGCATATCTTTGGCTATTAAGCAAAGAAGTGAGCTCTCTGTCATTGCAGCTTTGAAAATAGAAACTTTATAAATTCCTGAAAGATACGTTGGAATAAGTGGAATTCGGAAAAATGAGGTCCCTACAGTCTTACTCAGCTGTATTCTACCGTATCCCTTGAATGCACTGACCACAGTGCTAAGGCAAGTGAGATTTATGATTTGAATTTCTTTACTGGTGCTCTATTGTCCAACATCTACTCCTTACCTACTCCTGACTTCGCACGTGTTATGTCTTCCTCTAAGCCCCTTCTGTTTTAACTTTTAACAGACGAGTTTCCATAACCCTGTGATCTGGTGTCAGACTGTTTCCTTTTGAATCCTAACTTTAATGTTGACTAGCTCTGTGAACTCTGGAAGGTTACTGAGGCTGATTAAGCCCCAATTTTTTTTTTTTAATCTGTTAAAAGCAGATGATAAAAGTACCTCCTTCAAGCAGTTGTTCTGAGTCTTAAATGAAGCTAGGCTACATAAAGTGATTAGTCCAGTACTTGGCCATGGTAAGGCTCTTGTAGATGTCAGCTCTATTTCCCCTAAGGGAGTATCGATTCTGGGGTTTTTTGGGGGGGGTGTTGTTGTTTTGCAATTTCTTAAATCTTTTAGACTCCAGCTTCTACAAAGAATTTCAAGTATATATACAACTTTACTAAGTTGACTATGTGTTTGAATTTGTCTATAAAACGAATTTTTGTGTATTCTGCATTCTTATGAGCAGTGTATTCTCAGAGATGCAGTCTTGGGAGCCACTGTATCAATGATGACATTAGATGTTTTCAGTGTTAGTGGGCTGTTGGTGGCATATAAATTGGCAGTCCGCTGAAGACCTTCAGAACTTGGACCCAAGTTTAAAAAGAATGACATTGAGAGTCGCACCCCCCCACCTATCCCCCAAGAAAAAGGTGGTGAAAACATAACAAAGGTGTTTATTTTTAGTGGAAACTGTCGTTTCATTGAGCACTGTGATGTGTTTATGGAGACACAAGAAAAGTAGGCACACACGGAGTGATTTATTTTTTTAAGTTTTTTTATTATGCTGTTAGCCAATACATAGCACATCATTAGTTCTTGATGTAGTGTTCAGTGGTTCATAGTTACATATAATTCCCAGAGCTCATCACAACATGTGCCCTCCTTAATGCCCATCACCCAGTTACCCCACTCCCCCACATAACCCCTAGTCTGTTTTCTGGAGTCCGGAGGCTCTCATGGTTGGTCTCCCTCTCTGATATCTTTCTCTTCAGTTTTCCCTTCCTTGCCCTCTGGTCCTCTGTGCTCTTCCTTAAGCAGAATACCTCCTAACCTAGGTATGGAAAAGGCCATTTCTAGAGCCCACAGAGCAAACTTTCAAAGTGCATTCCCGAATAAAAGTTTTTAGGGATAAGGAAGTGGGAGACACAGGTGGCAACTATTGTTCCTACAGATAGTTTCCATTTTGTGTCATTTCTAAATAGTGAGTCATCGGTGCGTAGATCATCATGGAAAATACAGTACATTATTCAGAAACGAAGGTACATATATTTACTATAAGTATTTATTTTGCATATACTGAGCACATAGGTGGTTTGCGTCATCTTCAGATATGCTGGAAAGGTCTGACTGGCCTCTTGTGAATATCGATCTATGGACTACAGATGTGTGGTAACACATTTCTGAAAACTAGTCTTGAGTTCCAGCTCTGGTCGAGATCTTCTCAACATTGATTGACTGTGTCTGAGGAAATCAGGGCTAACTGATGTTCTTCTTCTTTTTTTTTAAGATTTTATTTATTTATTTGACAGAGAGGAGAGAGATCACAAGTAGGCAGAGAGGCAGGCAGAGAGAAAGGGGGAAACAGGCTCCCTGCTGAGCAGAGAGCCCGATGCAGGGCTCGATCCCAGGACTCTGAGATCATGACCTGAGCCAAAGGCAGAGGCTTTAACCCACTGAGCTACCCAGGCGCCCCCTAACCGATGTTCTTTTTGCCTTTGGGTGATGCTGTAGCATAGATTCCTGTCAAGTAAATAGAGCCCAGTTTGTGGACCATTTCAATGAGGCAGTTAAAGAAATAATTAATTCATTCTCCTCTTTGGTCATTGTTGACTTGCATCAGTATATTCCATAGTCTTTGTTCTCTAGATACCTTGAGTGTGTGAAACGACCACATCAGAAACATGTTTGGAAGCCTAGACCACTTGAAATTTGTGTTTAAAAAAAAAACAAAAAAAAAAAAACTAAAGATCCCATTCAGAATTTAGGATTCTGATTTAAGGGTCCTCTGACCTTATTACTCATTTGTATGAAACACCCCAGGCCCTGATTTCTTTTTTCTTTTGACATGTTGCCTACTTGCTATATTGGATGATCCGAATGAAAGCCTCAATTGGCTATTTCCCCTCCTTCCCTTTCCATGTTGGCAGATGAAATGAAAAAAAGATGGTACAAAAATATGTAATCTGTTAAAGTCGGATTCAACAGGAGCAGAGGTGGAAGAAAGAAACCTAATTGCCTCACTTTTAACACACATGTTTTCCATAGACGGCTGGTTTTCTTCAATTTTCATAATTACAATTTCAGGCAGCGTCCCTCCACTCGAGGATGGTTATCCCATTTGTGGGTTACCCATTTCCTGCACATTTCCTTCCTCCAGCCCACCTCTTGGCCACATTAACATTACTTCATGTCACAAACGATACCACAGGTGGCCAGAACAGGTTCTGAGGAAGGGAAAATGACATGGAAATCTCTCAAGGTTACCTTCTGTTACATTAAAGTGTTTGGTGAGGAGAGGCCCACACTCTTGGCCCGAAGGAGACTTCTGGAAAACGTAGACATTTCAGAAGTCCACACTATTTCTTTCATCATCATCTCCATTAACCAAGCATTAGCTGGCTAGATATCTCTGACAAGGTTGGAGCAGTGAGGATCACAGCAGTTGTGAACTTGGAAATGAGGTGGATGATATGCCCTCCCTTCTGGCATGTGATCTGTCAGCCCAATTTTTACCGCAATCCTAGGTTAGACTTGGTTTGATGCATAGTCTTAGAGGGGCTGACAGTCAATAAGACAAAATTTACATACAAGATTCAACAGTCAAGAGCAGTTCAGAATTTATTAAGTGGGAGGTTGGATTGTATAGGATAGAATGTGTGTGTGTGTGTGTGTGTGTGTGTGTGTGTGTGTGCGTGCGCGCGTGCGTGCACACATGCGCCCAGAGCCTCAGATGCCAGAACTCAAGAAGGTAAGAAAAAGATACAAATATTCAGAAGATGTATGAGCCCTCATCCTCTATGAAATTTTATTATCTGTGGTGAAAAATGGATACATCCTTTGTTAGGATGAATCCTTGAAGCTGTCAAGTGTGTTGATAACATTTAGATGATAGTCTCATTTAGAGAATAAACTTACAAATTCATATCAGGGGCTATTAGAGGTATCTGTCTCTCGTTAGCATCAGATTTTGATGGGTGAAGTTTGGAAAGCGATGAGCTTCCACTTATGTAGGTTGTAGTTAGAATAAAAGCCCACTCATGGCTACAAAGCCCTGGATGGTCTGACCACTCTTCCACTTCTAATTGGCCATCTTCCAGACCATCCTTTCCCTCGTCCCCTGAGCTTCAGCCATACACCGCCTTGTGGCTCTTTCTTCAGTGTGCTAAGCTGCTCCGCACTTTATATTACCTTGGCACTGACTGTGTCCTCCCCGGAGAAGACACTTATCTCTAGGTTCTTGGGCAGAGTAGCTCTTCCTCACCGCTCATGTGTCAGCTCTCATTTCACTTTGTGAGACCAAAGAGTAGTGTGCCCTGGTCCCCCGGTGTTCACCATTGTGTCACCCTCTTTCATTCCTTTAAAACTCAAGGAGGGCTCTGAATGGTGTCTCTCCTTTGGAAGGCTCATTAGGACAAGAAGCTTATCTCCTGCTTGCTGCCATACCCAGCAGGTAGTAGGTGCTCAGGAAACTGAGTCAGGGCAGTGGGGTCTCCATTACGCTCAGAGCCTATAAAGCTCTCATTCTCTCCTGCTCCTGAAGAGCTGAACTGGTACAAAGGCAGGAGAATGGAGATGGTAAGATCCGGGGTGGCCCATGTGACAACCACTTTATGTCACAGCCTGTCTTTTTCCCTTTGTTCCTCTGTGAAGTCTTAAGAACCTAGGAAACAACACCACTTCGGGATCTTTCAAAGAGGTGGACTTACAGGGGGCCATTGTGTGGGTTGGAGGAATGTTAAGTCTATCAAGAAGAGCTGCTGGTGGGCGCCTGGGTGGCTCAGTGGGTTAAAGCCTCTGCTTTCAGCTCAGGTCATGATCTCAGGGTCCTGGGATCGAGCCCCGCATCGGGCTCTCTGCGCAGTGGGGAGCTGGCTTCCCCCTCTCTCTCTGCCTGCCTCTCTGCCTACTTGTGATCTCTCTCTCTGTCAAGTAAATAAATAAAATCTTTAAAAAAAAAAAAAAAAGAGCTGCTGGTTTCATACATTTCCTACTAGAAAAATGTTTACATGTTGTAGCCGTTGGGGAATGAATCACTCTGAACCTAATGAGCGAAGATCCGATGTTTATCTAGCCTGCGCTCTGAATCCCTAGCACACATTTCCTGTCCCCTTCCTCCTTCCCTTCTCCAAGTACCACTGGCCAAGTGTGCCTGCCCCCTACCTGGCGCCGTGCACGGCTGTGGTTAATTCCCTAAGAGGGATTTGACGAAGCTGCTACTTTGTTTCTCGTTCATGGGTTTCTGACGGTAGCCCCTCTCTGGCTGACACCTTCCTAAAGCAGCCTGAGTTCTCAGCTTGGACTTGCCGGACTTCCAGGTCCCTGGTTAAGAAATGATCAAGTGCGTGTGTTCTTCACTTGCCTAGTTTGGGTTTATGAATGAAAGGTTACAACGCCTTTTTGCGTGTCATTAATACGTGCTGATGATAAAATGATATACCCCTGTGCCACTAGGAGGTAATTTACTTGACTCTGTTTTTTCCAAAGGATCTATGGCATTAGGATAGGGCAGAGCTGGCAGATTTCTGCACATCTCCCCTTCCTACCTTCTCTTGTTACTATGCTAGAGACCCGTG
Source organism: Procyon lotor (assembly GCA_028646535.1). NCBI lineage: Eukaryota > Metazoa > Chordata > Mammalia > Carnivora > Procyonidae > Procyon > Procyon lotor. Next base: position 12,801,438 of record CM053615.1, read on the forward strand.
CTCCCGCTCCGAGCGCCGCCTCCACATTTCCGTTGACGTGCTCCATTTTTTCCACAAGGAGGTGATTTTCCCGTCTTCCGATGATGGGTCGTCCGCACTAATTCTCGCTCCTCCTTCCTTAGCACTGCAGCGACAACACACAGCCCTGCCAATCAGACATGAACATCGAAGGAGCCTGGAAGAGAGGCTACACGGGAAAGAACATCGTGGTGACCATCCTGGATGACGGCATTGAGAGAACCCACCCAGACCTGATGCAGAACTACGTGAGTGTGTGCTGTGGTCGGCACCCCCTTTCCTCCTGGGAAATAAGGGGGTGCGAGTGACTGCTGTCGAGAAGTGAGGCTACTACTGAAAAATGCAGGTAGCAGATAGAGGAGGCTCTGCCGATCGCTTCCATCTTATGAAAAGACGCGCCCTCTGGGTACAGGGAGCATGAGCTACTGCTTTTAACTTTCAAGTGCCTCTGATGTTCTGATGACACAAAGCGGGGGATAAGGCAGCACAAGCCCCACCCCCACCACCCTCTGCTCCCCGACAATGACCGCTCTTCTCCACAACCCGGCCACACAGCCACACAACGCGCTCTGTTGCTCAAAAGGAGAAAAGCGTACCTAGAACTTTGCTCTCGTTTTTCTACTGGTCTCTTTTTTTTTTTTTTTTTAAACTCTCCTTTTTCAAAGGACAATAGTGGTCAGCCTCCTACGAGTCCTAGGAAGCAGTCAGTTTCCTTTCTTAAAAAGGAACTGTGATTCCAGGGCTCTGAGAGGACGTAGGACGAACCCAAGACAACAGAGCAAGTGCTGACGCTCAGTAATTTGATTGAAAATCCTGGTTTTGATACCCAGTGCCCCTGGAATGTTGGGGTCAATTTCTGCCCCTCGGGCCTCTGGGTCCCCTCTACCACCATTGATATCTACCGCCTGGAAGAAATGTGTCAATGATCTCTCTAAACTCTAGTCTCCAAGCTCATTCCTTCCAGTGGCTTCTCCTCTCTCAGTTCGGCCGAGAGTGCCATAATTATCTCTCAATATGCCATGCTCTGTCGGCTCCCAGTCTGTGTTTCCTGACACCTTAGTGTTCTGTCTAAAATATAGAGCATGCAATGATGCTTCCCTTTGCAGGGGTCTTATGGACCCTCAAGGAGGAAAGTCGCCGGTGGGGGCGGGAAGCTTAGCCCCGCGTTTACGGAGGGGACCCACAGAGACTCCCGAGCTGTATGACTGGGAGGACCCCCGTGTCTGCAGATGTTTGTCCTCTGTATTGCAGTTCATGGTCATTAAAGGAGTGACGTCAGCAAGCCCAGCCCACCCCCTGTGCCCTGAGCTGGCGGAGGATGGTGAGGCGGGCCCTGCCCACGGTTCCCTCTGCCCAGCAGCACAAAGGACTTGCCATCCTGGCACGCCTGCTGCCTCAGTGGGCACAGAGCGGCCCTGGGGGGTGTTGTCTTGGGCTCATTCAGAATGGACCTGATCTTTCCCTTACGGCCAAGTTTCAGAGACAGGGATATGAGGCCTTCTTGAAATCGGATCTCTGTCTCCTCATCTCCATCTCCCTCAGCATGCGAAGGTTTAGTTTCTGGGCACCACGGGTATCCCCTCCATGTCTCCTCTGGCCCTGCTCGCTCGCTATCTTACCTACTGCTCCAGCTTCTCATGAAACCGTTTAGAGAGAGCTCACCATATTCTTTCCAATGTTTCTTTCTCATTTGCTCAATCTCACTTATTTCATGCTATTGAATCTCAAAATAATTTTCCTGAAGAGACTCCATTTTATCTTTGCAAATAAAATACCTCCAAGCCACTGCTTTGGGGCCCTGGAATCTCCCACTGGCTCACAGTGACCCATATTTCTGACCTACAGAGACCCTTCCTCCACACGAACCCCCAGTGTCACCTCACACTTGAATCTTTCCTCACAGTCTTCCACCCTGTCAGCCGTTTCGTGTCAGTCAGCCAAGAAACTTCACAAATTAATTTTTTACAATGACATATTGAAACAATTTCCGCTAAATTAGGTGATTTTTCCCTAAGGTTAAAAAAAAAGAGAGAAGGAACTGCAAATTCATTTCCTTCTCATTTGAACAAAACCTTTGAGCGGCTGCTCTCACTCTGCCTCCAAGCACACGGAGGCATTCACAGCATAGAATTTGAGAGCTAAAAAGAAATTTGTTTGTCTCTTCTGTCGATAAGGGTAGAGGCTGGGGGCTGATGGCTACAGTGAGTGAGCCCAGGTCACATAAAGAACAGAATTGTGGGGACCTCTCTCCCAGCAGAGAAGTCTTTCTGGTCACACACGGTGTGGGCTTTTTGGGATGTTCCTGCCCCCCACAAGCTAGGAAAGTATTTGATGAAACACAGAGAGCTTTAACCTAATTGTGATTGCATTCCTTGCCTCTTGTATTTTCTCCCCCCTTAAAAGAGAATTCTCTAAAACATATCTGTGGGATGAGCAGTACCGATGATTCTCAGTTGTCCTGTGTTGGTTCTGGTGAAGTGTAGAGAAAAGCACATCGGACGGGGTCGGGGGGCACATGACCTGGTTTCCTGGCCACAGTCCATAGGCTGGTTTGCTTCATGCCTTTGGCCAAGTCACTTAGCCTGTCTTAAGCTTCTGTTTCCTTGCAGGTAAAATTAGTCAGTTACACCAGAGAGACACGATTCATGCTCTCGTGACCAGTACACGGGGGCTGTGGGGCCGCCTTAGTACGAGAAGCAGGGACTTACCTACCACCTTTGTATGTCCCGTGTATTTTGCGTAATTTCTCCTGATATCAGAATCGATGGTACTCCACATTATTTCCAGAAACCAGAGCCTTTGATAAAGCTAGAAAACAAAGATAGCGTTGACTTGCACTAAACCTGAAAGCAGGAGTTACCCTAAAGCGTCAGAAAATACAAAACATTCTAAATTAGTTCTATCTACTGTGATATAAATGGGAATAAAAGTATAAGCTGGCAATTTCCTTTTGGAAATTTAGACAATTGAAAGAAAGAAATGTGGAAATCCGGAGATGTTTCACAATCACTTTTAAAAGCTTTGGCTTCAGAGATGCTTTTGCCTCATTTTGAAGCCTTGACCTACAATAAAACTGTGTTCTTTATTTTGGTTGGGGCAGAGGGTCACTGGGTATTAGTAAAAAGTCTGAATTACAGACTCTTTTATAATAGAAGCAACATCTGGAACCAGACTAACTATTGCCTGATGGAGATAATGACGATAACCTCATGTAATAAATTTCTAATACTGCTTTTAATTGGCTTGCCAGTTATTTGTGAATTATCTTCCAAAACCTTTGGATTATCAGGGATTTGCACACCCCAGAAATGAAGTTAGGGGATCGAGAGAGAATCCCTGGAAAATAAATCACTTGGCTTCTAGAAAGTCCAAGAATATTTGGTGATCACTGGGGATCTCTTCAGAGGAATTGGGTGAGAGGTCGGTCCCAGAGATGAGGGAAAATGTGTTGGCAGAATCGTCTGGGCTCTTCCTTGGTCTGTGGAGAGTATGTCTTCACCTTAAGGAGGAAAACACGGCAGTGATGATTACTGAACACAGCATCCTCACACCCCCGAACCGTGAATGTATTATTTGATCTAATTACTCTCTTGCAGAAATGTGTTTAAGAATGCATGAGCCTTCAGGTTGATGGCTAATTACTAAACGTCTGCGTCCTCCTTTTGCTCTCTCCTCTGTGGCCGTAGGATGCCCTGGCGAGTTGTGATGTGAATGGGAATGACCTGGACCCCATGCCTCGCTACGATGCAAGCAACGAGAACAAGTAAGGCCCCGCGGAAGGGTGGGTGGCCTGTGGCTGCCAAGGGTTTCTGTTTTCTACTCTTGCTGGGGGAAGTATTCCCGTAGAAAGCCTTGGTAACAGATGATCCGAAAATTTGCTCCAAGGTGAACAGGCGTCTCTCCCCTGAAGCTTCTGGGTAGTAAAAAGGGGGTACTCTAAAAGGGGGTACACTCCACGGTAAGAATGGTCCCCGAGAGAACGCTGGGGAATGACTCAGCATATCCTGATCTTGAGGGCATGGCTAGGGGATACTGCCTTCCAGGGGGTAATTGGCCCCAGACCCATTTGGGGGGATGGGGTGCTAAAGGGCAAGGCAAAACAAAGTATACCCCAGAAGACTTATTGTATTGGCTTAAATTCAACAAATTGGGTTGATTCCAGCACTTGAGGTCTCTGCCAGGGGCTTTCTTCTCAGCTGCCTTGCACTTCCATAGGGATTGTGTTTTCCACGAGTAGACGCAAAACACCTATGAGGTTCGCCATGTACAGAAGCCATTGCCTTTCTTATCTTCACATTCAAGAGCCATAGAAACCCATTTAAGCACTTTGCCGCTCTCCAATGAGTACCATAGTTCTCGTGAGAGCAGGTAAAAACGCACATCCATTTGACACCCTGGAATATCTCAACGTTCTTGAGAAAGCAAATGGGAATGGTTTTTCTGGCTTAAGATGACCCAGATTCTTTAAAGGATTAGTAGCTCTTTCTAATCTCTAGATCACATTAGCTTTTCTCCTTTTACCGCAGGGCCCCTCCAGGATAATGCTGTGATTGAAATGCTATCATTTCAGTTTTTGCGTGTGTTGGTTTGGAATCTCAGAAGCAGCAAAAAGAGGTGTTTTGCTCATTTTTTACATGCTATTTCCAGCCTGTGTTTTTCTTGAGGAAAAAAAATGTCTCAGCGAGTGTGATTTGATTAACTAAGTAAGTTGAGCTAAAACCATCTGACCTCGATAATTGTGAGTGCACGTGGGTTTCTTCTTCTTTTCCTTTTTTTCCTCTTCTCACCATCTACAAGGAAACCTCAAGAAAGTGACTGCAGCGAGCGTGCCGTTGTTTGCTAATAATTCGGTAAATGTTCCAGATCAGATTCAATGATTGATTTCGATAGAATTTGTCAGAGCCTCCCTAAACAAAAAAAGAAAAGGAACTAAATGAAACTGGATAGTTTTCTTTCAGTCCTGGCCATTGCTGCCCAGATTACACTGTTTAAAGTTATAGTGAATATAACACCAAGGGTCATAATGTGAGGCAACGCGAGCTAACGTGTTTAACCTAATTTATGAACTAGCTTGAAACACTGATGAAGAATCTTGAAGCTTCAATACCAAAAAGTCACCACTGATAAATTTCAATGTACAGTTTGTTCTGCTATAGGGAGACCTAGGTCTTCCTAAAAACACTTGCACTCTGCAAAATCTAAAACCAACAAGTAATAAGACCGTGAAATTTGAGCTCAGCCCTCAAAAACTTCATCGGTGATGCACACACAAAAAATGGTAGGGACCTATTTAAAAAAAAAACCAGTTGTACCCATGTTAAATGGTTACGAGACATGTAAAATTATAATAAATGCGCCACTTTATCCTAAAAAACACCTGCAGTTTGCTTGTGGAAGTGTGTGTGCATTAGGTCTGCTCCTACTCGCATGTCTCTCACTCTGTGTGCAGGAGAAAAGGAGGGGGAAAAAGAGATGAAAATTTTGAAAAAGAAGAAAGAATAAGGAGGAAAATCAATCAGTTGAGAGGAAAGGAGAAAATTGAGCAGAATGGAGGCCACCCCTGCCCCCACCCCTGGGTGACCTTGGGAAGCCTGGCAACTTGCCAGTTACTATAAGGCAAAAGGGGAGGTATTCAAAATCAGGGAACAGCAGCAGCAACTGTGGACAAGTGTGGACCATGGTGCTCCTCGGGTGTGTAGTTGTGTGCGGTTCACATATTCCCACGGCGATGCGTTTTCTACATTCACTTAGAATGTAGAGAATGTCGATGCCCAAATGCATCAACACATGTAAATTTCACATTACACTTACACTGATGTCCAATACATCAGTGGTATCGAGAGAAATTTGTGTTTTCAAGGCAAGCATATAGGAGAACTGTATGATACTATATCCATCAGTTTGCTTTTTTCCACCAACATTTGTAGAGAGCAAAGTAGAACAGGAAAGACTAGATCATATTTACCCCCGAAGTAGTTTTGGGCAGGATACTGAGGGACAAGAGACTATAGGCAGAAGCCAGAAACATATCGTACCCTATAGGCTGTGCTGTCTGAATTGACCTGTAGTGAGTTTTTGCACTGAAACTCTCGGGAGTGATGGTGACTGTTTTCCAGGGTGTTGTCGGACGTGTGACTAACATCATGAACCACAGAGGCTGTGCTTAACAGAGACAGCTCTTGGAGTATTGGCTTCGGTGGCTTTTTACAGGCTGCCTTTCAGAAAGCGTCTCCTTTGCAAGGCTTCCTTTCAGACTTGGTTCTCCCCAAGACCCGTTCTTGAGACACATCGCCGTAGTTCTGCTCACTCTGGCTTATTCCGTGCCCTGTTTTAACCCCTTCTAAGTACGGTTCATGGTTCATTGAGTGCCTCATGGGTTTGGTTCTTGGAACAAACAGGCATCTTCCAGGTATGTCCTTGCCTTTGTAGTGTGGACAGTGGAATATGGCATTTCCAGAGGTACAACACCAGCACTCCCTACCTCTGTTTTAGGAGCGTGACCCCGGGCAGCAGACGTCCCTTTCCCTCCTCTCACGAGGGCCAGCTGATTTTTTTTTCTCGGCCAAACACAAGCCATGTATTCCGGCATTTGGGGTTAAGATATCCTCTCTGCTCATTAGACCATAATTATAGATGTGATTGATGAATCTGTCTAGCTAGATAATTCTGTTGGAATAGAAGTCACTTGGCATCAGGAAATTGGTGGGTTTGTAGTTCAGAAGAGTTGGCGATTACTTTTGGTTCTCCTTAATTAGCTTTATAAACTCTGGGCCTGAGTCATTTGAGCTTTCGTCCTTTTTGTTGTTGTTTTAATCTCTAAAATTATTATAATGATACTTCTGCGGTTTAGCAGTAAAATACCTAAAACACCAAGCATACAACTGACCTACCTATTAGGTGCTAGATAATTTATAATTATAATTACAGCTATTATTATAACTATGTGTTCTATTCCTTTATCTAGTTCTTGATAATAATTGAAAATCACAATCATCTCAAAATGTATGTGCCTATGAACATTTCGAATTTAATGTAAGACTTAGAGGTATTTGTTTCTTTTTTTTTTTTTTATTTTTTAAAGATTTTATTTACTTATTTGACAGAGAGGGAGAGATCACGAGTAGGCAGAGAGGCAGGCAGAGAGGGAGGGGGAAGCAGGCACCCCGCTGAGCAGAGAGCCCGACGCGGGGCTCGATCCCAGGACCCTGAGATCATGACCTGAGCTGAAGGCAGAGGCTCTAACCCACTGAGCCACCCAGGTACCCCGGTCTTGGTTTATTTCTGAGGGTAGAGGTTTTGGTAGGTTTTTCTGCTGCTTTAGGTGGTGAGAGTTGTGACTCATTCAGTCTACAGTAAATCTGCTTTTCTGCAGTTCCATTTCCCCACCTCCTTGAGCAGAGCACGAGTCTTTGAATTTGATGCAACATAGCGAAGAGGAGAAATTTCTAATCATCGTCAGAATGAAGCAGTTCAGGGGTCTGCTATGGGAAGACTTCTTCTGTATGATCTGACCAGTAGGCTTCCGGGTATATCTGCAATTATGTCTTGCTTAGTCACATCTGTTCATTCATTCCACGGCTACTCACCGAGACCCTACTTTGTGAATGGCTCTGTGCTAAATGCTTGGAGGATATGGGAATGAAATAACTGAGCTCCAAACTAATGGATTTAATCGCTAAATGACTTGAGAAGCTTTAATGCCTGATGATGAGTTTTAGTACAACAAGAGAGAACACCCGTCAGTCACCTTGCTTAGACTGACATGATGACATTTCTAGTGCTAAAGCTTTGGGGTGACGGAAGTCACCACAGAAGTATGAGAGTTATAAAAATTCCTTTTTCGTCCCTTTTTCACGTCCCCCATAACAGCTGCATAAAGAAATAGTCTCCGTAGAGGAGACGATAAAAGCTGTCTTTCCGTTGAGCTTTGCCTGCGTTCGTATTAGCTTGTCGGATAAAGGCGACGGCATTGTTCTAGGCTTAAAATAGAAAATGCCTCCCTACAAATGAAAGAGGCTCCTGGCATTTCATACCACTACTCCTATTTCTTATAAATGAATTATTGATGTCTGTGTTAGATCTTCCCTCCCCTAGGTTGCTTCTTGTTAAATGTTCCCTCCATTTAAAAGTCATAGCAACATATTTAGTGGGAGGTGAGAGCATGCATTATATCTTGAATGGGTGATATGTGGGCCCAGAATCTAATTCCTTTTGAAAATGAACCAATCCATAGATAAAAGACTCATTTTTTTTAAGAGGAATTAATTTTTTTTTACATTTTTCTTATCTCTATTTTCAGGAGGATTTGAGCAGGGCAGATGGAAGCACATTTTTTTCTGGTTCTTTAGTCTCCTTGCACGTGTCATTTCTGGTTTTCGGAGTGTCGCCATGTTCTAGAAACTAAAGTGCGTGTGGCCTTCTCTTCCTCATACCTGCAGATGAGGACTGTTTTCAGGAGATAGTGTTCCCAAGCAAAGCCAATGAATGTAACCAGTGTTTTCTAACTATACAGAAAATATTTTAAGTCCATTCTAGAGGGGGGGAAAAAAAACTTTAGATCTATGACCTCATCTTTAGATCTATAACCTTAAGAGGTAGAAGCCTTAATTATGTAAATTTTTAAATTCAAGCATAATTAACACACAGTGTTACCTTAGTTTCCGGCGTACACTTGAACGACTCAACAATTCTATACATTTCTCAGTGCTCATCAGTAGAAGTGTACCCTCAATCCTCTTTCTCTATTTCACCCGTCCCCTTACCCACCTCCCCTTTGGCAACCACCGGTTTGTTTTTCGTATTTAAGAGTCTGGCTTTTTGTTTGTCTTTTTTTAATCTTGGTTCTTTTGTTTCTTAAATTCCACACAAGGGAAATCGTACGGTATTTTTCTTCCTCTGGCTTATTTCACTTATTAGCATAATATTCTCCAGGTCCATCTAAGTTGTTGCAAATAGTAAGATTTCATTCTTTTTTATGGCTGAATAATATTCCTGTGTGTGTGTGTGTGTGTGTGTGTGTTTGTGTGTGTGACATTTTCTTCATCTTACTAATGGACACTTGGGCTGCTTCCATATCTTGGCTATTGTGGATAATGCTTCAAACATAGAGGTATATGTATCTTTTCAAAATAGTGGTTTCATTTTCTTTGGGTAAATGCCCAGTCATGCAATTACTGGATCATATGGTAATTCTATTTTTAATTTTTTGAGGAACCGCTATGCTGTCCTCCACGGCAACTGTCCCAGTTGGCATTCCCACCAGTAGTGCATAGGGGTTCCTGTTTCTCCACATCCTCTCCAACACTTGGTATTTCTTGTCGCAGTCTTCAGATTTAATGCCATCCCTAACAAAGCACTAACATTTTTCACAGAACTAAAACAAATAATCCTAAAATTTGCATGCAACTACAAAAACAAAAAACCAAACAAGAACACCAAAAAACCAAAAAGCCAGAGCAACCTTGAAAAAGAACAAAGTTGGAGGTATCAAAACCCCCGATTTCACGATAGCCTACAAAGCTATAGTCCTCAAAACACTATTGCACTGGCACAAAAATAGGCACAGAGATCAATGGAACAAAACAGAGAGCCCAGAAATAAAGCCATGCTTTTATGGTCAATTAACCTGTGACCTAGGAGGCAAGAATATACAGTGGGAAAAAGACAGTCTCTTCAACAAATGTTAGTGGGGAAACTGGACAGCCACGTGCAAAAGAATGAAACATAGAAATAAGCTCGAAATGGACCCACACGTAGGACCTGAAACCATAAAACTCCTAGACAAAAACATAAACAGTAATTTCTCCGACACTAGCTGTAGTGTCATTTTCTAGGTATGTCTCCCAAGGCAAGGGAAACAAAAGCAAAATTAAACTATTGAGACTCTTCCAAAATAAAAAATTTTGCATAACAAACCATCCACAAAACAAAAAGGCAGACTATTTAATGGGAGAACGTATTTGCAAGTGATATATCCATTCAGTGGTAAACATCAAAAAAATATAAAGAACTGGGGCGCCTGGGTGGCTCAGTAGGTTAAAGCCTCTGCCTTCGGCTCAGGTCATGATATCAGGGTCCTGGGATCGAGCCCCGCATCGGGCTCTCTGCTCAGCGGGAAGCCTGCTTCCACCTCTCTCTCTGCCTGCCTCTCTGCCTACTTGTGATCTCTCTCTCTCTCTCTCTGTCAAATAAATAAATAAAATCTTTAAAAAAAAAAATATAAAGAACTTATACAACTCAACCAAATAACCAAAAAACAACTGATGGAATTAAAAAAAAAATAGAGTGCCTGAGTAAACATTTTTCCATAGGAGCCTTATTTCTTTATACCCAGGATTTAGCTAAACACTTGAGATAAAATTATCATATAGCTAAATAGGTCAGTTAGAAATCTTCCAAAGACAAGCAGGGCCAGTATCAGTGGACGATTTATTTCTCCAGATATTTCCAACATTTTCCCTCTAGTCCTTTTGCAAAAGAGCACTATGATAGACTACACAGTAGCTACTTTATCACTGGTTATCAAATGAATTCACATGACATTGACTACAACTGTACATGCTAGAGGCTTGATGTACCAATAAATATCTTAGAAAATCTATTTCTGTCATGTGGGGTCATGATGCAATACTTAGAGATAAGTAACATTTTTGGCCCATCTTCTAGATTCTAGAAAGTGGCTGGGGCCTGGGGCCTCATGCAGAGTTGGAATACAGCAGGTAAAGTCTTCTCTCAGCCCGGAAATCAGCCCTTGGTCACAAGCCCTGCCTTCCTCAGCATGTTAGTCTTCCTCTTCAGTAGCTCATCCGAGACACACACACACCCGTCCACCCGTCCGTCTGTCCGTCCGTCCATCCATCCATCCCTGCGCTCAAGCTGTCTGTTGGTTTGTCCCTTCTCCCTGTAAAATCTCCTCAATGGTTACCCTGTCTCCAGGCTCACCCCATCCTGCTGTCTGAGTGATATATAAATAAAAATAATATATATATATTTAGATTAAAACCAGTTTAAAATATATATAAATACCTAAATTTTAAAAAATCCTTTAATGTCTTGACATTTTGTCAAAAGTACAAGTCACTCAGTCCCCCACTCCTCCCTCGTTATTAAGCCTGCTCTGCCCTGTGCGTCCCCTCCTCTCCTACTTTATTTATCAGCCCTGCAGGACTTGTGGAGTTTCCTTAATATGCTGCCACGATACAGCCTTCTACCCACCTGCACCTGTGGGACCCCACCTCCCCCCTTCAACTCCCATCACTTCTCCTGTGATGCTTTCTCTCACCTCCCTCATCTGAACTAGATACCCTCCTGTGAGTTTCCAAAGCACCTGTGAATTTACTGCTCTTATAAAACCCTTCCTGTTATAGACAGGGTCGCATTTACCAAGCTAGAGAATAGGGAGGCAAGAAGAGATACAGAGGAGATTTCCAGTTTAGTTCTGGGGATAAAATATCTGTTAGGTCTTAAAGTAATTACAAGACTATCAACCTTGATTGCTCATATAGATGAGTTAGTGAAATGTATCCAAAAACAAAAAGGTTCTCTCTCTCTCTCTCTCTCTCTCTACACACACACACACACACTGGCTTTTTGTGCTGAATATCATTTTTTTTTTTTTTGGACCCTCCTCCCTGCTGTGTATCCCAGAAACCTGACCTCCAAGGACTGTATCAATAGACTCCTGGTCCTCTGGCTTCCCATTGGGTTAGGCCAGTGGAAGGCCCAAGCAGATCACTGGGATACCAAAGAATAAAGAAGGAGTATTTATTCTCTGTCCTCTCCTTACTGGACCATTGGGGACTAGCTGGGTACTTGAAGATCCTAATTAGTATGAGGTGGTCCTAAGGCTGACTTCACAAGGGCTGTCCTTCATGGACATCGATAATCACTCATTCCCAACAGCTCCTTAGATCTGGGGGTTTTCCAATGTTTCTAATTCAGACCACCACATTGGTCTCCCCAAATCCTGCCTGCATCTTTATGTGAAGTCCCTTAAATAAATTGTTCTCATGTTACCCAGTGTAAAAATGCCCAATGTTTCCTCATCGGCCCTGACCGACAGAGGTATGTGAGTTTTTCAGCCTGTTATCTTTGGTAGACTAAAAAATGTCCAGACCCTTCTAAGAAAGAAAATAACTAGATTCACAGGAGTTGTGTAAAGGGCTATGGATTTTTAATGAGAACTGATAAATACAAAAAATAGTCATCTAATCTAGAATTCCTATATGCCTATCACTTGAAGTGTAAGTATTAATTTTAATAAAACAATGCAGTAATTATTTTAGGGATTAGAATCAGGATAATGCAGGCTTCAGACCCCTTTGTTCTTTGTCGGTTTTGGTGTGTTCTCCTCTAGAATTTGAGGACATGCTCTCTTGGGGTTCTCAGCAACAGTTTCAATAAAGGGCCTGATGGATGCTATAGGTTAAAATGAGGTTTGGGTATAATTTATGCGAACCCAGTGCACTATTGACATGAATAATTGATAGTTGCTTCAATTTTAATTTCTTATTTAAAAAACAAACTCACAAATTCCTGAGGCCTCTAAAGCAGATGGAAATTGCAGTAAGGGAAAGATAAGCATCCTTTTTAAATAATGGATTAAGAATTTGAGCAGGGTTTCCAGACAGGTGTATTTATTTATCTTTCTCTTTTCCTCTTCTCCTCTAACCTCCACCTTGGATCTTTCTATTTTCTCTTGTTTCCTTATACCCTGAAATACGTAAAATTGAGAGCACAAGGACCTTGAGAGGTCACTGTGAGCAATGCATTACGTGTATTATTCAGAGCTGTAGAGAAGGCATCCAAGACGTTTCAAGTGCATTCAGCCAATGGATGCTCACGTTAGATGCTGAAAAAGAAAGCAAACTCTGAAGAAAAAAAGCCATGTTCTGCTTATCTCACTCCCGGTATAGAAATTAGAAGAAGAGGCTGAGAATATAATCAAGCTGCAGACTGGCTAATTATTCATTTTAATATGAACAAGATATTATTTAAATATTGATCATCTTCCTATTCAGATCAAATGCTTTCTAAGTTAAGAACTAAAGTGAGAATTTCTTTTTCTTCCTTCCTTTCTTTCTTTCTTTCTGGAAGGGACGTCATAATTTTCACATTTGAGCAATTCGGCTCATTATAGTAGAAGCCTGTTGTTCCGATGGGCTTAGGTGTGTGTGTTGCGTATCAGCAGTCAGGTGTGCGTTTCAATCACAATCCTCGATAAAAGGTAGAAAGGCAGAAAATAGGTCTTTTAAGTCAGAATACATTTGATGAGTTCTCATAAAATAGGTCACCAAAGAAGGCAAGGTGATAGAATAAAAAAAAAAAAAAACAAAAAAAAGAAAAGTGTCCTGCTCTGGGGTGAGACTCTGTGGACTTGGAGAAGCATCCTCATTAGAGACTCCCTTGTCCCACACCAGTATCTCAATGACCCTGGCTGACTCTAGCAAAGAAAAATCTGGAAGTCTGTGGGGTTGCTACTTGACTATATTTGAATGTGGTATAAGCAACTGCTAATAAAATTAGCACATCTGGTTGCGCTCTTAATTACTGCTCACAGCAGCCCACATTCAGAGTGAATGTCGAGAGAGGTGGAGTAAAATGCCTAATGTCGCCTGGTGACAGTCAGAATTGGAGCTCATTTATTCCTGCAGCATCTATTTACCTGCGTAGCTTAATCAATCTGTGGTCAAGTAGAGGAGAAATTAATTCCTGTGTTGAGCCCATGCTTCGGGAACTTTACTACCTTGGGAAAACTGTAATCACTGGAAGGCTGCACTATGGTGCTCAGTAAATATTCAGTAGCTTGGCTCTACCAAGTCCTGGTACTCTGAGCCGTTTCTCCACAGAGAGGGGATTGGGCCACGAAGGTCACCAACACCTCGTGGACCTGTGACTTTGAACAAGGAACAGGGATTGTTGATTCTAGGGGGTGTTTATTCAGAGCTTTCTGTAGCAAGGGACTCAGACACCATCACTTGAAGGGACGCAAGGGCAGACACATGACTGGGAAAGCTTTATTATTAAAAAAAAAAAAATGGAAGGAGGGGGGAAGAAGGAAGGAAAAGGAAAGGGAAAAAAGGAAGGTTTCAGGTATGTTCTGATCAAGGGTTGGCATGAAGGAAACACAGCTAGAGTCTCAAACAATTTTAGTTCTCAGTTCTAGTGTATATTAATAGCTTTAAAAGAAAGCTGAATGAGAACCAGGTGGTTACAGTGTAAATAAATGTTTGGGGAAATTGTATGAAATTGTCAAAGGTATGGATGTTACTAATATTATTAAGATGATAACAATTAAAAAATAAAGTTTTAGTGTAATTCACAGAGGGCAGGAGTTAATTTTCACATCTCTCTATGTGGAGGTGATATGGACTCTTTGAGGTTGGAATCACGTAACAGACATTTTCCTGATATTTTTGTATTTAAATGACAGCCCCAAGAGAGTGCTCTGGAAATGTGGGCTGTGCGAGACTCTCTGTAGGAGGGAAGGACTGAGCCCAAGTACATCAGAAGTCTTCTCCTACCTTAAGAAGGGTGTGGGGTCTTGAGGATGTGTCCTGCTTTGGGGAATTGCGGTGAATCATTTTGCACCTAAAATAGCTTGACGAAATTGAGAAGAACAGTTGACTACTGGAGGTTTTCCAGCAAATTCCCCTGAATCCCCACTTTCTCTGCAGCGTGTTCTCATCACAAGCTGCCATCTCATGAATTTTAAAAAAGACTGACCTTTGTTAGGCGAGTTTACCTCTTCCTATTTTTAGATATCCCCACACCATCTGCATATAATTTACATATGCTAGTAAATGCATTTGAATTTGCATGAATTGCAGATAAAATACCTTGTGGTGACACCCTGGGCAGAGCTTAGCTGACTGCTAAAGATATTCTACGACCTTTTTGCTCTTGGTTGGTTTTGCTCCTTCTGAGGTTCATCCTTGTAGGGTCACACCCTCTCCCACCCCCATCCCCATTACCAAATAGAGACTCATTTTCCCTCTGCATCAGGTTGTTACAGATCCCTTTCTTTTCTCACCATCCTGATACCTTGGTCTTCCCATAGGCCCCCGCATGAGGCTGTCTCCATACAGAGGAGGCACACATCTGCCTCCAGCGATGGGCCCAGTCTTGGCATCGCTTTACATGGTTTGTACTAGAGGTGACGTGACTAGAACTTCAGTTGTTCAATAATCTTAATCGCAACCATTGTTAATTTTATTGAACATTGGGGCACCTGGGTGGCTCAGTCGTTGAGCGTCTGCCTTCAGCTCGGGCCGTGATCCCAGGGTCCTGGGATCAAGCCCCGCATGGGGCTCCCTGCTCGGCGGGAAACCTGCTTCTCCCAGTACCATTCCCTCTGCTTGTGTTTCCTCTCTCGCTGTGTTTCTCTCTGTCAAATAAATAAAATCTTTAAAAAAAAAAATTTTTTTTTATTGAACATCAAACTCTTTCCTAAAATTTATTTTTCTTCGTAACAGAATGACAAGTCCCTTTCATGCTTTTCAAAGGAGTGGCAATACAAGAGGCAAGAACACTTGATTGTGTTTTATTTCATGTCCATCCATCTCATGCCTCGTGTAGGGAGTATGGGGGATGAGACAGTGGACCATCTGAGAAGGAGATGGGGTTTGAGTTGAGAAGGGCAAAGAGTTAGAGGCCTTGGCCTTGTTGAACTTGAACTCAAATGGAGATGAATGGGGTCAAGGGAGAGGCAATCTCAGGAGTAGCTCCGCTAACGACTGTGCATTTGCCTGATCATCCACACTTCGAGGCATACCATTCTTGGGGCAATAGAGGCCCCTGTTGTGACTAGAATATTTCCCACTATGGAGATACCACAGCAACTGTGGCTGAACTCTTCTATGGGTTGAATTGATATCGAGCTCTTTGGTTTCCTTTGGGGAGTAATATTAGTGGCATTATCTAATGGAACCAAGTTCCACAGCCTAGGAGTATGGAACAAGAGCCCTTTCACTGGTGTATTTGTAGGAGTGTTCATTCAAATTTGTTGAAATCTTTGTAGCCCACATGCAGTGAGAAGGCATTCAGGGAAGCCATTCCAAATTATGTGGATGTCCATTCTTTCATGATTTATGATCACGCATACTATTTTACATCAGTTGATTCCACTTATCCTCATCCAGCTTTCTCATTGTGTGTCTGTGAGCTTCTGTTAGAATCTCCATTGTAAAACGTATTTAGGGGATACTAACTCATGTTTAATCCATCCCGGTTGGAAAAAAATACTTGCAACTCTGTTATGTGTTATCTTTGTCTTTGATTAGGGAGATTCTTCTTATGCTAAGAAAGTAAACTTTGTGAAGGATCCTGCTCACATTCACCTGTTTTTCTTACAAGATTTGTGGGTTTCTGAAATCTGTGTGAATATAATGTGCTTAGATTTCTAAGATAAATATTTGGAGTGAAACAGGACAGTGTATATGGGGAGAGAGGTCCAAGTAACTGCTTGCTAGGTAAGTTGTTTAACAAACCTGAATAATCCTTTTATACACTGAGAGGGTATTTTGAGCAATAGCCTGTAGAACTGTGCCTATGCAGACATGGACAAACACTACATGTGGTTAGCACTGGAAGAGTTTTGTTGCTATAATTTTAAAATTATTTGGCTTCTTGTGAGCAGTTCTATAGCTTTGAGAAGTTTGGTACATGATTTGGGTGGGGGATGCAGAGAACAACTTCGTCTCCCTAGAAACCCTTGACTGGTTTTGCCTTGGGCTAGAAATTCAGCTAAGTCTAAATGGAGTTCAATGGGGTCACTATATGTTTTCCATGAGAGAATGAGAAAAAAGAGGAGGTTTTATGGTTCCCTTGAATGGCAGTAATCCATTCAAGTCATCTCAGATCTCATCGTCTCAAATACAGAGGAGCCACCTACTAAAAATAATTACTTACGTAGAACTTTACAGTTCACAAAGCATGCCTACACATCTCCTCACTTGACTTATAAAATTTTCATGTCAGAGAGGTAGTAGGTGATTGTTTTGGTGCCTCAGTATCTGAATTCTTTATATATAAGAATTCTCTGTCTCAGTGGGAGCAAAGACTATTTTCTAGTATGGCGGCTGAAAATGGCGGATGCTATTAACTTGCTCAACCTCCCTTGTTCTATTCTAGGGCCCAGGCCAAGGAATATAGATTCTAAATCAGTAGCAGTTTTGCAGGCTAGTGACCTCAAAGCCAGGCAAGCTGTCAGTCACTTGCCTGGATTCTCCTCCCTGTCTCTGTCTCTGTCTCTGTCTCTGTCTCTGTCTCTCAGAGCAGCTGTGTTTTTCTTCACCCTTAGCCTCCATCTTGGTTATTTTGTTCTCCTAACAATTCTGAGCTTCTTAGTATCCTTCTAATAAACTACTTTTCTGCTTCACTCAGCCCGTTACAGTAAAGAAGCTGTAATTAAATCTCATTATGGTTGCCCCCCTTTCCAGAGGAAGAAAGTAAAATTCAAGGCAGATTCACTTAACTTATGAAAGTGAGTCTGGCTTCCAAACTCTGCATCACGTAATATACTCTAATTTGGAGCGTGGTACTAGATGTTCTTTTTTTGAATATAGTATTCATAAACAATAGACACTTTTTAATTCATGTAAATGTAGTTAGTTGGTGAGAATTTAGTGCTTATTTTGTGGCATATAGTTTCATTCAGAAAATATTTTTTGAATACTGAACAGCAGAATATCGTTTTGCTTCGGTTATTTCTTAAAAACGAAATTAGCGACATAGTTATGGTGTGTAGACATTGAACATTGATTCATCACTTAACGAATAAGGTACATTAGGTACACCAGTAGCCAAGATGTGAACTGGAGACCATTGGTTTTCCAAAAGTATTTCATGGAACTCTAGAGTCTGTTGATGGATCTCTCAGATTGCCCAAGTGTCACCCAGGTGACTATCTGGAATGAGTAGAGGCCTCTGTTCCTCAACTAGTCACACCCCTTTTTAAAGTCTACACTGAAATATATTTTGGGTTGTTGGGTTCCTCCTAAGATTATATTTGAAGTAAAAAGTTCTATTTATACAAAACAACGATGGTAAAGCAGTGCTATAGGCCAAAGGAGTGGGTTTGGAGGGGTGTTGCTGGAGGTAGGCACAAATTATAGGGAAACCTTCTAGAGCCGGTAGCATTTGACCTGGGCCTTGGAAAAGGACTGATGGAAGGCCATGACCATTACTGAGAGAATGTCTGAAATGGCTGAAAATGTCTTGGTAATAGTGAGCTCCTTACCAGCTTTGGGGCGAAAGTCATCTTCCTGTTGGGCCATTTTGGTTTTTTGTTTTCTGTCTTTTGTTTTTCTCTTTTTTGTTAAAAGGAAAATCCACAGATTTTTCCTTTTCCCTAGAGCCTCTCTTTTATCTAAAACTCAGATCTGAACATGTTTTCCCTCTACTTTCAAACCCTTTATGACCAGGTCTTTAGGTGGTGTGCAAAGAATTTATAATAGCTCCATGGCCTCTTAGCCTCACACCTAACACCGCATTACACTCTGGTTTTAACTGATCTTTTTACAGCTCTCTAAAGAGCATGCTTCATTCGGACTGGAGACTGGTGACTCGTAAGCACTCCTTAAGTGGTTATGTTGTTATCATTCTACCATACTTATTGGTTGTTAAAAAGAAGATGTAATCTTGATGTGTACTGTGGCCATGACTGGTGTAACCCAGTTCGAGGCTGAGCATCTGTACATCCCTGCTCTGTGGTGGGAATCACTGCCCCCTTTTCACTTGAGAAGACAGGGAAGCAGAAAAGGCCAAGAAATGTAAAATACTAGATTTTATGGATGAAGAATCTACAACCAGTGTCCGATATAAACTTTTAAGTGAAATTGAATATGTTCTTGTTCTTATAATCCAAATTATTGTGCAAAATTGCCCTGCCATTTTGGGTTTGTTTCCCTTTGTTTTAAATAACTATAAATAACTAATTGTTTCAGTAATGGGGGAAAAACCTCTTTATACCAAGTACTTGTTTCAAGTATTTTCTGTGGCTAAAATTAAGAAGCTTCTGTTTAGACTTGAAAAACAGTGCTGTTTGCATGGAAATAAAATATTGCAGATTACCTGGGGCTGTGTTCATTAACATCAACTGATTCTTATTCCTAGCCAACAGAAAGGAAGTTATGAATTAATTAAACTTTGATTTAGGTTTTAATTTTCTTTCAGGTGTTGTGTGCAGGCCTTTCTTGAAATAAGGAGGTAAATCAAGTAGTGGAACCTTTAAAAAATGTTTTCACTAAGTAATTTTAGGATGAGAAGGTGAAAATGGACCATGCACATATAATTACTAATTAGTAAAATTTCTGAGATAATTCCTTGAGAGATTTGAAATTTAGTGAAAATCAATCTCTTTCTGTCTCCTTTCTGACATATATATATACACACACACAGACTTATTATAATTGTATTCTTATTAGCTGTAACATTGATCTTAAAAATTAAGGTCAAAGTCTTAAATATTTAGCATAAGTAGGAAAGCAATCAGAAATAATTGAACCACTTAAGGAACAACTTCAGATCTAAAAGTTAGGTGAAAACTTAGAAATAATAATAGTTATGAACGAGTTGTACATACTCGAAAAGTAGCAATGGTTTGAGGTCAGGCATTCCTGCATATATTTATCTTGTACTAATATGAGAAGATTAGAATTAAGGAGATTAAAAATAGACATGGCGATATTTTTAATTGGGGTTAAAAACTAGAAATAGGGAAGTGTGTCTGGACAGAAGGATTATGTACATCAAAGTCTGATACAGGTAAATAAGCTCAATGATTTTAGGGATAGCTTGGCCACTGGGAGACCTAATTGTCTTCTGCATATAAAGTGAGGACGAAATGAGCTACTTGGAGTTGGCTTTGAGAATTGGAGATAATGCATTCTGAATGTTGAGGATACCATGAGCCCTGCTAACCTATGTACTAACTGATGGTATTAGAGCTAATCTAAGGATTTTGTCACCAGGAATGCCTAGTGACAGAGCTACAAGTCAAATGAATCATCGACACTTCTCATCCTGTTATCTGTCTGGAGGAAATTATTTCCACCCAGTTTAGAACATTTATACTCTACATGAGCAAACAGTGGGAGTGGAATCTAGATTTCTTTTTTCTGGCAGAGGAGGACATGGATCTGAAATTCTCCTGGAAAGATGACATGGACTTAAGATTTACAGAGGTCCTCTCTGCTCTGTTACCGTTGACTTCATCTCAGTTCATTGCAGAGTTCTGAAAAAATGGAATATTCCTTCTAAAGCTCTTCAAGGAAATGGACTATGGTACACTCATTCTCTGTAAATCTCCATATCCTACCTCCTGTGTTTGATAAAGAGGATAGAAGAGGAACGTGATCATAAATTTTGAAAAGAGTTATTTTAGTGGATTACTCCAAGCTTTTCTTAATAAACACCCTTAAAAACTCATTTAATACTCACATTGTATTATAGTATTCATCTATTGGATTTATAGCAATTCGTCCTCCAAAGAGTGACCCAAAAAACACATACAAATACAGTAATTACCGTAATATGGGAAGAGTTGTGACAATAAACCAGTGGTGAATTGCTTACCCACCCAGACATCCCTGTGTGTTCCTGAGCTTCCACTGTGCTCTTCGTCCTGATGCAAGAGAAAAGTTTCAAAAGAGTGATTATTTCAACATTCTTGTTCAAAAATTTGATCTACCTTGTTTTCACCAGTTGGTGACTAGTTTCCATGGAAATAGAAATGGAATAAGCATTCCTCGTTTTAGATTCTCAGCTGCCCTATGCCAACTCAGAGCTGTAAATGCCATTTGGTTAAACAGCGAGGATCCAGAATTCTTCCATTTTAAAGTGGCAGAGGGAGAGGAAGAGAAAAGGTTTGCCAAGTCCTTTTGCTTTTCTTTCTCTGAAAGGGACACGATTTTATGACTGTCGAGATATCGACTGACACTTATCAGACACATACAATGTCTAGTAGTGCCTCTTTCGGCTAATCCATTTAAATCTCTCTTCCCCCCCTTCACAAAGTCCCTTACCTCCTTGGGACTAACCTGGCCTGCGATGGTCTTCCTGGTTGTCCACCTGCTGTTCCAGTGATGGGCGCTGGACAGGAAGGTGATCCAAATGTTGGAAGGAAGCAGTCCGGTATTGACGGTGATCTGTGACCTGACGGGGAAAAAAAATAACCTGTTGGGAGGTAGAGTGAGTAGGAGACAATTTACAAAATCCTCACTCATGAGAGAAAGTCAGTTGATTTTGCCATTAGGACGCTCCATGTCTGAGCAGTTGTCGCCTATAGTAGATTTTCTGGAACTTTTCCATGAGGCAGATAGTGGAGAATATTATAACAAAGGTTTTCA
Source organism: Procyon lotor (assembly GCA_028646535.1). NCBI lineage: Eukaryota > Metazoa > Chordata > Mammalia > Carnivora > Procyonidae > Procyon > Procyon lotor. The sequence goes on from CM053615.1 coordinate 12,822,803, forward strand.
CATAAAATGTTTGCATATCAATACGGTTGTTTTCTTTTGTCTTGTTTTTTTGGAACCTGAAAAGTTGAATCAGTGTGAATGCTACAATGAAACTTTAATAACCCATATATATTTATATTTTAAGATGTTTAGAAACTAGATCGAGCAGGACCGTCCCTCTAGCTCTTAAACATCACTCAGTGTGGTTCTGTGAATACACGTCTCTTGGGGCACAAGAAGGAGATTCTCTATGTCCCAAAGTCTAAATTTAATAAAGGGAACCAGACATAATGGCTTTCAGCCACGGGCTGCCCCTGCGTCTCTAAGCGTGGTCTCGCACCCAACCAAAGCAAGTAATGTGTCTTCTAGGGAAATGCGATCCTTATCCGAGGCTTGCGAGACTGCATGAATACTGCAGGGGAAATTGTCCAGACACTGGGCATGCGGTTCAGGGCCTGACATTTTCTGTTATCACAGTGCGTTCATGGGGGATATCATCATAACTATTGGGCATAAACAGCTTGTGTGTTCCAGTGTCTCGGGAGCGAAGCATTTAGGGTATAGAAAGGAACCTGCTTAGAATATACATTGAAGTTCAAGACTGGAGGGCCAAACCGGATATGACGGGGATCCTGTAACCTCTGTGACTGCTGCTTCTCCTCTCCCAAGAGAGGGGAGCCAGTTCCTCGGTCTCTTACTTAATCTACAGCTTTCCTGCATTGGAGAAGCCGTGCGGGGAGGGACTCAGTACGGAGATAAATGAGGGGCTAGAGGGAGAAGACATTAAAAATGAATCCACTTGAATTGAGGCCAGAGTCTTGTAATGAGCGATGAAAATGGTGTTTTATTTTAAACAATAAAACCCAAATGATGAAAATACACGTGGTTAGTTATCCAACAGCACATGTAGCTATGGCCCTTCTTACATCAAACAAAAATGAATCATGTTTAAAGTTGTAGTTTTTCTGTAATATTACGAAATGCGAATTTTAGTAGAGTCATAAACAGCTTCAGTTTATAAAAATGTTTGTCAGTTTTCTAAGGGCCATTTGGAATCATTTTATTGACGAATCATGCTCATTTGAAGCCACTATCGTGTTACCAGCCTTGTTCCATTTTTACTAAATCTCACTCTTCTGGATTCTTCTTCGACACAGCTTTCAGTGTGATTAAAGCTGCTCTGAAATTCACCGATGGCATGAAATCCTGTGTCGTTTGAAAGTTCATTAGGCAATTGACTCGCTTGATTTGCCTTGTATTGTTTGTTTGCGTTTTGTGTTTATGCAGAGATAGAAAATTCTGGCACTGGGAGAGGATAGGGCTGCTTGAGTCGGCAGTAATTTCATTAGGGATGGGATCGGTCCTGAGTTATCTTTACTACTTAGTTAGGAAACCTAATAATTATGATACCCTTTTAAAAAAGAACTTGTGGGCAGTGATCCAAAAAGCTTCGGAGTTGCGACTTCTGTGCCTTCCTTTCGGGAAAGGTCTCGAATCATCCTTATTTTGTTCAGCCCTGCTAAGCAGATGCGTGCCAGAGGATGCGTGCATGTCCCTCCATGAACATATTGCACCTTCACTGTTGCGGAAACACGAGGACTCGGTGTCCCAAGGAGAATTGGGTTCATGTTCTTTGGCAGTAAGCTGGCTCTATTACCTTGGTGAATTTAGTTTACACGTAAGAATTTCTATTTCCTTACCTCTGATGTGCGGATGAAGGTGTGTGTGATGTGTGTGAGATTATTGGAGAGAGCAAATGAAATATGTGAACCTAGGCAAGTAAAACGACCTGGCAAGGAATTAATGAGTGATCTTCATCACCCTGATTGATTTGATGTTTATTTTTAGAGAGCACATGTGTGCACATGAGCAGGGTAGGAGAGGGACGGAGCAAGAGAGGAAAAGAGATAATCTTAAGCAGGCTTCTTGGAGCCTGGCACAGGGCTCGATCTCATGACTCTGAGATCATGACCTGAGCAGACATCAGGAGGCAGATGCTTAACTGGCTGAGCCAACTAGGTGCCCCCGATTTGATGTTTCAGTTGCACATGGTACTAAGCATTCTTTCAGATGGAAATTATTATATACGTGGATATGAACCATACGTTATATTTGAGGTGATTAATTTACATGAAACAGCATTCAGTGTGAATATCAAATCAAAGGAAGGGGAGTTAGAAAAGGCAGAAGCATATGTTTCTTGGTTCCCCAGAAGTCCTAAGTAGCTACGACTATATTTACCCCTCATGCCTGGAAATCACAGGTTGGTAAACTATTGACTGCAGGTCAGATCTACTCGGTGACTCTAAGAATGTTTTTTATTTCCTCAAAGGATTTAAAAGGGTGTGGAGGGGGGCATTATTATGTAATGGAGACTATATTTAGCTCTGTAAAGCCTGCAATAACTACTCTTTGGCCCATTACAGATGTTTGCCAACCCTTGCGCATATACTCATGCGAACACCATCGTAATAAAAACCCACCCTTTGTGTTGCACTCACGTAAAATATGTATATGCTAAAAGGGTAAATCGATAATTAGGGATATGATAAATCTACACTTTAGGAGGGATGCATTCCTTCATTGTTGTCTTTGTACTACCCTAATTTTGAGAACCTGCCATTGTGTAAGGAAATGACTCAGGTGAGCTCGGCAAGGAAAACCAGGAGCAGCGATCAGTAAATGGGAGGGCTGGCCCGGCTTGGTGTAGCTGAGCTGAAATGAGGTCAGCTCAGTGAATATAAGGGGTGCGAGCTACTTATCGCTCCTTGAGGACCCATTTCTCAGAGTGCCAAGGAATCCTGGGACCACGGACCACCAGACTTCTTAGAACCCTGTGTTGCAGGAAGGAACCCCAAGGGAGCCCCCCTTGGATACTCATCCCAGAGCCACAGTGTACCTGTATTTCAGACAAAGAGGATTATGTAATAGTCACTTCTTTTAGATCCTTTGTGCCTGCAAAGTAAGACTCAAGTCTTCAGAAGTGTTTTGACAGTTTGTTTATGATCTGGAAACAGTCTCGAGCTAAGTGAAGGCAAACACTTACAGTATCACCTTTTGCTATCAGTTAGGAACAGATTTTGAGCAAGACAGCAAACATTTTTAGCCTGTTTTACAGTGTATAGTTATTGAATGATATCTTTACCGGAATAGTTGAGCAAAAACAAATAGATGCAGAACCGTTCAATGGATTACTGCTAAATGAACGGAGACTTGTGAATTATTGCCTCTTATTCAGGATTTCCAGGCCAATGGAATTAATTGAAACTACATTATATCATATCTATTTTTCTCACTATTGAATCCTTAGTGACTAATTCATTCCTCAGTGTGTGGTAGGTACTCAATAAATATTTGCTGAACGAATGATTCAGAATAGTTAATTAATTATGGGCCAGTACACGGGAATAGTCTCATTATGTCTAGTTAACTAGGTCATTAGAAGAATAGTCATAAAAATGGAGGTTTACCTATATATGGGAGGGTGTCAAGTTGAAATATTGTCTGGGTCGAGCACATTCTAGCGTTTTGGTCTCTGATTTTTGTTACTTTAGAATTGGAGGAATGAGGTGGTTTTCAGTATACATTTGGAGAAAAGAAATATGTATGGAAAGAACTAGACCACAAGAAAATCAAAATTTTAATTTGGTACAGGCCATTATTTCTTTCATTATCTTTATAGATCTTTCTCCAGTCTCTCAGCATATACACTCAGTATATACTTCATATTTCATGCTTTAGTGAGTTCTAATTATGAAATTTCCTTTTAATTATGATGCTGCAAAATTATAGGAAAATCAGTTCAGGTGTAAGGAGGAGAAAGTTGTTTAGATTGCATACCAAGCATTTTTGCAAACACCGACTTCAAGCCAGAACCCTTGGAGCAGAAATTCCTATAACACTTTGTACATAAACCTTGATTAGCATGGACCTGGGTACTTGGTTAATTACTTGCATAAATCTTATGACACCCCCGTCAGTGGTCGTGGGTTCAATTGGTGGTCAGTTGAACTCCTAGAACTATTAGTGGTAATTAGGAGGGTAAGCATATAATGTACCGGTAGACTGTACTTCTTTAGCTAGGGTACTCACCAGTCCCCGGACTATTTTCTGTTCCTCTTCCTTCTCTTTAGTGCCCAAATGACACCTCAGTTGTACAAGAAAGAGCCATGTGAGTGGGTAGAAAAGTCATTTTGGCTTAAAAGCTCCATGCTATTAGGAACAATACTGTTCCTATAAATAGCCTATGGCACGCAAGGAAGGCCACACTCAATTTCTAGTGTCTCCTCTCAGAAACCCAAAACCAAGACTTCTCGCCATGTATCCAACATCCTGGCCACAGACCTCTCAGTGCATGGTAATTCACCAAACCAGGGTTCATTTTTACCATGAGCAGTGATCCTTGGTAGCTGATATCTCACCTTTGCCCAATATCAAGAGGAACAGAGCTAGAAAGCTAAACCAAAGTAATTTTCCCATAAGAAAGGAAAAGAGATTTTGTTCATCCTTTACTCAGAATCTTCTCCACCAAGAGAGTGATCATCACAGCCTCACATTATTCAGCTGTGTATATCCCTGGCTTAGAAAATGCTTGGGACATAGGATATGAATCTTCTGGACTAGAGAAGGAAGGAGGGAGGAAGGGACTAATATTGTTAACTAGAATCTTTTTTGGGAGGTACTTTGATAATTTTTGAGAAAACATTCCTGACAGAATTTATTCTTTACATAAAAAGAAAGTGTTATAGTTCTGTTTTCCAGAATTATAGGTAGTACTTAACCCAGGAAAGCAGACAGGTGTCCATTGGAAAATATTGGCCTCGTGTTGTACCCTCCAGTTCTGAGGAAGAGTTGGATCCTCCAGATCCACATTTATGAACTTAGAAGAAAAAACACTTGACTCCATGAATCAGCAGGAATGACTAATTTCTGTCTATTCATAGTCAAGGGGTAAGGGAGACAGTTTTGTAGTCTTCCATTTGTGGTAGAAAATGAGATCAAGCTGTTCCCAAAGTTCTAACTACATAGAGTGAAAACTAGTAGATCTGAGTTTTTCAGACAGTAAACAGAACGCTCTCAGAGAAGTTAGAGAGCTTGAAGAGTAGAGTCATCGGCTCTTAAGAGACCCAATGGGGAAGAAATAGCAGCATGCAGTCACTGGGGAGGATAGTTAAGCATAGACGATCTGAATTCATAGAAATAATTTCACATATAAACTAATCATTAAAATCATTAAGATAAAAAACCTCATTATTAAAATAATCATTAAAATTTAAAAAAGACTGATAAAACATGCCATGTAAATCTATAGAGAACCAGTGATCCAAGAAAAAGGGCTTCCTTCCCTCATCATGATTAGATTTCATCAACAAGGACCTCTCATCCCCTATTGCTTTGACGATGATGTTGATCTTTAAGATAAGGGTAGGAAGAGAATTCGGCTAATAAGGAGGTGGCTGAGATCTTGGTTAGGACTGTATACACACACACACACACACATATGTACTGGGCGTGGGCTTTAGTGTACTTTAGTCCATGCAACATTATATTTGAGAAAGCAGCAGAAGTGAGCTAACAAACTAGGTTTTCTGGTAAACCAAGCTATGTTTTCTTTGATGTATAGGCTATCATAGTTAACAATGAATTCAGGTAGTAATGAATAAGCTATGTTTTCTTTGATGTATAGGCTATCATAGTTAACAATGAATTCAGGTAGTAATGAATAAGCTATTTTTCTAGGCTGGGCCAGATAGAAGGAGGAGGGGAAAAGAACAGACGTCAAAGGTCTAGGCTGGAGAGGGTAAAGAAGAGGGAAGGTGGCAGAGGTAAGAGAACACTTTTAAAGCAGTATATTGACAAGAACAATAACTAAAAAAAATACCTAAACTGGTAAGGAAGACATAAAGGTTTCACTATCTGCTGATGACATGATACTATAAATTGAGAAAAATCTGGAGACTCTTCTAGTAAATACTAGAACTGATAAATGAATTCAGTAAAGTCTCAGAACACAGAAGTAATATAGAGAAATCTGTTTCATTTACGTGCACTAATAACGAAAGGGGTAGAAAAAAAATTAAGAAAACAATTATAATCATCCCAGAAATAATAAAATACCTAAAAGTAAACTTAAATTAAGGAGGTAAAAGACCTATACTCTGAAAACTATAAAAAACTGATGAAAGAAATTGAAGATGACACAAACCAATGGAAAGAGACACCATATTTATAGATTGGAAGATCCAGTGTGGTTAAAGTGTTCATACGGCCCAAAGCGATTTTCAGATCTAAAGCAATCTCTATCAGAATACCAACATTTTTTGCAAACTGGAGTAGTCCTAGAATCTATATGGGACCACAGAAGTGCCCAAGTAGCCAAAGCAATCTTGAGAAAGAACAACAAAGCTGGAGATATCCCAGTCCCAAGTTTCAAGATACGCTACAAAGCTATAGTAATCAAGAGTATGGTAATAGCACAAAAATAGGCACAGATCAATGGAACAGAATAGAGAGCCAAGAAGTAATAAACCAATGCTTATATGGTCAATTAATCTACAACAAAAGAGGAAAGAATATAAGATGGGGAGAAGACTGTGTTTTCAACGTATGGTGCTAGGAAAACTGGATTATTTTCTTACACCATAAACGTGAATAAACTCAAAGTGGATTCAAGACCTAAATGTGAGTTCTCAAACCATAAACTTCCTAGAAGAAAACATAATAATTTCTTTGACATTGGCCTTAGCAACATTTTTCTAGATAGGTCTCCTAAGGCAAGAGAAACAAAAGCAAAAATAAACTGTGGGGACCACACCAAGACAAAAAGGTTTTGCACAGCAAAGGAAATCATCAACAAAATGACAAGGCAATTTACTGAACGGGAGAAGATATTTGCAAATGATATATCTGATAAGGGGTTAATATCCAAAATATGTGAAGAACTTAACACCAGTAAACGAATAATCTGAAAAAAACAGGCAGAGGTCCTGCATAGACATTTTTCGAAAGACGACATACAAATGGCTGACGTATGAAAAGATAATCAACATTAGTCATCATCAGGGAAATGTGAATCAAAACACAATGTTATATCCCCTTATACCTGTCAAAATGGCTAAAATCAAAAACCACAAGAAACAGTGAGTGTTGGTGAGGATGTGGAGAAAAAGGAACCCTTGTGCACTCTTGGAATGCAAACTGGGCATTACATAGTGGGAAAGCCACTATGTAAGACAACATGGAGGTTTGTTAAAAAAACTAAAAATGAAATTACCTTATGATCCAGTGATTTCACTGCTGGGTATTTAACCAAAGAAAATAAAACACTAATTCAAAAGGATACATTCACCACGGTGTTTATTGCAGTATTATTTACAATACCCAAGATACGGAAGCAACCCAAGGGTCCATCAATAGATGGATGGATGAAGATGTGATACACACACACACACACACACACACACACACACACACACACACACAAATTCTATTCGGCCATAAAAAAGAAAGCAATCTTACTCTTTGCAACAATATGGTTGGACCTGGAGGGTATTATGCTAAGTGAAGTAAGTCAGAGAAAGACAAATACCATGTGCTTTCACTCATATGTGGAATTTAAGAAACAGAACAACAAAGGGAGAAAGAGACAAAAAAAACAGACTTAAATCCAGAGAACAAACTGGTGGTTGCCAGGAGGCGGGGTGGGAATGAATGAAAGAGATAAAAAGGATTAAGAGTATACTTACCTTGAGCACTGAGAAATGTATAGAATTGTTAAATCATTATTTTTTACACCTGAAACTAGTATAACATTGTGTTACTTATATTTCAATTTAAGAAAATAATTTTAAAAATAAATTTATGAAAAATCTAAAATTTTTTTAAAAGGCAATATACTAGCCACTGGGGTTTTATTTGTTTTATTGTCAATATTTTGCATTCTGACTAAAATATCCATCTTGAATTATAGCCAGTATTGCAAATAACTGTAGATTCTCCAGACCTACAATCATTTTTAACTTTAAAAAGATTATAAATTTCAGGAGGTTGCAAAAAGAGTACAAGCCCTCCATACCCCCATTGGTAACAACGCAATTATAGTAAAATATCAAAACCAGCAAATTGACATTAATATACTCTGCAGAAGTCATTTAGATTTCACCAGCTTTTATGTGTACTTTGTGTGTGCCTGTGTATGTGTGTGTCAGACTAACAGTACGTTTAAACCTCTAAAAGAAATATTCTGCTTTTTAAAATCCTTCGCTGGTCATTTACCTGTGATGTATCTGATGCTAACTCATAGTAGTGGCCTATTACTAGTTAATATTATGAAATATATTTTTGACTCTCTTGCCTACAACATATCTGTTCAACTTTGGAGCAAATGATGAATGCTAACTTTTATTAATCTCTTTAAATATTGTGTTTCTCTTCTTGAAGATTAAGAGGAGGATTCACAATGTCTATAGCTAAGTATAAGAGCTGTGATAGTTTAAAGTCCATGCTGAAGATTTTTCCGTTATTAGGCGATCAGACTGTCTCTGAATATCTTATTTTATGTGGCTGTTTGTGTTTGTCTTAGTGGAAGCTGCTATAATGAAGTCCCATAGAGAGGGTGGCTGAAGCAATAAATATTTACTGGTCACACTTCTGGAGGCTGGACAGTCCAAGATTCAGTGCCCAGGGAGGGCTCTCTCCCTGTGTGCAGAAAGCTGCCTTCTTAATGTATCCAGATGTGATGGAGAGAAAAAAGGAAGCCTGTTCTCTGCTTTTTTAATCCCATCAGGAGGTCTCCACCTGTGTGACCTAAGAACCACCCCCTCACCTCTCCCCTACCCTGCTCACCCCCACCCCTGCCAGGCCCTGCCTCCAGACACCTTCACACTGGGATTAGGGTTTCAGCATTTGAATGGAGGGTGGGGATGGGCAAAAAAATTCAGTCCTTAGCAGTTATTTTGAATGAGTTTTTCTGTATTCCTTCCTTGTATAATAAAAAATATATATATATCATGGAAGCCTCAGGGACTGTGCATAATTGCAGTCACTTCAGAAGCTAGTCTTTTAATTGTCTCACGAAAACCCATCACCAAAAAGTAGAATGGGCGGTGTAAGGTTTGAACTGGTGGTCAGGTTTGAATCGGCTTGGCTGTGGAAAAGAGGAGCCAGGCAAGTTTTAATCGAGGCAAGCTTTTTTTTTTTTTTTAAATATTTTATTTATTTATTTGACAGAGAGAGAGAGAGACCACAAGCAGGCAGAGAGGCAGGCAGAGAGAGAGGGGGGAAGCAGGTGCCCTGCCTAGCAGAGAGCCCGATGTGGGGCTCAATCCCAGGACCCTGAGATCATGACCTGAGCCGTGAGCCAAAGGCAGAGGCCTTAACCCACTGAGCCACCCAGGCGCCCCTCCAGGCAAGCTTTAATGGAAGCACTCTCTGGTGAGGTTCCTTGGTCCCAGATTAGGATGGAACCAAGGAAGTTGCACCGAGGGGTAGGGCTGAGGGGTTTTTAATTAGGGGCCTTAGGGTGTGGAGGTTTTGCTGGTATCTGATTGGCTATGGTTTATGTATATGAGGGATACAAAATACACCAATCAGTTGTCAGTTCATTATACAGAAAAAGAAATGCAAAGTTGACCAGTCAGACTGTCCCTCGTCCTTGTGGGGTGATCTGGGAAATCTCTATGACAGAAGCCCCAAGGTTGGAAATCCTGAGCCACCATCTTGTGAAACTCGGTGGCCATCTTGTCCACTCTCGGCGTCCCTGGGCCCGCCAGCCCAACAGGTGGTTTCTTTTTTACTTTTTAAAAGTTTCAGTTTACCTTTTTTTTTTTTTTTCTTAACAGGTTTCATGAGCTTTAGTAAAAAGCCTTTTGCTGAAGACAGGGCAATAATCTGTTTTCAGCTCTTTCTCATTCTTCTTAAGTTTTCATTTTTAAGATTCCCGGCATTTCCTCCTTTTCATTCAAGCTGAATAATTTATTAGGGAGATTCTATAAAATATACTGTCAAATATCCTGTCATCAATAGTAATGAAGGAATAAAGTTGCTGCTTTGCTGCTACCACATGGAATAAGTAGGGTAGCAGGCAAAGAAGTCATGAAATCTTGGAAGCCATTCAAAGGCAGGGACCTGGGCCCCTCTGACTTTTGCTGGAACCCTGAAAAGGCCTCACATAAGGATGCAGGAGAGCTGGAGCTAGTCTTTGCTCTGCCACGTTTTGTACCTTCCAATCACCATCCGACTGGTGGAATTTTCTCATTCCTCAGACTAGAGAAGTGAAACCCATTCTGCTTCAGAGGGGAGAGGTGAACATCCACCGAGGTTAAAATACTTAGAGAAATGGACGGGGTGATGTAAACACAAGGTGGGAATATTATCAAGAACAATGTGAGCAGTCAGAAACATCAGTTTGAAGTGATAATTTGGAGAACACATCAAGTACATCAATATTTCTTGCTCTCCCTTTCTAAGGGAGCTTTTGAAATGGAAAGTTTTCACTCTGATTTAAACAAAACAAAAATATGCCAAAGAGAATGGGCACACCAGATGTCAAAAGGGAATTTCTATTCAGTGAGGGGGTAGACTGAACCCATGAACAGCTGAAGATGTTTGTTTCAAGAAAGAAATGGACTAGAAAGTAATCTCTCTCTCCAACTTGTCATTGCTTGATTCAGACAAGTGTAATTTTGACTTGAGGGCAATGAGGTAGCAACCCTAGGGGTAGACCTTTTCCACGTGTCCTGATGTCTCAGATTCTTGGCTAAGCTGACTTGCATCTTTACATCTCCGGTAAAGCTCAAGTAAGTAAATATTTTCATTCCCACTAATTCCATGGAAAAAACAAAGTTCACAGAGCAATGGGACTCTGGGACTCGGAGAAAGCAAAAGAAAATACACGAAGGCAGTATTTTGTGGTCAACTACGAATTCATATTCTGTACTCACTTCACTCCACTTGTATGAGTTCACAATATTAGAGAAATGAAACAGCAGGCACTCTCTGATCTCATTTTCCTTGTTTTCAATCGCAGAGACCAGGTAAAACTTGTGGATATGTTTCATTTCAGTGGTTTGTTGTTGGGAACGGATCGTGTAGTGGATGAGAAGACTCGGAATGGTAGAACAAAGACTGTTATGATCTCTCAGTCAAGATGCTCTTTAAGAGCCCCAACAGTTTATTTAAGTAAAAACCATGTGACAGAGCATTTTGGGACTTACTAGAGCCCTGGCAGCCATGACAATATGCTTAAGAGAATTGGAGAAGCAATGTATTCTTCAATTCTTAGTTTGTCTGCATCTCCTTTTTTTTTTTTTTTTTTTAAGATAATGTCTAATTTATTTTGCCACTTGTCTAAATACCCATTATAATTTATATCATTGGGTTATCTTCTAGGGTCTTAGAAAAGAATGTGTCTTAGCAGTAGCATAAACATATACAAAGAAGCTAAACAGCTGACTAATTGTCTGAGGGGTGTTTGTAGAAGTTGGCTAGTCAATTCCTATTTAGGTGCGTGTAGGTCAGAATGTAATATAATCATATTGTTTTCAGGACTAAAGTCTATGGAAGTGGTTCTCCTTATACTGGAAAATACTCTTAAATGCTCATCCTCTATTGTCACTGAAGAAGAATAACATCTGAAGCAAAGATTTTTGTCTATTTTGTGACTTCTGTCATTAACGGATATCATGACTATACTTAATGCTGACTACCTTGTTCTTTAAGGAAGAAATTGAATCTTGTTCATGCACTTGAACAGTTCTTGATGGTATCTATTGTTCTGGATCTATTTTAAGGCCATCAAAACACTGAATCCAACTAAGATACAAAAATAAGAGACTAGTACTTTCCTTAGAGAAATGATCATTGTTGTCTGAAGGGTGGGCTGTTTACATGTAGTCAAGTTAGCAATTTGGACCCTCAATGACAGCATGTTACAGTGTATTAAGTGATATTTGAAATACATACATCAGCGGTAGAGTGATAACTTCCCCATTTCCCAATGTTAGTTCATCATTGCTCATGATACAAAGTGATATACAGAAATCTTTGCAAGAAATGTTTCTATAAGGAAATAGTCACTCTTAGGAGAGTTCACTATACATTAATGATGCACATAATATGTGCAGGGTTTTATTGAATTTTAGGAATATAGAGCCAAATGATTTCTTATGTTTTAAAAATATTATGGTAGAAAAGAGATACTTAATTAAATCTCTCCTACTGTAGTACATCTAAAGCTCCTAGGAAAATATTAAAGAATTTTTTAGTGCATGGTTGGGCTAATGGGACACATAGAATATTTGTCTGTGAAAGCTCAGATCTGTGAAGGAGGTAGGCAATAGGGGGACACTAGGAATTTTCCAGAGTGATCCACCAAACCCAGCCAGCCTGGAGCTGGATTTTTAAAAGCACAGGGATGGCAGTGAAAACACTTGCATAAAGCAGAACTTCTCCTTGATGCATCATCCATTCCAGCCTCAAAGAATTCACAATGATAAAAGTCCAAACAACATGACCGCCTAAATGGACCATTCACCTACCATACGGGGAAAACATCACCATGAAAACAATCCAGCAAAAAGAGCAGAAGTATATTGACATGTTTGAGAATTATTACATACAATTCACACATATCAAGAAATGTATGTTTCAGTACATATAATTGAACAGTGTTTTTTTAAAAAAGGAACTTTTCAAATTCACCGGGTGGGTTTGAAAAAGAACTTCAAAAAAAAAAAGTAAATAAAACCTCTAATGCTCAACATGAGTAATGCAGTGATGGGCTAAATAGCAGCTTAGGCATGGCTGAAGATAATTTGAAAGAAAGAATTGGGCAGATTACCTGGAGAGAAGGCTATGGGAAATCTGAAGGTGAAATGGAAGATTAAGATAACTTTCAAAGTAGGAGCTGAGACTCTTTGATTTAAGCATTAAATCACAGGTCTAGGAATTCTAAGAAAGAATTTTTAAAAATTCAAACATACAATGTCTTAATGAACCTGCAGAGTAGAAAGGACAAAGAGAAGATCTGAAAAATGCCCAGAGAGAACTAGAACGCCAACATGGCTAATTTCTCATCAGAAACAATAGAAGCCTCTGATATGAAGAACTTGATAGGCAAGGCAGGAGTTTGGGGGGGTGGGGGAGAGAAATGAAACAGGAAGGGATGGGGAGGGAGACAAACCATAAGAGACTCCTAGACTCAAGAAATGAACTAAGGGTGGC
>CM053615.1:12836102-12858350 GCA_028646535.1 Procyon lotor
GCCTGCTGCTCCCCCTGCTTGTGCTCTCTGTCCCTCTGACAAATAAATACATAAAATCTTTAAAAAAAATAAGTAAATAAAATATTCTAGTCTGCATTGTTTGGGGAAAACTAGAAAAAGTATTGATAACTTTTAGACTTTATGATGTTAGGTATCCTTGAGCAAATAGCTTACAGTAAGTATTAGCTAATGGAATATATGTCAGCCATAGTCATACAGAGAGAAAAATACAAAAAGGAACATAAATGTAACACATAATAGTGGGATTTAGTCTCTGTCAATGGACTTAATTCTTGAGTTAAAGACAAAGGTAGCCTAGTTTCAAAAAAAAAAGTAATTATATTCTATTTATAAGAGATATAACTGATATGAACTCAGAATATTTGACAGTAAAGGGGGCAAAAAGGTGTACAATTTAATTTTAGCCTAGTATCTTTTAATTTTTTTTTTTTTACTGCAGGAATCCCAGAGTTTTACTGCATATTCATAAATAGTTTGACTAGGATGATTTAATCATTCCATTCTAAATAAAATAAAAAATGACAGAACTGTAGAAAACAATATCAAATCCACAATACAATGAACAAACTTGACGTAATGGACTCATAAATAACAACTGGAGAATTAAAATCAGATCAATATGATCCTGTAGCATTTGCCTTAGTTAATAACAGAGCGAAGTTTAAGAACAATGGATTCATAAATGGAATTTGACATTTGAGGAAAAAAATAACTTAAACCATGAAGTAATAGGTAATCAGAGACTAAAGAAGAATCATAGTAAATACTTGGTGGGCCAAAGGATAAAATTAGTAGTTCAGCTTGTAATTTACAAAAGAAATCTTTTTTTTTTTTTTTTAAATTAAATTTCATTTAAATGATGACAGTGGTACGACCAAATATCAGAAAGGCAAGGTAATTATGAGTGCATCAAAACTAATTGCTTTGTAGAATGTCCTAAAATTGCCTTGAATAAGATTGCTGTGTTCCAAATAACATGTGGAAATGCGTATGCCACAGGTGTGATGGAAAAGCTGTAAGAAATTTGGGCAAAAGGCACAAAAAGTTATTCGCAAGGCAAGAAACAGAAATAGCTAATAAGTATTTGAAAAGATGGACAATAACAAATGTAATCTGAGGGGATAAAAAGAGAAGCAACAATGAGATAACATTTTTCAGGTCAGATTGGCAAGGATGAAAAGATTGAAAAACTCCTACATGGCGGTTTATAGACACGAGTCTGTTCATATCTTTTCTCCATTCTTCATATTGTCATTCGAGTAGGCTTATGGCCTTTTTTTTTTTTTTTTGTCATGCACAAAAATATGTTTGTAAAAATATCCATCTTGCAGGGGGTTTTTTGAGGCTTAGTTTTATTACTTTAATCTTCCATTAACACTTTGACAGTGCATTCTGTGCTCTTTGATCCAGTCATCCCACTTGTAGGAATTTATACCTTGGGATATAAAGTATCTTTATATATATTTACATATAGATACAAAGTATATGAAGGCCCAAGATTGTTTTTCATAGCCTTGTTACTCTCAGTGGAAAAACTGGGTAAATATCCAGAAATCAAGGACTTGAGAAATAGATTATGGGCTGGGTGCCATTTAAAAGATGACAGGAGGTGGGGCGCCTGGGTGGCTCAGTGGGTTCGAGCCTCTGCCTTCGGCTCAGGTCATGATCTCGGGGTCCTGGGATCAAGCCCCGCATTGGGCTCTCTGCTCGGAGAGGAGCCTGCTTCTCTCTCTCTGCCTGCCTCTCTGCCTACCTGTGATCTCTCTCTCTCTCCCTGTCAAGTAAATAAATAAAATCTTTAAAATAAATAAATAAATCAAGAGGTGATAGCTTTTTAAACAACATACAGGCTAATATTTACATAGGAAGATAAATGTGACGTTAGTAAGTGGACCAAGCAGAATATATCTCTGTTGTATGAACTTGCGTGTGTACCTGTCCATTTGCAGCAGTAATTCTTTTACAATTGCACAGGTGGTAGTCCTAGCCCATGACGAGTGTGGTTTATGCTGTAAAATAAAAAAATAATGACATAGAATTTGGGGGACTTGAGTCTTAGGCTGATTTCACCCTATCCCTTTACATCTCAGGGCCTCCTTAAGCATCCTTAGCCCTAAAGATGAGGGCGAAGGGGTGAGACTTGGACTTGATCAGCCGTGACAAATACCCCCATCGTGGTTGTCATATCCCTCTTCTGCATCCAGGGAAGATAGCAGCCATCAGCCCTGGTCTCCTTTCCCTGGGCTCAGCCAGACCTCAGCATGCTTCTCAACAGAGTGTTAGGTAAACATTTCTAAACAGATCGTGCTTTGCACTTGGAACTTCTTTGCTAGCCTATCCTTGCATGGGATGATCTTGGCAGTCCTTTCAACAAGAGCATTTTTCTGAGGAACAAAGTCACTGTGATAAGAAATAAAAGGAATGTGTTTCAGAAAAAGGTGTTTGCTTTTCTAGTAGCCACATTTTTAAAATGGGTCAAACAGGTGAAATCAATATTGATGACATTTTAATAAATAAAAGATTGCATGTTATTTATGTAAAACAAGTATTCGTGGACTATTTCATGTTGTTTTTTCATATAAAATCTTCGAAATCCGGTGTATATTTACAGCATGTCGTATTTTAGATGACAGATTTCACTGAAGATACTTGATCTCTACTTAAGTTTATGGTGTAAGAGGCAGATTTGCCCATACTGACATTCTTAAATTTTGTAATAATGGAATTGAGTGCCAGTTCTTTCATTAAAATTAAAGTTGAGGTAAGGTCACACGAGACACACTTCAAGAACCCGGAAGCCACAGATAGCTGGTGGTTACCATATTGGGCAATGGAAGTGGAGAGAATACAAAGAAACACACCATTCGATTTCAGCTTCCAAGGAGATTTTTCTGGGTGGAAAAGCAAGATATAAGAAATATATATATCAGTCATAGAATCCAAAAGGGTATAATTAAAAGTTGGCGGTGGGCAGGCTAAGGGCCACTTGGGTAGAAGTTCCAGAAACATCCACAGCTTGATGCAGGCTTCACCCATGGGAGTCCGGCTGGTGGCGATGACGTTGCAAGTTGGGAAGAATGGAGTGTCTTACTTGAGCACATGTGTGTGTTCTCCCTGCAGGCACGGGACCCGCTGCGCTGGAGAAGTGGCCGCCGCAGCGAACAACTCTCACTGCACGGTTGGAATTGCTTTCAATGCCAAGATCGGAGGTACGGGAAACAAACGTGGGTAGATGCAGAACCCTTTCAGAGCTCGAGACAGGGCTGCATTGGCAGAGTAGTGTTCAACTGTTGCCGAAAATGACCCTCCTCACCTGTGTTACTAAATACAGTTCAGGGCTTTTGTTAATAATGTATGTACGTTACACACACTTGCACAGACTCAAATATACGTATGCCTACTATGAGGACTGAACCAAGGGAATATAAGTCTAGGCATTAATAGAAGCAAATTCCTTCACATTTGTAATCATCTCCGTCAGCTATAGCCTGGTACAGGCACACACGAGTGGGAGAACACGTGGTAAGAGACACTACAGATCCTGGTGGCTCAAAGGTGTCCCCTAGGGGGTTCTCCTAAGCAGTGTCACAGATGAATGACCTTCCTGCTAACTAGACTGACATATTTGTTTCCAGGACGCTATTGTTGCCAAGTAGTAAACAGAATCGGATTTAAAATAAAAACAATAGTCCTTCCTGGAGTAAATGCAGAGGTCTCATAACACGACATTGAGAGGTGTTTAGTATAACGGTGCTAAGAAAAGGTTTCTGACACTACCTCGAATGTCAGTGCTCAGTGCATTTACCTCTCTCTCTCTCCTTTATTTCACACTGGATCCTTAGAGTGTGGCAGCTTGTTAACCAGGAATTAGCTGTACTCTGAGAGCATCTTCTGTACGTCAAGGGGAAGTTCATGAGGGAGCTAAAGAAAGACAGAAACTTCCCCTGAAAAATGATGAGGGTGCCAGACACCCTCGATAGTCTCAAGAGTATCCAATGACCATGGTAGCTGCTAGTCAACCCCGCTTTGCTGTCCCACACACGGTCCCTCACATATACCAACTCACATCTGTGTCCGCATCCTCACTCTCCCGTGCGAACCCAGAACTCACCGACCCTGAGTGAGTTCACTGACTGCAAGAACAAGCTCACAGATAAGCTGCTGATCTCACCAATGTCATCCATTCGTAAGAAAACAAATGGATGACGGTGACTCACTAGTGTTCTGTCACCCCCCAAATAACATTCTGATTTATAAAATAACCAATCCCCCCAGACCCAAAACATGAAGGCGTGCAGTCAGATAAGGAAAAATGGACCTTTTATCTTAAAACATGAGAAAGCAAAATTCTTTCTTGTTAATTTTTGGTCAGAAAAGGAATATCACCCTCTAGATATGATTTCATCAAGCATGTTTTTACTGGACTTCCTTGATCTAAAAACTACACCTGGGTATTGTGTAGATACTCCTACATGTTGGCATTTAGAATGACCAGTTTAGGTTATTTCAGGCAATGATATAGTCCAGTGTTTATTTCTTTGTACCAATAAAGTACAATTGATCCTTAAACTGCACAGGTTTGAACCATGTGTGTCCACTTAAATACAAATTTTTTTCAGTACTTACGGTGCAGTACTGTAAGTGGACTATCTCCTCCATGAGATTTTCTTAATCACCTTTTCTTTTCTTGAACTTAGTTTTTGTAAGAATGTAGTCTGTCTTAGTAGTTACGTGTCTGGGGAATCAAAGTTGTATGTAGATTTTTGACTGCGTGATATTGCAGGAGCAGGGGAGGGTTAGCTCATCTAACACTTGAGTTGTTGAAGGGTCAACTGTAGTTCCATTTTATCCTTTGAAATAGCAAGAAGTAAAAATGGAGGCATACGAAATAGTTCTTGTTTTCAATAAAAAACCGTGAATTTTGAATCTTCATGTCAAATTGAAGCAAACCAATGGCTACTTAGGACGCACTACACACAAAGCATCAGGTTGGGCATTCTACTCCCATAAAACAGTTGAAAAGCCTCCTAAGTACAGTTTCCATTTCATAATTTTTAAAGTAACATGTTGATAACCCTTGTGATCCATATCACCTGTTCTATACATCGCCTTTAAAAATCCAAAGATCTCAAGGAAAGGCAGTCAAGAGATATAATGAGCAAGTTCAGTGTCTTAAGGGGCACTTTGAGGAAATGTAATGTGTCCTGAGTGTTGATTTCCACTGGTTCTTTTGGAAATAATTATTAAAGGATATAGTGACCTATCCATCACTTAGCTTGGGAAGGTTCCGCTGGAAATATGGCAGAATGTTACCAGTTAAGTGTTTTCTGTCTCGGGGCTCATTGTCATTTCTTCTATTTTGTATGTTGTGGTAAATTTTAGAGTTAAAAGTTAAACATTTTTTTAAAGCACAAAGAAGGTGTAGTCTTTTCAAAAATATGTTGATTTTCTATCAGAAGTCCCACCTCAAGCCACATCATTATCAAAGCTGTCTGATTAGGGGTTTTATTATTTAAGCCTCACGTATTGGTGGCCATAAAAACTTGAAATCCCGCTAGAGAACAAGGTTTTTCTAAGGAGTAAATTTGAGCCGTAAAGATCTAATTGTTAAATAATACAGCATCTCTAGTGATGCTATTTAGCTTAAACTGAGGGAAGAGATGTTTATTTCCCAATTAGATGTTTCGTTGTTGTTCTGAGTCTCCAGAATACAAGGAAAGAAAGAAAGCCTGACATTTGACATCTAATTTATTTTGGGGTATCTCTTTTTTTTTTCCTATTAAGGTTAATAACAAATTCCTGTCTGCCTGGAGGGAATATATGTAAATGAAGATTAATGACTGAACATTGTTAAAGCCCTTTGGGACTTATTTGATGTGTTACATTCACAGAGAGCATTCTCATTTATTATTTGACTTATAAATAACTTGGCAAAGAAATAAGATATTAAGTTCACATCAGTCTTACAGATGAGGAGATAATATTAAATACAGATGAAATTAGACCAACCTAACTGGGCAGCTTTCCAAATTCTGTGAGCCTGCTAAGGTCAGAATGCTTTATACCAATTATGAACACAAGTTACCTAATGAAGAGAAATTTAGGGAAATGGATTGCTTGAGGCTCTCTCTGTCAAGTACTCTCTGAAGACAGGGATAAAGAGAAGGAGAGATGGTGGGAACTTTAAAAAAGAGAACAATGGATAAAAAAGATTTTAAAGAAGTTTTGCTCTCTCACGTACATTGTAACTTGGTTTCTCTCCAAGAAAACTTTGGAAGAGTCCTCATTATCTTTTTCAGGGGGGAGAAGATGCTCACCTAAGTGTTGATTAAGTATTGATTCTTGGTCCCCAAATTGCTGTAATTGGACTATGTCTTGGGCTGTTTGGGTGTTACATGACAAAGCCTCTATTCAAGCTGATTCCCTTCTGTCTGGAAGGGGTTCGGATGCTGGATGGAGATGTCACGGACATGGTTGAAGCGAAATCGGTTAGCTTCAATCCCCAGCACGTGCATATCTACAGTGCAAGCTGGGGCCCAGATGATGACGGCAAAACTGTGGATGGACCGGCTCCGCTCACCCGGCAAGCCTTTGAAAACGGCGTTAGAATGGTAGGTTCTAAAACCACATGCACTCAAACTTTTGTTGATCCGTGATGGTTCTCATGGGAAGTTGTCTATGCAACTGTGGGTTCCGGTCCTTGGGTCTAGAGGAATGGACGGAGTCCATCGCTGAGCCAGAAGACAGGTTTATAGAGAGAGGCACTGAACCTTTAGAATTGCGTGTTGCATCCATTCTGCAAATGAGCTAAGTTTCCCCTGACTAGAACAGAGGTACATTTGGCTGCTTAGATTTGCTCAAAGGAAATGTATTTGTTAACATGTGAATCTTGCATTTGGAGCAATAAATTCTCAGCTCTTCGAGATGGAAGAGAAATGAAGATACCAAATCCCTCCAGTTGAGGTCATCCAGCAGCGCCCTTCTGAGCCTCTCCCTTTTGTACCCCCCTCCCAGGTGTCACTTCTGTCCCAGGACAATATTATTGTCGCGCTGGCTCCCAAGTTCCCTACCCAGGCAGCTCACCCATCAGCATTTTCCTTGATTTCACTAAGAAATCCACGCACCGCTCCTCCTCTCAAAAACTGACCACGTAATCTAATGTATTCAAATGTCTCCTTCAAATTACAGCTCTTAAAAAAAAATCCTATCTTCTTTTCATTAAATAAAAAGTAAGGCCGCCATATACTTGTTAATCACAGAAGGAGGAGCGCTCCGTCAGAAGAGCTCCTTTCTATTTCTTAATCGTGAATGAAACTTTGGGTGATTTAAAGCATGCATTTTAGTCATGATCTGAGCCCGTCTTCCCTTTCCTTCATCATCTCTCTTTACTTTTTTTGTAATGGAAGCATAGTCCGCTCTTCCTATCCTTTAGCGCTTACTGTTTTCCCAGCTCATCCCTGTCTCATCCCTATGCCCTATGATTATATAGCCCATTCTCCTCCACCATCAGGCCTCACCAGAAGCCTTCTCACTGCCTGAACTAGAACCAAGCGCCTGTGAAACGGTATATTCTTCCCAGTGTTGCACAGAGTCATTACTGCATTATGCTTCGTATCAGTTTTTCTGGCCCGTGGCTTCCTCCTTAAATTGTATGTCCCGAGATAGCAGGGCTTATGCTCTACCCATCTTGATAGGCTTTGCAAAACCCGTGGATTACATGGAGCTCTAGGGGTTGCTCGATAAATGTTCGTTGAGTTTCATTTAATTTACTACGAATTACGCCAGCCACAGGATGGTTGTATATACAGCCCAGACTTGGAGTGGTGGAGTGTGTGCAGTTGGTTACTGTAGGGTTGCAGCTGGAGTACAAATAACAATGCTCTTTCTGCCGTTGTGGGGTTGGCCTTTGGGTGTAATCACAAGACTGAGCTAAGCTGTCTCCTGGTTATTTTGAAACAGAATGGAAGGGAAGGCTTATGCACTCGTTGAGGATATACTTCCTAGCTGAAAGATAGTTCAGGCTTGGTGAGGACATCCTTTCTAGTTCTGTCAATTTTTAGCTACTCTAGAGCCCTTTAAAGCTATAGAATAGTGCTTTAAATCGTTTTGCCTAGAATTTTCCTTTCAAGGTGTCTGAGCACCAAGTGAATGTACTCTAAGTAATCTGGTGATTGCATTACCAAAGCCCTAGACGCAGATAGCATTCTTCCTAGGCCATCCGTTGAATGGTCATTCAAGTTAAAGAAGTCAAGCTTAGTTCATATTTAATTTTCAGCTCTTGATGTAATAAAAAGAGTAGGCTGGAATTTTTCATTAGTATAATATATTAGTAATTAGTAATTAATAATCTCAATAGTGTACCTATTGAGATAAGGGAACCAATGTTTTTCAAATGCATTTTTGCTAGGGAATTGCTCATTTAGTGGTAATCTTAATTGGAAGTTCAATGTGTAAAACTAAAATCTGGTACTTTGGTTGAAGGAGGAAAGGGTTAAGAAAGAAGATCATCTGAAGAAGCTATTCAAACTTAGAGGAAGATTATATTTAGAAACAAATAGTTTTGAAAAAAAATTACTCTATATTCATTAAGTACTAAAGTAACGCATGCTTATTAAATAAATCATACTATAAAGATGAAATTAAAAACAGATTCCCCACACAAGTAGATAACCATTGTTTTGGAGGTTTTTTTTGGTTTTTTGTTTTAAGATTTTATTTATTTGTCAGAAAAGAGAGAGAGACTGAGCACAAGCAGGGGGAGCGGCAGGCAGAGGGAGAGGGAGAAGCAGGCTCCCCACTAAGCAAAGAGCCCAGTGTGGGGCTTGATCCCATGACCTGAGCTGAAGGCAGACAATTAATTAACCAACTGAGCCACCCAGGCATCCCCTAGATAACTGTTATTAAGAGTATGAACTCCACCTTTCTCTACATCCGTGTACATTCCCATAGCAAACAGGGACCACGTGCCTTCGCGTGTTGCTGTTTTCACTTAACTGTGTGTGATGGGCATTCTTCCAGGGTAATTCATAGTGATAGAACTCATTAATTATAATGTTTCACCATTTTTAGAATATGGCGATACCACAATTTATTCAACATGTCACTGAAGATCTTTCAAGGTTTTCATCTAAAAGAAAAGGCGAGGGGGGAGTTTAGCTATTCACTTTTAGAGTTAAGGTAGTAACAAAAGAAATAACTCTTGAAAAACGACAGATTACTCTCTGGCTGCTATCACGGCACATTCAATTACGGAAAAGCAGCAACAACTCATTTAAATGTGTTCAGATCAACAGGGTGGGGGTTTTGTGTGTTTACTACACGTAGGCTTTGAACTTAGCCAGACTGAGTCCAGAATCTGTCATTTACTGCTCTCTGACCTGAGACGGATCAAATTACCTCTGCTCCCATTTCCTCTCATCTAAAGTAAGGCAATAATACTTCTTGCAGAGATGTTATGAGTATTAAATGAGATAATGCCTCTAAAGCTATTGATACAATCCCTGCAACATAATAGGTGCTCAAGAAATACACTTTATTTATAGGTATCCGTAGGTGTATTTAAGTGTGTATGTACTTATATAGAGATATCTGTGTGTATGTAAATACACATTTTTTCCCCCAGAGAAGAGATCATGTCCTTTCAAAAAACTTTCTATTTCTCCTCAGTCCCCGAACCTTGTCTACCGTTTCCACACTACAGAAATCTAGATGATTCTGTTGAGTTACCTGTAGTGGGGACTTAAAACAATATATAAAAATCAGCATAGACTTTGTGTTCTTGCTCGTCATAGACTTTGTTCTTCCCATGTCTGTACTCACCTTCAATTTCATTTGCCCTTAAAAGCACCTCTTCCGTTTCGAGGTAACCTCTTGATGTACAAATTCATTCTACTTATCTATATTCGTAGTCTTGAATTTAATTTATATTTTCCCAAGGAGTGTTTCTCTAAGTCTCTGTGAATATATAATTTAACATTTTTAAAGCTGTATATTAGTCTTCCGGAAGAAAGAAACCTTCCACTTCTTTATTATCAAGCACCAGATGGCACAGTACATTCTATAGTCTTTGAGATTTTATTCTAATTTGTGTTCTTTATATAATATACATTGTCAAACTTACAGAAAATGATTGGATGGAAACTTTATACAAAGTTAGATTAAAAAGTGCAACTAAGAAATGAGTGATTTATTGGCTGCCTGACTGAAGGAATGAAGGAATAAATAACTACTCAAATAACTCCCTCAGGTAGCTGGATAAAACCCTCTGTGATAGCTTAAAGTCACTCCGGCCTGTTCGGCTTTTAACTCTATCACCTACAAAAATACAGGAATTGAAAATTATTTATTCTTTGTATAAAATTTAGTGAGCTCCCACTTTCTGCACCACATAGATAAAGCAACGAAGGCGCCATCTAAGTTTTGTATGCAACACATAAAAGTCTGTTCGTTCTGGCAACAAGACAGGACACCAACATAGACACCGTCAAGATGACAAGCTAGCGATAAGTGTTATACATGAGATAAACGGGCAGCGGGGGCAGGACGGAATTGTAGTTCAGGAGGATAGGGAGTCCTCTCTGAGGAGGAACATAAATGGTAAGAGGCCAGTCCTGTGGAAGGAATGTGTTCCGCAGAAGGAACAGGAAGAGGAAAACACCCTGAGTGGAGGGCGATTAGGGTGTGTTCACGGAACAACATGCTGATTTGGGTGATGGGAGTGATGTGGGCAGAGAGCAGGTGGTAGGAGATGGTTTGGGGCATAGTCAAGGGCCAGCTCCATAGGGCTTTGTAAACCATGCAGGGTGTTTGTGATTTATTCCATTGCAAAAAAACCCTTGGAGGTTTTCCGAGTAGTGGCCCGTTGGGACACACAATTTTCAAAGCTCGCTGCTGTACAGGGAGTGGACTCTATGTGGGAGAGGGACGGGCGGGCAGGAGCGGGAGACTGAAATGGTCCAGGAAAGAGGTGATGATAAGCTGGACTTGGGGGGCAGCAGCACCAGGACAAGTGGGGGGGGAGGGTATGGTGCAAGGGGGAGAAGGCTACGTATCAAGGTAGTATCCACAAGGTAGAATTTCACAAAAGAAATGTATTTTGCTCAGGGAATCCAAGTATTGATTACATCCATTCCTTCTGCTTGCTAATCAAAAAACGTAGCAAATATTGGATTTCAAAATGCTCCCTATTTGTTTTTCTATAAGACAAGTATTGGGTTCAGGAGAATGTAACACTCTTTTCAAAGACTAACAAAATCAGAATTGATTGAGTTTACAGCCTTAGACAAAACTGTGTTGAACAAATCCAGTTACAATCGACAACTTGCTCTTTTCCCTGGAGACTGTATTTTCTTTGATCCTAAAGAGCTATAAAATTGAATGCAGGAATTAGAGGTCCACAATTTGGGTTGCGTACAATTTTAATGATGATGATGACACCAGCAGTGGTAATCAGCATCATAATAATGATACTAAAACACTCAGCGTTTGTCCGTCTGTTAGCATCTGGTCAGTCCCCTGAGCCCTCCAAATAGATAACTTTTAATCTTCACAATGGTCGCCCAAGATAGGTCCTGTTCTCCCCCGTTTTACAGAAAATAGATACTTGGCAGGGCTAACCAAGTCAGAAAGCAGGCCTCGAAGAAATCTTAGGGATTATTATGGATGTCATCATTTCCACTTTATTTGGCGCATCTGACCTTGTTTCATCTGTGATCACACAGCAGAGCTTGTCTCCTGTTACTGTGGTGAATGAATTTCTCACCTTCTGCCTAAGCCCACCCCCTCCATTTCTTCACTGGATGCCTTAGCTTCTCGCCTCAGTAGAGACGTGGTTCAATCAGTTCTCTCTTCTCTCATCAAAACTTCCCTCTCGTCTGCGTGACTGCCGTCCACGTACCGTCAGTTCTAGCTCAGAAGACAGAGGGGAGACTCTCTCTGCGGTTTTCTTCTATTTTTCCAGTTACTGACTCCTTTCCAGAAACCATTGTCCATACTTGTCCTCTACAAGCTCTTTTCCCACTGTCTCTTGAAGCCTCTCATCAGAACACTGACCCCTCCCTGCACTGAGATTGCTCTTGTCGAGACCGCAGTGACCTCGTGTGAAATGCAGGGCTTCTCTCTGATCCACTGTGTCATTTGTCCTGGTAAGAAGGCCTGCCTGCTTCTTCTAGTCCGTGATAAAATGCACGCACTCCAACGCTTCAGAACCCTCTTCTCCTTCTATTTCGTATATTTCCTTATCTTGTCGATGAACTGTCTCCCTCCACAAAGGCCCAGAGATGAAGCGTTTGGTTCTGTGCTCAATCGTAAGTACCTACAAGAGTGTTGAGTGATGAGTGAACAAATATGTGCGTGAATTCCATGCTGGTTTGCTGCATATACTGAATGAATTTATTTAAGGATCACACTTGGCATTGGTTTTTTTTTTTAATAACACAGAGATGAGTTACTAACATATATGGCATATTCTGGTGATTAATGCACACAGACGATGGACTCTCCAGTGGGTTTCCGTACATTCTTATCATGTTCAAGGTAATTAGCCGCTCTAGGGATCAGTTTGTTCCTCTATAAAATGGAGCTAACTGGCAATAATTACTTCATAGGACTATTGTGCGGATCATATGATTAATGCCTGTAAAATACACAGCAGAGTTTCTGGAACATAGTAAAGTTTCTAATTATCTTATGAGTCTTAATCATTATCACTTCTGAAAAGACCAGAGTATTAAGTGAAATGCCAATTAATCATGGAGAATACTGTAAAAAGTCTTAATTGTCCAAAATCTCTGGGTTAGTGGATTACTCCATTTCATATTTCTGAGTGATCCTTAAAGAAGGTAAATATACAGTCTTGAGATTATTATTAAGGAATGGCCAAAATAAATGGTACAGAATAGCCAAGAGAGTATCTTCTGAAGTCTGTTCCATGAAACACTAATTAATGAAATGCCCCAAAGAGGGGTGGGGATGGGTGAAGGACTTTGTTTCAGACGGGCTCAAGAAACACCACTTCTCATATCCTCCCTTTCGAAACTCAAAAGCACATTAAAGGCTCTGAGAAGTTCTGCAATAGAGATGTGTGTAACTTGATTTACTCGATGTTCTAAACTTTAGCCAAAAGCTTTTCTGTTTGTGACTCGTTTTGAATTGGTGTTAAGTTTAATTTCATTTTACATTGTTTGGAACTGTTTCACAAAGATTCAGCTAAACCCATTAGACCTTAAGAATCAGAACATTAGAACTGGAAACCGTTTGAGTGGTGGAATTGCTCTTACCAACATTTGTTTATTTGTTTACTGGTTGATGTCACTACAGTTCACCCCATCTACCTTCCTAAAATGTGTGATTTCTTTTTTCCTTCATCCAGTAAGTCTTTCTTTCCCGTCTTCCTAAATGTCTACAGAATGTGTCCTCTTGTCTTCGCAATTAGAACCAGAAACTCTCAGGCCGACTTGAGCCCACAGCGTCCTTCCAAATCTTCCATCCTCATTTGAGCTCCAACTTTCAATTCAGCATGATCACGACAGCCAAAGAAATATTTTTTTTTTATGTAAATCTTGTCCTTTGTCTTCTCATTAAAACGCTCCACTTCTCCCTAGAACCAACGAGGGATATTCTAAGCTTCTCAGAAGGGCACAAAGGTCTCTCACAACCTTTCCAGGGGGTCTCAGAATCAAAATCTTACATGTCATCAAAGGAAAGGCGCATTTAAACATTAGTCTTATTCAAACTGACATGATTACACTTACCATGGCGAATCTTTGGCCTGCCTCCTTGGTGTGACTGGCAAAGACTTCCTTCAGGGGAAACTCTCTGCTTGGTCCACCCAGGCGGTCCTAAATAGGAAAATGGTTTTATAACATGAATGAGTCAGTTGACAGTGTTTCAGGTATAAGTGACCCGAGGTTTGGTATTAGAACAAGAAGCTAACCGCCTGAGCTTTTCTTGGATAGACTCTCTATTCATTCATTTATTCCTGATTGCACTCAGGAGACATTCACATTGGAGGATTATCAATATTCCAGGTACTTTGCTAGGTGGTAGTGAAAGAAACAATGGGCTTTCACTTTCTTATGGGCTGCTCCACAGAATAACCCTCAGCTCTTGCCTTTGGGAAGCTCGCCATGTAATGTTGAATAAATGTTCTAAATAAAGTGCAAGCGAATTCCCCAAGTCCCTTCAGTGGTTAGAATCTTGTAAGTGATGAGAAGGACAGATTACACAGCACACAATTACAGAATTTCTTGTATTCAGTCTGGTTGCCTTGCAGTCATCTTTTTTGTTTCTTCCCCATTTGGGTTATTAAACTTTATCAATACTTGGTACCTTTTTACATTTGTCAGCAGGCATCTCGCGCATTGACAATTTTTCACAATTTCCTGACAAGGGAATTTTATAACATCCCTTAGAAAACAAGCAAAAAGTGGGAACTGAATCTTTTCCTTTTTTCATAATCACAAAACCCTTTATTCAGATTAGCAGTACTTCCCTGGTTGTCTTAATCAAGAAATAGTTCTCGAGTCCCGACTCCGTACCAAGCACTGATTGGGTATTTATCTTACTCGGAGCTGGAGAAATCGTGTGGCTCGTCGCACATGTTCTAGAAGCATAGAGTCTAGAGTTGAACTAACCGTGCTATCTACAAATCCACTTTCAATTCCAGATCATTTTTCTTTGAGATTTTTAGGCTTTGGGATTATCGATGAAAGCCTTCCAGGTCATTCATAGCAGAACCAATGTCAAGATGAAAGCCAGATCATTGGCCTCCAATCTCCCTTCATGGCAGCCTCTCTTTGCTCTTCTCAGGTCTTCCAGATGGAAACCAGGACATTTGATGAACATCTGTTAGTACATGCCTGGCTGTTGAGTCTCTCACGAAGTCTCTGATTAATATATCCCCTTCCCATCATCAATTTCCTTTGCAATTTACCTGATTTTACATCTGATTGGGCATTTGGAATATTTGCTAAAGACACGGAGTTGCTTTACAGTCACACCCTGTCCCCTAAATGCAAGTACGTGCACATCCACACATTTCTCCACCCTTCAGCTAAAGGCGTATGTTCACCACAAGGGGAGAGAAGAGGTATAATGAGCTCATATAATAAACGCAGTAATAATAATCATAATAAAATTAACCAACTCCACTTGGGAAAAATATATTTGTATCTGACACACATCCAGCTGTGGCAGGCTTGGTACCCGTTTGCATTTTAATAAATGACAGATTGCTGTTAAATTAGTTGGCAAATGTTGTAAAACTTCGGAGTAGTCTGTGGATAGGCAAAGATAGACAAGGGAGTTTATTTCATATTGGCTCCAGTTAATCAAAACTGACTTTAACTGGGGTTTGTTTCAAAAGTCCTCCGTTAGTATTTAACTATATCCTGGTAGAAACTCTTCATCTTTAGAGCCGTGACAAAGCGAAGAAGTGATTTGCCAAGTGGACCCAATTTTTCCATTTTGGAGACAGAGAATTGCTTGTCTTTGTAAATACATATGTGGTTTCACCTTCTGTAATCTTCATAAAGTTATCTGTTATCCAATGATCAGATTTCGATTCCTATGTTATTGTGAACTGTGCTGCATTTGTATGGAAAGGAGCACAGATCTCTCCCAGCCTTGTGTAGGTGCAAAGGTTAAATATTTATTGTCACCTTCTTTTCAGTTATAGAGATTCATTTTTAACTCTGTGAGCGGTTAATACGGACTTGAGCAAAAATGCCATTCTAATTGCCTCTGTTCTACTTAGGGATTAACCAGATGTCAGTAGCAATCCTCTTTTTTTTTTTCTTTTGTTTCATTCTATGTATAGTGACATATAGGAGAGGGTGTGAAGCCCTTATTACAGGCATCATCCTAGTACAGTTGGGATGTCCCTAGTCATAGGGAAACTACAAAAATCATACAGGGATTGGATTAGGTCAAGTTAAGGTCCAACTCAGTCCTGAATTTCTGTGATTCAGAGCATAAATTTAAGAAAGGCAATGGAAATTTTTTTTTTTAACAAAACTTGGAAGTAGCCAGGATAAAAAAGGCCACCGTGAAATAAACAAGGATAAATTGAACTGGGTTGATGATAACAAATGATTTTAAAGTACATAGGACTTGTATAGCAGATTTTGTTCACTTGCCTGAGTTTACGGTTCTCCTTTTAAGAAGAAGACAAACTTTGGGGCGCCTGGGTGGCTCAGTCGTTAAGTGTCTGCCTTCGGCTCGGGTCATGATCCCGGGGTCCTGGGATCGAGCCCCGCATCGGGCTCTCTGCTCTGCGGGAAGCCTGCTTCTCCCGCTACCATTCCCTCTGCTTGTGTTCCCTCTCTCGCTGTGTTTCTCCCTGTCAAATAAATAAAATCTTTAAAAAAAAAAAAAAAAAGAAGAAGACAAACTTTAATATTCAGGTTTATAAACATGATGATGACTATTAATTCTGAGGCCCACTTGGGTTAGGCATAAGGATGATCTTCATAGGAGCTCACCAGCTTATAGCCTTGGAAACTGAGTCTTAGCCAAGTAGGCAACCTGACCCTTAAGAAGGATGATGTGGCCCTGACTCAGTCCATCATCTTAACCACCATGTCGTGTGAATCCGTTCCTGTCATGTGTGTTACATGGGCCTGTGTCCATTCAGCTCTCTGTCAACGGTCGCTGTCACTATGGTCACGGAAGTGGGCGCTACCACAGGGACTTTGCACTTCCCTGAAGTCCTGGGAAACATTGTTGGGGCAAACTGACGTGGCACTTTCTCGCCTTCACTGTATTGTCTCTTTCTCTTCCTCCCCGGATGCCAGCGGTGACAATGTAGAAAGTACTGACCTCAAAGTCACAGAGGGCCAGGTTGAAATCTTTGTGGTTTCCCTCCAGTGTTTTGACTCGAGTCAAGTTACTAAGTTATCAGAGCTGCTTTATCCCTACGAAGAGACCATGATAACGCTGACTTTGTGGAGCCCTCAGGAAGACTGACTAAGATCACAGATACGCGGTACTCAGACCCACTGCTGGTCTTCTCCTCAGACGAGAGGCCATGTTTGATGAATCTTTAAGGACCTCAGAGTATCTACCCCAGAATCTTGTAAATAATATAAGCTTAGTATCAAGTGTAATCTTTTCAGAAGTGTGATTTGCTTTCCTTGAAGTCAGGATTGTGTTGATGGGAAGAAACTATGAAGGGCTTATTATCTATGTTTCAGAAATGTTATGGGCTGCTCCACAGAAAACCAAGGCTTTGACCCTCAAACCCCCTGGTGGGCTTTAGGGGGAGACAACTTGCTTGCTCTCTCCACGGTGAACTGGTAGTTAGGACCAGTTAGGACCAGTTAGGACCATGGTGAGGCATTCTGTAACCTAACGTAGAGAAGACTAGAAACCTTTCATTACAGCTAGAGTTTCCCTCTGTCCTCCTTTCCAAGTGCCTTTCCAAATATTTGCAATAAATTCCTTTCATACTCCTGTTGATAATAAATATTTCTTATTCTCTTTGAAAGGGATCTTTCAAATTTTACTCCTTTAAGAGAAATTTAAAGGTGCGGTATCTTCCTGGGCAGTCTCATAATACGTACCTAATGTTAATATTGGAAATGTCCTCCTCTGTTTCATAAACCTGTCTCTCTTGAAACAATCCTGAGCATAATTTTGCCTTTGCTCTGAGATGATCCAAGATACAGAGGCTTTTCTCATATATGCCATCTTTTTCTCCCCAAAATGGGAATGCTGGAATGGTGGGTGTACCCAAAACGGCTGCATTGGTGCTCTTAATTATTGATTGTGATGGGGCTCAGCTGGTAAGTCAGCTGCCTTCGTCTCAGGCCCTGATCTGGGGGTCCTGGGATCAAGCCCGGCGTCAGGTTCCCTGGTCAGTGGGGAGTCATCTTCTCCGTCTCCCTGTGCCCCTCCCCACCACTCATGCTCTCTCTCTCTCTCAAATAAATAAATAAAATCTTTTTAAAAAAAATTATTCTGATTAGGTCAGAGAGCATAAAGATTCACAGGTATTGTTTTATAGCTGCTTGGAATGAGGAATTGAGAAACATAATTTGCATGTTCCTCCTTCCAGCCAGCTTTCCGGTGCGCCCTACCCCCACCCCCCAGCCATGGGAAAACAGTTGAGTAGGGCTCAAATCTTGGAGGCTGCGGGAGTGACCAGAAGTAAATAATGACCCGAGTTCACTGAGGTTCATTGAGTCTGATGAGGAAGACAAGGCCTGAGAAAAAATGGAGGATTGACCATGGAGAAAATATTAATAGCAGACAATTATTTAGGCATCATTGATTTGGCAAATGAGGAAAAGCAGGAGGAGAAAGGCTTTGTCCAATCTACTGTCGCTCAGCAGGTTTCCCTAAACCATGTTATTACGCACCTTTCGGAGCACCCCAATGGAGGTGAGAGTGGACCCATCTGGTTCTGGCTCTACCAACTTCATTTCCTTCATTTTCCGATGTAGGAATTTAAAATTTCAACAGATGAACCTCTCACGGGTCCAGTTTTAAGTTTAATATCGATAGCACATTATTCAGCTTCAAATTTTCATTATATAAAGTTCCTAAATGTACAGAATATCTAAAGTATCATAGGAATAAAATTCTTTGCTTGGAAACATATTTATTTCCATTAGTAAACACACCCAGTTTTGAGTTCCTCCTAGATCTACTACCTTTCCTCCAGGAAAGACTGATTTTCTTTTTCCAGTTATACCTCACAAATAAACAAAGGGAAAGAAATCTGCGTTGTTGTGATACTGTTGTCGGAAGGCAAGGATTACACCATTGAGCACTTTGGTGATAAATTGTCAAAAGTTGTATTATATGGACAAACCCTCAGTGTCAACCCTTCTGAGGAAGAGGCAACCCCGGGACACGGTTGGTCCCACCAGGCCTTTAATGAGCGGATGTTCTACTGAATTTATGTTCTGGCAGATATGGTGGATAAGCAACTCGCTTTTTTTCTAAAATTTTTTCTATTCACATGATCAACATAAACAGCCATAGTCAATTTCCCAATCACAAATTGGGTTCTCTGTTCGTTTATAAAGGGAAATTGGCTGCCTTTTCTTCGTTAAATTAATATGATCGCTAATAACTGCATCTAATATTTTCAATATATTAAAAAGCCTACAAAACATTTAAAAAATGCTTAGTATACACAGATGAGCCACCCATCATGTGCACAGCAAATGAGAAGAGAGAAAGCCTGATTTGGGGGATGGGGTCGGGAAAGCTGGGTGAGTTTGAGATGATGGGGAAGAGAGGTTGAAGTCCTATCACACAAGAAAACCTAGGAAGACAAAAATGGGGAGAAACAGCTTACCATTCACAAAAGCCTTCTTCACCTCACTTTTAGTACTTTAAAAAAAAAAAAACTGCATGTGTATTTTCAGTCTTTTTCAGTCATCAACCATGCTTGGACAGGATAAATAGAATAGAATGAGAATGGTGAGGACCTGCTCACGGAGTACTTTTTTTATGTCAGTCTATGGATGTTTCGACAGTCCTTCCTCCAAATTGGATTTAGGGCTACATGGCAGCTTGGGGGGTTGGGGAGGTGGAAATGCTAAAGTGGGTATGAAAAGATTAAGAATAGCAGTTGGAAGAGGCACTGGGGCCCAAGGAAGGTTGAACATCAGCAGGTGTTGGCTCTCTGTTGAAATCGTCTCTGGGAAGCATCGCTCAGCATTTTTAATACTAGAACATTTGCTTGGAAACAAGTGGAATTAGTGAGCTGTTGGCCACAGTCCAATTACCGAATAAACCATCATTGATGACAGTTTGGTTTTTCCTGAAAGAAGTTCTTCTGTTTCACTTAACAATTCTGAGCAGAAGCGGAAGACAGTGAAACCTGTATACTCTTCACATCAGGCACTCTGACTCGAGGAGTGAGTAGATCACACAAATAAGGGTTGCACATGCATATTTTCTGGGCGAAGGAAGACACCGCAGTAGAAGCCTAACTAAGTTAACACTGTGTCAGAGCATCATTTCTGACCAAGCAGCACTTAACCTCCAGATTCCTAACCCCCAGAGGACACATCTCCTTTTACTCTTTAAGAACACCTCATTATCTTGGATAATGTCATCTTGGATTCCCTTGTATTTTGATGGGGAGTGGCCCGCTGTCTTCCCTGGGTCCAGATGAGTCTCACCTAGAGCTGACCCTTTAACACTGTGGAGGTGAGGGACACTGACCCCCTGCACAGTCCAAAATCCATGTATAATTTTGGACTTCCCCAAAACTTAACTACTTGACCAGTAGTCTTATTGATAACACCGTCAATTAACATACATTATGTTCTGTGTAATACATACTGTCTTCTTATAAGAAAGTAGGCTGGAAAAAAAATGTTATTAAGAAAATCATAAGGAAGGGGCACCTGGGTGGCTCATTGGGTTAAAGCCTCTGCCTTTGACTCAGGTCATGATCTCAGGGTCCTGGGATCGAGCCCCGCATCAGGCTCTCTGCTCAGCAGGGAGCCTGCTTCCTCCTCTCTCTCCACCTCCCTTTCTGCCTACTTGTGATCTCTCTCTCTGCCAAATAAATAAATAAAATCTTTGAAAAAAGAAAGAAAGAAAATCATAAGGAAGGGAAGGTACATTTACACTGCTGTACCATATTTATTTAAAAAATTCACATTTGGGTGGATTTGTACAGTTCAAACCTGAGTTATTCAAGGGTCAACTGTACTTAATTTTCCTACCCCAATCCCCATCCTGCCCCAAGGAACTGATTGAAGAAACAGGTCACGGGGTTTAGTCTTTCCCAAAGACGTCTTACTGAATCTATATCATGACTACATTTTCTTGGTGCATTCCCAACGAAGACTTTTTCCCACCAAGTTCCACCAGAGTTGTCTCCCAAACACTGGAAGTTGTGTGACTATCTGCTCCTGACTTGTCCTCAATTTGGGGTTATATTTCTTCTTGGATTACGTTTTAGGTCACCTTTAAGACACCTTTGTTTTCATGTGAATCATCTGTCCTACAAATGATAATGATTCAAAGGGTTATTAACAATTGCTTTAAAAAGTAATATATATTTTAGGTGGCTCAGTTGGTTAAGTGACTGCCTTCGGTTCAGGTCATGATCCCAGGGTCCTGGGATCGAGTTCTGCATCGGGCTCCCTGCTTAGCGGGGAGTCTGTTTCTCTCTGCCTGCCTGCCTCTCTCCCTGCTTGTGTTCTCTCTCTGTCAAATAAATAAAATCTTAAAAAATATATATATATTTTAGAATTCTGGGACATTTTATGTGAGAACTAGAAATACCTTTCAGAAGGGTGTTGTCATCTTGCCTTTATATTATGTTTCTAGACCAGACCTATTTCTGTCAATGAACCTGCTCTATTGAGGAACCACACTGATTTTGTTAAAATGATTGATTTTATTTAAAAAAGATGAACACTTCTTTCTTCATATTTCAGCTACCATGTATTGTCTATGTCCTTGTCTCTCCCTTGCTTTTTTTGGCCTCAAGCCCCTCTATCTTTGATCCGGGTTTGGAAGAGCTTTTTTGGAGGGTGATACTCTCTTTTCTCACAGAGAGAACGAATATCAAAAAACAATGGCGGGGCACCTGGGTGGCTCAGTGGGTTAAAGCCTCTGCCTTCGGCTCAGGTCATGATCTCAGGGTCCTGGGATCGAGCCCCGCATCGGGCTCTCTGCTCAGCGGGGAGCCTGCTTCCCCCTCTCTCTCTGCCTGCCTCTCTGCCTACTTGTGATCTCTCTCTCTCTGTTAAATAAACAAACTCTTTAAAAAAAAAAAAATGGCAAGTGGAATGGTGCAGGGCTTAATAATTGGGTACTCAGGCTATGGTTGGAATACGTCACAGAAAAAGGAAAGTTCCTTATCACATGTTATATCATCTTGTCTCTTCTTGTTGACACACACAGATCCGCACCTTCTGATTAGATTCCTTGAGACTTCTGTTCTCTGTCTCTACCACATTCTGGTGACATGATGGCTTGCCTATTACTTAGTGTTACTTGGTTTTCTAATCTGTAAGATACGCATCTAACTTGCTGGAATTGCTGTAAATTAACTAATACTTGTGAGCACCAGCACAATGTCCGACCACTTTTTATTTTTTTTTTTGGTATTTCAGGAGTCTCTTGTTCATGCCCCTTTAAGAATATTTGCTAAGTGATAGGGGAAAGAAAGTAATATTTAAATGCCAAATAAAATCTAACTGCATTGGCTGGAAAATTATCATAGCATTTTAAAGAAATTTGGTTCTATCA
>CM053615.1:12866939-12878787 GCA_028646535.1 Procyon lotor
CTTTCCTTTCTTTCCTTTCTTTCTTTTTTAGAGGGAGGTAGGGGCAGAGGGAGAGGGAGAGAATCTTAAGCAGGCTCCTTGCCCAGTGCAGAGCCAAATGCGGAGCTCGATGTCACGACCCCGAGATCATGACCTGAGCCAAAATCAAGAGTTGGACGCTTAACTGCCGAACCACCCTGATACCCCTCAGTTTTCTATCTTTGCTGGGCACACCAGTTTATCTGAAAAACTTGATACACAACCAGGGTATGTTGGGAGGAGGGAAGAGAATTGAGGGAAATTTAAGGCAGGCTCTCAGAGGAGTCTGCTTGTTGTTTGGCCATTGGAAACCTTTATAACGGACTTGAAAGAATCTAAGAGGGAGCTTCTTGGAGAGAGCATGATCTGGGAGTGATCATATTAGTCATGCTGTATTTTTATTCATTGCTCTGAATTTAAGTGCCATTGGACTTGACATCTAATAGCCTCATTGCCATAGCAGATGTATTCAATTTTAGAATTTTCATTGTGCTAAAACTCTCCGTTATAGGCAACACCATACCTGAAATGTAAAATACTTGTGATCAGTTTGCGAAATCCTAACATTGGAAGGTTGCCCGGAGACTGGTCTGTAGAGATGCTATTTAGTGAGAGTGTTCAAGGATCACCAAGGAAAGGAGAATAATATTGGTGATGTAATGCAAGTTATTTTAAAAATAAAGGGTTGTTGTTTTGTTTTGTTTTAGTTAATTTTTAAGTGGCTTATTTGGAAATTACGCACTATTTTGGTATCAAACTTTCTTAATTGTATGAAATGATGCTGTCCTTATTCAGCAAAATTAAGTTACCAGCCTTCCACTGATTGCATTTGCTCTAAAATACTGAACACTGAAAGATCCCAGAAGAGTAAACCCATCACCACCAATATTGCTAGCAATAGAACTATTTTTAAAAAAAATAGACTATCACTAAAATAATACATACCCATTGTAAAAATATGTAAAGCGCATAGAAATACAGAAACAAAAATCAAAAGTCTCCTTGCACAACTTTCAGCAACTCAGCAACTTTTTTATGCTTGAATAGTACAGTAACTCCTAATACTATGGTGCCCATTCCAAATATTCTTAATAGATACAATGCATTCACTGCAACAATATTTCCTACTTTATTGTCTTCAATCCGCCTGTCAACTTCCCTTCAGATCCTGTTCATTTTGTCTTCCCTTTTCCATTAGTTTTTTTTTACCATCCATTTTAACTACATAAGGCTTTGTCCAACACAGTCAAGCATGAGTAGAATCAAGAAGGTTTTAGGTCATTGTGGCTGTCTCTGTCTACTTGTTGGACATTGGGTGTTGAGAAATTCTTGACTTCTAGGAACTAATGTTCAAATTGAATTACAGAAACATGGTTGGTTCCAAGCCACTCAAAAGGGATGTAATGCTGTGAATCCTCTATGTGTCACATACCAATCTTTTTGTTGTTAATATTTTTCTTATCAGTATGTGCTCCATATATTAGCCCCGGCCATAGTTATTACAAAAATGTCTCAATTTGTCATTTGCTTTCAAGTTTGCCTCAGATTATTTTGACAGAGGGGACTTTTTTCTTTATTCTTTCATTATTATTAGTCAATTCTCTGTCCTTAATAAATTCTTCACTTAGCCATGACTCATCTTTTTATACCTCCTGAAGAATGTTATGTAAGCTTATAAAAGTTATATATGCTTTTCCACTAAAATGAGCCCAAACAGATATAGCAGAGGATTTGCTATTCCCCAGGGAAATCTATGGGTCCCAAGTTAAGAGCTCAGGTTAGAAAGTCCTTTCCGATCTCAATTAACAACTTCCATTTTCATCTAGGGTTTTCTCATTTCATTTTTCAGTGTTAATGTCTAACCAAGTAGAGTTTATTTTGGTGTTCAGTATGAGGATCTAAGTCGAATTTTTATAGAGATCCATTTACTCGATGCCATTTCTTATGTAATTCATCTCTGAAAACAATTTGTTTTGCGTTCCAGTCGTTGAATTTATCAAGGTCTCCCTTGAGTTTTCTGTTTATTATCCTGTCCGTTCTTTTGACATTACAGTATCATTCTACTTTTTAAATTTTTCTTTAA
Organism: Procyon lotor; assembly: GCA_028646535.1. Classification (NCBI taxonomy): domain Eukaryota; kingdom Metazoa; phylum Chordata; class Mammalia; order Carnivora; family Procyonidae; genus Procyon; species Procyon lotor. The sequence continues at coordinate 12,869,041 of CM053615.1, forward strand.
GCATTTTTACCTGTTTATTTTTCCAGGAAAAATTTAGAACCCTTTTGCCATGTTCCCCCAAATAGTCTGAGTGACAGTTTATGACAACTGTATGAATCTGGGCTTCTTTATAACAGTTGGTTTTCCCATTCAAGAAAATCTGCCCCTGGATTATTTGGATCTCTCTTTTATTGGCAAAATAATATTTCAGGCTTGTCCATAGTTCCATACTTTTTTGGTTTGGATTTATTTTTTTGGAGTGGCAAACATTTGTATGCTTTGCTGTTACCATTATGCCTTTAACTAGTTATTGCTTATGTTTAACATACAATTTCTTGTATATTTTTCTTTTCTCTAGCCCCTTTAATTCGCATTATGTTGTAACTGATTACCTTGTTTTTTTGGTGTGTGGGGGGAGGGGTATGTACAAGGCTTCTGACTATAGTAAGAATCTTATCTCTGTTCAGTTGAGGTTTTTCTGGGTTTGTCTTTATGGTACAAAGTAGTCACTATGACTTCAGGTTTTGGAGTAGGCTGACTTTAAGTTCCGCTTCGTCCTCCACCTCACTACTACCGAGGTAGCCTTCAACAAGTGAAAATTGTGTTTCTTGACCTTGTTAAATTTCAGTTTCTTGATCTGAAATTTGGGGTAATTATCCAGAATCACCAGATTGTTGCCAGGAATTAATAAATTTGGCCACTTGAAAAGTATTACAAATGGGGAAGCTGATATAATCATGATTAGTGTTTCTATTATATTAGTTAACCATTTAAAATACTAAGTATTAAGAATGACAACAAGCGTTCATGTCTAGGTCCCGATTTTCTCTGCAATTTTTTTTCTAACCTATGTTTCACTTTTTGTTGATGTGTGCTTTTCTTCACGTGGTTATGCAGCATTTTTGGTTCTACAGAAGTTTTGTTAAAAAGGGAATTTGAGTCTTTTCTCAGTATCTGTTGAGATTTTTAGTATCTAGTTTCTCATCCTAGAAAAATTTATGGGATTTGTTAGAATGATAGGTTTTTAAATATTATTTCTGTTTATATTATAAATGAAATTTGGTTTCTTTAGTATGCTATTGATTTAGTATATTTTATATATGTCTTTGTGTTTATTTTCCTGAGTGACATTTATAGTTTCTTTAACTGAATAATGTGTGTGTGTGTGTGTGTGTGTGTGTGTGTGTGTGTGTTCTGTATTGTTACAGCAGCTAGCTAATATTAATTGTGTGCTTATGGACTACAAAGAAAATCTTGTGTTCTTTATTTTTTCCCATTTATTCCTCAAGTATATGGTAATATTTTAAATGGTTAACTAATATAATAAAATATTAAAAATATTTTCTGTTACCATTGACATGGTACTTAATGAAGAGTGACGCTTCCAAACCAGATTGATTTGACCTGTCTGTACTCTGCCTCTATCTCTGCCAGGTTTTTTGTTTTTGTTTTTGTTTTATATATCAAGTGATGGTAAATTCACAAAGCAAATAGTGAAATTTTGCATCTGTTCTTTTCTCTGGAGACACCTGTGATCACCGTCCTTGTAAGTTTGAATGAAACCATGTGTCCCTAACTTTCTGAGAGGTAATTCTTTGATGAATTTTTCAGTTTTAATTATTTCTATCTATATTCTTCAGAACCATCTCCATTTCATAAGATGTTCAAATTTGTTAAAGATTAATATAGTTATATATAAACTATGTACATATAGTTATATACATATAGAACTACATAAAATTACACTATATAAAACTGATATAATGGCATATTTTGTTAGTTATAGCATAGTATATTTTAATATTAATATTAATACTAATACTAATTAATACTAATATTAATATAAGATCTAGATTATATATTTTCTTTGTTAGATGTTTTGTTGCTATTCTTTTTTTCAAAAGGCCAGTTCTTGGATTTGTTCATGAGTAATGTCGTTTTTCTTTTGTCTTCTTTTTTTTTATTGTGTTAATACCTTTTCTGTTTTCCTTAGGATCAATCTTCATTCTTTTGTTAATCTTACTGGTTGAATCGTGGTTCGTTTATTTTTCCTTTTACATTAGATGATTTTTTTTAAAACTGCATATTTACCTCTGAACACACTTTTGGCTGACATTACTTGCTAAGGATGTTTGGGCTACCTTTTTGGTAGAACGACAATTGCGAATAATACTTTTAAGTGTTTAACAAACTTTGTCTCTATTGAGATTTGTTATTGACCTTTTTTTCCATTGTATGGCCGTCAGATAATGAAGCTAGATAATCAGCCACACTAGTGGTGTGTGAGCTATTGTTTTTCCTTAGGGCAATTGAGATTTCCTTTTGGCTCAGTGTATTGGCAACTTTTTCAAAGCTCTTTAGTTGATCCATGAATTCCTAAGACAAAGAAATTACTCTTTGTAGGAGATATGTTTTAATATTATTAAATTATATCTACTCTGTAAACAGATCCTTTATAGTCTTTCCCCTGAAATAAATGGATTGAATTACCTGAGTAATAATCTGGATCCCTCTCTTACTTCTTTTTTTTTATAGTCTTTGATCCATACATTTTGATGAAAGCATTTCATCCTTTTAGATATTTATTATAGACACTACCTTATCTTTCAGCTAAATTGTACTTCCTTGTTCTATTCCGTGTTTTTATGTCTAAAATGTTACATTATTTGCAACTAATTTTGTCATCCATACATTCATGTGTGTGTGTTGTGGGAAAATTTCTGCCCTTTTTTTTTGTTTGTTTATACATTTTATTTTCTTAGGTTAAAAAACGATTTTTAAAATAATGTTAATAATTTTTAGATATTTTTAAATAAAGCTGATATTTAAAAATAAATATATCTTGTAATAAGGGAGTTATCCCCTTTGACCCCTCGCTATATGAATTTGGCTTAAATTTACTTTTCTGTCCCTACCTATACTTTTTTCTGCATGCTTAATATAGTCTGGGTTTATGCAACAGGCTGTTTTAATTAATTTATTTCTTACTGTTATTTTTCTTGTCTTTTCTGAAGAATTGTATTAAAAGACTTAAGTCTTCCTTCTGTGTTTCATTTATTTTTGAGCCCTTAGAAGGTCTTTCATAACAACAATATATTGTAGAGTTTTTTTTGACTTATGTATTCATCAGCTGAAATAAATCTTAAAGTTACTTGTTTCCTTTATTTTGGTTTTCAGAGTATGTGTTTGTAGAGAGGTAGGTTAGTTGGCTTCGTCAGTCCTGACAATGTGTGTCTTACACATTTACGCATCAAAGACAGGAGCATAGTAGAAAATTCTTGGGTTTGTTTCTTTTCAGTGGTTTTAACTGTCCTTTTTCATTGTCTCCTGTAATGAGCTTTGCAGTGAGTCCTAAGATGGAAATTCTGTTTTAATTCCTAAATAGCTTTTAAGATACTTTTCATTTGTGTTTGAAATTACTTATCTGCACATACACGTACATACACACATACGTATCAGGATGAGTGTTGGGGATGCAATTAGTATTTCCTGAAACGTATCAAGTCCTTTGAGCCTCCCTTGGGCATTTTTAATCAAGTGGGATTTTGATGACTAACAAAGCCTACCGTAGGCTTCAGAGCTTGAGCTGTGGAGTCTGAGACACTCGGATGCAAAGCCCTGTTCTTATTCTCACTGCTACATGACTTTAGGAAAGCCTCAGTTTCCACATCTGTAAGAAGGGTTAGTAACATTGTCGACCTCATGCGGTGGTTTTGTGTGCATTCATGCAAAGCACCAGTAGAACAGCTGTAAAGTGAGTAGTAAGGACTCAATGCCTGTTGGTCCTCAGGGTCAGACTAAGCTCGTCTCTTGAAGTGGGTGTCTGTTTCTTGGCCTCCAGATCTGTCATCTTGTCTTTTCTTGTCATCGCTTCATTATTTTCCTTAAAAAAAAAAAAACAATCGTGGGATGTTCTCCCATTAGTAGTCCACATCATTGACTCCATTTTCCACGCTCTCAGTTCCCCGGGACCCACATCTGTCTCAGTGGACTTCCTCTCATGCAAACTTCGCTTTTGCTGATATTAGTCTATGCTCCATCTAGTCTTTCTCTCTCTCAGCCTCTATTTTGTCATCTAGAATTGCCTTCTTTTTGTTCACCGTCTTTTCTGCAGGCTTCATACTATTTTTCTTCTCTTTTCCTTTCCGTTTTCTTCATTTTCCTGTCCCTGTACTTCCTTCTTAGGTTTCTTGTACTTTTTTTTTTTTTTCTTTTTCCTTCCCTTCGTTCTTCCTCTGTTCCTATTTTTGCCTTTTTTTTTCCCCCATTACTCTCAATGAGAAACTAGGGCTCGGGGAAGGCTGTGCTGCTGTCCCTGCTCTACTTGCCATCCAAGTACAGAACTATTCAAACTTGCCCTTGAAGAATGAGATGAGAGACAAGACCCCTGTGGTCAACTCGCAGGTCCTGGCAGAGATCCATCCAGTGAGGAATGCCAGGTGAGGAGAGGATCTTAGGGTTAGGGGCTTGCGGGCCAGTCCCTGCAAGTGGTGCTCGCCTGGCTCTTCTGCCTCGTGGCCCCTCCTCCAGTAAAAGTGGGCGGGGGTGGAGTGGATCAGAGCCAGGCTCTGGAATCAGCCCTTGCTAATCACGTGACCCTGAGCAGGATCCTGACACTTTCTTTGCTTTGATGTCCTTATTTGGGTGATAAAAGTAATGGTATCATATCTCAGGATTGCTGGGAGGAATAAATGAAATAACAAATATAGTACTTTACACAGTGTGCACTCAATAAATGCCATCTAATACTCGATACTTTTGGAGATATATCTGTTATATCAGTTAGGAATTACATTCGGTACCAAGAAAGTATAGTGGTACGGTACCACAGGAAATCCACAAGGTGTTGGTTCAGAAACTTAAAGCTACTGAGGCTGAGTCTGTGTTATTCTCTCAGTATTTATTTTTTTTTAGGATTTTTAAAAAATTTATTAGAGAGAGAGAGAGCGCACGCATGTGCACGAGTAGGGTAAGGGGCCAAAGGAGAGGGAAAAACAGACTCCCCACTGAGCCGCCCAGGTGCCCTTCTCTTGGTCTTTTCTTAATGGTTGCTGCCGCTCCAGCCATCACATCCACATTCACTTTTAAGATTTTATTTATTTATTTGAGAGAATGAGAGGGGAGAGGGTCTGTGGGAGAAGTAGATTCCCCGCTGAGCAGAGAGCCCAGTACAGCACTCGATCCCAGGACCTGAGCCGAAGGCAGTCGCCTAGCCAAATGAGCCACACAGGTACCCCTCACATCCACATTCAGGTAAAGGGAAAAAGGAAAGAGGGAAGGATAATTAAAGAATTCCTGTAGCAGGAAAACAAAGGCTTTCTCAGAAATACCCAGTGGACTCCTACTTATCCTTTCTTACTTATAACTCTATTTCTTGTGTATCCCCTCCCTACTGGGGAGTCTGGGGGACATGATTTTGGCATCTCACATGAGGGATAAGGGAGGCTATAAAAAAAAAAAAAAGCTGGAATATCCCTAATTCCTGCCATGATTTCTAGGACTTGAGACTCTGACATTAGGGACAGCAGAGATAGAGTTAATACTTGGGCTGCTTTGAAAATTTAAAAAGGAGTACAGATCTAGTCGAGAATCATGTGTGTACTTTTTTAGGCCATGAGTATCTTGGGTCTTTAATTCAGGAGATAGATGGAGAAACTAGGCTTAACTTTTGGGGGGTCTTTGTCATTTCTCCCCACCCCCCACTTTAGGTGACAAGTCAGCTCTGTTTTCTTAATGTAAAGTACGGAAACGTTAAACAGTATTTTTTTTATTCCAGTCACATCAGCCATAAGGTTACTTGAAATACCTCCAAAATTTCTGTTATAGATTTCTGTTAATCTTAGTTGATCTTTTCCTCAGTGTGTGTGTGCAGTGCATAAGACTTTTTAAAAATATTTTCTGTTACCGTTGACATCTAATAATTAGAAAGACTGCTAGGAGTTGACATGATAAACCAGGAGTTTCTAAAATAGAACAACATTTACTTAAAATTCTAGAATCCAAGATGCATACTGATTTTCACTGAACTTGGAAATACAGGTGAGCATTGAGAATCCCTATTCTGACATATGCTTTGATAAGCAGGTAGGAAAGCATCACTTTAATCCCTTGTATTCAACAGGAAAAAAAATGAGAGAAAATGCTGTAATTTAGAATAATAGTGGTAACAGAGATGCAGCCAAGTATTTTGGTCGCCTGCCCAAGGGTTTAACTTCTGGCTTCTGAGGTGAGATCTTTGCCGGTCTCTGAACTCTGGTAGAAGAGTTTCGAAAACACTGCCATCAGCAGTTCAATTAAGCAAATGCGTACGTGCAGTCTATCCTCCTAACATTTGGTACCATACGGCACGCCGATGTCCCCCCCTGAGAACATTCCATTCTCCTCTACGTTACCTCTGTGGCCAACTGTCAAGAGGGAACATGCTCCCACGAATAGAGAGGATTTGTTACAATCACACTGGGTCCAGGTACTTGTTTTCCCAACTAGTCAACTTGCTGCCTACACCACAGGCTCGTTCCAACCCGATCCTTTTGTCAGATCTTAATGGCATTATTAGTTCACCAAGCGCAAGTAGACCCATGTGTCAAAAATGCTGTTTTGCTCATTTGTTATAAGAACTAAAAAACATACCATCGAAATTTCAGAATAGAAGAAAACAGCTTAATTGAATGGAGGTTGATCAGATGGTAGGATTAACTCCAAGTGGTCCTTCTGAATCATTTTGGGAGGAGAGGTTGTGCATCTCAGTCAGTCGTGATTGGCTGTTGTCTTTGGGAGTCTGTCATGTGCCAGGCACTCTGTATGCATTATCCTGAGTCCTTGCGACCACCCTGCAGAGTGTGTGTTACTGGCGAGAAAACGGAGTCCCTGAGAGGGTCAGTACATCGTCTAGCATTCCAGAAGCGTTAGGTAGCAGGGCATGATTTATCCCGCATCTTCCTGACTCCAAAGCATCATTCTCATGTGACTACGAGCTGTTTATTATTTTTGAGAACAAATTTAAATGAGAAATAAAAATAACTCAGGTGGCAATGTCTTCTTGCAGGATGAGGTCGATTCACTTAGAACTGCTTATCTATCCATGCTGAGTGCTGGACAGCCTGCAAGTGAGCGGAAAAGGGAAAGTGAGCGCTGTCCTCCAGCTTCCTTTGCAGACTTGGGTTGCTCACAGCTTGACTGGGATAAGCCTGAGTTGAGGGGGGTGGGAACCTCTCATCCTGTCACATTTTGTCTACTTCAAGGGATTTCAAAGCTCAGAGATGAAAATGAGGGTCCGACTTGGATTTAAGGTTGCGGGGTACACGAAGAGAGAGAGGCTGTTACAATGCCAGAATATACAGCCTTGGGGTGATACCATTGGAGGGAATTGAGTGTGTAGGGAGAAGTAGTACGGAGTTCCATTCTGCTGTTGTGAATTGATTTCAGTGCATGTGACCTTAGTTAGCATACCTTTGTGTCACCGTTCATCAAATTGTATCCCCTAAGAGTTTAGGTAGCAAAATATTTCAGGGAAGTGATTATTGAGCTTCCCAACAAACTACCATTTTTTTTGTAAAGCTGCAGAAAACTTAATTGATGTGTTTTCGGTGTAACAACAAATCCTGAAGATAAGCCAAGATGTATAAAGGAAAGAAGGCAAGTCAATTTTAGTGGCAGCACTTTTCTTTGTCACTTAGGGACTTTCTTCCCTAGAGTGTGTTCAGAGACCCAGTTTCTGTACCTCGGGTTTATACTCACCTCACGTCATCGGTGAATGATGTATACAAGAGAGTATAATTAAAATTTGGCTTGGGTAGTCCTCAACCGATCTTCTCTTTTCTGTGATCTTTTCTACTTCGGTTCAGGTATGGATGGGTCATAGGTCGGTTCCCGGTGATACCAGGATAAGTCACATTTCCACATCTGGAGGTATTATCCACTGTGTTTTCTGTTAGTACGCCCAATTTTAGGCCTGGAGCTTTAGAATTCATGTAGCATACACAGTCCAACACATCACAGAACAAAAACATGGTCCCATTAGCAAGATCTACTCCTTCTTGCAGTGGGACTGACGGTCCGATGATCCTTTTGGTAGATTCATTACCTGACAAAAGAAGATTGGTTTCCTTTGTTGGATGGTCAGTATTTTATTCTAGAATCATCATTGGCATGTCCTCAGTACAGTCAGAATAATGCTTTTACCAGTCTCCGTGGGCTTCAAACACTTCGTCTCATCTTTTTTATTCCAGCTCACAATAACTCTTTCCCCATAATTGCTGATTTAGTTAGCATCTGTACAATGACAATTTTCTGGCTACTTGTCCTGGTGACATTTCTATTTTACACCATCTTAAAGAACATAAAACGAGACTGGTTTTTGTCTCGGATTTTTTTGTTGTCGAATATTTAGTCAATTGGATGATGGCTGATGGGTCGTGCAATTTCCCCATAGGATTGGTTCATGAAATTTCTCATCATTGCATTAGATAAAATCACTCTTATATGTAAAGAAGATTGCCTCGTTTTCATTATCTGGATCTGCTGTTGCTGCTCATGTTGATAAATTCTCTTTCTGTATCAAGAGGTGTATGTGTTGTCCCTTGTATCAGTTGCCTCTTAACTGCCCATGATGATAGATCCATCTGGGGGATTGAGGGGTGGGAGAAGATTTTTTCTTATTTCTTTTTAATAAATGCAGGTGAGTCAGTCACTCAGGCTTCAAAACTGATCCTTGTTTTTTTAAGGACCTCCAAGTACAGATTGATTTCGAACTGTTCACACATGTGCGGAATTAGCTGAGGAAACTCATGGGGAGCAAATTTGTTTTGCTTTGTTTTCCTTTAAGTGCTAGCAGTTGAACTTAGGAGCCCAACAAGAAGCACTAAACAAGGTGTCTTTCTTGGGGTATATCCTCCTCCTTCTAAACCTACTGTTAGGGCCATGAAATACTTAGAGCTGCTCAGAACAAAATTAGAACACCAAGTAGCAATCGTGTCATTAATTATCCTGTTTTTTGCTGCTGGAAACTAGAAGTGCTTGAGATGGGGTTCATCTTTTGATGAACTAGAAGTGTTTGAGATGGGGTTCATCTTTTGAGATGGGGGTCATCTCCCCTGACCGGAGAAGTGTTACCCAACCAGACTATAAAGGAAGGTGTCAAGTTCATAACCATAATGTTAAATGATACAATGTTATAACCTACAGTAGAAGCACATGATACTGTGTTATCAAAACAATCTGATATGTCCTAGTTTGGTTATCTTTCCATTTACCTTCGATAGAATGGGCACAAGTTGAGCCAAAGAAAACCCAAAATAACACTCAAGGATCTCCTGAATTCGGTGGCAAACAAAAATCCGCCAGCTGAGTTGAGAGACTGCAGGTACAACAATGGTTTGACCATGAGGACATGACATGCCACACTTGGCTTCCTGATCCAGTTGTCAAAGAGCCACCCAATGCACCACTGCGTGTATGTCCATTCCATTTGGGGGGTTGGGGAGGGTCCATCTGGAAATGGCGTTAAATAGTAAGTGATAGCATAGGATCTCCAGCCCACGAGGTGCAGCAGGTTTGAACGGTATATCTACTACCAACTACTTGTGTGTCCTCGAGTTACTGTGTGTAATGCAGTCTCTATTTTGCCATCTGTGAAATGGGAATAAAAGCATTACCTCTGGTCATAGGAGGTATGACCTGCGTTTAAGATGACGTGGTAATAATGTATGTACAACACACACTACCTGGCCCAGGCCAAGTGCCCATTGAATGTTGGTTATCAACTTGAAG
>CM053615.1:12886234-12899766 GCA_028646535.1 Procyon lotor
CCCCAGTTCATACCTGTGGTTTGTGGATACACTTAAAGTACAACTGAATGCGTGCAACACTGTGCTCTAGTTTGTTTCCAAGTGTCTGTATTTGGATTATGTGACTGTATACAGTTAAACTCTCTTAAATTTAGGAACAGGAATAGAAATCGGATAATAAATTAGGACCTTCTGTCATCTTTACTAGGATGAAAGAATGAAAAAAATGTCATTGAAAATCAAAAATGACAACTAAGTGAGCGAGGTTACCACGCCTTCCATTTCACTGCCCTCCCAGACTATGTAAGTCTCTCTTTTTCTACCAGCATGTTGCCGAAACCTCCCCATCCCCACTGACACTTTCTGTGACCACCACTAAACTACTAGATTTTTTTTTTTTAATTTCTAACTGATTTCCCACCGTGCCGTGGGAAAACAATTGACAGTCTAACATGACTTCTTAGCCTCCAAGGCCCTAACTTTTAATAACCTTTATTACCTTTAATTGCCATCATTTTATTTCCACTCGCAGGGCTGGTAATTTTAAGATGTTCCAATATATTTTTAATACCTACCTGTCTTGCTTTCAGTTTGTAACACTTATTAAAAAGAATTAGCCGTGCTGAAACCATTAAGCATGCCATGTGTTGAATTGAAACGAAAGGTTTTGAAATGTGTTCTTTTTGGAGGGTGTGAAGTGATTTCTGGTGTATTACCGCTTTAAAGGGTAAAGCTATATTTTATGTTATTATTTCACTGCACAAATAATAGTTCATCTTTGCCGCTTAGCACACTGATGGGATGTTGGTCGTGATGATTAAAGCTACATAATGCACCTTAATTGGTAATCTGCACATCATGTGTTTGAAGAAAGGTCAAAGTGAAATGTTACTCACTTGGTCAGTGTTGGGGGCGGTATTAGAATCGGATGTTTGATTCCAGTCCCCGTCCAATCCATAGAAATAAGTCATTGAGTTCGTCTCTTGTAATACAAAGAAAAAGGGGAGTAGATACATTTGATTCTGTCAAATAAAATGTGCTCATTGGAAATACCCCCTTATTTTCTTTCAAGATTCCATGTTTTATACTATTGTATTCTGTGAACTCAATATCATTTAATATGTAGTAACTGTGAAAACCTACCCTCTTCCTGTTTACTGACCATTGAATACATGAGCTTATCTGCTCACTCATTAACCAAACAAAAGATGTGAATCACGATTTGGAGATTTTATCTTTTTCTTTATCTTTATCAGGATTTTATCTTTATCCCTTTGTCTGATTTACCTAAATATCTACCTGGGCACAGTAATACGGAACGCCTGACGGGAAACTAATCACTGCTTAATCTAGAGTTGTGTATAGAAAATATCCACTTGTCCCATCAGAGTGTTCCACTCATACTTCCCAAATATGCAAAGTTTAAAAATGCCCTCTACCACTGAAAACTGTTGTTTTCCCCATGTTGATCTTTGACCAGTAGTGTTAGGTTCCTTAGACTTTGGGGAGTGTTCACTTGTGTTTTGCTTTCTCATCTCTAAGTACATAAGTTTTAAATGCATGTGGTTTCACACTTAAAATCCATCTTCAAAATGGAATTAAAATGATGGTTGCTCTAAGTGACTATTATCTCTCTACCAGATAGAATTAGTTAATGAAAGGAATTTCATGTGGAGTAGTTTTGTGGCTTTGCCACAATCTCAAGAACCTTTAAATTCTAGTAGACAGTCTGTTATTGATATTTTCTGTGGCCTTTGAGGAAGCCAATTAAACTTTTTGTATCTTGGTTTTTTAGAATGTGGGTAACTCATACCAAACAAACATAATGAGAAGGCTGAGTTGAATGAAAAGTGCTTTGAAAATAGAAAACACCAAACATAAAAAGAGTCCTTTAAAAAAAGAGCCTTAAATGTATATTTTCATATGTCACAGCTTCCTGCCCCTTGAAATGAGGATACAAGTATGGAACTATGTTGTGAATTAGAATGCTGGTTTGGGGTTGAAATTAATTAAATTACCTTGAGTGGGGTGAGAGAAAAAATGAATTAAGGACTTTGTAATAAAATCACCATATACTTTTTACCCCATAATCACATACCAATATGACTGTAGTATAATCATATATCAAAAACAGCTATACTTAAATTCTTCCTTGCAAATGAGTTCTAATGTTCAAATGTCACCTTGTCTCCAACCTGCTAAATCTTAACAGTTGTAATTAATTGCTTCAACATAGGAACTAGTGATAGAAATCTGAACTGATTATGGCTATCAATGTCCTACTGACTCCTGAGTCATTAATCTACAGTATACAAGCTGTGAGCATAAAATATTATTTTTTAACAATACGCAAAAGCTTGTACACTTCAGAGAGAATCGATGTCCCTTTTTGTGTTCATCACCTGATGAAAATCAATTTCACTAACTCTAATGAGGCTAAAGTTCCCCAGGTATTTTTCCAAAGTCTTCCTTCTGGGGCACCTGGGTGGCTCAGTGGGTTAAGCTTCTGCCTTTAGCTCAGATCATGATCTCAGGGTCCTGGGATCGAGCCCCACATCTAGCTCTCTGCTCGGCGGGAAGCCTGTTTCCCCCTCTCTCCCTGCTCGCTCGCTCTCTCTCTCTCTCTCTCTCTCTCTCTGTCAAATAAATAAATAAAATCTGAAAAAAAAAAACAAAAAAAAAAAAAACAAGAACAAGTTTTTCAAAGTCTTCCTTCAGCATATGAGTTTGGCTATTAATGGCACCATTCTTGCTATTTTGTGGTTACAAATGATATTTTAGGCAAAGATAAAAATCATCAAGTCCTAAACCTGGTGCAATCAAGCAGGTCCAATGCTATTTTCAGGCCAAAAGTGTATTGTGACTAAAAAGCAATGAAATGGATTTTTGTGAAGCACTAATAATTGGATTCTGACTCCAGTTACAAAATAAGATACCCAGAAAGGAGTTAAGCTAAGACCATCTTACCAGAATACATATTCCCACACAGACATATTCTCTTACAAAAGCTTTTAAAATTCAACAACCGTTTTCGTATTTGGTGCTTGGTGTTTGTTCAAAACAAAACAAAAAATACTCAGTGGAATGCTTCAGAATGTGGGCTCCAAAGTCAAATAGCCTGGGACCGATTCTCAGCTGTCTAGACAAATGAATAGTACATCTGGTCATCTGTGTACACTCTTAAGCCACATTATTGGAGTAAGTTTACATATGATAAAAAACACTATTTCAGGGCCCCTGGTTAAGCACCTGCCTTCAGCTCAGGTCCTGATCCCGGGGTCCGGGCATGGAGTCCCGCATCGGGCTCCCTGCTCAGCGAGGAGTCTGCTTCTCCCTCTCCTCTGCCCCTCTCCCCGCTCATGATCTCTCTCATTCACTCTGTCTCTCTCCCTTTTCAAGTAAATAAATGATCTTTTAAAAAAAACTATACATGCCATTTTAAGTGTACAAATGTGTACACCCACATAACCTCTGCTACAATCAAGGCTAGAACATTTCCATCACCCCAGAAAGGTCTTTACAGCTCTTTTCTCGTCCCCCACCCACCCACCCCCACCCTCCTCGATACGATTGGTATCCTTTCTGTTGCTAGAAATTCTGTTGTCTTCGTAGACTTTTATATAAGTAGAATTATTCAGAAGTGACTTCTTCCTTTCTGTATAATATTTTTGAAGTTCCTCTGAGTCATTAGGTCATTCCTTTTTATTGCTAAGTGATAGCCTACAGTGGCAATATACCGCAGTTTATTTATTGGCTCCTTCGCATTTTCACGGATGACTTTGTGGTTTCCAGTCCAGGGTTGTGCATTGAGCTGGTATGAGCACTCACGTACAGGTCTGGGGTGTGGACAGACGCAAGTTTGTAAATGTGAGACAGTCAGAAGAAGCCTAATTTAAACAGGGACACCGGGGAGGGAGGGGCTACCCACATGGCTAACCAGCTGTGTAGGAAGTCAGACACAGCAGGCAACTTAGACAAAGATCTGGGCAAGGAAGAAGTAGAAGGCTGTGTGTGGCAAAGGGAAGGCTGAAGAAAACAGTATTATAGACAGAATTCGGCACAATTCTTCATTCATACTTTGCACAGAGCTAAAACTGCCATCTGTAGGTCACGCATCATTCTCACGTTTAATGTTGAATTAATAAACAGTTAATATTCTGTTAAGATTTTTGTACGATAAAAATTGAACATGGGGACGCCTGGGTGGCTCAGTCAGTTAAGCGGCTGCCTTCAGCTCAGGTCATGATCCCTGAGTCCTGGGATCGAGCCCCACGTCGGGCTCCTTGCTTAGCAGGGAGCCTGCTTCTTTAAAAAAAAAAAAAAAAAATTGAACATGGAATGTGTGGCCATGCGTCGAGCTGTGGCCATTGAAATGCTGTGGCTTTTCAATGATACAGCAAGCTCCCTTTCCACTTTCACGTATTAGACACCCTGCTTTATATTTGCCTATTTCTTGTGACACACCAATGCTCTCGCAACACATCTTTTTAGTCTGATTTGAGTTATGATTTTTATTTGTCATTGATTTTAGTGGATGATTCTGGATAAAGGGTTAACTTCTTTGTGTGCTGTTTTTCTCTAAGACTACTTGGGTTTCAATAAATGGGCTTGAACATATTGAGAAAAAAGCACAATCGGCTGATCATTAATGAATTGTATTAATGTCACATATATAAACTCGATCAGAGGCATAAATAACTATAATTAGAGGGTGGAAGGCATTGGAGAACTTGACTTATCATTGGGAACTGAAGTTCGTCTGAACTAGGGTCTAGGGTGGCTACTCAGGTTACCCAGATGCATTTCGTTTGTTTGCATTTCTCGGAGGATTGGGGATTGAACCTGGCTGAGACCTCCATGGGAAAAACAACAGTCAAGGGGAGAAGGGAGAGGGTCCAGTGTGTAAAAAGGGGCAGGTGAGGTGTGACAAGGACCATAATTAAAAGGAAACTGACAGCAAAGCTCCTTGAGTTGCACAGTTAGGAGTTCTCATTTCATTTGAAGAAAGTTTCGGAGCCCCTGCAATGATTGGAGAAAGTGACTTGGTAATAGTTATGATGTTCAAGCAAGTTGATTCTAGTTGCTTGTCTGATGTCAGAAAGAGTTTTATTTCTTGAACTGATGGTATAAATCCATTGGTCCTATGGTGTGTCCTGCAAAATGATGTGTTAGGTAAGAAACCAACTTGCTCAAATGGATGTGAATTCTCTCGCGGTGATCATTTTATATTATCTTAGTACGCAATTGTATATTCCTGATCTTAAAGGCTGTGACATTCAGTGAAATTGTTGATCATCTCTTGCCTGCCTTCTAAATGAGGAGAGTTCTAGAGTTGAGATACATAATCATCTTGGCGAAATTCCTTTTTTTTTTTTTTAAGAAGGGGGAAAAATGCTTTTTGAAATGACTCTTTAATAAACCCAGGGCAATAGGTGTGAGGACAAGACGGCTCCTTGAAAAATGTCAGGCCAGAAATTGTGCTTCGAGAAGGCCTCACACATTCTCTTTGACCTGAATCTTCGCTGGTCATCCCCGTTCGCTGTGACCTTCCGAAAACCACTTAACATCCAGTATTTGAATTATGTTTCACATGCAATTATAGTCTTTGTATTTGCCGTGTGGCTCTGCAGAAATTTAAAGCAAGCAAGCAAGCATAATTCTGGCTAGCCTCTTGAGTTGCTCTAAGAAGGGTGCAGGTTGTGTGACAGAAATAGTGACCGTTTATAAATGACTTTTCCTTAAGGTTTACATGAATCTATTTTTTCTTTGCCATGAAGCAAATTTAGAATCATTGTCTGTGATCCTAGGAAACTGCATGGCTTATTTGGACCCACCAGAGGCTACAACTATATACTTTCTTCATGTGCTGTGCGAGATGGTTTTGTCTGGAAATCACTTGCTTCTTTTCATGTTGTAGCCTCTGAAGTATCCTCCAAGTCAAAGCAGAAGATATGTGTTCAGCTTGGTTCTAGAATTTGATATCGTGCATCTCAGAATTCTCTGTCGAATTCCAGCCACATTTGGCTAAGGAATCAGAGCAGGTGGACAAAAATGTAAGAAATATCTGGGATTGTGTGATAGGGCTGCCATCGTTGGTTGCACAGGTTATTAACGGCACTAGGGAACCGAACTCAGGGGTTGGGTAGAGGTGGAAATCCAACCTGTGATCCACTCACCAAGCTGTGCCCCAGGGGGGGACGATGTCCACCTAGAGAAAGAAGTAACCTTTCTCTAGTTCATGGAGATCCCACATGGCTAGCCCGAGTACACAGAATTCTGCTGTAATTCCTCTCGGAATTGTCAGAGCCACGAGTGTCTTTTAAAAGATACTATCCAGAGATGGTTTTGTTCATTTTCACCTTCAGCTGTAGCTTCAACCTTGAAATTCACAAAACCACCATTAGCAAACTAGCTCTGTGTTACTAGAGTCAAATAGAGCCTTCCAGTGCCCGTGATGATTTCATCGGAGCTCCCTAGACAAAGTTTGAAGTAAAATCTTAGACTTTTAAGTGAGTGTGAGTGCTAAGTACAAATCTATTATTCTTTTCCTAGTCTTTTTACCTTCTCTCATTTTTGTGACCAAAAATGACTGATGCCTCATGAATTCAAACGTATAATCCCTTTCATTTGGGGTCAGTAGAAGATTCGTATCTGGGGTGAAGCGTCCTTTTGAGTATCGACAAACGGGGTTTGCCTGAGCCCAGACGTAAAGCAGTGGTGAAGGCTTTCTTCGAAGCTTCTGTGATTACCCTCCAGCTGTCGTGTGAAGGTGCACCCCACGGACATCTTGTCGACCGTCTGTGAAATAGAGTTCTAAATGTGAAAGGAGCCACGTGATTGAGGCACACAGGAGAAACTGATAGGAACTCGTATGTATCAGCTTGGACACCGACATCAGCAGCCTCAGCATAGAGGGCAGCAGCACTGGTTCTCAGCCCCGAATCCGACTTGCCTGTGACCACACTAGGTTGGCGGTAATGGGCACTGCATCAGCGGTAAAGACCGGTTCGGGATCCATAAGGGACCCCTAGGAAATAAGCGGGAAAAAGGGCCTTCTGATGACTCTTTTTCAAGTATGGTTTTAGTAAAGATGCCATGGCCCATCCTTTTTTTATTTTTTATTTTTTTTCTCCCCTCCCTCTCCGGAGAAATCTTCATGTCGGCGCCAGTGCCTGCAATATAAACCAGACCCAAAGACTCAGAAGGAAATCCTGAAAATGAATCCTGCCCTCTCTGTACGGGTAACTTCCTTAGGCCAGTGCATCCAGCAAGGTACGGTTACGTGCCGGGCGATTGCTTTGCAGAATCCATCTGGATACATCTTCTGTGAAATAAACAGATCCAGACTTTTTTCCCCCCCTTAAAATCTCAATTTAGACTCTTTACACATGTTCACATCTTGCTAGCCTTAGGCATTTCAAAGCAATTAAACTTCTCTCGCACATCCCGATAATGGCTTCAACAGGCTTCGTCTTATGGTATTATAGCAGAAGACATGGTACGCCCTGACTTTTCCAGAGTCATCGTTGGGTGTTGTGATCGCTGCTGGATGTGAACAAATGGGAAGTCGTTCTTTGCTCTTCGGTGCCATTGTGCCACCTGCACGTGCCTGGCTAGCTCTAATTAAAGAAAAAAAAAAAAAGTCTAGTCTTGAGTATAAAATCAAGGATCTTTTCCATGGTAATAATATCTTCACCCTCAGAGAAAATCCCTGATAGAAATGACTGAAGGAGGTCATCTTCAGCAAGAACAGGCCAGATGTTATCTTTCCTTCCGAGCCCCACACATATCTTTTTCTGCCCAGGATATTTTAATGAGCTTTGAAGAAAAAAGCCGTCTTCAGGCGGCTGACTTGCAGAAGGCAAAGGGGGTAAAAATGTTCCCGTGTTCATTTGCGGTAGACAGAGAAGGTTTTGAAATGTCTCGACCCCCTCCCCCTTTGCCACCTCGTCATTCTGAGGAGAATGATTGATTTGAGAAATGAGTTGCAAGGAATATGTGTGTCTAATAGACAGCCATCATCGACAGATACGTCTGAGATGCAGAGAGATTCTGAACGCTTGGGATTGAGTCCGTGTGACTTTGGGCGAGTTCTTTTAATGTTTATGAGGCTTATTTTTTCAGCTGTAAAATGTGAATAGTACTATGTTGCCAATAGGACTGTTGTAAAGATTTCATTAGTTAATACATAATAAAAAGCATATGTAAGATATTATTTTTACCTCCCGTATAAAATTTCTTCTGGGCATCTTATTTTGGGAGGCATGCTTGATACGTTAAATGTACTTCAACTATAGAGACAGTAAGATTAGATAAAATGGTGAGATTTAAATGCATTAAATAGAACCTTTAGAGCATTTACTATTTTCAACATTGTTACTGAGCTTGGTGTTGTATCTCAACCCAGTCAAACTCAGATTCTGGCCTGGGAATGAATAGAATTTAACTCCTAGCGTAATGTGCCTCCGAAGAAGGAAATATCTAGACCAACCCGTGCTCAGTGAGTGAGGGATATGTTTAGGTTAATTAGGGGAACTTACCTCCCTAAAATATCTCTGTAAGGGAAGCCAAAATGCATGTGGTAATCCATAAGAAAAGAGACTAGCATGATCTGTAGAATCAGCTTTCAGTTCTTGTGCTGCTAGTGTGAGGGGAAGGATATTAGGAATCCTGCACCCAGAGACTCAGACCCCATGTTGGAGACGGCAGCCCAATTAACCAGGCTTTACTAACTGGGGTTCCGGAGAGGTGCCGGCCCTAAGACCCTCAGGAAGTGGCTCTCACCGTGGGGTCCCGGGACCAACAACATCAAGGTTACCTGGGAAGTGGTTAGAATCTAATGCCAACTCTGGACCTTAATTTCTTTGGTATTTTTTTTTTTAATTCTATTTAAGTAGAGTTGACACACACTGTTCCATTCATGTCAGATACACAGCATAGTGATTCAACTTCTCGATACATTATGCTATACTCACAAGTGTATCTGTTGCCATATGCAATTACATTATCACCGATCCTGCTCCCGATGCCGTGCCCTTTGTTCCTGTGACTTACTCATTCCATCACTGGAAGCCTGTAGCTCCCACTACCTTTATCCCCCCTCCCTCTGGCAGCCATCAGTTTGTTCTCTGTCCGATTCCACTTTTTGTTCATCCGTTGGGTTTTTTTAGACTCCACGTATGAACGAAACCATATGGTATTTGTCTTTCTCCGTCTGATTTACTTCACTTGGCATGTTGTCACGGATGGCAAGATCTCACCCTTTTATGGCTGTGTAATATTCCTGTGTGTGTGTGTGTGTGTGTGTGTGTGTGTGCGCGCACGTGCTACATCTTCCTTAGCCAGCCTTCTATCTGTGGACGCTTGGGTTGCCTCTATAATTTGGTTACTGTAAATAATGCTGCGATAAACATACGGGCGCGTATGTTTTTCTAAATTAGTGTTTTTCCTTTCTTTGGGTAAATACACAGTTGTGGAATGCCTGGATCATGTGGTATTTCTATTTTTTAATTTTTTTAGGAACCTCCCTACCATTTTCCACAGTGGATGCATCAATTTGCCATCCCACCTGTAGGGCACAAGGGTTCCTTTTTCGCCACGCCCTGGCCAACACTTGTTGTTTCTTGTGTTTTTTATTTTAGCCAATCTGACAGGTGTAAGGTGATCTCATTGTGGTTTTGTTTTGCATTTCCCCAATGGGGAGTCACTTTGAGCATCCTTCCACGTGTCTCTTGGCCATCTGTATGTCCTCTTTGGAAAAAATGTCTACTCAGGTCCTCTGTTCATTTTTTAATCAGATTGTTTGGGATTTCTTGGTGTTGAGTTACAGAAGTTCTTTATATTGGATCTTACTTTAAAACCACTAATCAGTGAGACCCAGCAGCATGGGCTTCCCCAAGTCCTCCCGTGATTCTGATGCTCATGCAAGTCTGGGTACCGCTGACCCAAGTCCTCCCTTGCGTGTAGTCAATCACCTTCTCTCCTGTGCCTTTAAATGGTGCCAGTCCAGTGCCATCCTCAGAAGAAATGGAAACGTAAAGTCTCAAATCATTTCTTTTTACAGAGTTGGGATAGGGAATCCCAAATTTGAAAAGTGCCCTCAAAACGTCTTATCCCTTAAAAAAATAATTAAAATTTAAATTAAAAAAATATGTAAACCATCGTATCCGTTGTCAGTCACTTGGCCCTTTGCACCAACTGCACTCATTCTCTTTTCTGCCAATTGAACTCTAACCCTCTGTTTTCAAACCTTGTGTTCCCCCTCACACCTGCCATCTTGGAAGAAAAACAAAACAAAAACCTTTTCCATCATCCTACTGCCTTCGTTTTGTCCTCCCTCATACAACTAAAAATTCCCAGCAAGCCTTCTGAATTAGCTGCTTCCGTTTCCTTACCGGTGAGCCCCTCTGTAATTCTCTGCAATCTTATTTCCACTTCCACCTTTGAAGTGAAATTACTCAGTGAGACTTTCCGCCATCTCCTGCTTGCCAAATCAGAAGCCTCTTGTTTTTCTGTGAGGTTTCCTGCTTTTGATCTATCCAGTCCAGATCGCTTTCCTTGCCTTTTGTGATGCAAAGCTAGAGCCCTTGTTCTCTGACACTTGAGTGATTGATGCCCTTCTCTTCCTTCCTTCACCTTAGCCATTCCCGAAAGTCTGTCTCTTAGAGAATTCTGGAGGGAACAGGGCACACTCTCCACTCCTCCCCAACCCCCCCACCACCACCTCTGAGTTCCTCACCTTTTTGCCCCACATCTCTGCCTTTCTTTCAGTTAACACTATCACCTCTTTATTAGTGATTTCCAGTTCTACATCATCAACGTTGTCTTCATCCATTACCAATCTAAAATCTCTTCACAGAGCTCCCCCTATGTCATTGCAAACTCAAAACTCCAGAGACAGGAGTCAGTCATCTTTTACAAAACAACTTCTCCCCAAAATGTACCTCTGTCATCAGAGGGGACTCTTCTCTAGATCACCTTGTTCACCATCTTCCCTCCCCCCTCCTCAGTCTCCTGCAATGTGGGTGTTGTGACATTTCATTGCCTCCTCCTCAGCTGACTTCTTGTTTCAGTCACTGTGTCCACAACCTGGTTTACGATCCCTCATGCCTGCACCCTTGAAATAACCAGTTTCCTGCTTGCTTCCTTCTAGCCTTTCATATCCTGTATACCAATGCCAGATCACTCCTTCTGGAATATCAGTTGAATTCTGTCATTTCTGTGATCATTGGCTACTCACTGCCTGAGGTCAAAATCCGTCCATGGGATTTCAGGGCCACACAGCGTTCTGAAGGAAGCCACCATTCCCAATATCCTGCTTTCATTACCTAGCCCCAAAGATACCTCCATGAATCTACATCTTACTTAAGGATTGACGAACCATCTCAATTCTTAAGAGAATACACAGTCCTCATCAATGGCCTATTTTTCTGAGAGTTTAAAGGCATTTCCATGTTATTGTCCCTAAAGCTTAAAAATGATCTGAGTTTTATGTAAATGAAAAGGAATGTTGGTGAGAAGCCTTACGCAGTACTTGAGACTTAGGATAAGTGGTAGCTTTCTTCCCAAAGAGATGATGAGGTCCCTGTTGCAAGGAATACCTTCTTCTTTGTTGTCCCTCTTCTTTGTGTTTTGCAACCATCAAAGCAACAGTGAGTCAAATAGAAAAGAACATTAAATGAAGAGTTACCTAAAAATAATATGTAAATGATTCACAAATAGGAATTCTGGTTGCCGGTTCATCAAGATCCCAGGCCGGTAACTGTTGGCTCTCAAGTTACACACCAAGAAGATCTAGGCTGGTGAGCTGATAAATGGTCCAGAGATGCTAACAAGGTGGAACAGCTTGCTTCAGAAGAGGTATTTTTATAAGACGCTCTAGCTGCATTTCCCCAAGTTCTCCATTTCCGGCTCCTATCAATTAGATCAGATTTTGCCCAAGATGGGCTTCACAGACTTGTTCTCGAAGCAGGTTGACCTGTCTAGCATCACCGAAGAGTGAAAACTGCAGGTATCCAAGAGTTTCCACAAAGCCATTCTGGAGGTGGATGAGCTTGGCACCCAGGCAGCAGCGGCCACCGGCAGCTTTGTCACCTTTATGTCTGCCCGGCACAATCGCAGAGTCCTTCGGTTCAACAGGCCCTTCCTCATGGTGATCTTTTCCACCAACACCCAGAGCATCATCTTCCTGGGCAAGGTCATCAACCCCGCGAAACCATAGTCCTCCCAGGGCTGGCCCTTCTGTTGCAAGCAGGACGACGTGGCCCCGAGGGCTCGGTGTGAGCAGCTCCGTGTTTAGAGTGGGGGATGCAGAAGATCCTGAGATTCCAGGGCAGAAGCTGTTGGCGAGGGAGAGGGACGTGGGTGGAACGAGATATGTGTGGACTGGACACCCAGTTCCTCCAGGCAGATCATCTCACCGCTTTGAGCACCGCCCTGGACAGTGGGAGAAACCCTGCCAGGTGGCTGAAGGGATTAAATGCAATGATGGCTATGAGGAGCCCGGTTTGGTGCCTTGCACATAGTAGGTACTCAATAAATGCATTCCTGTTCTCCAAAAAAAAAAAAAAAATCTTCAGTTAGCTTTTATCCAAAGACTTTTGGAGTACAATTTAGATCTTGTTTTCATCTCTGTCCAAACGATCTTAGTTTCCGAAAACAAGCACAGTTGTGATCCACAGGCATGGACCCTGAGATACATGTCTAGCTCTCCCCAAGCTGGTAAAATGTTTCCCTACCTCCGTTCGAGAAAGACTAGTCAATTATCTTAAGCAAATGACTTGCTTATTATAACCACGTTGGAAGCAAATTAAAAGGGAATGGCCAGAGAAAAGAAAATAATTGGGCATTTCTTTTTCTTAAAATAGAAAAGGGCCCTTGAGAGAAGGCTGGCTGGCATATGTCCTTAGCTCTGTAAATTAAAAAAAAAAATCTAATAGATATCCTTACATAGGCATATGCAATATAATACCTCGTGTGTCTATACTCCCGTGTGTAATGAAGTCCATTGCACATGGAGAAGCGCTCACCCGTGTTTTCCTCTTCTTACTCCGTGTCTGTGCAATGGTGCGTCTGTCAGACTCCCTGCAGCTGCTGACCAAAGCCATCCCGCAGGGACCTTTGAAGTGCAGACCCCGCAGACAGCCAGGTACCCGTGTCTGGAAACTCGCCGCATACAAGTCCTCGGTAGCGCCGGCAATGGCTGGCACGTTTGGATCTGGCTGGAGTTGTTGCTAGAGCCTGAGATTTTAGGAAGAGCGAGGGAAAGGTAAAAACAAGCCATGCACAATAAGGCAGGTGTGGGTTCCGCTTTCCTGCCCCCGGGGAGTCTGCAGTTTGCTCCACAGGACAGAAGAAAGCGCTGTAACGGTCACTCTGACTTTCTAAGAAGCTTAGGCGCCTTTCACCCTGAAATCTCTTAAAGGGTGACGAAAGGAAGAGATGGGTGTCGGAGAAAGGGATTAAGGAAAGGGAAGATGTGGGTAATTCTGGAAACATCCTCCTTCCATCTGTCCAAGACATGTAGGTGTCAAAATGCTGATAGAGGGGGACTA
>CM053615.1:12899866-12985949 GCA_028646535.1 Procyon lotor
CGCGGGGCCCTGGTGGGAGCAGTCATCTCTGCGCAGGTGGTTCGGCACAGCGAGGATCAAAGACCCCAAAGGTGCGAGGCCTCCAACAGCTGCGGGACCTCTTTGATCCCAGGTTGGAGGCTTTCCCCACGAGGATCAAGCAGCCCCCCTCAAGACAGGAATTTGCATAACTTCTAGGTAGATGAGAATCCCAACAGCCCGAGGGCAGAGGACGCCCCACCATCTGTGGTTGGCTCTCGGCTCCCCGCCAGCCCTCTCTCACCCCCTTACTTCCTGCCCAGTGTTTACCACGAATGCCCACCCCCATCTGACCACTCACCCCACACACCACCCACTCCGGGCCTGCTGGTTTCCTCCTCGCCCCAGGAAACCACACACAGACCTGGTGACTATTTATCCAGGACGCTGCTTCCTGGCCCCTGGAATGTCCTCCCTGTATCTCCACCTCGTTGAAACGTTGGCAGACGCCACCACCTTCCCCTCCTGGGTCATCTTTCTCTGCACCAGGCTCTATCAGGTCCCTTCATCGCCATTGGTTTTTTGTTTTTTTTTTCCCACCGATTTTGTACCCTTTTCAAGTCTTTGGCTTCATGGTGAAATCATTAAGTTGCTCTTATCTCCTGCCTGCCTAAGAATACATATCATTTTCTGTTTCTTCTGGATCCTCATCAAGGTGACTATATAGTATTTGCCTCACACCCCCGTGAGTGATACAGTAACTAATCAGATCAATTATTTGGGTGTATCAAAATTGACCCTTTTTAATAATCAAATAATGAAATCTAATTGATCAGCCACATTTCCTATCTTGGCAATTTTGTGCATCATAACAAAAACAGAGTCCAAGATGCCTGTATGCCCTCTAGTCACTCAATTATTGGTATTTAAAAAACGGGAGAGCTCAAAAGCTTAAAAAGCAAAAAACTCTTTTTAACCAACCAAATTCTTTATTATAGAGAGAGTGCTTTACTAATAGTCCTTTTAGAGTGAGCATGAACTTTCCAGTTCATTCAGTGTAATATTAAAAAGAAAGAAGGAAGGAAGGAAGGAAAGAGAAAGAAAGAAAGAAAGAAAGAAAGAAAGAAAGAAAGAAAGAAAGAAAGAAAGAAAGAAAGAAAGAAAGAAAGAAAAGAAAGAGAAAAAGGAAGCAAGCTAGCTTGAAAATAACTCACTCCAGGGCTCTCTGGGTGGTTCAGTCAGTTAAGCATCTGCTTTTTTGCCTGGGTCATGATCCTGAGGTCCTGGGATCGACCCCTGCCTCAGGCTCCCTGCCCAGAGGGGAGCCTGCTTCTCCCTCTCCCTCTGCTGCTCCCTCTGCTCGTGCCCTCTGCGCTCTCTCTGTGTCAAATAAATAAATGTTTAAAAATCTTAAAAAAAAAAAAGCTGGCTCCAGTAAGGATACTCCACTAAAAAGACCTAAAAGTATTCCAGATTTTACTGGTTATAGCTTCCTGTGCTCGGGAACTTTAATTTTTTTTTTTTCTTTTTTTCCTGCTGAGCACTCTAGCTTTTCTCTGGAATTGTTAGGGCCTCCTAGCTAGAGCTGTTGTTTCAGCTAAGTGTATCTGCTTCCAAACTGCAGTCATTTCCTTACGTGCCCAACGATTAGCTTCCCTCAGCACTTCGGGTCTCATCAGAAAGTAGAAATACACCCCCGCTGGAAAGCATTATCTATTTTCTTGCCTTCTCTCATTCGTCTAGCTGGTGCAAGCAGGGAGGCCTTCCAATTCCTTGGAATAAAAACTAGTTATACTTACGGAACCCGACAGTTCCACTTTTCTCCGCTTATCTGCATAAACAGTCGTGCAGCCTAATGAGGCAAATATAATGTTTTTCAAGTATTGCAGATTCCCTTTTCTCAGCTTACCCGCCATCATTCTACTTTCCGAAATCTACCTCAATACCTTTGCCTCGAGATCTTTAATTAGTCTGTAAACATGCTTTGTTCCCTTGATAGCTTTCTAAATATTGATTTTTGAATCTTAATTAATGTTCAAGCTATTAATTGAATGTTTGCTGCCCATACCCGTAGAAATGAAAAATGCGGTTTGAGCTGCTTGGATTCCTCCTCACACCATTAGAGTAGCTAACTTCATAGAGTTTTGCGTTTTACACAAAACTTGCCCAGAGACGGCTCTGCTTGATCATCATAAAGTTATTTGTAGGCTCGGGTTTTGCTCTGAGCTGGGCATGAGAAACAGGCACCAATAAAACTAACTTAGGTACGGATGGCCGTAGCACAACGAGTCGTTCGCCTGGTACATTTGCTATCATCGTAATTTTTAAAAATGTGAATATTGGTTCCATACTTGAATACATACGGTGTGTTAATGATGACTTATACAGAAGTTGGTGATAAAGAGAACGCAGCTCCAGATTCTCCTTATAATTCTCACATAAACACTTTATGCCACTTGGTGAATTAAATAAAATTTCTCCTCTCTCAGTTGCGTTCCGTCACTGCATGGGTACGCACAGAGGCTCTGCTCTAAGCACAGGTGCTCTGCAGACGCCGTGGCTGTTCACGGTAACCGTGTGATGGCCAACGTGACTTGACCCAGAGAGTCACCCAAAAAAGATCCGTTTTGTGGGCACCTGGGTGGCTCAGTCAGTTGTGCAGCTGCCCTCGGCTCAGGTCATGATCTCAGGGTCCTGGGATCGAGTCCCATATGGGGCTTCCTGCTCAGCTGGGAGTCTGTTCTCCCTCTCCTTCCCCTCCCCCCATGCTCTCTTAAATAAATCAATAAAGTCTTTAAAAATTAAAAAAAATCTGTTTCTGAATTTATAGGTCATTTTAAAGTATGAAAACTTTGTATTATATTTTTAAAATTATATGTCAGTTATAATCATATCTTTAAAAAACTGTTAATGCTTCCAAACTACTTAATAGCTATTCCTCGGGTTGACATCATGTTTTATTTTTTTTTTAAGATTTTATTTTTTATTTATTTGACAGAGAGATCACAAGTAGGCAGAGAGGCAGGCAGAGAGAGAGGGAGAAGCAGGGTCCCCGCTGAGCAGAGAACCCGATGCGGGGCTCAATCCCAGGACCCTGAGATCATGACCTGAGCTGAAGGCAGAGGCTTTAACCCACTGAGCCACCCAGGTGCCCTGAAATCATGTTTTAAAAGAGTTAATGTGCCTAATGCGTACATTACGTGATTATTTTTTCATTAATATTTACTGAAAGCCAAACAAATAATTGCCAATCAGACTACATGGAGTTGGTATATTGCCAACATTACCACCCCCATAAGAAGATATACATGTATTTTCTGGTTTTTTTTTAGGGTGGGTATCATGATTCTGGACAAATACATGATTTCCAGTATTTTAAAATACTAAAAATCTCCGTGACCGAATGACTGTTACTGATCCAACGGAATTTATTAATGTTCTACTAATATGTTTTTTCCATTCGCCTGCCAGTTTGTAGTTGATCTGGAACTAGCCAGCCTCTTCTCTGAACACCAACTTTTAGTAGATGCGTGAATGGACATTGTCTTTGGAGGATAGGAACGGACTCAGAAAAAGAAACAAATTTATAGCCTTCATAAAGACTCAAGGTGCTTTTCTACTTGAGTAACTCAAGTGGCTGTTCCTCAGGCCTGAAGTGTTTGTTGTATTTGATGACCCTGGGCGGTAACTTATGTCCTAATGGTTGTTAGGCTGACAGTTACGGGGGGCTGGAGGGCGGGGCCGCAGCAAGTCCCCTGAGCCGGAGTCCGGGCAGCTGTCGTTTTGCTCCCCTCCCTGCACTTGCCAATCAAATCTTTCATCCTTTTTTTCCCTAAACTGAGATCAAACGATAAGTTGCGCTGGTTTAAAACCGCTTGACCCCTACCGTGGAGATATTAGGGTGCCATGCAGAGTGAGAGAGCCTGGCATGGCATAGCGTGTTTGGCAATAATTTCAGTTCCTCTAGGGAAAAGGATGTCTTGGAATGTTCACGATGAAATAATACGGGTCACTGCCTGTGTTGATGGTTAAGTGATAAGTGAGAGCCTGGGATTTCCATGAACTTGCGTAAGAGAGCTCTACAATTCAGTTTCCTTAAACCTGCACTTGACATTCCTTCTGTAGAAATGGATCTACAGGAGGATCTACGTGGATCACTCTATGTTTTAACTAAGGAGATAAGATCGCTTCACATCATGTCTTATAACTGAAACTAACTATATAGAGTTGTTGGTACAGACCCGTTAATATACAGTTACCAATTTGTGATGAGATTATTGATAAGTTTTGCTTTCTTCATTCTTGCTGTATTTCCAGGTTTTTACAATGCATATACATTTCTTTTTAATCAAGAATAATCTTTTATAACAGCAGTTACGAAAGTACACGTATAAGAATCCCACATACATTCTTGCTATCCCTACATTGGTTTTTTCAGTTTCCTTCATATGTCCTATCTGGCTGAGTATTTGATATTATAATAATGAGCCCTTACATGTGTATAGGTCTTGATGAAGAGTTTCTCATATGGGACAAATAACAGTACTTAATCAACTCAGTTATGTGATGGGATAGCCAGTCAAATCACAAGGAGATTGTGAGTTAGCTATTTTATCTTTTTTGCCAAGAATTATATAATTAGCAGGTTGCAGAGATAAAGCAGTATTTCCAAGTCCTAAAACAGTTTTCCTTTTCTATATGCAGTCATTTCTTTTTTTTCCCCATATGTATAAAGTTCTGCTAAATCCCATGAAACATATGATGAAATAGAAGTCCTAGTTCCTGCCATCAAGCAGGTTACAGTATAGTTGGAGTGCAAAGACAGTTGCTCATGGAATTAGCCATTCAATTAAGAACAATAATTAAAAAGAGCAGTGTGTAATACAGTGCCTGGCACATAGAAGGCACTCAAGAAATGTTGGATGGATGCATGGATGGGTGGGTGGGTGGCTGGATGGCTAGATGGGCAGAAGTGCCGATGGACTGACAAATACATTTGAGTTATAGGGCCTAGAAAAGAGAAAAGTTCCTTCATGACAGATGGCTGAGTTTCGGAAAATGTCTATTGACTTTTATTGGTCGGGGGATGTTTCAAGGAGAAGACAGACTAGCTAAGCCTTCCAGAACTTGGGAGTAGAATGTACTCTGCAGAGAGCAGGAGGGAGGGAATTCCAGGCCAAGGTCTCAGCGGGAGCCAAAGCATTCCTGTAAAGGAATGACCTTTCTAAAGCACAGGTTTTGGTGAGGAGGTTGTTTTGCAGGTAGAATGGGACTCTATCATAGAGCGTCTGAAATTTCAAGTGGAAGTACTGAAATCCATAAGCATGGGCAGCGACAGGCATTTTGGTATGAAATAATGTTATAAGGAAAATGTTTTAAAGGCAACAAATCTGGTAGCAGTATGACTTTGTGTTAAATACAAAGATATGAGACGAGTTAATACAGGGTGGGGATTTTTAAGTATTTGGTGGGATTCTAAGGTATTTTTTAGAAAGAGCTACATAGATGGATATTGCTGTATCACCGTTAAAATATTCCTACATGCAGGAAACAGGGTCACTGGAGGGATGGGAAGGAGGTAAAAATAAATTAATTTAAAAATTATTCCTATAGATGTGACTGAAATTTCTGAGACCATTATGTCAAATTCAGATTTAGGTCAATAGGTATTCTTACTGAGAACCAAAAGATTACAACAGTGGAAGACACATCTGGAGGCCTCCAAATATTGCGTACATAAAGTGTAATCAATTTTTCATATGCTGGAGGAAAAGTAATAAGTGTTGTCTTCTGAGATGTTCGGCCTAACTCCTGGATATGTCAGAAAACTGGTATTTCTTGCATGTGCATTCTTGTTGTGCCAGGAGAGGGTGTAGACACTGTCCTTTCTCTTTAAACCTATTCATTATCTTACAAAATCGATGAAGTCATCACTTAAAGTGGTTAACAGTTAAGGCCTTGGAGCAGAACTTCATGGGTTAGAATCCAGCTCAACCACTGAACTGCTACTCGGTCTTAGTTCTCTCTCTGATCCTAAGTGTTCTCGTCCCATGAATGATGATCACAAAAGCACCAACATCCTAAGATCATAGAGATGGAGAAAGACGGTCTAGTGTCCACCACATGGTAATAATCCATACTAGCTCTAATACATCATCACTGAATAATAGACATCCATTTTAGGATCTTGTCAGGTCTGTTGTCTTATTTTTTATATTTATTTTTTTTAAATCACGGCTAGAAAGAACGCTAGGATCCCGTAGGGATGTGTCTGGGCTCTCGGCCAGAACTCAATATAGACAGCCTGGGTTGATTCTAACCTCCCTGAAGCTGACCAGCCTCTTGCCTCCCATAGTGAGCCACCTGTACGGATTTGGACTGATGGATGCGGAAGCCATGGTGACGGAAGCCGAAAAGTGGACCACCGTTCCCCAGCAGCATGTGTGTGTGGAGAGCACAGACCGGCAAATCAAGTAATGCTCGCGGCAAGCAGACAGCATAGCAATTTCCTGAAACAGATCAGGCCAGACGGCCTTTGTTGTCCGTGGAAGCTGAAAGCTTGTGTTGTGTGGTTGTTTTTTTTTTTTTTTTCCTAGCATAATTATAAAATCTTCATAGAATGTCTAGGATGCTAAGCTGTTAAATCCACATAATAGGACCCCAAGGATCCTTAAAAGCATCTCGACACAGGGGATTCGGGGGACCCTTACAGATGGGCCTTCTTAAGGTTGCTACTCAGCCAATATTTCTGTTTCACGGTGCAAGTGTTCTGGCTAAGTCAGCGTACTCCAAAAACCTAAACCTGATATTCTGGAAACTGAACTCTATGACATGTAATTACGAATTATATTTTCAGTACACTATATAAAGATAACAAGAGGTGGGAAGTAAAATGGATAGAAAATAAGAACCAGGGGGCATATCTTTCCTATGGTTCAATGACAGTGTCAGAGACTGAGAGTCAAGTTCAAGCTCTGACCACGAAGGAAGAGGAAGTGTCAGCCATAGGAACAAAAGCCAAAAAAAAATCAGGCCCAGTCTCTGAGGTGGGAAACGAAAGACCCCCAACTTGAAATGTCGGTGTGTCTGGGGGACAGTGGCACAGGAGGAAGGTAGTGAAGAAGCCAGGAATGTTCAGGCCAGAGGAAGTATGTGCCCCTGGGTTCTAGAGCAAGGAGATGGTAGACCAGGGATTTGAACCAAGGTCATGGTAATCCCCGAGCCTCCCCCAGACTGCCATACCCTCTAACAGTAGTCTGAAAAGCATATTCCCAAGATCAGCAACATCGCTGTCACCTGGGAATTGGTGAGAAATGCCCATTCTTGGAGCCCACCTCAGCCCTACTAAATCAGATGTCACAGGCAGAGGCTCAGCTCTCTGCATTCTAGCCCTCCCTGCACCAAGATAAAAGAACCCTAATTCCCCCCATTTTCTCTCACTTGCATCTTTCCCACTCTCTGATAACCAGGGTTAATCCTTAAAGTGACCCTGGGTGATAGTACTGTGTGGGTTAGCATCCAGCCACCAGCGGCTTGTGTCACATGGCGTCATCGTTCCGGGCGTCCCTCCAGGGCTGTGCTCACACTCGGTCTCTCTCTGTTGCAGGACCATCCGCCCGAACAGCGCCGTGCGCTCCATCTACAAAGCCTCGGGCTGTTCCGATAACCCCAACCACCACGTCAACTACCTGGAGCACGTCGTTGTGCGCATAACCATCACCCATCCCAGGAGGGGAGACCTGGCCATCTACCTGACCTCGCCCTCGGGAACCAGGTCCCAGCTTCTGGCCAACAGGTACTGTGATGGCCTCTGGCCACCTGTGCGCACGGGCGACACTGACACTGTGCTATCGTGGAAGGTAGAAAGGTCACCTGCTCCCGACTCAACCCTAAGAATCAGCTGACAGGTTACTTAGATGTCAAGATGGGACAGTCAGAGCTCTCACTTCCCGCACATAAATGTGGGGGTGTAGGGGTGCCTGGGCGGCTCAGTCTGTTGGGTGTCCAGCTCTTGATTTTGGCTCAGGTCCTGGTCTCAGGGTCCTGAGATCAAGTCACATGGTGCACTCAGCAAAGAGTCTGCTGGAGATTCTCTCTCTCTGTCCCTCTCCCTCAAAAATAAATGAATAGAATCTTAAAAAAACAAATGAGGGAATGTAAAACTGCCTCAAATCTGTAGGAATGGGACAGTGTAACATTTAATACTTGCATAATATTGCAGCAATGCTGTGGAAAAATTGCAGGCCACCTGTTGTTTATCCTAACAAAGAAATGCAGAACGGTACCTCCTTAGGCCTTTGAGATTGTCTCCCCTGCCCTTAAATGTCTGCTGACATTTGTTACAGAGTGACTGGATTCTCTTGCCCAGGCCTCGTCCAACAGGTAAAGGAAATTCTGTGTGTTTTCTTTTTTTTTTTTTTCAATTTTATTTTTTCAGTTTTAAAACAGGGTAAAATTTTTTTCTGCAAGAGCCACTTAGTAAATCTTTTGAGCTTTGAGGGCCATGTTTCTGTGGCAACTGTTCAACTCTGCTTCAGAGCCCAAAAGCACCTAGACAGTGTGAATGAATGGGCGTCACTGTTTTTCAATAAAACTTTATTTACAGAAACAGGCAGCAGGCTGGATCTGGCTTGAAGACTGACTGTAATTTGCTGACCCCTAGTCCAAAGGTTAGCCCTTTATTGTTTATTGCCCAAGACGGTACTCAGTTTCTCATCTTAGCCTCTTGCCTTTTCCCTGCTCCCTCCAAATACTGATCCAGGAGGTGACTGCATCGCCATGATCCTGCCGAAAGTCAGAATGTTCTAGCACCAGCTTTTCTTTTGCTCCATAGGTTTTTGAATGGTTGGGAGCATGGGCAGCAGGTGATTATCAAAAAGTGGGACCCGAGTGGGAAGATGTCAGGTTCTTATCTGCTTCATTCCCTCCGTGGTTCTAAAATGTAAACCACAGACAGAAGCCTAAATATTTCTTGAATTTGATCTTTTTTCCTCCAAGACGAACATTTAATGGGAGCAAAAGTCTTACCATGAATGGCATATACAGTCCAGATGAGTGCCAGCCTTCCATGCAGACATAGCCGCCTGCCCACAGAGCCAGAGGACTGTGGCAGCGGTGGTCTTTGTTAGGACTGACAACAGGCCAGTGGGGTTAAGAGGCCAGGGGCCCATGCAATCCTGCAGAAATCCTGCAGAACCCAAAGCGAGACTGGGCAAGTGCCAGTTGCTTTGCAAAATCCCCAACTTCATCTGCTCTAGGACTATGAGAAAGAGAGAGAGAGAGCAGTAGCAATTCTGGATGACAGTAACTGCGAGTACAGAATCCGAAATCTTTGAATGCATTTTACATCTGTGCTTGGCAGACTTGTGTTCTTTAAAACCTGACGTCCTCCATCAGGGCACGGGAAAACGTGGGCTTAGTTCTTGATGCAGCGCAGCTCTGCCAGAATAAGGGGATGCAGGTGCAAAGGGCAGGCAGGCTGCTCTGGCCTTAGATCCCTGGACGTGCCACCCGTGCCCTCCTCCCGCTGCAAACCGGGGTCTCAGCTGCTACCTGCCAGATGTTTCTTTCCAGCCGGCGAGACCTTCCGATGCACAGTTCCACGATTAGGAGGTCACACCAGCTGTTGCTACTGAAGCGAGGGAAGACCTTTTCCCCTGTTGTTCCTTCTTTTTCTTTGCCTTTATTTGTCTGCATTAAACTTGAAAGAGTATGCAGGTGAAACACAGCTTCACGCATGTGCGGCTGAGGCCCTCGAGCCTCCCTTGTTGGAGAGAAAACAGTCCCCTTGTTGGAGAGAAAACAGTCCCCTTGTTGGAGAGAAAACAGTCCCCTCACGGTCGCTGTGGGCTTGGAAAAATCAGGCTCCTCAGACTTTCTGGGCTTTTCTTGCCTCTTGGGGTATTTCTAGTTGGTCCCCGCCTGGAATGACTTCAGCGAGGAGGCTGATAAGCCGAAAAGCTGTGGACCCAGACACTGGCTTTGGTGGATTATCCTGCGCAGGCGCGGGTTTAGGTCCGGCACGCATGCGCGGGTTTAGGTCTGGCACGCATGCGCAGGTTTAGGTCCGGCACGCATGCGCAGCGATGGACCCCTGCTTTTCTCTTTGCGAAGTGTCGAACCCAACAGCGCTCTTTGGCTTGTGCCAGAGGAAAAACGCAGGCATTTCAGATGCTTAGTGACCAACGGTGGGGAAGTTGACCTCAGTCTCCCCCATCAAGACCCTCTGGGAGTACAATTGCTACTCGGCGTGTGTCTTCTCTCTCTGGGACGTTTTCTCCGAGGGCTGCTCTGTATGTTCCATCTCGTTGCTGGAAGGAAGTAGCCACCCAATGGAGGTGGACGGACTGGAGGAACAGAAGGGCTGGAGACACCCCAGAGATGTAAAGGATGTTATGAATTCTTTCGTCCGCGGTTCCCCGAACACATCACTCTGAGCAGCTGACCTCTAAAGCGTGAAACAGGGGTACCCAGTCCCAAAAGCACGTCCAGCCTCCGAGGCCAGACTCCCCTGCCCTTGCTGTGCTTGATGCCGGGAGCATTCCTTCAACCAAAGTGGCTAGGAAGAGAGAGGGCTGGGGGTTTTTTTTGGCATTTTTTTATCTTTCTGGCATGTTCTGAAGCTTTCGTTTTATGGGAGGAAATGTCTACTCAGAACCTTTTAGTCTCCGACTTAGGGGCCAGGGGTCCTTGTGTCCCCTCACCTTGGCCCCTGCTTCAGGGCCCATTCCCTGGGTTGGGAGCTGAGGACAAGCAGCATAGGAGAGGGGTGGGGACAGGCTGAAGGGAAGGCCTGCTCCCTTCCTGGTGTCCTTCACGTTGGCCCGCAAGGCAATTATGCTTCCGCAAGGAAAGGTGACTAGGTCAGGTTTTGGAAGGAAATTGTGTGTCAGAGATTATTAATGAGGGCAATAAATGGTACCCCGGTTGGACACTTATCTTTCTTTCAAAGAAGTCAAGATTTCTGAGGAGGACTGCGTTAAAGCAAAGAATGGCATGTAGTTGAGAGAGACCTCTCAGTGGTCACGACAGGAAGTTTCCCAAGTGAGGGGTCATTTGAGACGAAGAGGCAGAGCCGAGGTGGCCCAGAGCCATCCCCGGGTATTTCAGTACTATTTATCCTCACAACACAGCAATTCCTTGGGAATCGATTTTCTGCAAGGTCGCTGAGCACTTGCCCATGTGGGCCGTCTGGAACCCCTCAGTGCCTCCCCGGTGCTGGCTGCCGGGCACTTGCTGGAACTCCCGTGGAGAACAGCTGTTGGAGGAAGAACGGTTACCCAAGCATCTGCAGGTGCTGGGGCCTGCAAGGCACCCAGCAGCATTCAGAACTAGTCCAACTTGAGCGTGCCCCATTAGCCCAGCATGCGAGCACCCCTGGCAAGTCAGGCTGATAATTTAGGGGGTGGGAGCGCCTCGTACACAGAGAAGGCCTGGAATGGGCAAATGGTTAGTTTCTTCTAATCCCTTTGTTTTCTCCTGCCTTCCCACCCTCCGGGTCCTCCTCTTGGCCTGTGCGCCCTGCCTCACAAAAAGCCACACTGAATAATGAGCACAAAAGATTTAGTTCTGGGGAGAATCTGGAGGTCTTGCATTGGCCCGGCAGGGAATCTAGGTGGGCTTGGTTAAACATCCTTTAACATGTTTTTAGACAAGCACAACTTTAGTCCTATTTTTTTTTTTTTAATACTACCACATATTCAAAATCTGCCTGTGCAAAAGTTTTGCAACAAAAGCCGGCTTCATCAGATTCTTCCTTCAGCTCATTGGTTAGAATTATGAAAAGCAGTCTTTCTCCCCCTAAATCTCCCCTTCCCCCCAAGTCAGGGAGTTCGAGATTTGGCCCTCTGTTCCAAATTTTGGCTTCTGACTGAAAGCTGAAACTTTGCCTTTCTTGCTAAATTTGATTACAGACGAATATCTCTGCTTCTAATTATGGTCTTAAGTAGAGAGAAGGTACGCTTTTGAGTCTGCAAAGCCTATAGGCTTCTATAATTAACTATGTTTAAATGTGGTGTTTATATTTGAGTCATTTCTGTTGCTGCCCAAATGTTCAATGACAGACTATTGACATTTGTAAAGTATCATGCCATGTAAGTGCATTTGTGGCTTGCAGTAAAAATTACACTTTGACAGTGGAAACTGTAGATTCCAGTAAGGCCTCCCCTTAAGAACCCTCTTCCTTGCTCCCAAAGAAGGTACAGCCATTGGAGTTAGAGCTGGGCTTGTCTGGATTTCACCAATTTTTACATTTTTACGTTTGACTTTGAAAAGGGAGTCTCTCCTCTAGAACACAGCTGCCATGGTTAGGGTCCGCCTCACACGGTTGTCACAAGCATTGAGTAAGATCACATATAGCAAATCCTTAGCACTCAGTAAGTGCTAACCCTGATTTACGCAGTGCTTTTCAAAGCACCTGGTGGAGGTCTCCATCAGAGACAGATGGCTGGGCCCCTCTCCCAGATTCTGATCCTGTGGGTCTGGGTGAGGTCCATGGATTTGCATTTCTAAGAAGCTCCCAGGTGATGCGGAAACTGCCTGTCCACAGACCACATTTTCAATAGTACCGGTTTAAAAGATCACCCAGCTTTTCATACAACATTCTTGTTATGTTCGTGTCCTCAAAAGACTTACAGGCAGAACGCTGCTGGGTGCTGTGTGAGTAATTTACAAAGGCGTCTGTAATCAGAAACAGATACTTAAATAAAAGCTATCCACTCTTAAATGGAATAAATCTGCAAGATTACAAGCGTACATCATAGATCCACAACAAGGAATGCGTGTTGGGCCCGGTCAGTAGTAAATAATAGTATGCAGGTTGCAAATTTTTTTTTTCTTAAAAACTCATCTGTTTAGGTATTCCAGAGCTCTAGAACTAGTCCCTTTCAGCCTTACTTAAAGAAGTAATTTCGATGAGGAGAGACAGAAAAACTTAATAGTGTGTTTTAATAAAAACCCTATTTCTGAAGCAAATCATTTAAAACTTGCAAAAGCCAAAGAGCTAAAGAAAATCAAAAACCAAATAACAAATAAGCCAAATGAGCGCTTCGAGCACTCTGTAAGTCCTATGTGAAGTTGCAATAAAGCACTAAAAAGAAAATAATGATTATTTTCGGAGACAGAGAAAGAAAAAAAAGAAACTTCTAAAAATATCTGTCTAAAGTCTAAATCTGTAGTGAACATAAATACTGTTTGGGGGAGTAGTAGATGATTCTGAAATTAAGATCCATTTATAACTTGAGCAATAATTATATGATAACACATAGCTGTCAGTACTTATAAAATGTCTTGTTATTTAGTTGCCATAACAGCACTGAAGAATGTTGTAGCCTTGACACATTGGCTAGACTCTTTAAGTGAAAGAGGGAAGAAAGCTTACACTAATTATATGAGTTATTTCCTGAGTTAATTCCTCAAAAGGATGTACTACACTTAATGACAGTCTTTTCTACCAGCCTTCATCCAAAGTAATTTATTTGAAAACCGCTCACAGGGATAGGGCTGTGGGGCACCCTTTTAATAACTGGATGCATAATTTGTGCTACCGCAGACGTACATCATTTCATCGAGCACACGATTATGAACTCAACTTCGACAGACGGGGTTTCGCTGCAACAGGCAATGTGGATGGGTCACGGAGGGAGTTACTCCAGCCTGGCCCTGCTTTGTGGACATTTTATGCATACTGATAATGTTGGCATGCATTGGGTCTCTTCACTGTTGGCCCAGCCCAGACGTTCGGACCGGGCATTGGACTTTCTAGCTGATAAATGGAGACCACACAGTTAGAATCTCTTTAGCTGCTGTCCCATGTGGTTGGATGCTTGCTTGTCTTGAGCAAGTGTGTTGTTTGCAACACAAATCGAATCTACTACCAGCATTACTTTTTGTGATACACAGATGAGGCCGGGTTGTTCATTGTTACGGTGCCAGAAAATCCGGACCAGTTTAAGTGCTGAATCAGAAAAGAATAAAAAAGGGGGTGAGATTAGAAACGTGGATGGCCAGGCTAGTCGATACAACAGCAGTCATCAGCGTCTATTTCTTTCCCCATCAACTCTTTTAGCAAAATGCAATGATCGTGTTTGGCGGCATTTTTAATTCCTCTCCTCAACTTTTATGTCCACATGAAATTAATGAGCATTCAGCTCAGCTTAAAGAGAAGAGACCGGGGTGGGAAACCGCTTAGCCCGATAGACAAAGCCCATTTATATTTGGGCCTTGAAACACTTACTTGAATGCCAATTATGGGTGTTTCTTCTTGGCACCCAGTTTATAGTTAATTTGGGTTCCAAATGTGATTTAAAAGTGATTGGCAGCAATGGGATGATTTTCAAAGGTGGACAGGAAAGGGTGGAAGGGGAGAAACACAGGGTCTGCTAATCCAGCAAATAATTGACCCGTGAGTAATTAGAAGTTGGCTGCGGTTGTGGAAACAAGACTGCCCTTCATGTGATGGCATCCTCAAGTCTCCTTTGTAGTTTTTGGACGTGAGGCAATGAGCCAAATGCTCTGTGTAAACTGTTTGGGAATTGCTTTTAAGTTTGGCACTCTTGGAAAGGTATTATGTGACAAGTCATTGCTCCGGTGCCTTCAGTGGCACAATGGCCTCAGCGATCTCGAGCCTAAATGAGAACTCTGTGGGCTGAGCAGTGGTTCTAGTTGGTTTCTGCCTCCACGCATTTCTACGTCGACACACTCCCCTTCGTAACATCTGTCTGAGAGGAAGGGCGATTTGAAAAGCCTCCTTCTTCCCCACCGCCGTTTCTCCTTTACATCCAGCATACCCCCACCCCCTCTGGGTTTACTTGGAGGGCTCTCTGTATGTAAGTCAGTTATGTGATGAGTCAGCAATTTCTTCCTGGCCAAGTCTAGTTTTAAGCCATAAGCCTGTGAACCAGGCCCTGTTGCGGTAATGTATGCATTATAGGACCTGCACAAGATGTACCATCCCTCATCTAGTGAAGCTGTTTTATACTAGGAGGATATTCGTGTAGGAAGCCGCTATTTCTATCCCTGTCACCATGAGGGTAAGCCATCACATCCAATATGGTTCTCATTGAAATGCCACTCCTCTCTTCAGAACTAACCCTTATAGGTAGAATCAGGATATTTTAAAAAGAGAAAAAGGGGCCTCTCACCCATAGAAGCTTTGAAAATCGCTTCCTACCATAACCCCATTATGGAAATTAACAAAACATATTTGAACATCCCTGACATCTGTGATGTTCTCCAATAAAGAGATCTGTTGGACTCTGCCTCAGCCTTTCTTGGATTTTCCCAAATTTTCCAACCACAACCATTCTCCAATCTCTCTTGGAGAATGCTGATAAGTACTTGCCCTTTTTCTTCTAAGAGCTGAGGAACACATGGAGGTGATGTTTCCCATTTATCAAGTTTTTCTAGGGAAAACCGCCGAGCATGTGCCATTTACCTGATACGTTCCAGTTATGCCTGAACCACCCCTTCAGTTTCAGGATCCAGCTGTCATTTTAGAGGGATCCTCAAACATATTGAGAGAATGCTTTTGTATGTAAAAAATCAGAATTCTAATATATTAAATTATAAGGAGATTAAACTGCTTATTTTTTGTTTCAGAAGGGCACTTTTTCCCCCAATGGGAAGATATACATAGCATACAGATTATACCCACCAATTTCCTTGGTGAGCATGAAATTAAAGCAAGGAGAGTTGATTGCATGTTCTGAATAGCCATCAACATCCAGTTGTCATGAACTTTGTCTCCACGGAAGGACAGCTATGTCCCGGTAACAGGACATGGTTGCTTCTCTGTTTGCCTCTCTCCCTCTCAAGTTCTTTCTCTAATTTTATTATTTTTTTTAAAAAATAATAGACACATAATATTTTTAAGTTTTCTAAAAAAAGAAAAAATCTGTCTCTTGCCCTGTCTTTAACTTTTTGACCTTCAATTGTCCCATCTCTATAGAAATCCTTTTTTTTTTTCTAAATAGGTTCTACACCCAACATGGAGCCTGAACTCATGACCCCAAGATCACAAGTTGCATGTTCCAATGACTGAGCCAGCCGGGCACCCCTCTGTAGAAATCTTCTTAATATTTGTTTGGGTCATCAATTGCATATCCTACATCAAGGATATGCCTCTTTCTTCGTGTGCTTGTTTTATACATTACCTATTGACATTTCTTTATTTTTTTTTAATATTTTTTTTCTAATATTTTATTATTTATTTGACAGAGAGGTCACAAGTAGGCAGAGAGGCAGGCAGAGAGAGTGGGGGAAGCAGGCTCCTTCATATTTTACATCCCTCAGAATTACATCACAGGAAATAATTCTAGCTATTTCAAGCAGAAAGAAATTTCATAGAGGGAATTCGGAGCTTAGAAAATCTTTAGAGGAGCTAGAAGAGCAGAATGTAGGCTGTACCTTCAGGCATGACTCCCTGAACTGGTTAAGATGAGTGGACAGGGTCTTTTTACTGAGGCTTAATTTACATACAATACAGTGCACTTTTTAATGTGAGTAATAAGTTTTGACAAATATGCTGTACAAGCATACACCATTATTTTCAAGACATAAAACAATTCTTTCACCCCTAGAACTTCCACCACTCCCCTTCCTCCCTCCCAGCCCCTGGCATCTGCTGATCTGTCTCTGTTCATGTTGCCTTTTCTAGAACGTCATAGAAATTGAATCCCACAGCACGTAGTCTTTTGTGTCTGACTTCTTTCATTTCGCCTAAATGCTTTAGAAATTAATTCATGGTGTTGCATTTATTAGTAGTTCAATAGTTTTTATTACTGGGTAGTATTTTGTCCTGTGAATATACTAGAACTTGATCACCCACTCACTAGTTTAGGGACATTTGAGTTGATAACAGTTTGCAAGGATTAAGTATAAAGCTGCTGTGAAAATTCATGTGGGGTTCTTTGTGTGAACATATGTTTTCACTTCTCGGGTAAATGTCTGGGAGAGGGATTGTTGAGTTACATGGTAAGAACTACCAAACTTTTCAGTGGCATTTTCAGAACCACTTGGCATTCCCATTAGCAGTGTAAGACAGTTTCAGTTGTTCCACATCTTTAATACTTGGTATGATCAAGTATATGATCAAGTACGACTCTTATGGGTAGAGTCATAGCCTGGGTTTCCCGATACCCAAATGTTTATCCCTTCCAGATTTGCTATTACAAGGCCACCACTGTGCCCATTTGCCTGCGGTGGAATGATGACGCACGTTTGGGTCTACTCATTGTCAATGTCCAGGAGGAAGGCGCCTCTAGTATTGAGCTGAACCCACTGATGGATACAAAAACATCACCGATCATGGTCTTTACTTGACCATCACTGGATTCTAAATAATGTACAAAAAAACAATGCTTTCTGGTTCTCCCACAGGCTTTTTGATCATTCTATGGAAGGATTTAAAAACTGGGAGTTCATGACCATTCATTGCTGGGGAGAGCGAGCCACCGGTGACTGGATCCTTGAAGTTTATGATACCCCCTCCCAGCTGAGGAACTTCAAGACTCCAGGTAGGAACTCCCTTCTCTATCACTTGGTTTACTCTGCAGAAACAAGTGATGGAATCTATTTTGGCTGGGAGGCTTTTCGCATTTATGTATCAACATCATCCTTTTTCATGTGATCCTGTAGTTGGAGTATCTGTATGTACTCCAGTTCTCAGCATTACCATTTGAGGGGTAATGATTGAAGCATTAAAGAATACGTTTTGATCTGAGTACAGGATATAAAACGTGACAGCTATTGATGGATGTTCCAGAATATATGCGCCATCTAACCAACCTGCCCCAGAAGCAAG
This sequence comes from Procyon lotor, assembly GCA_028646535.1. NCBI lineage: Eukaryota > Metazoa > Chordata > Mammalia > Carnivora > Procyonidae > Procyon > Procyon lotor. Next base: position 12,917,625 of record CM053615.1, read on the forward strand.
CCCGCCTCATCTAGAGATGGTTTCCTTAATTATCTGTTCCTCTGAATTTGTTCTAAAAATAATTTTCAGCGCACACAAGACAGTGAGCTTGGCCTTGACCTTCACTGGTTACCAATAAAGAAAATGATGGTATTCTGCCCCATGTGAGCCTAAAAGTTAAGGGAAAGGAATGCTTTCTCGATAAGCAGAATGCAGAAATTACGATGTTGACAGAAGCACGTGGCCTGTCTCTGTCCTCATGCTCATACATGAAGTGAGTTTGGAACACAAAGTAAGGGCAAGTACAAATGTAGCTTGGGGCGGGAGACTGAACCGGTTTTCACAACACCCTGTGTTGTCCGAAGCAGAGCCCTCCATAGTACTTGGCTCAGGGACAGGTGATCTGTTTCCCAAGCACCCCAGCTCCCACCCAGCTGTGGACACATCTGCAACCATCTAACAAACCCGTGCTTCCCAGTGCTCTCTCTGTGCAGTCCATCTGCAGAAGATCCAGGCCTGAGGGCATGTTCGGACTGATGGATATCCAATTCAAGCCCTCTCCTGATGGCAGACTAAATTAACCCAGACATTCCCTAATTTGTTGTAAGGGTGTGTGTTGCTCAGATAACCATGGGCTGCACAGGGCAAAGGAGACACACAGCCGAGCAGAGGAGTGAAGCAGGCACTTGCCATACTTTTGCCCACTAGTCGGGGAAAGGTACTCCTTCAAGAGCTCCATTTTTGGCTGCACATTTGGTGATCTCATCTCCCCAGTTCTGTGATGTGGTTCCTCTGTGTTGCCACAGCAGACCCACACTCAGGGAGGTCAAAACCAGCATGGTGGCAAGGTTGCAATGAATCGGCATGGAAGATTTGTTAGAGTAACCAGGTCCGGCTGGCTCTCCTCCAGCATGCATCGTGAATACAGTGCTTGCCAAAGTGTGATCGAGAAATCACATGTTGGTCAACAAGGCGGGATTGATGGAAACCATAAAAATAAACTCAACCCTGGTTTCTAGATGCTTTCATTGGTTCCTAATCTACTTAGTCCCCAGGAAATTCCTCCCCTCTTCTTTCCAGGCCATGCTCAATGCTCATGTGATAGAGATACATTCGGTCGTATCTCTACCCAGTAGTATCCAGTAGTGAAATTATTGGCTCATAGGGTATTTCCAATGAAATTATTGGATCATAGGGTTTTTAATTTTCTGAGGAACCTCCATCCTGTTTTCCAGAGTGGCTGCTAGAGTTTGCATTCCCACCAACAATGCATGAGGCTTCCTTTTTCTCCACATCCTCAACAACATTTGTTGTATCTTGTCTCTTTTATTTTAGCCAATCTGAATGGTGTCCAGTGATATCTCATTGTAGTATAGATTTTCATTTCCCTGATGAGTAGTGAAGTTGAGCATCGTTTTGTGTGTCTGTTGGCCATATCTGTGTCTTTGTAAGAATATCTATCTAGGTCCTCTGTTCATTTTTCATCAGATTGGGATGTGTGTGTGTGTGTGTGTGTGTGTGTCTGTGTGTCAGGCTGTATAAGTTCTGCTACATTTTGGATAATAACCCCTTATCAGATACATCATTTCAAAATATCTTCTATTCACTAGGTTGCCTTTTTGTTTTGTTGATGGTTTCATTTACTGTGCAAAAGCTTTTTAGTTTGGTGTGGTCCCAATAGTATATTTTTGCTGTTGTTTCTTTTTCCTAAAGAGACATATCCATAAGTATGTTACTAAGGGCAGTGTTTGAGAAATTACTGACTGTGTGTTCTTTTAGGAGTTGTATGGTTTCAGGTCTGACATTTTAGGTCTTTCATCTATTTGGGGTTATTTTTGTGCCTGGGGTAAGAAAGTGACCCAGTTTCATACTTAAGCATGCAGCTGTCCACTTTTCCCAGTACTGTCTTTTCCCCATTAGATAGTCCTGATTTCTTTGTTGTAGATTAAGTGACTATAGAAGTGTGGGTTTATTTCTGGGCCCTCCGTTCTCATCCACTGATGCATGTATTTGTCTGGTTTTGTTCCAATACTGTAGTGTTGTGGTGATTCTGGTTTTGTAGAACATCTTGAAATTTGGCATTGTGATACCTCCGGCTTTGTTCTTTCTCAAGATTGCTTTGGCCATTCTAGGTCTTCCGTAGTGTCACACAAATTTGGGTATTATCTTTATGGACATTTTAACAATATTCTTCTAATCTATGAGTGGGGACTATTTTCCCACTTGTTTGGTCATCTTCAATTTCTTTCATCAGTGTTTTATGGTTTTCAGACTCTAAATCTTTCACCTCCTTGGTTAAGTTGATTCCTAGGTGTTTTGTTCTTTGTGGTGCAATTGTAAATGGGATTGTTTTCTTAGTGTCTTTCTGCTACTGTATATAGAAAGGCAACAGATTTCCAAATATCACTTTTGTATCCTGCAACTTTACTAAATTCATGTATTCTAGAGTTTTGATGGAGTCTTTAGGGTTTTGTATATATAATATCATGTCATCTGCAACTAGTGGCACTTTTACTCCTTCCTTACCAATTTGTATGTCTTTTATTTTTCTTGTCTGTTTGCTACAGCTAAAACATCCAGTACCATGTGTTGACTAAAAGTGGCAAGAGTGGGCATCTTTGTCTTGTTTCTGATCTTAAAGGAAAAGCGCTCAGTTTTTCACCATTGAGTATGACATTAGCTATGGGTTTGTCATATGTGGCCTTTATTATGTGGAGGTATGTCCTTCTAACCCCACTTTGTTGAGAGTTTTTATTATGAATGGATATTGAATTTTGTCAAATGCTTGTTCTGCATTACTGAGACAATCATGTTTCTTATCCTTCACATTATTATTGTGGTGTAGCACACTGATTGATTCGCAGATAGTAAACCACCATTGTATCTGCAGCAAAATCTCACCATGAATGTCCTTTTACTGTATTGTTGAATTTGGTTTGCTGATATTTTATTGAGGAGTTTTACATCTGTGTTCATCAGGGATTTGGGCCTGTAGTTTTTTGTTTTTCGTAGTGTCTTTGGTTTTGGTATCAGGGTAATGTTAGTCTCATAGAATATATTTAGAAGCTTTCCTTCCTCTTCTATTTTTTTGAAATAGTTTGAGGAAAATAGGTAATAACTCTTGTTTAAATGTTTGATGGAATTCACCTGGGAATCCATCTGGTCCTGGACTTTTGTTGTTGGGAGATTTTTTTTTTTTAATTCAATTTCCTTACTAGTAAGTAGTGTGTTCGGATTTTCTATTTCTTTCTCACTCCATTTTGAAAGAGTGTATGATTCTAGGAATTTATTCATTTCATCTAGGTTTTCCAGGTTGTTGGCATATCCTTTTTCGTCGTAGTCTCCTATAATCATTTGTATTTCTGTGATGTCAGTTGTTACTTCTCTTTCACTTCTGATTTTATTTATTTGGGTCCTTACTGTTTTTCTTGATGAGTCTGGCTAAAATTTATCAATTTTGTTTATCTTTTCAAGGAACCATCTCTTGGTTTCATTGATCCTTTATTGTTTATTCAGTCTATGTTTCATTTATTTGTACTGTAATCTTTATTATTTCCTTCCTTCTACTAACTTTGGGCTTTGTTCTTTTTATATTTACTTTTGGTGTAAGGTTAGATTGTGTATTTGAAATTGTTCTTGTTTGTTGAGGTAGGCCCATCTTGCTATAAAGTTCCCTCTAAGAACTGCTTTCTTCGTTTCCCAAAGATGTGGAACCATTGTGTTTTCATTTACATCTGTCTCAGTGTATTTTTTTTTTAACCCATTGGTTGATAAGTAGCACATTGTTTAGCATCCATGTGTTTGTGTTTTTTTCCCCACTTTTCTTCTTGTAATTGATTTCTAGTTTTATACTGTTGTGGTCAGAAAACATGTTATCCATCCTGGAGAATGTCCTCTGTACACTTGAAAGGAACATACATTCTGTTGGTTTTGGACAGACTGTTCTGTAAATCTCTTAGGTCCATCTGGTCTAATGTGTCATTCAAGGCCACTGTTTCCTTACTGATTTTCTGTTTGGATGATCTACCCCATTGTTGTAAGTCTGGTGTTGAAGTCCCCTACTATTATTGTATTACTATCAATTTCTCCCTTTATGTCCTTTTGCTTTATGAATTTTGTTGCTCCAGTGTTGTAGATACTTGCAAGTATTATATTCTCTTGTCTTCTTGTTATAGCTTTGTGTTAAAGTCTATTTTGTCTGATATAAATATTGCTACCTTGGCTGTTTTTATTCTGTTTCCTGTTCTAATCTGCATGGAATATCCTCTTATATCTCTTCACCTACAGTCTGTATGTGTCTTTAGGTCTTAAGTAAGTGAGTCTCTTGTGGACAGCATATAGATGTGTCTGGTTTTTTATTCACTCCATTACCCTCTGTCTTTTGATTGGAGTATTTAGACAATTTACATTTCATTTATTAATAGGTATATACTCATGGCCATTTCGTTAATTGTTTTCTGGTTGTTTTTGTAGTTCTTATTCCTTTCTTTTTTCTTGCTCTCTTTTCTTGTGATTGATGACTCTTTAAAGTGTTATGCTTGACTTTCTCTCTATGTCTTGTGTATCTATTAAATGTTTTTAGTTGGTGTTTACCATGGGTTTCATGTATAACATCTGAAGTATTGAGAATAACTTAAGTTTGAACACATTCTAAAAGAACTTCATCTTTACTGTCCCCATCCACATTTTACATATACATTGTCCTATTTTACATCTCTTTACTTTATGATTTCCCCTTGAGTAATTTTTTATTTATTTATTTTTTTACATATAATGGACTTTACTTCCTCTGTCTTTTAACCTCTATACTGGCTTTATTTATTTATTTTTTTCCACCTCTTCTTCCCCTCCCCGCCCCCAGCCCCTGACAAAATTTCTATCTCTTCTGTGGAAGTTATCATATACTGGCTTTATAAGTGATTGTTCTACTACCTTTACCATATGTTTGTTTCTGCTCATGTAATTTTTTCCTTTCATAATTTTCTTCTGATTATGGCCTTTTCTTTTCAACTAAAAAAGTCCATTTTAACATTTCTTGTAAGACTGACTTACTGTTTATGAACTCCTCTTACTTTTGTTTGCGAAACTCTATCTCACTTTCAGTTCTGAATGATAATCTTACCAGGTAGAGTACTTTTGGTTGTGGGGTTTTATTCTGTTTTGTTTTTCCTTTTAGTACTTCAGATACATCCTGCCACTCTATTCTGGCATGCAAATTTTCTGCTGAAAATCAGCTAAAAGCCTTATGGGGTTTACCTTATACATAACTAATTGTTTCTCTCTTGCTGCTTTTAATATTCTCTTTACCTTTAATCTTTGCCATTTTAATTGTTATCTATCTTAGTGTAAATCTCTTTGTTGTTATTGTTTTTTAAAGATTTTATTTATTTATTTGTCAGAGAGAGAGAGCACAAGCAGGCAGAGTGGTAGACAGAGCAGGCAGAGGGAGAAACAGGCTCCCCGCTGAGCAAGGAGCTCTATATGGGACTTGATCCCAGGACCCTGGGATCATGACCTGAGCCGAAGGCAGTGGCTTAACAGACTGAGCCACCCGTGCGTCCCAAGTGTAAATCTCTTTGATTTCATCTTGGTTTGAACTCTCTCTGCTTCTTAAACCTGGATATCTGTTTCCTTCCCAAGGGTAGGGAGGTTTTCAGCTACTATTATTCAAATGAGTTTGCTTCCCCTTCCTCTCTCTCTCTTTTCCCTCTAGGACCCCTATAATGTAAATGGTGACCATTATTAATAGGTATATACTCATGGCCATGTCGTTGTTTTCTGTAACCAAATTCACTTTGTGAATGGTTACTTAATGTTACCCTGGAGATCCCTTAGCCTGTCCTCATCTTTAATTTTTTGTTTTCTTTTTGCTGTTCAGCTCAGATGCTTTCCATTACCCTGTCTTCCAGATCCCTGATCCATTCTTCTGTATTCTCTAATCTACTGGTGATTCCTTATAGTGTATTTTTAATTTCAGTTAGTGTTCTTCAACTATGACTGATTTGTCTATATATTTCCTAACTCTGTTGAAGTTCGGAGCTCTCCCACTCCTCTCTTTAGTCCACTGAGCATCTTTATGACCATTATTTTAAACTGTTTATCAGGCATATTTCTTATTTACATTTCACTTAGTTATTTTTCTGAGGTTCGTCTGTTCTTCTTTCCATTTGTCTACTCATTTTGCTTGGCCTTCTGCATCTGTTTCTAAGAATTAGAATTATCCTAAACCAAAAGGACTGATCTTGTGCATGATCATCCCTGTGTAGACTGTATGTGCCTGGTGACTTTAGCTGGCTGGCTGGGGGTCCCAGGTCACTCCCTGCTGGGACCACCCTGGTGGGCTGCCCTGAGCTGTGTCAGGGTGGTCCTGAGGCAATCTGTGCGGGGGGCACCGTGGTCTAAGAGCTGAAGCCGAAGTGGGTACCAGCCTGTTGGATCGCAGCGCTCTCTGTGCAGAGGGTATCCTGGCAAATAGCTAACACTGAAGTGGACATGGGCTGGGGCACTCCCAGTTCTCTCCACATACAGTGTGCCCCAACAGAGCAGTTGAAACCAAAGTACATGTAAACCGGGGGGTCACAGCACTCTTTGAGCAGAGAAATTGAAGTGGCTACAAGCCAGGGGGTCCCAGGGCTCTTCGTGCTGAGGGGCACCTTGGGAGGACAGTTGAAGCTGAAGTAGATGTAAGCTCCATCTGAAGCCCAGACGGCTCAGGCCAGGAGATCTGGGGTGCCCTGCATTAGGGAGGTCCCGGCAAGTTGTGACCCAACTTGTGGGCCTAGACTACTCCTGGGTACTTGGCACATGGGTCACCTGGGTGAGATGGCTAGAGCTGTAGTGGGCACTGACCCAGGTGTCCCAGTATGCAGCACGCCGGGACTTCCTAGGTGGGACAGCTGGGGCTGATGTGGTCTAGGGGTGTGGGGCTCACGGAGGGAGTGACCCAGAAGGGCATCCAGACCATGCTCCTATCTATGCTATCCAGGTGGAAGAGGCACGCAGACCAAGGCACTCACCAGCTCCTCTGAGCCAGAGAATTCCAGCATCTCCCCACCATTTGGCTGAGGTCCACCTGGATCCTTTATATTCCAGTTCCTCTTTTAAACATTTAAAAGTGTGGGCTAAGGGACCAGAGCCCACTGAGGCAGTAGGACAGCCTTGGCTCCAGACCCGACTCCTGTCTGTGCTATCAAGGTGGGGGGAATGCAGACCGTGGCACTCACCAGCCCCTCCAACCTGGAAATATTTCCGGCAGCTGCCCTGCCATTTGGTGGAGTTCTAGGGCTAGATCTTTTATGTTCTAGTTGCCCTTTTAAACTGCAGGGTTTGCAGTCTCCCATCTTTCTTGCCGTTCTCTATGTGGTCTATCTTTTCTTGTGTGGAACCTGTTCAGTCAGCACTTCGTCCCACTTCAGGAGGAATTGCTTTATAAGTAGGTACAGACTGAGTGTGTTTGCGGAGTTGGTGAGTTCAGGGTCTTTCTACATTACCAACTTGAATCAGAAGTCCATAGTAAGGATTTTTTGAAGGATTTTTTTTTTATTGTTGTCTTTGGTCACACATTAGACCTATCTTGGGTTTTCATTCCTGGGCAGATTGCATTTATGTGCCAATATGTACAATAGCTATTTCTCATTCTGTATTTACACAGTGATTTCTTAATAGAAAGTTGCATCACCACCTGCAAAATCTCCTCTAAGTAATTTAGCAAATGGAAAACATTATGATAAGGGAAACACAATGGCCCAAATATGGCAGTATTTGATGTGAATTGTGGCAGATTCTCAGGAAATAAGATTACATAATAAGTGAAACATAAAGGGATGAATTGCCCAACGAGTATGTCCCCAGTGGGCTTATGAGACATTTCAGAAATGACACAAATGGAAATAATCAATTATGAGTCAGCATTCTTCCAAGTATTATACAAGGGTAAATTTTAGATCCAAACAGATATTAAGTTAAATGAGCCAGGTCTTAGGGTGACTGATGGATTGGATTTCCTAGTGTCCTTGCATGATATGCTCCATTTGTATACCTGAGATTTGCCATAAGAAAAATGTGTTCTCTTTTGCATTGCTATGTAAAGGCAAGCAGGTCATGAATTTCAGGAAGGCATTCATTTCTTGCCACTACTTAGTGTATAACACTTGGAAATATGAGACTGAACAGCACCCTGATTATGAAAAGCATAGTCATTAACATGTACGACCAAAGAAAAGTTGACAGAGGGCAAACCACATATAAACCAATGTACTGGCCCAGTGCAAATGTCAGACAGCCATGAATGTGGCATACAGTACGTTCATTTTTAAACCTCAAGATTCCAAACTCCTGAAAGTAAATAGGACGGTAGTTTCCTATAATGGTTTAAGAACACAGCACTTGGGGCACCTGAGTAGCTCAGTCAGTTAGGCATCTGACTCTTAATTTCAGCGCGGGTCATGAGCTCAAGTCCCATTTTGGGCTCCACACTGGATGTGGAGCCTGCTAAGATTCTCTCTCCCTCTCTTTCCCTCTCCCCTTCCCCACCCACCCCTGCTTGTGTACTCACTCTAGTAACGAAACAAAACCCAGCATTTGAATTCTGAATGGATTTTCTTTTTTTAATTAAGATATAATTGATATGTAACATTATATTCATTTCAGGCATACAACCTAATAATTTGATATTTGTACATATTGTAAAATGATCACTACAGTAAGTCTTTTTTTTTTTAGATTCAACATACAAGTGAGATCATATAGTATTTGACATTTCAATTCACAGAAGCCCTCAAGATCCAATATGTTTTCACAAATGGCAATATTTGCTTCCTTTTTATGGCTGAATATGATTCTACTATATTAGCACCACTGGTAAAAATACCACATTTTTATTATTTATCCATCAGTGGACACACAGGATGTTTCCATATCTTGAATATTGAATAATGCCACATTGAACATGGGAGTACATATACTTTTACAAGCTAATGCTTTTGTTTTCTTTAGATATACCCAGAAGTGAATAACTGAATCATATGGGAATCCTAGTGTTAATGTTTTGAAAAACCTCCATACTAGTTTCCATCATAGCTGCACTGAGTTGCATGTCCACCAAGAGGTCATAAGGGTTCCCTTTGCTCCACATCTTCACTAACACTTGCTAGATCTTATATTTTTAGTAACAGCCATTCTAATAGGGGTAAGGTGATATTGTGGTTTTCATTGGCATTTCCCTCGTGGGTGATGTTGAACACCTCTTCACATACCTGTTGGCCTCATATATGTCATCTTAGGAAAAATGTCTATTCAGATTCCCTACTCATGGTTTTTTTATTTTATTTTATTAGAGAGAGAGAACACAAGCAGGCAGAGAGGCAGGCAGAGGCAGAGGGTGAAGCAGGCTCCCCGCTGAGCAAGGAGCCCGATGTGGGACTCGATCCCTGGACGCTGGGATCATGACCCGAGCCGAACCAACTGAGCCACCCAGGCGTTCCCCCTACTCATGTTCTAACCAAGATTATTTTTCTGATATTGAGTCGTAGGAGTTGTGGATATGTTTTGGGTATGTTTTGGATATTAACCTCTTAGGAGATAGATGATTTGCAGATATTCTCTCCCATTCAGTAGGTTCGTTGCCGTTTCATCTTGATGGTTTCCATTGCCATGCGGAGCTTTTTAGTTTGATAACATCTGATTTATTTTCCTTTTGTTGCCTTTGCATTTGGTCAAATCCAAAAAAAAAATTATCACCAAGACCAAGGGCAAGGAGCTTACCAACTATGTTTTCTTCTAGTTTTATGGTTTTAGGTGTTAGGTTCAAATCATTAATTCATGTAGAGGGTTTTGTTTTTTTTGTTTTTAAGATTTTATGAGAGAGCATGAGTGAGAGGAAGGAATAGAGGGAATAGAGGGAGTGGGACAGACAGACTTTACTCTGAACAGAGAGGCTGACACGAGACTGGACCCTGGGATCATGACCTGAGCCAAAGGCAGATGCTTAGCTGATGGAGCCACCCAGGTGCCCTCATGTTGAGTTGGTTTTGTGTCTGGTGTAAGATAGTGATTCGGTTTCATTATTTTGCATGTGGCTGTCCGGTTTTCCCAACATCAATTTTTAAAATCCTTTCCCCATTGTGTATTCTTGGCTACTGTGAATTAATCGACCATATATGCATGAGTTTATTTCTGTGTGCTATTCTATTACCATAGCTTTCTATTTGGAAATCAGAAAGCGTGATGCCTCCAGCTTCATTTTTCTTTCTTAAGAGCAACATGGCATTTTGTGGTTCCATAAAAATTTTAGGTTTGTACTATGTATACCAAAAATACCACTGGGATTTTGATAGCGAGTACATTGAATCTACAGGTGGCTTTGGGTAGTATGGATGTTTTAATGATATTCTTCTCATCCGTGAGCACAGAATATCTTTCCTTTTGTATTTTCAGGTTTTTCATCATGTGCTATAATTTTCCGTGTACAGGTTTTTTACCCCCTTGGTTAAATTCCTAAGTATTTTATTCTTTGTGATGCATTTATAAATAGGATTTTCTTAAATCTCTTTTTGATAGTTCATTAGTGTATAGACATGCAAAAGATTTTGATTTTGCATCCTACAGCTTTTTGTGACTTTGCGCATTAGTTCTCACAGTTTCTGGTGACACCTCTATGGTGTGTCATATACAGTACCGTGTCATGTGCAAATAGTGACATACTTCTTCCTAATTTGAATGCCCTTTCTTTTTCTTGCTTAATTGTTCTGGCTAGGACTTCTAATACTATGTTAACTAAACGTGGTGAGTGTCTTATTCCTGATCTTCATGATGCTTATTATTCACCTTAAACACACTTTGTTAATGGCTTTTATTATAGATGTTGAAATAGGTAATACTTTTTCTGTATGTATTGAGATAAGATTTTTATCCTTAATTTTGTTAATGTTGTGAATCACATTGATTGGTTTATGAATGTTGAAACATTTTTGCATCTCTGGAATGGATCTCACTTGTTGATGGTATATGATCCTTTTAATGTATTCCTGAATTCAATTTGCTAACTATTTTGTTGAGGACTAAATCTGTGTTCATCAGGGATTTTCTTGTGGCATCTTTATCTGGTTTGGGGATCACGATAATGCTAGCTAGCCTCATAAAATGAGTTTGGAAGTGTTTCTTCTACTTTTTGGAAGAGTTTAAGAAGGCCTGGTATTCCTTTAAATATTTGGTAGAATTGACCAGAGAAGATGTAGTTCTGGTCATTTCTCTGTTGGGAGGGTTTTGTTTTTGTGTTTGTTTTTTTTATTACTGATTCCATGTCTTTACTAGTAATTGCTGTTTAGATTTTCTGTTTCTTAGTGCTTCAGTCTTAGTGGGTTATAAAGATCTAAAAATGTGTCCATTTTCTTCTAGGTTGTTCATTTTGTTGGTGTTTAATTGTTGCTAGTTCTGGTTTTTTTTAGAGAGAGTGTATGACTTAGGGGGTGAGGCAGAGGGAGAGAGAGAATCCTAAGCAAGTGCCACACTGAGCATTATGCCCAGAGTGGGACTCGGTCTCACCACCCTGAGATCATGACCTGAGCCGAAATCAAGAGTTGGATGCCTAATTGACTGAGCCACCCAGTTGCCACACACCCCCCCCCCCCGCCTTCTTTTTCATTTCTGATTTTGATTCTTTCCCCTCTGGGTGAGCTGAAGTATCGATCTGTCAATTTTGTTTACAGTCCTATGTTATGAGTAAACATAAGCCCTGCTGGCCACCATTGCCAGGAACAAAGAGGTGTTCCCCTGGGAGGCAGCCATAAAAACTTGGGTCCCAGATGAGAGTACAGGTTCCTTCTGGGAGTTACTAGTGAGTCGGAGCAAGACTGAGGGAGAGAGCCAAGATGGTGCCCACGGGAGAGTATTTCAGTACGCCCTACAGACAGTCCTAGCTATACGAAAAGATAAGCAAAAAAGCCTCTTTCACAGAAAGGCCATGCTTTTCAGTTGGCTGCCGCTGCCCTGAGCCTTGGCGTGGGTGGGTCCACACAGGCAAGCTCTTTAAAAACAAGTCCCTTCACTTTAGCCTTCTGAGTCTCGAGCCCTATTCATTTTCAAAGCTAGGTGTTGTGGGGACATGTCTCGGGCGCAGGTCTTAAAAATTGGGGTGCCCGATATGGGGTTCAAACCTTTTGGCTCTTGGGGAGAAACTTTGGGGTTTGGAATCTTGATTGTGGGCCAGAGTGCCAGGGGTGAGGTTTATTGCAAGATGGTGTCTCGGCCTCTCTTACCTGCTTTCATCTGGGTTTTTTGTTTGCCTCTTGTATAGGAACCACTCAGCCAATTGGTTTTGTTTTCTTTTTCAGAGGAAATGATTCCCTGTGTAGCTATAGTCTCAGTGAGTCTGTAGGAAGAGGTGTGTTCAGGATCTTCCTACACTGTCATCGTAAACTGGAACCCCCAGATGGGTTTTGTTTTGTTTTTCAAAGATTTTATTTATTTATTTGACAGAGAGGGATCACAAGTAGGCAGGCAGCCAGAGGGAGAGGGGGAAGCAGGCTCCCTGCTGAGCAGAGAGCCCGATGCAGGGCTCGATCCCAGGACCCCGAGATCATGACCTGAGCCGAAGGCAGAGGCTTTAACCCAGTGGGCCAACCAGGTGCCCCCCAGATGGGTTTTAATAGCAGTCTGTACTCTTAGTGCCTCTGAGAAAATTATCAACCTCTGTGCCTGTTTCTTCACCTATATGTTGGGAATTCCAGCGCCTGCTTCCCAATTGTTGTGAACAGTGAATGGATTCAAACTTAATAAGTGGATCAACTGACACCTCGAAATCACTAGCCTTGGGGCTGTGGCGGAACCCTGGCCCCCACTGTGCCTGGATTCTCTGTATTTGGCTAAGTGGAGGAGGGGTCTTCAGGGAGGTCCTGCTTCCTCCTCGCATGCTTCCGTGTTCTTAATGGCTTTGCTCTTCATCACTTTGGCTTATGGTTGATTCTTTATGTGAATCTTATTAAGCTTAGTGACCTGTAAGCAGTTTTTATTTCTTAGCTTTAATACCACAAAAAGAAATAAGGACTAAAGTAAAGTGTTCCTTGAAGAGGCGTTAAAACCTGTGGGTCCTGTCTCAAGGCACTCCTGACAAGAAAATGCTTTATTGCAGCACTGTCTGCGAGAACATTCTGCAGTGGTGGAAATACTGTGTATTTGTGGTATCCACTGTAGTGGCCACTGGCCACATATGGCTGTTGAGCACTTGAAACATGGTTAGTATGACTGAGGAACTAAATTCTTAAGTTTTAAATAACCAAATGGCTAGGGGCTATCACCGGACGGCTCAGGTCGTAGCATAGTATAAACAGTCGTGTATTCTTAAGATGAAATGACGGATTCAGTTGGATGGGACAAAGTAGTTGTTTTGTCTTAGCAACAAACAAGTCAGGCACCACCACAATGTATTGTAAAAATTCAAATATGGTGTTTATATGTAGAAAAACAAAGACCTCTGTAAAATTCTGGGCTTCTCTTTTAAAACACCCATAACTTGAACTCAGCCCTTGTTCCAACTATCTGAGAGGTAGTCATGTCTCGGTCTTCTTAGAAATGCTGATTAAATATACGGTACGTCAATTATTAGTTCCTCAACTGGTGGAAAATGTGCATTTCTAGCTATGCACCTCATGCTAGGGTAAGTGAATATGAATATGCTTGCCACAAATCTTCTGTTGCTTTTTCTTAATGAGAACAAATGACATTGCAAAGCTCAAGGGTGAATGTGTGGTCACGCTGTGATTTCATGTTTGTTTCTCCAGGGAAATTGAAAGAATGGTCCTTGGTCCTTTATGGCACCTCCGTGCAGCCATACTCCCCAACCAACGAGTTTCCTAAGGTAGAACGTGTCCGCTACAGCCGAGTCGAAGACCCCACCGAGGACTACGGCACAGACGATTATGCAGGTGAGCTGGCTCCCAGCAGGGACGCAGGCTCAGGAAAGAACTCGCGTGCACCATCTCACCATGCAGAGAGGAACTTCTGATACATTTTTTTCCATCTTCCCCCCAAATATTTGCATGCGTAGATTCTCAAAGCTAAAGGCACACTGCAGAGAGATTTCATATTCTTTTTCTTTCTCTTGTGGTTATTAAGAGTGTATTTCCTCCTTGTCACATAGCCTCCCAACAGATATTTAAAAGACAGCGTAACAGTCCATCCTATGATTGTACTACATTTAACACATAATCTGGATGTGTGGTTTGCTGGGAGCTTTACACTCTTTTCAATAAGGTTTGGATGGACATCATTATTTTATCAGTCCTTGTTTATATCTTTAGTTATTTCCTTCGAATGCAGTTCTGAGACTTACTGCATCAAAGGGAATAATCAGTTTGAGAGCTTGGACACATTGTGTCACATTCCTTTCCAGACAAGATGTATCAGTCTACACTGTGACCAGCTGTGCCTTTAGTATACTCATTCCTGCCAAAATAGAGTGGAAAGAAAAAAGTTAAAAAAAAAAAAAAAAAACAAAAAAAACAGCATTTTACAATTTTTATAGCTTTATTAGTAAATGATTTTTTTTTCTACATAGTTCTAGGAATTAAACATGATTGTATTTTACCCATTTTTCTATTCAAATTGGCACCAGGTTTCTTATGGTCTCTCACATTTTCCCATACAGTGTTCCCCCAGTGGTAATACCACTACTACTATTATGTAGTACCCCATTTTTAATGGTCAAGAAGCCGATGATCCTCTGATCATCGGGTCAATAATAGCCCAATGCTACATTACCATGCCCATATCATTCCCCTGACTCCATCTCACATTGTCACAAGATGGATAAATACAAGATTTTATAGTACATGGATATAATTGTTCTTAGTTTCTTACTGTGCCTAATTTAAAAATTTAATGTTATCACAGGTATGGATATAGGGTTTGGTACTATCCAGGGTTTCAGGCATCCACTGATGGGCTTGAAAGTAGCCCCTGTAGATAAGTGGGGGAAGGAACTATTATGTTTCCTGAAAGCATTTCCTCAGTTATTCCTTGCTTCCAAAATGTACTTTTTGTTGTGTTTTATTGCTTTGACAGAAATAGAAAACTGGAGGGTAAGGTTTATAGTCTTAGATCTCACTTGTGTGTGTGTTTTTATCTACATGCATTTTTTTCTAATCTCTGCTTTTTACATTTGGCCATTAATTCATCTGGAACTTATTTTGGTTTGTGATACATAGGATGAGATAATATTATCTTTATCTTCCACACAGACTAACATTATTGGCTGGGTTATCATCCCTTCATTTTTAAATATTTATTGGAGAAGCAGCAGCAAACTCCCCGCTGAGGAGGGAACCCTAGGATCTTTCCTTTGTAACAATAAATTCTTACACCAGAGTCTTTTCTGGTACCCCCTTTTCTGATTTTTTAAATCCAGTAAACACCCACACTATATTTTACTCTATTGAACATTGTTTTCATAGCAATTCTTAAGTCCATCTATAAAGATCCCATTGGAATTTAAGGTGAATTTACATGCAGTCTTATGGGAAGAATTGTTTAGGTAAGAATTGCTTTTATAATATACACTCTTTCCATCCAAAATACAGATCGTGTCCCCTTTTACTGAAATCTTTTATGTTATATTCTTCTTAGTGTTAGTCCTACATAGTTTGGGGTCTTCTTGCTGTTATAATGGAAAAGATGCCATATTTTCTAACTAGTATCTGCTGGTGTCTAGAAAATCTATTGGCTCTTGCATATTTATGATCTATCAGGCCATGCTGCTGAACCTTATTAATTACATCTTAGAGTGATTTTTCTGGAGCTGTTTAAAAAAAAATACAGATGATATGGCTATAATACTTAAAGATCTTATGTATTTGACAGACAGGGAGCATAAAGCAGACTCCCTGCTGAGCAGGATGCCCCACATGGGGCACAGTCCCAGGACCAGACCCAAATCAAGACATTAAACCGACTGGGCATCCCTCTGATTTCTGGCTTGTTGCACTACCACTTAAAGTTGCATTCAGTGCTCCTGGGTTATGACATAATGCTTAATGAAGTAAAGATATGTCATTAATTAATTGATTAATCACTAATCACCTTAGAAGAATATTGTAAACATGCACAGAGTTCCTTTTATTCTCAACAGGTAGTATCGCAGAGTCCATCGTAAGCTGGAATAATTCAAACAGGCTGAGCTAACCAGAGCGTGATCGTGTTAGATTGTCTCATTTTGTCTTGAGCTTGTACCATTACTATTCCCGTGATACCTAACAAACCATTTCATCTTCTCTGATAGGAGAAAGTACATCCAAAAACAAACTGAGCCTAATAACCTGTTGCTATATGCCTTCTGGTAGGTTTCCAGATCACATTCTGGGAATCTCAAAATTCTGAACAAACGGTTCTCTATCTTTGTGGTTTTTGTTGTTACCTCTCCAACACATCCACATTGGCAGTGGTGAGAGAACAAAGACAATTATTTCATTATTACCCTGCAACCTAAAATGCTCAACTGCATCTGGGACAGTTTATAAAAGAAATTGCACAGCATGTGAACTGGCCATACGCACGTATGAAGCCTAAGTTTGGTGGGAGGGGTTAATTGCAGAAATCATCTGGGGAAAATTCAGGGCCACCCAAGATTCCTTTTCTTCAGAGCTGTGCTTTTCACCTTCATTAAAAAGTCAGCCTGGCTCCAGGCACAGATGGCATTATCATAACCAGATCTCCGTACTGTTTCATCCAATTCCAGGGGCTGTGGGACCCACAGCTGGGTGAGCTCCAGCCCTGATGTACAGAGACACTCTGCTGCTGTATATCATAGCAGAGAGCTGAAAGGGCCCACCGTATACTAGCTGTGGAAGTTAATGTGCAGATCAGTTTTAAGGCTTGGGAGGATGTAGGGGAGCTGAATTAAGAAGAGGGGACCCAGCCCCGCATCGGGCTCTCTGCTCAGCAGGGAGCCTGCTTCCCCGTACTTGTCATCTCTCTCTCCCTCTGTCAAATAAATAAATAAAAAAGAAGGGGGACCCATGTTGATTCTGGCCTGAAGCCACTCTAATTCCTAGAAAGTACGTTTTCTCACCAGGGAAATGAGGGTGTTCAAATAGTAGATTTTTCTCTAAGTCATTCCTCCGAGGGTCTACCATTTCAGTACCTGTAGAACAGAGTCCTGTAATGACCAAAGGAGATCAAGGGTCAACAGTAAATCCTTTTGATTCAAATAAGTATGGTTGAGACATGTTTAACACACCAACTTACTGTTTGTGCATGTTTATTTCTAGTTAAAAATCATGTGAACTTTCAGCAGGAAAGAGCCTGAAGATTACAAGCCCGAATGTCCTCGAGTATGGACAGCAAGGAAAAAGGGAGTTAATTCAAGCAAGCAAAGGGTCCAGCCCACATCATTAGAAAGCTTTTCATCTGTTATAAAAACCTCCTATCCTTTTGGCATTTTTTTCTTCCTGTCTGTGCATTCTCTCTGACTGTAGACCAAAGAATATGTCATGAAAGATTGCTAATCTTCATCCTGGGTCTAGAATTCTTTAAGCTTGCTTGCATTTTTTAAAATGTTGGTCTGGTTTTCTTTTGGTGAGTTGCCCACCAGCCTGTGGGCAGGACACAATTTTAAATCTTTTATCTGTGCCTTTAGTACCTGCTTTGTGATCTAAGCCCAGACACTGATAACCGTGCACCAGATCCCCTAATGAGGTTTTCTTGCTGGCTGCAGCATCTCGGAGGTATTCCGTGGTTAATGACCGTGGGCGAGCCAGACAATCTGGTCCAGGCGGGGAATAATCAACTTCTTTCTTTTTTCTGTCAATCTGACGTTTTTATCATGACCCATATTTAGTTGTCCTCTTCTAGTGGCCACGGTTCCCTGGGATTCTGAGGTATGTGTTACCTCCCACAAGGCAGCCATACGTGCTTTTTTTGAGGCCCGGGCCATGACTGGATTTCCATTCCTGAAACTTGGGTAATTGAGGTGTTTCCCCCCCAAAAAGTCAGGAGTTCATCTCTGTGCCTAAAGCAACTCTCACTGCATAAGGAAGGGAAAAGTCGTCTATGATACTAAACTCAAGGTAAAATGGTAAAAATCATTGATAAAAATCCTTTTTTCCAAGGATTATTTTAATTTTTTCTTTTAAAGGTCCCTGTGACCCTGAGTGCAGTGAGGTGGGCTGCGATGGACCAGGACCAGACCACTGCAATGACTGCTTAAACTACTACTACAAGCTGAAAAACAACACCAGGTAAGAATCAGCCCGAGTCCTGGCCACCATCCCCCACAAGGTGCTCCCAGTGGTGCCACAGGCTGCACTCCAGCTGCTGCGTCTGCTGACTTTCTCCGCCCAGAACAGAGGCTGCTGCCCTCGCCACTGCCTCCCGGTGTCATTCCAAATGCCGAAACCCCTATGAAGTGGCCCTGGATGCTGTCAAGCTGCAAACGTCTTTGCTCACATTTGGAAGGGCCAAGGGGGGGGGGGGGTAACTAGCCCCACAGAGGACTGCTCCTCCCCTCCAGCCCTTTCCATCCCAGGGATGTCTGATGCCAGAGCTCTGCTGGCTCTTTACAAAAATGCCAGCATCCAGCCCAACAGAGGCTTTCCCGTGTTCACGTGCGGCAAAGATGCCGAGCCCTGCTCCTCCCCACTACTCCACTCTGGGCCCCTGCCTCAAGTGCAGATCTCCCCCCAGGGAGGCTCCTGGGACAGTGATGGCCCTTCTCCCTCCTCCTTCAGGGAAGACTTAGCACAGGAGCTGACTTGCCCTGAGTCGCCACTTGAGCCATCCAGACACGTTCTAATTCCTGTTGACATGCAGGCTGGCATTTCGGTTCCTTAAAGGAAGGGCCCTTGGCTGCTGCAGGACCTCTCATTGCTGAGACCAGCCAAATGCCTGACACTTTACTTGGTACTCAGGAGTAAATATCTGTTGAATGAATAAAGAGCTGTCCTTCAGTTAAGGAAGTTTTTTTTTTTTTAATGTATCATAACCAACCAAGTTTAAATATACTTAGACAATAGCATACAGCCACTGCCCCAGACTCAGAGGCTCTGTAGGACAACACACACAAGCAGAAGTAACCCCTGATTAGCAGCCTCTTATGTATAAAATTGTGGTTGCCACAACCTTCCTTTGGAGCCTCTAGTTCCTAACCATCATCCCCTGGAAAGAGCTAGTCCTGAGCTGGAAGACGGTTTGGACCGAGACATACCTTCCTTAGTGGACCTGGTATTGGGGGGCTGCCTTGCTGCCTGAGCATCCTACACAGCAAAAAAACTTCAACAGAATTTGGCTCTTTGGATAAGCCTCCTGGTTTAAAAAGGATTTTGAGATCGAGAGTCCCCAGGACTCCAGCTCTGGTGAGGCTGCCCTTCTTTCTTATCATTCCACCATACAGGATCTGTGTCTCCAGCTGCCCCTCCGGCCACTACCATGCAGACAAGAAGCGATGTAGAAAGTGTGCCCCCAACTGTGAGTCCTGCTTCGGGAGCCATGGGGACCAGTGCCTGTCCTGTAAATACGGATACTTCCTAAATGAAGAAATCAACAGCTGTGTTCTCCACTGCCCTGATGGATCATACCCAGACACCAGTGAGTTGATTTCAAATACTTGGGTTTCAGAGAGGAGGTAGAAGGTTTTCATTTGAATGGCATTAGGAGGGAAACTGAGGCCTTGGTTATATCTAACAGGACCTAACCAGGTTTTAAGAGAACATGTAAAAATGGGAATCTTCAGGCCCCTCCCCAGATTCAGTGATTTATAAAACTTACTATGTAAAATCAGGAAAACGTACCTAGGATAAAGTCTTCAGAAAACCAGTACTACCTTCTAAGTTTTCTCCCGGCATGCATGTCAATCCCCCGGCAACAATCGGTTACATCATGTATGAAATGGAGGCTACCTTTCAATGGGCGAACCTCCTTAGAGTGTCAGTGCCCAGGGTTGTCGTGGTGAACACACCATCCAGCTGGCGCATACCAAAATTCCAGGCTCCTACAAGGAAAGCAGATGTTCAGCATAAACGATAGTGTTTATACGATTTAGGCACCATGAGCCACTCCTACCAGTTAGGGTGGTGGAAACCCTCCTGAAATCCAATTCCCAGGGGCCAGCTTCATAAGCAGGCTTTGAAAAGATAGCAGCCAAGCCTGCTCTTTTCCACACACTAACCAAAGGAAACCGACCTGTATGGTATCAGTGTGACTTTGATAAGAATATGGAATAGACATGTGTCAAAGGGACATTAATGAGGGACCACTGATGAGGAAACCTATAAAGTGATAAACGGATTCAAAGACTATCAGGTATTCCAGTCCACAAGGAAAGGCAAAATGAAATCCATTTGCTGAGTTAGAGATAAAACTGAAGAATTTCCAGAGAGATTAGAGGAGGAGGATCCGGAAGTCACCCTGCCCCTCAGACACACTGAGATAATAGCCACGTTTGTACACCTAATTGAAAAGTACCTACAGACTGGCAGACCAGCCATGGTCAACTGTAGAAAGAAGGCCACCTTGACAAGGATAGATAGGATGGAGACATAGTTGGAAACCAAACTCCTGGGGCCATTAACTACAAACTGAGCATGGAAAAGAGGATCTGACTCCACACTGGACTCCCCCTAATGTCTGGCTCTAGAAACCAGGAGATCACCACTCCAGTGGGCCTTAGTTCCAGGAGAGCCTGAGAGCAATAGGAAATGGAGTCTCCGTCATCCTTAAAGATCCAGCGTACTAAATAACTCAGCCAGGACAGCACAGCAGAAGCAGTTTGCGAAGGGTCTATGGTTCTGTGTGAAGGAGATACGTTGACTACTCTGTCCGGGGCCGATGAGATCTGTCCCCGGGCAGGGAGGTAGAGGATATTTCTCTAGAAAGAAAGTGCTGGTAGACGCCATTCCTCTCCCCCTGTCCCCAAGCCCTAGATAGCTGGATGTTTGTGAAAGGCAGCACTAACCCTCTCCATGTACCTTGCTAGAGCACTGTGGGCTCTTCCCCATCCTCCCTTCACAGTGACTCACACCCTGGGGTGGGAGGAGAGGGGCCACTGTAACAGCACACTTGGAATCCCTGCAGTGGAGCTCGTACCTGGCTGGGTCAGAGGGACTCACTGCAGACAGCTGGGCTCCCTGCTGGCCCAACTCACCATGCCTGTTGGTCCTTCAGACTGGCCTCAGCGCTGCCCAGGACAGGCAAAGTGCATCATTGCAGCTGGCTGAGCTGAACGCAGTCTCAACTCAGCCACAATAGGGAGACACACACAGCCCACACTGAGGACACCCCCTGGAATGCTTGGTTTTGTGGCCACCAGGGGGTGATTGCTGTATAGGACACCACAGGAGCCCTTTTGAAAACAAGGCCACTACTTTACGGGACATGGGTGACTGTCCTACTCCATTAAAAACAAACACAGACAAAATCACAGTAAAACAGCCAAATGAAAGGGAAGTAAGTAATATGCGTGATAAAGGATTCAAAGTAATTAGCACTGAGATACTCACTAGACTTGAGAAAAGAGCAAAGGATTTCAGTGAAGCCATCAACAAAAAGAAAATGTAAAAAGAACCAAACCAGTCAGAGCTGATGAATTTAATAACTGAAATAAAAAAAACAGTAACTGGAATCAACAGATTGGAAGATGCAGAAAAACAGATCAGTGATATGGAAGACAGTAATGGAAAACAAGCCAGCTGAACAAGAAGAGAAAAGAATAAAAAATGAGAATAGGTTAAGGGAACTCTGTGGCAACATCAAGCATAGTAACATGCACATTATAGGGTTCCCAGTCATCTATTCTTATCTGGATAAAATGACAAGGCAGAAAAAGTCACCACAAAAAAAAAAAAAAAAAAAGGCAATACCGATGGCTAGAGACCTAATCAATACAGACATTAGTAATATGTCAGAACTAGAGTTCAGAATGACGATTATCAAGGTGCTTGCTGGGCTTGAAAAAAGCATGGGAGATATTAGAGAATCCCTTTTCGGAGAAATAAACTAAAATCTAAGCTGAAATCAAAAAAGCTATTAGGTACTATCAAAAATGGAAGTTCTTACTGCTAGGACAAAGGAGACAGAAAATTAATAATATAGTAGACCAAATAACAGAGAATAAAGAAGCGGAGCAAGAGAGAGACAACTACTAGACCATGAGGGGAGAATTTGAGAGAGAAGTGATACCATAAGGCAAAACAATATCAGAATAACTGGGATCCCAGAAGAAGAAGAAGAAACAGAGAGTGGAAGAAGGTATAGTGGACCAAATTATAGTAGAGAATTTCCCCAATTTGGCAAAGGAACAAGCATCAAAATCAATAAAAATAGGTCCACAGCCCGTCATCTAATAGTAAAACCTACAAGTCTTACTGACAAAGAGAAAATCCTGAAAGCAACTCGGGACAAGCGATCTGTAACATACAACGGTAGAAATATTAGATTGACAGCAGACCTATCCACAGAGACCTGGTATGATATATTCAGAGCACTAAATGAGAAAAATACACAGCCATGAATACTATATCCAGCTAGGCTCTCAATAAAAATAGGAGGAGAGAAAAAGCTTCCAGGACAAACAAAAACTAAAAAAATTTGCAAACACCAAACCAGCCCTACAGGAAATATTGAAAGGGGTCCTCTGAGCAAGGAGAGAGCCTAAAAGGAACAGAGACCATATACAGTAACAGTCACAGGCAATACAATGGCACTAATTTCCTATCTTTTAGTAGTTACCCTGAATGTAAATGGGCTAAATGTCCCAATCAAAAGACAGAGGGTATCAGAATGGATAAAAAAACAAGACCCATCGATATGCTGTCGCATCTTAGACCCAAAGACACCTCCAGATTTAAAGTGAGGGGGTGGAAAACAATTTACCATGCTAACGGACATCAAAACAAAGCTGAGGTGCAATCCTTCTATCAGATAAATTAGATTTTAAGCCAAAGACAATATTAAGAGATGAGGAAGGGCACTATATCATACTTAAGGGACTTAAAGGGACTGTCCAACAAGATGATTGTTGGAAAGATCAACAAGGAAATAAAGCTTCTAACTGACACACTGGACCAGATGGACATCACAGATATATTCAGAACATTCCATCCCAAAACAACGGAATACACATTCTTCTCAAGCGCATATGGAACATTCTCCAGAATAGATCACATCCTGGGACAAAAATCAGGTCTCAATCGGTACCAAAAGATTGGGATCATTCCCTGCATGTTTTCAGACTACAATACCTTGAAACTAGAACTCAACCACCAGAGGAAAGTTGGAAAGAACTCAAATACATGGAGGCTAAAGAGCATCCTACTGAAGAATGAATGGGTCAATCAGGAAATTAAAGAGGAATTTTAAAAATTCACAGAAAGAAATGAAAATGAAAACACAACTGTTCAGAATCTTTGGGACACAGTAAAGGTGGTCTTGAGGGGAAAGTATATAGTAATACAAGCCTTTCTCAAGAAAGATCTCAGATACACAACCTAACCCGACACCCTAAAAAAGCTGGAGAAAGAAAGCCTAAACACAGCAGAAGAAGAGAAATAATAAAGATCAGAGCAGGAATCAATGAAATAGAAACCAAAAGAACAGTACAACAAATCAACAAAACTAGGAGCAGGTTCTTTAAAAGATGAAGATTTATAAACCCCCGGCCAGACTTATCAAAAAGAAGAGAGGACCCAATTGAATACAATCATGAATGAAAGAGGAGAGATGACAGCCAACACCAAGGAAATACAATTATAAGGACATGTTATGAGCAACTATACATCGGCAAATTTGACAATCTGGAAGAAATGGATGCATTCCTAGAGACACATAAACTGCCAAAACTGAACCAGGAAGAAGTAGAAAACCTGAATAGACCTATAACCAGTAAGCATATTGACGCAGTCGTCAGAAATCTCCCAACAAACAAGAACCCAGAGCCAGATGGCTTCCCAGGGGAATTCTACCAAACATTTAAGGAAGAATTAATACCTGTTCTCCTGAAATGGTTTCAAAAAATAGGAATGGAAGGAAAACTTCCAAACTTGTTTTATGAAACCAGCATTACATTGATCCCAAAACCAAAGACTCCATCAAAAAGAATTACAGACCAATATCCTTGAAAAGGGATGCAGAAATTCTCACCAAAATACTAGCCAAGAGGATCCAACAGTACATTAAAAGAATTATCCACCATGACTAAGTGGGATTTATTCCTGGGCTGCAAGGTTGGTTCAATATCCAATCAATGTGATACATGAATAAAAGAAAGAACAAGAACCATATGATGCTCTCGACAAAGTACAGCATCCTTTCTTGATCAAACTCTTCATAGTGTAGGCACAGAGGGTACATTCCTCAATATCATCAAAGCCATCTATGTAAAACAACAAATATCATTCTCAATGGAGAAAAACTGAGAGCTTTTCCCCTAAGATCAGGGATGCCCACTATCTCCACTGCTATTCAACATAGTACTAGAAATCCTAGCCTCAGCAATCAGACAACAAAAAGAAATAAAAGGCATCTGAATCAGCAAAGAAGTCAAACTCTCACTCTTTGCAGATGATATGATCCTTTATGTGGAAAATCCAAAAGACTCCACTCTGAGACTGTTACAACTCATACAAGAATTCAGTCAAGTGTCAGGATATAAAATTAATGCACAGAAATCAGTTTGTATTTCTATACACCAACAGCAAAACAGAAGAAAGAAATTAAGGAGTCGATCCCATTTACAATTGCACCCAAAACCATTAAGATACCTAGGAATAAATCTAACCAAAGAGGCAAAGAATCTGTACTCAGAAAACTACAAAGTGCTCATGAAAGAAATTGAGGAACACACCAAGAAATGGAAAAACATTCCATGCTCATGGATTGGAAAAACAATTATGATGAAAATGTCTATGCCTTCTAAAAGAATCTACACATTTAACGCAATCCCTACCACAATACCATCAGTTTATTTCAAAGAAATGGAACAAATAATCCTAAAATTTATATGGAACCAGAAAAGACCCTGAATAGCCAGAGGAATATTCAAAAAGAAAACCAAAGTTGGTGGCATCCCAATTCCAGACTTCAAGCTCTATTACAAAGCTGTAATCATCAGGACAGTGTGGTCCTGGCACAAAAACAGACACACAGATCAATGGAACAGAACAGAGAGCCTAAGAATGGACCCTCAGCTCTATGGTCAGCTAATCTTTGACAAAGGAGGAAAGAATGTCCAATGGAAAAGACAGTCTCTTCAACAAATGGTGTTGGGAAAACTGGACAGCCACATGCAGAAGAATATAACTGGACCATTTCCTTAATCCACACACAAAAATAGACTCTACATGGATGAAAGACCTCAGTGTGAGATAGAAATCCATCAAAATCCTTGAGAACACAGGCAGCAACCTCTTCCTAGAAACATCACCAAAGGCAAAAAAGAACTACTGGGACTTCACCAAGATCAAAAGCTTGTGCACAGCAAAGGAAACAGTCAACAAAACCAAAAGACAACTGACAGAATGGGAGAACATTTTGCAAATGACATATCAGATAAAGGGCTAGTAGCCAGGGTCTATAAAGAACTTCTCAAACTCAACACCCAAAGAACAAATAATCCGATCAAGAAATGGGCAGATGACATGAACAAACATTTCTGCAAAGAAGACAACCAAATGGCCAAAAGACACATGAAGAAGTGCTCAACAGCACTCGGCATCAGAGAAATACAAGTACAAATCAAAACCACAGTGAGATACCACCTCATCCCAGTCAGAATGGCTAAAATTAACAAGTCAGGAAATGACAGATGTTGGCAAGGATGCAGAGAAAGGGGAACCCTCCTACACTGTTGGTGGGAATGCAAGTGGGTGCAGCCACTCTGGAAAACAGTAGGGAAGTTCCTCGGAAAGTTAAAAATAGAACTACCCTACAACCGAGCAATTGCACTACTGGGTATGTACCCTAAAGATACAAATATAGTGATCCGAGGGGGCACGTGCACCCAAATGTTTATAGCAGCAATGTCCACAATAGCTAAACTACGGAAAGAACCTGGTGTCCATCAACAGATGAATGGATCAAGAAGATGTGGTGTATATATCTATACAATGGAATACTATGCAGCCATCAAGAGAAACAAAATCTTGCCATTTGCAACGACGTGGATGGAACTGGAGGGTATTATGCTAAGCGAAATAAGTCAATCAGAGAAAGACAATGATCATATCTCTCTGATATGAAGAATTTGAGGGATAGGGTGGGAAAATGAAACAAGATGGGATCGGGAGGGAGACAAACCATAAGAGACTCAATCTCATGAAACAAACTAAGGGTTGCTGGTGGGGAGTAGAGGGGTAGGGATAGGGTGGCTGGGTTATGGCCATTGGGGAGGGTATGTGCTATGGTGAGTGCTGTGAAATGTGTAAGCCTGATGATTCACAGACCTGTATCCATGGGGCAAATAATACATTATATGTTAATAAAAAAAAAAAAAAAAAAAAAAACCCAAAACAAACAAACCAAAAAATACCTATTTGAGGAAATAGCTGAAAAATTCCCTTCCCTAACCTGGGGAAAGAAGCGACATGCAGGTCCAGGAAGAAGAAATCCTACCAAAATGAACCCTAGGAGGTCCACACCAAGATACATAATAATTAAAATGGCAAAAAGTAATCATACAAGGGAAGCCAAATAAGACCATCAGCTGATTTTCAGCAGACACTTTGCAGGCCAGAGAGGAGTAGCATGCTATATTCAAAGTGGGAAAAGAAACAAAAAAACCTACAACCAAGAATACTTTACCCAGAAACTATATCAATCAAAACAGGAGAGAATGTGTTTTCCTGACAAAGAAAAGTTATAGGAGTTCTTCCCACTAAATCAGGCTAAATGTTAAAGGGAATTCTTTAAATGGAAAGAAGAGGCCATCACAAGAAGACAAAATTATAAAAGGAGAAAAATCTTATAGGTAACAGGCAAACACAGAGTACACATAATCACTTATAAAGGCACTGTGGAGTTTAAAACACAAAGTAGTACAATCAATATCTAGAAAAATTAGCCAAGGGAGATAGAAAATAAAACATCACATACTTAAGGTCTTAAAACATGGAGGTGGGAATTAATTCTAGTAGTTTTTACAATATGCTGAACTTCAGCGACCCTCAACTCAATATAGAACCCAGTAGAAACCACGAATCAGAAACCTGTGATATACACAAAAAAATAGAGAAAGGAATCCAACCATATCACTAAGGAAAATTCTCAACCCAAAAGGGAAGAGAGCAAGAATAAAAAGAAGGAATCAAGAAAAACTACAAAAACTACTTTAAATGTAAATAAACTACTCCGATCAAAAGACATACAGTAAATGAATAAGAAAATAATACCCATCTATATGCTACCTATAAGAGACTCACTTCACACATAATGACATATACAGACTGCAAGTGGAGGGATGAAAAAACATAAACCATGCAAACAGAAGTCGAAAAAAAGAACAAAACTGAGGGTAGCAATCCACATTCTTTTCAAGTGCACATGTAACATTCTCTGGTATACGTAACATGTTAGGCCACAAAACAAATCTCACTGTATTTAAGAAGACTGAAATCATATCAAGCATGCTTCCCAACTTGGAAGGAAAAAAAAAAACATGGAGGTTAAAGAGGTTAAACATGCTACTAATTAACCAGTGAGTCAATGAAAAAAAAAGATGAAATCAAAAATACATGGAACCAAATGAAAAGACAGTAATCTAAAATCTTTGGGAATGAGCAAAAGCAGTTCTAAGAGGGAAATTTATAGTGTTATTAGGCCTATTCAGAAAACAAGAAAAATATCATATAAAGAACCTAACCTGACACCTGAAGGGACTAGCAAAAGGATAAAGGAACTAGAAAAAGAACAACAAAGTCCAAAGCCAGTAGAAGAAAATAATAAAGATGACAGCAGATATAAACGACAGAGACCAGAAAAAAAAAAAAAAAAAAAATCAATGAAACCAAGACCTGGCTCTTTGGGAAGATAAAACTGATAAATCTTTAGCCAAACTTAACAAGAAGCGAAGACTCTAAGTCATAAATGAAGGAGGAGAAATAATATCACAGAAATACAAATTCTAAGAAAATGTTGAAAAATTATCTGCCAAACAATTGGAGAGTCTAAAAGAAATGGATAAATTCCCAGAAACATACGGTTTTCCAAAACTAAATCAGGAAGAAATAGGATATCTGAGCAGACCAATTACTAGTAATGAAATTAAATCAGCAAAAACTCCCAACAAACAAAAATTAAGGACCAGATGGATTCACAGGTGAATTTTACAAAACATTTCAACAAGAGTTAATGCCTATTCTTCTCTAATGATTCCAAAAAATAGAAGAGGAAGTGCAACTTCTAAATTCATCGATGAGGCCAGCATTACCTTGATCCCGGAACCAGACAAAAACATTGCGTAAAAAAAAAAAAAACTACAGGCCAATATCTCTGATGAAAGTCCTTAACAAAAGAATAACAGACTGATTTCGATAGTACATCAAAAAAATCATTTAGCACAGTCAAGTGGGATTTATTCCAGAGATGGAAGTGTGGTTCAGTATTCACTAATCAATATGACATCACATAAACAAGAGGAATAAAAAAATATTTCAACAGATGCAGAAAACGGATCTGACAAAATGCAACATGCATTTATATTAAAACTTCTCAAAAATGTGGGATCAACATAATAAAAGCCATATATGATGAACTCACAACTAACATCATACTCAGTAATGAAAACTGAGAACTCTTCCTTTAAGACAAAAACAGGACAAGGATGTCCACTCTCACCACTTTTTTCAACATAATATTGGAAATTCTAGCTGCAACAGACAAGAAAAAGCAATAAAAGACATACGAATTGGTAAAGAAGACATAAAACTGTCACTATTTGCAGATGACATGATATTATATATAGAAAATGCTCAAGACTTCACCAAAAAACTATTGAAACTGATAAACGAATTCAGTGAGGTTTCAGGATATAAAATTAATATACAGAAACCTGTATAGTACATAAATAATGTACAAATTCAATGTAAATAATGAAGTAGCAGAAAGAAATTAAGATAACATTCCCATTTGTAATTGTATAAAAAAGAATAAAATACCTAGAAATAAATTTAATCAAGGAGGTGAAAGACCGGGGCGCCTGGGTGGCTCAGTGGGTTAAAGCCTCTGCCTTCGGCTCAGGTCATGATCTCAGGGTCCTGGGATCAAGCCCCGCATCGGGCTCTCTGCTCCGCAGGGAGCCTGCTTCTCCCTCTCTCTCTGCCTGCCTCTGCCTACTTGTCATCTCTCTCTCTCTCTCTGTCAAATAAGTAAATAAAATCTTTTTTTTTTAAATAAATAAAATCTTAAAAAAAAAAAAAAAAGGAGGTGAAAGACCTGTATTCTGAAAACCAGAAGACACTGATGAAAGAAATTGAAGATGACATGAACAAGTCGAAAGATACACCACGCTCATGGATTGGAAGAATATTGTTAAAATAGTCTTACTACCCAAAGCACTCTACAGATTAACTGTAATCTCTATCAAAATACCAAAAGCATTTTTCACAGAACTACAGCAAATAATCCTAGATTCTGTATGAAAGCACAAAAGACTGAGTAGCCAAAGCAACACTGAGAAACAAGAACAGAGCAGAAGGTATCACAATCCCAGATTTCAGGATCTGCTGCAAAGGCACAGTAATCAAAACAGCACAGTGCTGGCACAAAAATTAGACACATGGATCAAGATAGAAGCCCCAGAAATAAAGCAACATCTGTTTGGTCAATTAATCTATGACAAAGGAAACAAGAGCACACAATGGAGAAAAGACCATCTCTTCAGTACATGGTGCTGGGAAAACTGGGGGCTACATGCAAGAGAATGAAACAGCACCACTTCCTTACCCCATACACGACAATAAACTCAAAATGGAATAAACACCTAAATGGGAGACCTGAAACCATAAAAATTGTAAAAGAAAGCATAGGCAGTTTCTTGACCATTACCCTTAGCAACATATTTATGGATAGGTCTCTTCAGGCACACGAACCAACTATATAGGAACTTCAACATGAAAATCTTTTTCACACTAAAGGAAACCATCAGCAAAATAAAAAAGCAACCTAGTGAATAGGAGGAGATACTTGCGAATGATGTATCTGATAAAGGGTTAATATCTACAACCTATATAGAACATATACGACTCAACACCAAAAATACAATGCAATAAAAAAAAAAAAATGGGCAGAGGATCTGAATAGAAATTTTTCCAAAGAAGATACACAGATGGCCAGACATATGAAAAGATGTTCAGCATAACTCATCATCAGGGAAGTGCAAATGAAAACCACAAAGAGATATCCCATCATGCATTTTAGAATAGCTCTCAAGAAAGGACACCAGTCAGTATCAAGAAACAAGAAACTGCAACAAGTGTTGGCAAGGATGTGAAGAAAAGAGAACCTTCATGCACTGCAGTGGGAATGTAAAGTGGTGCAGCCACTGTGGAAAGCAGGGTGGAAGTTCCTCAAAATATTAAAATCAGATACCATCAAATCCAGTTATCCCACTATGAGTATTTGCCCAAAGATTACAAAAATGCCAATTAAAAATGATATATGCACCCCTATGTTTATTGCAGCATCTTTTACAATAGCCAAGATATGCAAGAAACCCAAGTGTTCACTGATAGATGAATGGATAAAGGATTATCTTTTAGGATACTATTTAGGATATTTAAGATATCCTTTTAGCATAACCCTTTATCCATTCATCATACACACACACACACACACACAATGGAGTCCTATTCAGCCATTAAAAAGAATGAAGTCTTGCCATTTGCAACAACGTGCATGAAGCTAGAGAGTAAGTATAATGCTAAGTGAAATAAGTCAGAGAAAGAGAAATACCACAGGATTTCACTCTAAGAAACAAAACCAATGATCCAAGAAAAAAAGAAGACAAGGCAAGAAGCAGACTCTTAACTATCGGTAGCAAAGTGATAGTTACCAGAGGGAGTGGGAGGATGAGTGAAACAGGTGGTGGGGATTAAGGAGTCCACTTGTCATGAAGAGCACTGGGTGATATACGGAAGTGCTGAATCACTGTACTATGCACCCGAAACTAATATACTGTATAGTAACTACAATGGAATTAAAAACTTGTAAAAAAAAAAAAAAAAAAAAAATTGTGGCGCGCGCACGCGCACACACACACACACACAGTGGAATAGTATCCAGCCATATAAGAGAGTGAGATCTTGCCATTTGTGACAACATGGATGGAGCTATAGGGTATTATGCCAACTGAAATAAATCAGACTGAGAAAGACAAATACTATAGAATTTCACTTGTATGTGGAAGCTAACAAACAAACAAAAATAAAGATCCTTAAATACAGAGAACTGGTCAGGTGGCCAGAGCAGAGGGGGATGGAGGGATGGGCAGAAAAGATAAAGGGGAGGTACAAAGTTCCAGTTATAAAATAAGGAAGTCACAGAGATGAAAAGTACAGCTAGGGAATATCGTCCCTAATACTGTAATAACAACATTGCATGGTGATAGATGGGGACTAGGTACTGTGGTCAACACTGACTCATATATAGAATTGTCAACTCAATATATTCTATATCTGCAGCTAATGTAACATTGTTGAATATACATCAATTAGGAAATGAATAATTTCCTACCAGGCAATACAAATTGAATTTGAGGGGCTTTTTCGACACAGAAATCTTTTGCAACTTTGCAGCAAACAAAAATCTGTAAATGAACACATAACTTCATGGAGTCTGGGCCCTAATCAGTCATCATTAGAGGGGGGAAAAAAAGGTTCATTCCCTGCAGAATTAAGTAATCCTTGGGCGTTCCTACCTGTTAGTGCTCCGGGAGCGCCCTTCCACTTCATTTCTGAACTCTCGGTAATTCATAAGCGTCACACCGTGGTACATGATGACGCCGAATATCTTCTGTTTCTGCTCGACCTAAGAAAGAAGACCCAAGTTTAAGTGAACAAGAGTTGTGTGTCAGAAATCGGCCAAGAATTTTGACATCGATACTGTTGCTTCTTAAGAAGTCAAAGTCCCTTGACTCAAAGGCAGGCATTTTTTCTACTAGGCAGATGGAATCTCAGCTTCCCTTATAGAACCGTGGGTAGGAGGATTTCCTTGTAGTTCCTTTTCCCCTCAAATTTGGAACATGAACCACAACCTGATAGAGAAAGGAAAAATAAGAGTGGGGAGGGAAGTGTGAGGGATCCCCAGGAATAAGCAGTATTTCTTGAAGAAAAAATTCAAAATTCTCTCCAGAAGGCAGAACCTTGGAAAAGAAATTTGGTTCAAGATGGTATATAATAGGTTCGACATAAGGAAGAGTCGTTTCCCCAGAGCCTGAGAGTGTGGCAGTGAAGGAAGGCTGTCCCAACAATGGCTTTGCCGATACAAGGGGTCTCTCTTTCCTCTCCTCCTGTGTGACTGACTTTTGTTATATTTTCCTCCTGAAGACACAGTGATCAGATATGATCATGACTAGTAATAATTACTGCCGACACATTTACTGTGCTTTCAAGTTCATACAGTTCCCCGAGCAATTTCATTATCCCCTCAGGATAGGCACCTGAGCGGTCGGCATCACCGTGATGTCTCTGGAACAGAGAACAGAGACCCTGACCTTGCCCACCGGAAATGCTAGAAGCAGCATTCAAATCTAGGCCCTTGGACTTCAGATCCTATGCCATGTCCAGGAATCTCAACAGCAGAGTGAAGGGAAGACCATGTGGAGACTACCATAAGATTATAAAGGACTTCGTA
The DNA here is from genome assembly GCA_028646535.1 of Procyon lotor. Taxonomy (NCBI): domain Eukaryota; kingdom Metazoa; phylum Chordata; class Mammalia; order Carnivora; family Procyonidae; genus Procyon; species Procyon lotor. Next base: position 12,950,427 of record CM053615.1, read on the forward strand.
TTTCATGGAGAGGGGACAGGGGAGTCTCACACTTGAGAAAGGAAGTGGACCTTCAGGAGGTGCTTATAGGAATCCATGAAAGCAGTGTTCCTCTATGGAACTTTGAAGAACACCAACATTTAAAGAGTAGGTGCAGGAAAAGAAGCCTGTGCACAAAGCTCATTCAATCCCACACATATATGTGGTTATAATCCACTTGCAGCTCAGAAGTGGTATTGAGTCTCCAGAAGAACTTTGCCTCGGGTAAAAGGCCTTAAGTTAGTGTAACAAATCACCACTTTTCACTATAGGATAAGCATGCATTTGCCATTTTTTTTTTCCAATGGGGATCTTTGGGATTAAATAGGAAAACCACATTCATGGTGTATTTGTTTTACTCCAGTATATTTCTATTCTCCAGAACACAGCTGTTTCTCAACTCTAACAACATATCAATGTCACAGCCACTATGAAGTACGCATCACTGTTCTAGACAATACAAGAAGTACATCATCATCCCTTACCCTGCCGTCTTAAATGCAGATTCCCTTTTCTGGGCGAGTTCATCAGAGTGGTCCCATTCCACAGCCCCTAGCATTGCCCCAGGGGGATTATCCTTGGGATTGTCATTGTCAGAAGTTAGGAAACCCCCTGCTAGGGAGAGAGAAAAAGAAGGGGGGGGGAAGCCGATCAGCTATTCAATTAAGAATTCAATGGGCCGTGGTTCCTTTGTCTGCAAAATGGAAGATGTAAGGCATTTCCTACCTTTGTTCGCTTTGCTGGAAGGTGACAGCACATGTTCAGTGTGGGGCTGTTGACAAAATATTCTGCTCAAGGCCACTTATGTGGACTATCGTGTACATTAGCCAACGTTAGAACGCCTCCACCTTTTACGGACTTCAACTGACCAACTGATTTATAACCTTGTTATTTATGTGTGTGTGTGTTTTGTTTTGTTTTGATTTTTAACAGAGAAAAATCTTTGCCGGAAATGCAGCGAAAACTGCAAGACATGTACTGAATTCCACAACTGTACAGAATGTAGGGATGGGTTAAGGTAAGAGAGTGAAGGATCTTGTCAAGTCACACAGCCGAAGGAGCCTCTCAATATAAATAAACTATGTAAATAAATAATCCTCTTACCATCACCCTTGGTTTGATTCCCATTCACATATTTGATTGCTATTTGCATTATCTTTAACACTGCCTGTGAAAAATTGGATGCCATCTTGGTTGGCGAAGGGAGGTTTTATATACCACATAAAATTCTCTTCAGAAAAGACAGCTCTGATACCCATAAATAAAAATGGCTATCTGAGAGGCTTTCTCTGCTTTTTGACCAGCGCTGTGCCCCCATCAAGGATTACTGTGTAGATAATACCAATGAATTATATTTAATCCTCCTGATTCATTCCTTTGCCGGTCAGAAACTCTTCCCGTATCTGTATTATTTTTCTCCATATAGCCAATCATGCTCTTATCTTAGGTACCTCAGGCTTGGGTCTATTATGCTCTGGTATGCACATAGATTTAACACCTAGAGATGTTTTCCTTGACTGGATGGCTTGCTCATTGCTAATGCCAGATATCTGATAGCTTCTGCAAGACCAGACATAGTCCAAATGTAGATGGGATATAGATAGCCTCTGGATATCCACAGAGAAGGTCAGACCAACCTCCATTGGGTAAGGAGTTGGACCCTGAGTTTGCAGAGAGCCAGAAATCTGCTGCACTCGGGTATTCTCACTACTTAAAAAGATCTGCTTCCGTCTTTAACTGGTGAGGTGAACTCAGCAGGCTCCAGGCAGGTGATTCTTCATCTTAATTAATATTAGAACATTGGGGCACATGAGTAGCTCAGTCACTTAAGCACCTGCCTTCAGCTCAGGTCATGACCTTGGGGTCCGGGGATCGAGCCAGGGGAGTCTGCTTCTCCCTCTGCCCCTTCCCACATTCATGCTCTGTCTCTCTCTCAAATAAACAGAATCTTAATCGAAATAAAAATGACGTTCTCAGATATTTTTTATCTCTGGGTTTTTCTCATAAATGCATTCAGTATTAATTTGCTTAGTACCTTTCATGTCAAGACTTCTGGTCTTGATAAGTATTAGTCAGCCCCCTAATTCTTTTTGGACAAGAAGCAGATTGGGATGATAAAAAGAAGGGAGACAAGGCAGATGTGGGCTCAAACCCTCTTCTATTAGTCCGCTGTGGGATCTTGGTGAAGTCACTGAGCCACTCTGAACGTCAGTTTTGTCATCTATAAAATGAGATACTAACCCCCACATTGCTGAATGATGAAAATGATCAACTGTGATAACATTTGTAAAATACTCATTTGAATAACAGACACATAATTAGTCCATGAGAAATAAAAGATTATTTATGGTTATTTTCTATACAGTTGACCCTTGCACAATTCAGTGATTAAGGGCCCCAACCTCATACAGTTGAAAATCACCTATACCTCTTAACTCCTTAAATTACTCTTAACTACGTAACTACCAATCACAACGGTTGACAAGAAAGCTTACAAATAACAGTCAGTTAACACATTTGTGTTATATGTATTCTGTACTGTATTCCTTTAGTAAAGTAAGCCTAGAGAAGAGAAATGTTAGGAAAATTATTTTAAAAAATACATGTAGAGTACTGTATTGTATTTTCAAGAAAGATCCGCTTAGAAGTGGGTTCATGTGGTTCAAACTGTGGTCCAAACATGGTTCAAACAAGGGTTCAGTCACCTGTGTTTCTTAGGGATCATTTAACAGTTCATTAACCAGCACTCTCCAGTGGAAATATGAGAGCCCTAGGTGTTCATTTTATTTTATATATGCCAGTAGCCACATTAAAGGAAGTAAAAAGATAAGGGCAACATTTAAAAAAAATATTAACCAAATATATCCAAAATATTACCGTTTCAATATGTAATCAATATAAAAGACCTAGCGAGATGTTTTACATTCTTTTTTGGTCGTTATGCCAAAATCTTGTGTGCATGTGATCCTGGAAAGCACACTGCACATCTCAACGTGGACAGTAATTTTTTTTATGAGAAATACTTGCTCTGTACTTGGATCTTACAAAATTTAGTCGAAGGAGATTTTATATAGCCAGGTTGGTTCCAAACATACTCAGTTTTGCCAGTAACTGAACCGAGGGCCACTTTATAAAAGGTAGACTGAAATTAGTTAAAACTATTGAAAGTTTGAAGTCCCATTCCTGGGCCACACAAACCACATTTTAAGTGCTCAGGGGTCACAGGCGCCAAAGCATGTGGGGCAGCATATTTCCAAGCCAGCCAATTGATCAGAGACCCCAAGTGCCCCCTGTGCTAGGGGGGTTCGCCACGCCAGCGCTGTATTTGGAAGCGCCAGAAAGCTTCGGGGCGCACAGAGCTTCTGCTGTCTGTTGCCCGCCCCACTTACATTCACCCCCTCCTCACACAGCACAGCCTCTCTTGCTCCACATACCTCAGAAGGAAGGCCCTTGCCTAGCAAAAGGAAGCCGCTTTTTTTTTTTTTCAACCCTGATAAGTTTTTTGGTGGTCCTGTCACCTCCCACGAAAGGATCCATTTGAGTCAATGTCCTTTTTTCCAGTTCTACTGAAAAGGCAGCGGTTTTCTTTTATTGGCTTTTTCAGTGACATCGCTGCCTGGCCAGTCGAGTCTGTGAATGTAGGACACTTTCAGTTACACTGCCCTGTGTCTCCTTGAGACCGCCTGCCTTTTCCTTAGAGGCTTTGGGGGTTGACCATCTGGCCTCCAGAGACCTATTATTTAAATTATCATCATCATCATTATGTAAAGAGTGGCTAAGAACAGACAGCAATGCCTACGCATAAAATCCTGGGAGGAAGTGGATTAAAACGTTACCAATACTGTTTGGGATGTTTTGATCCGTTTTTGTTCTTTCCGAGAGAGAAAAATAAATTCTACTTTTCCAGGTTAGTGTGATCCAAACACAAAGCACAGTCAACTAAGACGTGAACTGGAGCAATATAAAGCATCTACAAGAATAAAAACCACCTGAACCTGTTGCTCAGATACCCATCTTGTAGTATTGTCTGGTGACATAGGGTTACAGGTGCCAATCTTGAGTCCCAATCACACTATTGATTCAGAGAGCAGCATTTGTAGATTAAAGGTCCTAAATTCTGTGGGTTCTTTTTTGTAATTTTAAGAACTGATCTATACACTATGAAACCTGTCATAATTGATATTAGAAAAGAGAAGAAATACGCATTCTCCTTCAACATTCTGGCAGCTATAATAGATACCAAGAGTGCCAAACAGAGAAAAATAGGGAACACCTGGAAATAATATAATTAAGAAAAGTTAGGGAGTTCGGGGAATCAGCCATATAGGCAGGTCATTTTATGAAATTATTCATTAGCATTTAAAACAAATCAGGAAACAGAGGCAAAGTGTATTACAGTTGTGTGGTTCTGATGGGAACCAGTAGAAGAAGTAAAACTAGAAATAAAAAACAAAGATAGCAAATCAGAGTGAGGGACAAAACATGAGAGACTGTGGACTCTGACAAACAAACTGAGGGTCTTGGAGGGGAGGAGGTTGGGGGGTTGGGCGAGCCTGGTGGTGGGTATTGAGGAGGGCACGCATTGCATGGAGCACTGGGTGTGGTGCATGAACAATGACTCAGGGAACACTGTAAAAATTCAATTAAAAGGAATAATAATGTGTCGGTAATAATAAAAACATAAGTAGTTACTCCCAGGAGGGTGGGCTGGCCAGAGATCACTGTGCCCTTTATTCACTTGGAACTCATGTTACCCTGTGTTCCTACTGCATTTTATAATAAGACAACTTTTAAATGTATTACATCATAGGGCCAGATATCAGAGTTGTCAGACGTATTGTCAGGTAATGAGTTTGGTCAGTAAGATTCTCTTAAGAACCCCCGGGTGGGTGAGCTGTGGAGCAAAGAAGGGAGGCACCAGCCAGTCTGCCAACGAAGAAAAAGGTCCATGAGGCTTGGAGCACGCATACCGGCTACAGACCTCATCACAGGCGCAGAGAGGCAGGAGAGGCACCGGGAAGGGACCAAAGAAGGGGTACGCGACAATTTCCCCTGCTCTAAGCTTGGCCAAACTGTGGGTCTCTGGGAGGCGCCGTATGCATTGCATAGGGAGTCATGACCTCTGCCTCCATCACAGCATCTGTGTCTCTGTCTTCAGCCTGCAGGGGTCCCGGTGCTCCATCACCTGCGAGGACGGCCAGTACTTCAATGGCCAGGACTGTCAGCCCTGTCACCGCTTCTGTGCCGCCTGTGCTGGTACCTTGTGTCCCTGTCCCGCGGTTTATTCCTCTGGCCCTGCTTTGGCGTTTGTTGCCTGCGGCTAGCCGTCACTCCCACAGCCCCACTGGATGGTGTTCAAGTAAATGCTAGAGAAACCTAATTCTCTTCCAGGACTCCTGCCTGGATCCTCACAGAAAGCCAGCCACGGGCATTCTGTCCCTGGCACGACACCGACACATCCCGGGGAGATCGCCTCCTCTTTCCGGGGAGATTTGATGGTTTGGGCCAGTGGGTTCAATTTAAAAGGGGACTGGTGTTCTGTTTTTGCCTCCGCCCGAATGGGAAAGCACAAATACGAAATTGTGACTCTTAAAATGACAGCACATTCATGCCCTTTTCACCAACCACGCAAGCAGCAGCCCATGGTGCCAGCTCTTCTGAGATTTTGTTTCTCTCCCGCATTTGTCTTGCTTTTAAGGGCCGGGCGCTGACGGGTGTCGCAACTGCACGGAAGGCTACTTCATGGAGGAAGGGAGATGCGTGCAGACCTGTAGCCTCAGCTACTACTCTGACCACTCGTCAGAGAACGGACCCAAATCCTGCAAAAAGTAAGTGGATCCGCCCCCCTCCGCCTTAGCACATGAGCACCAGCTTCCTCAATGGACCACCTCCGTACATAAAACAGTTACTGATGCTGACCTAAGTTTCCAGATTTTACCACCAGACTCTGCTCTGCAGCTTTCACCAAACTTCTGTCGAATACTTCTCTGATTTGGGCTCAGGAGCACTTTAAAGTGATATTTCTGTTTCAAGTACAGTGCATTCTCCCGTTTAAAATTAGTTCACCTGCTGGGCTTTCTTTAATGGTGGCAAAGGTGGCAGTGATGGTAACAAGAGGTTTCTGTGTCATCTCCCAAGGGGGAGTTAAGTTTAAAATGTCCTCAAGAAGTGGACAGCAGGGGCGCCTGGGTGGCTCAGTCGTTAAGCGTCTGCCTTCAGCTCGGGTCATGATCCCAGGGTCCTGGGATCGAGCCCCGCATCGGGCTCTCTGCTCAGTGGGAAGCCTCCTTCTCCCGCTACCATTCCCTCTGCTTGTGTTCCCTCTCTCGCTGTGTTTCTCTCTATCAAATAAATAAAATCCTTAAAAAAAAAAAAAAAAAGTGGACAGCAAACGTCTTTTCTCACACCTGTTGTGTCAAAGCACCAACTGTACACTTTCCCCATAGGTGTGATGCAAGCTGTTTGACGTGCAACGGTCCAGGGTTCAAGAACTGTACGAGCTGCCTCAGCGGGTATCTCTTGGACTTGGGGACGTGTCAAATGGGAGCCATCTGCAAGGACGGTGAGTACAAACTGTTCACTCCGATCCTCTGAACATGGGCTCCTCGTTTTATGTTGAGATCAAATCTATTTCCACATAAACCTTCAAGCATGAGTCAGATAGAACATGCCCAATATCTGGCTGCCATTCATTCATCTTGAACTCACACCCTCAGTGGGTTTTGGTCTGGGTTGTTGTTTTGTTGTTGTTTTTTTTAATTAAAAGAAGTCACCTATAGTTCCACTGGCCAAGATGGCCCTAGTTTTTTTGTTGTTTTTTTTTAATTAGCAAATTTTGTGAGTTTCTCTTTTTAAACTTTAGAGTTTTAGGTTCACAGCAAAATTAAGCAGAAAGTACAGAGATCTCCTATATATGCCGACTGCCCCCCTGCAACACACACACAGATACGCTCCCCTGCTATTAGCGTCCTACACCAGACTAGTTACATTTGTTATAATAAGTGAACCCTTCACTGACACACCATTATCACCCCAAGTTCATGGTTCACCTCAAGGTTCCCTCTTGGTGGTATATATTCTTTGAGTTTGGACAAATGAAGAGGGATACATATCCACCATTATAATAATCATATAGGACACTTTCACTGCCCTAAAAATCCTCTGTGCTCTACCTTTCCCTCCCTCCCACCCTGCCAGGCAAGAACCTATTAAAAGTTTTTACTGTCTCCATAGATTTACCTTTTCTAGAATGCAATATACTTGGAATATAATAGGCACCCTTTTCCAATTAGTTTTTTCATGTGTGTCTTTCCTGTCTTTTGCCGTATGTACTTTTGACCAGATTTTTTTAAATACCATGTACATGGAGGTTTGTTTCATGCTTTTTGTACTAAGCATTAGACATAAACATCATCCTATGTTTACAAAGTCCTCAGAACTTCATTTTTAATTACAGCATAAAATTCTATCACGTGAAGATGCCAGTTTATTGCCGCTCCTCCTTTTTGGATTACTAAAATTTTTGACAAGTAAATTGTAATCAAATGGTACCTGATTCTGTCATTCAACCTGAGAGGCAAGGAATGAATGATAGACCCAAGTGTAGAACTTAAGACTTCTAAATGTTGGTCCATTTTTCTTCTTTGCACACGTGGTTCTCAGCCAAAATGCCAGGACCACACACCTTCCCTGAAGATTCATGGTAAATTGGTCTTGAGATGCCATCTAAGCATGGATATTTTTAGGAACTTCTCAACTGTTTCTGATGTGCACCCAGATTTAGGAATCTCTGGCTTACTCCATTCCCCCTGACAAGCTGGCAAATGCCAAGGTCTCTCTTTTCTAGCCTCAGCTTCCCCATTTATAAATGAATAGAGTTAAATTATTCCAGCTTTAACATTTTGTGAACTTTGACTCTCGGTATAATTTACACAGGGGGGGCCCTAAAATTTGAGTCTGGACTTTATGCAGACATCCATCTCAGTGACCTAGAAAGACATCATTTTCAATCACTGTTATTTTTAAGTACCTTTGGTACTTAAAATAAAAAGTTCTGTACTTGGAATAGTCTTCCCACACAAGGGCACTTCCCTTGGTTTATTCTCTGCCTTCCTTTGAATGGGCCTCTCCTAGAAATTTCACAAGAGGTAGAACAGTGCCCCAGTTGGGAGAGTCCGGATTCAGGAGTCAGAATGCTGTCGTTCCTTTCTGGGCTCCAGGTTTTGGGCAGGTGAGAAACTTCTCTGGGCCTCACTTTCCTCATCTGTAAAAACGAGGAGGCTAACACTGTTGACCACATTGTATGGTCATTCTAAAACTTCCTATGAGGAATTTCAAAAAGCCATCTGAAAGAACGGGGCCCACGATGACACGTGTAGAGCAGCATCAATAGGCTCATTTCCCGAGAGCATCATAGGTGACTCTGCATCCTCATGGCTTCTTGGCTGTCGGACTGGTCTAGCATGGATGGGCCGGACCCACTCGGGCTCTTGTGTTCTCACCACACAACGCAGGGGTAGAGGGTTGTGGCCCTCTACCAGGGGTAATGGCCCTCCGGGGGCCATGTAAGTATCACTTTTTACTTAAAAACATGGTTCCCCCATAGCTCATCTGACCCTTTTTAAGTTGGTGACAGGAAACAGAGAAAGATTTTTCAGACTCAGAAGATCCACAGTCCCTTGAATTTGTCACCCACAGCACTTGCAGCCACGCACGGCCACGCCTGTGATGCTTTAACTGCCTTCCCTAAACCATGGTAAACCTGGGATAAGTTATGCCACATGGCACTTTGGAAGAGGCAGTGTGTCCAGGATCGTGGGCAAGAGTAGAAAATGAAGAACCCTAACTTGTCATGAGCCCATTTGAGGTTGGCTAAATCACGAGATTACCGTTGGCTCCCCAGGCTTTTCAAATCACATAGCAATTGCATTTATGGGTTTGTGATTTATTCTCTTTCAACTGTCATATTTCAATGATTCTAAGACATACTTTTTTTTTTTTTTTTTTTTTTTTACATTTTAACATCTCTGAAATCGGATGCATCTTATAATTTATGGCAGCTTACAGCCACTTTTGTCCAATAGGTTGTTGTGACATAGCTGTCCTCGCCTGTGACTTGGGCACAGTTACTACTACTTGTGTTGAATTTAACTGTAGTTTGGAAGAGCTTCAAAAAATTAATAATTGCTTAATATTCAATGGTTTATAAGCACAGCAACAAAACAGCCTGTTAATTTAATATTTCCTTAAGCATCAAATTAACATTCTAATTAGGAGACTCTGGGGTCACCATGTAATAAGATGCATGAAGCATTTTTTTCTCAATAGTCCATAAAATAATGGTGCATCTTAAATCCAGTGTCTTGGACTCAATGAAATATAGTATAAATGACTGTATACTCTCTGCTCTAGGTAATTCTGAAAAGACAGATTCCTTGCTTATATTATTATTGATTTCTAATTTATTCTTTTTTCGAATCTTTTTCCTTTCATAAATGGACACCAATCACATTTACCACTGGACCGCAATCTCTCTCCTTGAAAAACAATGCTGTTGACTGAAATCACTTTGGGTGGACCCAATTTCCTCCTTGTTGACTGCTCCTCAATGATCTCTTCCAATCCCCCATCTGCCTCTCTGGCCAATCAAAACCTTCTTCCGCGTGTACATCATGCTGCCCTCGTCCTCAACTCCCCCTCTGTCTTGCTGACTTCCTGGAAAAGCAACGGAAGAGTCCTGGGCCGAAGGAGGCTTCTGTATGCTAGTGAAAAAGAACAATCTGTGCCAGAGGAAAGTTCTTCAACAACTTTGCTGCAAAACATGTACATTCCAAGGCTGAGCGGCCATCTTAGATTTCTCTGTTCCTGTAGACTTATAGATTACTCCATATTATTATTAAAAAGAAAAAAAAAAAACAAGCAAAAAAAAAAATCAAGCCACCTCTCTCTTTTTTGCTCTCTTTTTCTCTCTCTAATTTGTGCAGGGAGATGGTGAACTGTTTTGTCAGAACTTAAATGGAAAAAAAAAATAATAAACCTACAACAAGCCTACCTTTTATAACTGGGTGTTTAGTGCTAAACAGCCAGAACCACAGAGACAGTATTGTATGACCAAAGCATTTGATGCCAAATTTTGACGTTAAAGTAATGATTTGATTTCCTGCCCTGGTTTTGAAGGTCCATTTTTCCCCCTTTGCATTTACTTGCTTGTTTCCCCTTTGAGATGCCTAAAAATACCTTTCAAAAACATCACAAGAGCAGACATAGATCAAAATCAAAGAGAAAAGCTCTTGCATCTGTCATTTTTCATGCTTGAGTCCACTGTTGGGGGAAATGGCAGAAAAGTGGACCTAAGGGCATTAAGAACATCCCTCAGAGTTGTATTCAATGTCATTTGTCTTAGTTTTTCACAGTTGAACATTGATCCTTTCCACACAGAATTTACTTCATGCATTATGTGCTGGTTTTGGCATTATACTCACTTGATAAGTCTGCTCCACTGGTTTCATCAGATAGACTTGCTGCTAATGGCCTTGGCTTTGCAGATTGGGTTACTTTACACACAGCTGGTCAAATGGGATCACTCTGCATAGTCAAATTGGTGATGGACAGAACGCAAAGTTATACAAAATAGCTGGGTCCGATCCAGCTTCCCTGAAACCTGGAGTGCTCGCTTTGTAGACCCTGCACGATCTCCTGGTGCTATATGGCCATTTTCCCCATAGCCTTTTTTTTTTTTAAGTCCATCAGAAATTCCATTTGTTGTGATGGGAAACATTTTGGATATGGTGCGGGCAATTTCTTCCTGGAGTCAAAAGTTTCTAAAAGGTCCTGTATTTTTTAAGAAATGGAATTATTTAAATAATATTTAAGCTCGTGCCCAAGTTGGCCGGGCAACGTTTTTCAATGGTGCTTATTAGAAGTTTTATCATTTTGTCATTTTCAGAAAATAAAACTGGAAATTGAAGATGGGTGGCATGATTGTACCCTCCTGGTTCTGTTATTTCCCATTCCTCTGTCCCTCTATAACGTGCTATGATACATCTGTCCACTGGATGTCAATGAGATCGTCTGTTTTCTCGGGAATATCCTCACCGGTTTTCTACAACTCTTAAATACATCCTGGAATCTAGCAGACTGAATTATGTGAAAACTATTTTGGATCAGTGGTTAGAAATGATGCCTGACAGATCTTTTTACCGATTCTGAGTTTCTCTATTTAGGGGAGGATAGACTCGTATCAAGTTTCTTCATTTTTCATATCAAAACTCCATTGGTGACCTCATTTGTGTGACCAGCCATCTTGCAGCCTTGATGCTTTGAGAGCCTCACTTACAAGATGGCACTGGCCTCACAGTTGAGAACAGGGATGGTATCAATAGGGATGATTGGGGGAAGGAGCTGGGAAGTGGATGCTAAAATCCCCACCCAAACAACGAGCTAGGGAAAAGCCTACCTTGAAAATATTCATTCCTAGACATCAAAGTTGAAGTCTGACCTACAGTGAATAATTAGAGTCTAATGCCCCTCTTTAATAGCATTATAGTGATACTGAGTCACATAATGATTCATAAGTAGGGACTCAACTGATTTTGCTGAGCGACTTTCATTTTCCTAACACCGCAGGTCCTTTTGACCTGAAGAAAGTAAGTTAATCCAGGGGATGGCAGATAGCGTCTCACATTTAAAGGCACAGTCTCTAAATGAACAAATGTAAGCGCAAGGCACAGTCTCTAAATGAACAAATGTAAGCGCAAGCCGAAAGCAAGGTCAAGCAGATGGCAAAACCAGATTTGCCTGCAAAGGAATCCATTTGACTGCACCAGCCCGTACTAGTTGAGGCACAAGTTACTGCGATAGCAAAGATAAAAAATGATGTCTGTGTTCTTAGACAAATAACCATCAACATAGCCAAGTTCACTGGGGTCCACCAATGTGTGTTCCATTTCCCACCGACCGCGCAGGCACACATCACGGAAATACTGGTTTAACTACTAGTGTGTTACTGCCTCGTTTATCTACAGAATATTATTAACTAGGACATAATGCTTTCAAAGTTTAAGTTAATGTTATATATTATGTATAAATATATATATTCATAATGAGATATATGTAATGGATAGTACAAAGTTTGGAGACTTAACAAATGCTCTAACCTTCTAGAGACAAAAGTCCTATCTTCTGTTTTCTTTTGTCTTTTTTTTATTCTTAACTAGTGATCCACTGTTAAATCCAAATCCACTTTTACTGAAAAATACTGTACATGTGTAAAATGTTCAGTTGTTTTTTTGTAAAATATAGTAGAATGGTTGTAATTGATACTGGCCAAAATCAATGTTATTCCATATTTTATTTTTTCTATTAAATTAACCTAAGTTCCTGTTTATCTGATCTGTTCATACCCATGTGTAAATATCTCTGAAAGGGTGAGCTAAGGAGAACCTTCTGTTTCCACAGAGAAGCTGAATACAAAGGAAAGCGTAGAAGTGAACGGAGCATCTAAATAAAGTTGGCAAGGAGAGGGTTGAGCAGAGGACGGAGATGAGAAGGAGAGACAAAGTAACAGCAGTATAAGAAAGGCAGGTTAGACTTGGTCCTGAATGGACCAAAGTCCATTTTTAGGATGTTATTATGTCCTATTTTTAGGACATAATGTCCTAAAGGTTATGTCCCATTTTTAGAAAGCAAGTGAAAAGAAAGATCTATACAAGCTTGGCACACGGGTTAGCAGACTGTACGGATGCCAGCCCCAGGGTCTGGGCCATCGGGGCACCTCCTCCGTGCTTTCCCCAGGCTCTGGACCACTGCACACTCACTAGTGTGGGTCTGGCGGGATGGGGACCAAAGGATGGTGCATGAGCAGTGGAGGGGGGGGGTGGTGAGAGCTGCCGAAAGGGGAGAAGACTTTGTTCAATTTGCTGATATCCTGTGTAAAATTGATAGTGGTGTAGCCCCGGGTGCCTAGAAGGTAACTTCGTCTAAAATAAATCTCCAGTGCATGCCACAGCGTGGGACTGTAGAGTTGGTAAAGACCCACCGTGAATTATAGATCTTTGTGAACCCCGCATGCAAGGCAGGCACTAGCTCTGAAGGTTCAATGCCCTGCCTTTTCGGAAGAGCAATGAGAAATCAGTGAAAGCAACATCAAACTTGAACTCCGATGAGGTTAAGAGATCTAGGGATACAAAATGGTGTAAGAAAGAGCCTCTGCTGTTATGAAATCCCATTATGAGGGTGGGGGGGTGTCGGGGCCTAATTTTATTGAACACTTACTATGTATGGCACAATGTGGGAATATAGAGTATATGCATACAAATGTAAATTCTCTCAATTCTCACCAAAACTCGAAAGCTCAGTTTACAAATCATCATTACCTTCTGTTTACAAACCAGAATGCTGAGGCAGATGGGCTTGAAATAGATTAACTTAGATTACACAACCAGACAGAAAAATAAAAATAAAGCTTAGCAGTAAGAAAATTAACATTAGTGAATTCTAAATCTCAAGTGAATGGGATACTAAGTTGTTGGGCTCAGGCCGGCAGAAATTCCTTTGAACTGAACTGGTCAAGGCAAGCTGCTTAGAGTAAGCGCAACTAGGACTGGCTCTAGAGCTCGGCGGCTAAGTAGACGAGACAAGAGCAGGAGGAACATTAACCAGCGAACTTGCTATGCAAGAGATGATTCAGGGAAGCAAGTCAATTGTTTTGATGGTTTGGTCTAATTGCTACAAAGACCAGTGACTCAACATCTAATGGATTAGTCAGGAAGGATCTACATTTTGATGCTTTCCAAGAGATCAATAGGGGGCCCACCCTCGGCCCCCACACCTGTGGCAGACCTTGCTGATCACCAGCTGTGGGTGGGATCAGACCTGCCTCACTTTTCAGCCCAGTGTTGGGCCTTCCCATCATGCTGCTGGTCTTTCCTATCCAACTCACTATTTGCCACTCGACACTCTTCATCTTGAGGGACCTGCCGACTGTGTGCGAGTGAGTATTAGGGAGTGGAAATATAAGTAGGCGTGTATTCTTAACTCTTTTCCTACCACCCTTCAGCTTCACGCAAAGAGAAATGACAGACAGCAGCCTGATGAATTTGGAGAAAACTGGAGGCAACATTACAAACTATGGCCTGGCTAGCCCAACACTCCCTCCTCCCTCCACCCTCTAACCCAAAATGGCAGAGAGAATGCCAAGGCCAGCAGCAGCTTGACCTCACCTGGCCCGAGCTGGGCCCTGGGCCCCAAATCAGTATACGTCAAAGACAGAAAGTTGTAGCCTGCTTCCAAATGTTATTTTTGTTGCAAACCTATAAAATCCAAAGTTCTCAGCAGGACACTCTGGAGCCACTGGCAAATTTAGAAGGGCACAGCCAAGCGGGACTTACCGTCGCTGTGGCTCATGGGAGCTGCCTGGCCCTAGAGGCGGGGCCATAACGCAGACAGTCGTGTCTCCTCTTCACCACGAGACGTGACCATCTGGCCCAGAGTCAATTCTCGGGCAAGAAGGATGCAGTTGGGCAGCATCACAAGGTCTCAGAGGGCCAGTCTAGGAGCTGGGGATGCCAGCAGCTCCTTTCCACTCTCACTGCAGAGGACTTAGGAGGATGTTTGTCTTATTACTGACGCATTCTCTTGCCACATCTCCCTCCACCCAAGACAAATCTGAGGGGCCACCGTCGCTTTTTCAAAGTCAGGTGTCAGGCAACAAGAGATCTGTTTCTTCTCCGCTTTGAAAAATTCCCAGAAATATTTCCTGAGGCCTAAAGTGTATGATTTATTTTTATTATTTTAGGAAATAATACAGGATTTTAAGAATCTAGTATTTTAAGGCAGACTGAGTTCTACTTAAAAGGCCCACAGAAACTCAGAGGCTGATGGAGACGAACTTCCGGTTGTACGACTCCCAGTTGGTAGAGGGTGTGGTTGGGAATGGAGCCCAGGACATCAACCTTCTGCACAAAACTACCTCCTTTCCAAGAACGCCAGAGGGGAAAACCAAGTCCCCAACACATGCTGCAAGGCAGGGTTTAGGAGCCCTTTCTCGACTGCAGGTAGAAGACACACTGGCTCCCTAGTCTTGGCTTTTTCTCTCTATGAAGTCAGCTTAACTGCTTCCATGAAGACTGAGTCCCTGTCACATACAAGTTCTGAGGTCCTTCTTGCCCTCTGCAAGCTGATGGTCTAATGGGGGGCACAGACACAAAAACACACGATTGTAATATGAAGCTATTTAAGAGCCTTTAAAAGGGCATAAAAATACTGGGGGGCATTCTAGTCAAGCAAGCTCACTTTCCCAATTAAGTGCTAAATGTTCCCTTGCACTTGCACTAGGAATTTCTAAGGGATTCCAAAAATAGCATGCTCCATTAAAAATACAGTTACCTCTGAAATGTGCAAAATCAGATGATGTTTTAACTAAATGTCTACTAAATGCAACGTGTCAAACTAGTCATTTGCAACTCAGCTCTTAAGCAACCACATATAATTAAATTTAATGTGGGATAAAGGTGAATTTTAATATGTATGACATGATGTAGGACCTACAGAGGCAGGAGAACCTAGGATCTGTTGGGATCTTAATATAACCCTGCAAAGGAAGTAGAGATTCACTATTTATGCTGGTAGTAGATAAATTTATGTATATAAATTTATGTATTTAATATATATTATTTTATAATATATAAATATATTTTTATATAATTTATATATTAAATACATAATTTATACGTCAACTATATAATATATATTTATATTTATGTGTATATACACACTCTATATGTATATATATTATTCCTGATCACTTCCCTTAGATTTCTATCTATAGTTCCAAATAGCTATGGGACATTTCCCTTCAGATAGCTAACAGGCATCTCAAAATTAATATGTCCAAAACAGACTGCAGACTGCTCAATCTCCCAATATTATTATCTCCAAATGTCTCCCGCCCCACGAATGGCATTACAACCCAGTTGCTCAAATCCAAAACCCAGTAACTCTTCTTTTTTGCCCCCGAATCCAATCCATTAGCCGAGTCCCATGACCGCACCTTCACGAGGAACCTCTCAGTGGTCCCCAGTTGCAATTCCGGTCACGCTCCCCATCTCGGACTACTGCAGGAGCCCCCCCACTGGGCTTCCTGCTTCTCTCCCCTCCTTTCTTTTTCTGTCCTGTCCCATCCCCTCTCCACAGGGACAGCAGGGCACTATTACCAGCACAAAATCAGATTTCTCCCCTGTCTTCCTATTTGCTCCGGATCAAATCTGAACTCCCTACCTGAGATCTTTCTCATCTCTTCTCCGACCCCTTCTCCCTTGCTAATCTGGTTCCAGTCAGAACCTTTTGTTCTTCCAACAAAACTAACAAGTTTGTGCATCAAGACCCCTGCTCTTCACGTGGCTGGTTGCTTCTCACCCAGCAGGTCTCAGTTGAAAAATAGCTCCCTTGGAAAGTAGCTCCCTCCACCACTCATCCCACACCTGCCCACCTTCTCTGGTCTTTTTTTTTTTTATTAACATATAATGTATTATTTGCCCCAGGGTACATGTCTGTGAATCTTCGGGCTTACACATTTCACAGCACTTAATAGCACATACCCTCCCCATTGTCCACTTCTCTGGTCTTTTCACAGCACTTATCACAACATGACATTCTATGGTCCATTTACTTGTTTACTGTCAGTCTCTCCCACTAGAACATTAGCACCAGAACATTGGCCGTGTCTGGTGAAAGCCAGGGCTTTGCCGGTCTTATTTGTAGCTCTAGCAGGTATGTGTAGTGCCTTGCTTGATAAGTGTTTGCAGATTGAATGAATAAAAAGGCTTAAGTAAGAAATGACATTTGACCTGAGTCTTGGAAGATAAGCAGGGATTTGTAAGTCAATGAAGGCGAGGATGTTGAACAAGGATTCCCTGGAGAGAGAACTGGTTCAAGGACACAAAACCATTAAAGGGTCTGGCGGCAGGGATGGCAACGAGTGGGCAGGCTAGGCAGCAGGAAGGTGGGGACAGAAAGATCACAGAGGTCAACTTATAAAAGCCATGGATGGGCTATTGCCCTCCTTCGATCTCCTTGACAGAGTCATCACCCCCCTTTCCAGGGAGGCTAAATGACTTACTCAAGGACCCCATCAGGTCAACTCATGGCCTCCTGCCAACAGATCTGAAAAGCATTCATTCAGACAAAATGCTAAGGAGTTCATATTTGCTTCAGTCCCTAGAGGACTAGCCACACTGAGCCAGGTAATAAAAGGACAGGGGACTAAGCAGAGCTCAGCGGTCAGAATAGCTCACATGAGAGGAGGCAGCCCATAGCCTCTTTTCACTGTGACGTCCATGGCCAGAGCAAGAAATTTGTTGTAGTCTGTTTGCAAAACTAAACTTGGGGACAAGGGCTGGCTCAGAATCCTCTTTTCCCTCTAAGAAACAACAACAAACAAACAAACAAAAACCCTAAGAACTTTGCCCTCTAAATTATCATTACCAGAGAAGAGCAAAAGGAAAGAAAGGGATGTACTGGCACCTTTCTTCCCTAATGATGAAAATTACAAGAATAACTCCCCCAAACGGAGTACTTCCTATGTGTTAAGTTCTGTGCTGATTGCTTTGTATGGGTTATTCCACTAATTACTACCAGTAGCCTGTTTTTCTTCTCTCTTTACAAGTGGGAAAGCAGAGGAGGTAAATACCTAAGGCATCCCATTGATAAATGGAAGATCTGGGATTAATTCAAACCCAGACAATCTGATACCAGTCTCCAGGAAAATAACAAGAGCCTAAGAAGATGTCTGTCCAGACCATCTTCAGGTTATGGCCATGGAGCTTACATGAGGATTATATGTTTTCATTGGCCGTGTCTGGTTCAGCGCCCCTGCTGTCTCCTGTGACTACAGCAACATTCTACCCAGGACTACACACATGGCCACACAGCACTTTGTGTGACCCAAGCCAGGAGTGGATATCAATGCCATCATATGAATTAGTAGCAACCAATGGGCCGTGTGGGCAAAAGATATTAGAATGGACCGAAGGGAAATGAGGTGGTGGCTGTTAAGAAATGAGAATGTGATGCCTCCTTTCGTGCTAATTTTTCTCTGTCTGGGAAGCCATCATTTGCATTTTCCCAGATGAAATGACAAAGAAATAGAACGGAGATACGGGGAACCCAGTAAAACATTACAAGGCTGAAATCGTCCCATAATACAAATTCCCAGAGCTCCTTTGCCAAATTTGGTAAAACAAATTCCTTCCAGGTGGTATTACACAACACTTTCTTGCCACCTGAATCTTAACTGTTACAATAGCATCTAAACTATTCAGAAAACTTTTTGTTATGTCTAAGAACATGATCTGTAACTGACTTGTGTCATGAGAAGAGCCACAAACATGACAGAAGCCAGGAATTATCTTGACCAACTCTCCCCACTCCCACATCTACCCGCTCAGCAAGTCAAGACAACTCTACCTCCGAAGTATGTTTCAGATTCATTTTTCCCTTCACTTTTACTGTCCCCAACCTAATTAAGCTATTTCAAGGCAAAGCTACTTCTCACCTGGACTATAGCAAAACTTCCTTCCTAGCGTCATCTAAAGCACCCCTTGTGTCTACACTTCCCATGTTCCTAATTTCTTCCAATCTACTCTGCACAGCAGCCAGAGTGCTCTTTTTAAAAAATCAAAGCTCATACAAGGCTCTATGTTTAAGACCCTCATGCTTTCCCATTCCACCCTAGATAAAGGTGAAATACCTTCCTATGGCCATCAAGTCCATGGTCAATCTGAGCTACCCCACTTCTCTAAACTCATCTCATGCCATTCTCTTCCTTCCATCATATTTTCCAGCCACACTGACTTTCCCTTGTCTTTCTATTCTGCTTTGTGCCTTAGAACTTTCCCACATGCCAATCCCCCTACTTTAATGGTACCCCATTCCTAATCTACACCTGGCTAGCCTTTATTTTTTATCTAGGCCTTAATTTAAAATGCCACTTTTTGGGGCTCCTGGGTGGCTCAGTGGGGTAAAGCCTCTGCCTTCGGTTCAGGTCATGATCTCAGGGTCCTGGGATCGAGCCCCACATTTGGCTCTCTGCTCAGGGGGAGCCTGCTTCCCCCTCTCTCTCTGCCTACCTCTCTGCCTGCTTGTGATCTCTACCAAATACATAAATAAAATCTTTAAAAAATTTAAAAAATAAACAAAATTACACTTCTTCATCTTTAAGATCTCTTTATTATAAGCTCTCATGGAAGCCTCTACTTTACTTTCATATCAATTATATATACCTACTTAATCATAGGAGTATTTGTTTGATGTATGTAATGCTCACTACCAAGTTTGTTCCATGGGGGCAATGTCTGTAAATGTCTTACAGACCAGAAAGCTAGCAAAATATTTACCATAGGGTAGGTATTTGATAACTTGCCGGTCAACGGATAAATAAGGCAATGAATGAATAAATAGGAGAATAACTGAGTAAATGACAGGGAGGAAACAGCCCTGGCCCATCACTGAGACAACTAAGTTCTAATCTTGATTCTGAAGTACTTCAGCGTAGCTCTCCATGTGTCTTTAGCTCAATTTTTCCCATCTTCAACCTCATCCCTGTGAACTGTTCCAGCCCTACTATTCAATGTAAAAGGGAAATCCCAGGAGATTTCATGGAGATTCTGTCACTGGTCCCAAAACACATGTAACAACTCAGGCACACACTCAATAAAGCTAATGCTTTAGGACCTTGCCACTAAAAGTATACAGCAGCAACAGTAGTTGTGAGTTGGCTTAGTACGGTAGCAGAGTTCTGAGGTGTCTCCCTAAGGTTCCTAAAGGTGTCTCCCTAACATTCCTATGTTATTCGCTGCTATGAAGGTACTTTGCAGATGGAATTAAAGGTTACTATCAAATAACTTTACCATAAGGTGATTATCCTGAATTATCCAAGAGGGCCCAAGGTAAAGTCAGTCAGAGGGATGGAGTGAAAGGAAGCCAAGATGGGAAAATTGGACAGTTATATGTAGAAAAATGAAACTTGACCATTCTCTTACACCACACACAAAGATAAACTCGAAACGGATAAAAGACTTCAACGTGAGGCAGGAATCCATCAAAATCCTAGAGGAGAACATAGGCAGTAACCTCTTCGACATTGGCCACAGCAACTTCTTTCAGGACATGTCTCCAAAGGCAAAGGAAACAAAAACAAAAATGAACTTTTAGGACTTCATCAATAAAAAGCTTCTGCACAGCAAAGGACACAGTCAACAAAACAAACAGGCAACCCACAGAATGGGAGAAGATATTCGCAAATGACACTACAAAGGTCTGATATCGAAGATCTATAAAGAACTCAAACTCAACACTCACAAAATAGATAATCACATCAAAAAATGGGCAGAAGACATGAACAGACACTTCTCCAGAGAAGACACAAATGGCTAACAGACACATGAAAAACTGTTCATCTTTAGCCATCAGGGAGATTCAAATCAAAACCACATTAAGATACCACCTTACACCAGTTGGAATGGCCAAAATCAACATGAAAGTGAACAACAAATGTTGGAGAGGATGTGGAGAAAGGGGAACCTTCCCACCACAACACTGTTGGCGGGCATGCAAGTTGGTGCAGCCACTTTGGAAAACAAGGTGGAGATTCCTTAAGACATTAAAAATAGAGATACCCTATGACCCTGCCATTCCACTACTGGGTATTTACCCTAAAGATACACATGGAGTGCAAAGAAGGGCCACATATACCCCAATGTTTATAGCAGCAATGGCCACAGTCATCAAACTGTGGAAAGAGTCAAGAGGCCCTTCAGTAGACGAATGGATAAAGAAGATATGTCCATATATACAATGGAATACTATGCCTCCATCAGAAAGGATGAATACCCAACTTTTGTATCCATATGGACAGGACTGGAAGAGATTATACTGAGTGAAATAAGTCAAGCAAAGAGAGTCAATTATCATATGGTTTCACTTACATGTGGAGCATAAGGAAAAACATGGAGGATATTGGGAGAAGGAAAGGAAAGGTGAATTTGGGGAAACTGGAGGGAGAAATGAAACATGAGAGACTATGGACTCTGAAAAACAAACTGAGGGGTTTGGAGGGGAGCAGGGTTGGGGGATGCATGAGCCTGGTAGTGGGTATTGAGGAGGGCACATATTGCATGGGGCACTGGGTGTGAATTCAGTGTGAATTTTTCAGTGTTCCAATGAATCTTGGAACACTGAAAAAATTAAATTAAATTAAAAAAAAAAATCAAAGAAAGCTGGATTGAAAGCCAAATGGAGAAAGAAAAGAAAGGAAGGAAGGAAGGAAGGAAGGAAGGAAGGAAGGAAGGAAGGAAGGAAGGAAGGAAGGAAGGAAGGAAGAAGGCAGAGGAGAGAATTCTATTTGAGATGTGAGAAGGTGACCTACAGTCACTGGCTTTGAAAATGCAAGAAGGGAGCCACGACACAAGACATACATGCAGCTTCTAGAAACTGAGAATAATTCCCAGCCAATGGGTGGCAAGGAAACAGGGATCTCAGTCCTGATTTCTGCCACTGACATGAATGAACTTGGAGCAGACACATTCCCAGAGCCTCCAGAAAGAATGCCATCTGTGACACCTTGTTTCCAATCTTGTAAAACCAGAGCAGGGAAGCGGGTGAGCAACTGTGCCCACACTGCTGACCTACAGAACTGTGAGCTCATTAAAGGGTGTTTTGTTAGGCTATGACAAAATGGTCACTTGTCATAGCAGCAATCAAAAACTAGTACATATTTGTGTATCTTCATAGCTGAGGTCTGAGGGGGCAGGCTTCTGGTTTGTCACACATTTATGGACCTACTTAGATGCATTCCTGGGACAGAGGCTAGTGGATGTCATCTCTGCACTCCCCACCCCCCCCGCCTTGCTTCACATGGCTGGTATCTCCTAGAAAGGAACTTATACACTTGTCTGGCACCCTGATTTTCATAACTGCTGCCCTGGGGATACCTATAGATCATGTGGTTCCGGTAGCCAGTGGCACTTATGTTTGCATTCTCAAAGGATGGTATATATTTGCATAATTTACAAGCTGCTGCCTGAGGGTCTGACTTTCAATCAATATGTGCTGACTGAGATTCTCCCCTTTGGGATCCTAACAGCTCTTGGCACACCCTCAACTATTGAGGCTTAGTAAAAATAAAATGGGCCAGGGGCACCTGGGTGGCTCAGTCGTTAAGCGTCTGCCTTCAGCTCGGGTCATGATCTCAGGGTCCTGGGATGGAGCCCCGTATCCGGCTCCCTGCTCGGCAGGGAGCCTGCTTCTCCCGCTACCATTCCCTCTACTTGTGTTCCCTCTCTCGCTGTGTTTCTCTCTGTTAAATAAATAAAATCTAAAAAAAAATAAAAATATAAATAAATAAATAATAAATAAAATGGGCTGTTCGGATAATCACACAGGTTTGAGAAACAGTGAAGATCTAGGACGTACTGAATGATAAGTTTCAACTGCTACACAAGACCACTTCTTCAAGAGTAAGAGAGGGTGACTGTTTTATGCAGAGAATCTAGCACGCAAAGTCAAGCAAATGAAAAAACAGAGGAATACATTCCCAATTAAAGAATAAGATAAAATTTCAGAAAAAGTCCCTAACAAAATGGAGATAAGTGATTTAACTGACATAGAGTTCAAAATAAGTTATAAAGATGATCCCCAAACTGGAAGAAGAATGGATGAACACAGGGAGAACTTCAGTAAATATATATACATGAGATTAGCAAAAAGAAGTCACAGAGCTGATGAATACAATAACTGAACTAAAAAATGCAAGAGAAGTTCTCAACAGCAAACTTATGAGGCAGAAGAAAGAATCAGTGATCTCAAAGGGCAGTGGAACTCAGACAATCAGAGGAGCAAAATGAAAAACACACTAAAAATTGAAGCTAGCTTAAGGAACTCATGGGACACCATCAAACAGACCAACATTTGCATCACAGGACTCCCAGAAGGAGAGAGAGCAAGGGCCAAAAAAAACATATTTCAAGAAGGAAATGGCTGACATCATCCCTAAACTGAAGAAGGAAACAGACATCTAGATCTAAGAAACAGAGAGTTTCAAATAAGTGAAGCCAAAGAGATCCACACGGCAATACATTACAATTAGCAATTCAAACTTAAAGGCAAGGAGAGAATCTTAAAAGCAGCAAGAGAAAAAACAAGGGACATGCCAGGGAACCTCATAAGACCATCAGCAGATTTTTCAGAAGGAACCCTATAGATCAGAAGGGAGTGGCATAATACATTCAGAGTACTGGAAGAAAATAAAACTTCCAACCAAAAATACTCTACCCAGCAATGTTGTCATTCAGAATTAAAGAAGCAATAAAGAGTTTCTAGACAAGAAAAACCTAAAGAAATGCCTCAGCACTAAATTGGCCTTAAAAGAAATTTTAAAGGGACTTTATTAAACTGAAAATAAAGGGCACTAATTATAAACCAAAAAACCTATGGAAGTATAAATCTCATTGGTAAAGACAAATACGTGGTAGAATTTAGAATAATCTAATGCTGTAAAGATGGTAGATTAATCACTTATAAAGCTAGGATGATGGTTAAAAGACAGAAGTAGTAAAAATAACTATAACAAAAATAATTACTTAAGGGATACACAAGATAAAAAGATGTAAATTGTGACTTCAAAAACAAATCATGGGAGGGACGGAGATAGACTCTAGAGTTTAGGATCTGTCTAAACTTAGGTTGCTATCAACTTAAAACACATTGTTATAAATATTGGCTATTGTATGTAAGCCTTGTGAAAACCACAAATCAAAAATCTATATTATATATACAAAAGACAGAAAAGAACCTAAGCATACTACTACAGAAAATTATCAAATCATACAAGAGCAAGAGAAGAAAGGAACAAAAGAACTATAGAAGAACCAGAAAACAACAAAATGTCAATACCTATACAATTACATAAATATATACAGACTAATTTCTCCAATCAAAAGTCAGAGAGTGACTTAATGGAAAAGAAAACAAGACTAACTATATGCTATCTACAAGAAACTCACTTCAGATTTAAGGATACATGCAGAATGTGAACTGATGGAAAAAGATATCCCAGGGGCACCTGGATGGCTCAGTTGGTTGAGCGTCTGCCTTTGGCTCAGGTCATGATCCCAGGGTCCTGGGATTGCACCCCACTTCAGGGTCCCTGCTCAGTGAGGAGGAGTCTGCTTCTCTCTCCTCTCCCTTTGCCCCTCCCCTGCTCATGCTCTATCAAATAAAATCTTAAAAAAAAAAAATTATTGCCTACAAATAGAAACCATAAAAAAGCTAGGGTAGCTATGTTTATATCAGAGAAAACAGATTTTAAAAGACTGTAAAAAGAGACAAGGGAGACAATTACATAATGATAAAGGAGTGAATCCAACAAGAGGATATAACATTTGTAAATATTTCTGTACCCAACATAATAGCACTTAGATAGATAAAGCAAATATTAACAGACCTAAAATAAGAAGTAGTGATACACTAATAATAGAGGAGAGCAAAAGATCATAGGAGACTACTATGAATACTTATATACCAACAAATTGGACAAACTATAAGATATGGAAAAATTCTTAGAAACACACACCCTACCAAGACTAAATCATGAAGAAACAGATGATCTGAACAGTTACTAGCATGGAGATTGAATCAGTAAGCAAACACCTCCCTACAAAAAAAACTAAATGACCAGATTGATTCACAGATGAATTCTACCAAATGTTTAAAGATTTAATAATCCTTCTCTGACTCTTTCCGAAAGTAGAAGAGGGAATACTTCCAAACTCCTGTTATAAAACCAGCTGATAACAAATCAGACAAGGAATCCACAGAAAAGAAACCTGCAGTTAATATCCCTGATAGACACAGATGCAAAAATCCTCAACAAACTATTAGCAAACTGAATATAATAACACATTAAAAGGCTTATACACTATGATCAAGTGGGATTTACTTTAGGGATGGAAGTATGACTTAACAGCTACAAGTCAATTGATGTGATTCACCACATTAACAAAACAAAGGAATAAAAAATCCTATCACCCAATATCTGTATAAAAAGCATTTGAGGGGCGCCTGGGTGGCTCAGTTGGTTAAGCGGCTGCCTTTGGCTCAGATCATGATACCAGGGTCCTGGGATCGAGTCCCACATCAGGCTCCTTGCTCGGCAAGGAGCCTGCTTCTGCCTCTGCCTGCCTCTCTGCCTACTTGTGATCTCTCTCTCTGTCAAATAAATAAATAAAGTATTAAAAAAAAAAAAAAGCATTTGACAAAATTCAGCTTGCATTCCTGACAAAAATTCTCTATAAAGTGAGTACAGAAGGAACATATCTCAACATAAAAAAGCTCATATATGACAAGCCCTCAGCTAACACCATATACAATGTTGCAAAGCTGAAAACTTTTTCTCTAATATCAGGAATAAGACCGGATACCCCCTCTCATCACTTTTATCCAACATGGTTGTTGGAAATCCTAGCCAGAGCAATTAGGCAAGAAAAAGAAATAAAAGGCATTCAATTGGAAAGGAAGAAGTAAAACTTCCACTATTTTCGGTAACATATATTGAAAACCCTAAAGGCTCCACTTCAAAAAACTTTCAGAACTAAGAGCTAAATTCCATAACGTGCAATATACAAATCAATATACATGAGTATATTGACTATACACTAATAGTGAAGTGCTGGAAAAATTAAGAAAACAATCCCATTTACAACTGCCTCAAAAAGAATAAAACCCCTAGGAATAAATACAACCAAGACTTATACACCAAAAACTATAAGACATTGATGAGAGAAATTGAAGATGACAAAAGTAAATGGAAAGATACCCTGTGCTCATAGATAGGAAGAATTAATGTTGTTAAGCTGACCATGCTACCCAAAGCAATGTATAGACTCAATGTAATCCCTATCAAATGCCAATTTTACACAGAACTAGAACAAACCATCCTAAAATTGGTATGGAAACAACAAAGACCCCTAATAGACAAAGCAATCCTGAGAAAGAACACAGCTGGAGGCATCACACTCCCTGATTTAAAACTATATTACCAAATTTTAGTAATTAAAACAGTACAGCATTTCTATAAAAAGCAGACATATAGATAAATGGAACATCAGAGAGAGACCAGAAATTAAACCCACACAGATATAGTCAATAATATTCTCATAAGAAGCCAAAGAATATGCAATGGAGAAAAGACAGTCTCCTCAATAAATGATGTTGGGAAAATTAGGTAGCCACATAAAAAATATAACAAAACCAGACCACTATCTTACGCCATACAAAAAACTCAAAATAGATTCAACATTCTAATGAATTTAAGACCTAAAACAATAAAACTCCAAGAAGAATTGATAAGCTCCTTGCCAATGGTCTGGGCAATGATTTTTAAGTCTAACACCAAAAGTAAAGGCAACAAAAGCAAAAAATAAGTGGGACGACATCAAACTAAAAAGCTTCTGCACAGCAAAGAAAACCTCAACAAAATGAAAAGACAACCTACTGAGAGAAAATATTTGCAAATTATATACGTGATAAAGGATTAATAACCAAAATATATAAAGCACTCATACAACTCAAAAGCAGAAGCCACACAATCCATTTTAAAAATGGGCAGAGGGGGTGCCTGGGTGGCTCAATCATTTAAGCATCCAACTCTTGATTTTGCCTGGGGGGTGTGGAGCCTACTTAAGATTCTCTATCTCCCTCTGTCCCTCCATCCTCCAAAATGGGCAGAGGACATGATTAGACATTTCTCCAAAGACATACAGATAGCCAACAGGTACAAATAAAAGTGTTCAACATCACTAACTGCAAACTGAGAACCACAATGAGATATAATCTCACACCTATTGGAATGGCTATCAAAAAGACAAGAAATAGCAAGTACTGGTGAAGAGGTGGAGAGAAGGGAACCCTCATGCACTGTTAGTGGAAATGTAAACTGGTGCTGCTACTATGAAAAACAGTATGAAGGTGCCTCAAAAAATTAAAAATAGGACTACCCTATGACCCAGCAATTCCATTCCTGGGTATATAAATGAAAGAAATGAAATCACTATCTCAAAGAGATATAGGCACTCTCATGTTCATTTCAGCATTATTTACAATAGCCCAGGTGTGTCTATCTACTGATAGACAGAATGGATATAAGAAATTTGGTATAATATACGATGGAACATTATTTAACATAAAGAAGAAAATCCTGCCATTTGTAACAATATGAATGGACTTCAGGGCATTGTACTAAGTGAAATAAATCAGGTAGAAAAAGACAAATACTGCATATTCTTTTTTTAAGAATTTATTTGACAGAGTGCGTGCACATGCATGCACAAGCAAGGGGAGCAACAGGCAGAGAGAGAAGCAGGCTCCCTGCTGAGCAGAAATCCCAATCCAGGCTTGATCCCAGGATCCTGGGACCATGACAAAGGCAGATGTCCAACCAACTGAGCCACCCAGGCACCCCCACATACCACATATTCTCACTTAAATATGGAAAACCAAAATAAAGAGAGAGAGAGAGAGAAAGAGAGAGAGAGAATGAGCACTCAGATGTGGAGAACAAACTGGTGATTCTCAGAGGTGGGGGAGTGGGAAAATTAAATGAAGGGGGTCAAAAGGTACAAACTTCCAGTTACAAAATAAGTCACAGGGATGTAATGTACAGCATGCGTACTATAAGTAATAACCCTCTAGTGCATATTGGAAAGTTGCTAAGAGCACATCTAAGAAGTTCTCATCACAAGAAACAAGTTTTGTAACTGTATGGTGACAGGTATTAGCTAGACTTAGTGTGGCAACCATTTTGCAATACATACAGATATCAAATCATTATACTGTACATATTATATACATTATATATAATGTAAATATTTTATATATTATACACATATATAACATATATAATGTGTGTATATGTATACATTACATTATACATATAAGCTAACATGTCAATTAAAACCTAAAAAATTTAAAAATGTTTAATTATTAAAAAGAAAACTAATTAGACTAGACCTACTCAATCAAAATATGCAATTTTGCAAGATCCCAAGATGACTAACAAGCACATCAAAGTTTAAGAAGCCCTGCCACAGATGGATACTTCTTTCCTGAATTTGAGAAGCCTTCTCTTGATTTACTGAGAGCCACTACAGTGAACTTCGTGTTCTTAAATAGTGGACACCCAGCAATTAGGCAGCTGAGTATACATTCATCTTTGCTGGCCATTAACTGAGAGATCTGAGGCAAGTTAGCAGCACTTTAAATTTTAAAAAGTAACTAAGGAGCAGTTAGAGTATTCTGATCCCCAGCTTGTAAGCCTGATCAACCAGAGCTATTAGGCTGAAGATGTGAATTAGCGATTTGTTTATAGGCTCCCAACACTGGCTTTCAGCACTTGATCAGGTAACAAAGTCTGTCCAGACACGTGTAAACAACCCACCCATTTCTCAACACAATATTAACAAAGTGAATTAACCTACATTAAAAGGATCATACACCATGATCAAGTAGGATTCGTTCCCGGGATGCAAGGATGGTTCAATATCACAAATCAATCAACATGACACACCACATTAACAAAAATAAGTACAAAAATCATGTGATCATCCCGATAGATGCAGAAACAGCAATTGATAAAATTCAACATCCATTCATAATAAAAATGTGGATAGAGAAGGACAATTTCTCAATACAATAAAGGCCATATATAATAAACCCACAGCTAACATTATACTCAACAATAAAAAGCAAAAAGTTTTTCCTCTAAGATCAGGAACAAGTTAAGAATGCTTACTCTTACCATTTTTATTCAATATAGTATTAGAAGTCCTTGCCACAGCAATCAGACAAATTAAAGGCATCCAAATTGGAAAAGTAGTAAAACAGTCACTATTTGCAGATGACATAATAGGATATATGGGAAACCCTAAAGACTACATCCAAAAAAGAAAAAAAAAAAAACCTATTAGAACTAATAAATAAATTCACTTAAGTTGCAGGATACAAAATTAATAATTGTAAGTTTGTTGCATTTCTATATGGTAATAATAAAGTAGCAGAGAAATTAAGAAAACAATCCCATTATTAAAAAGTGTACTTGTGACGAGCACCAGGTGTTGTATGAAAGTGTTCAATCACTATATTATACACCAGAATCTAATATTACACTATATGTTACCTAATTGGAATGAAAATAAAGACTTCAAGAAAAAAAAAATCCCATTTACAATTTCATCAAACAGAACAAAATACCTGAAAATAAATTTAACTATGGAAGTAAAAGACCCATACTCTGATAACTGTAAAACACTAATGAAAGAAATGAAAGATACAATAAGTGAAAAGATATACCATGCTCATGGATTGAAAGAATACTGTTAAAAGGTTCATACTATCCAAAGCAATCATGATTTAAAAGCAATCCCTAACAAAGTACCCATGGCATTTTTTACAGAACTAGATCAAATAATCCTAAAATTTGTATGGAACCATGAAAGACTCTGCATAGCCAAAGCAATCATGAGACAAGAATAATGCTGGATCTCCTCTCCCTCTGCCTGCCAGTCTGCCTACCTGTGAGCAATCTCTCTCTCCCTCTCCCTATTAAATAAATAAAATCTTAAAGCAAAGGGGGTGCCTGCATGGCTCAGTCAGTTAAATGTCTGCCCTCAGCTCAGGTCATGATCCAAGGGCCCTTGGAACTGAGCCCTGCATCAGGCTCTCTGCTCAGTAGGGAGCCTGCTTCACCCTCTCCCTCTGCCTGCCACTCTACTTGTGTGCACACACTCTCTCCGTCAAATAAATAAAATTTTTTTAAAGTTTATTTATTTGACAGAGAGAGAGAGAGAGACAGTGAGAGAGGAAATACAAGGAGGAGTGGGAGAGGGAGAAGCAGGCTTCCCGTCAAGCAGGGAGTCTGATGCAGGGCTCGAACCCAGGATCCTGGGATCATGACCTGAGCCAAAGGCAGATGCTTAACAACTGAGCCACCCAGGCACCCCTCAAATAAATAAAATATTAAAAAAAAAAAAAAAGCTGGAGGCATCACACTTCCTGATTTCAAACTGTAAAGTTATAGTACTCAAAATGATACAGTATTAGCACAAAAACAGACTCACAAATCAATGAAACAGAACTGAGAGTCCAGAAATAAATCACACTTAATACAGTTGATCAACCAATGACAAAGGAGGCAAGCATATATAATGAGCAAAAGACAGTCCCTTTAATAAATGGTGTTGGGGAAACAGGACAGCTACGTGAAAAAGAATAAAACTGGACCACTGTCTTATACCATATACAAAAGTAAATTCAAAATGAATTAACACTTAAATGTAAGACCAGAGGTCATAAAACTCCTAGAAGAAAATATAGGCAGTAAGCTCTTTGACATCAGTCTTAGCAGTATTTGTTTTTGTTTTTTGATTGGTCTCCTCAGGCAAGGACAACAAAAGCAAAAATAAATGGAACTACATCAAACTAAAAAGCCTTTACACAGTGAAGGAAGCCATCATCAACAACAACAACAAACCAACTGGTTTGGTGGGAGAAGATATTTGCAAATAATCTAACCAATAAGGGGTTAATATCCAAAATATATAAGGGGTTAATATCCAAAATATATAAAGAATCCATAAAAAAATCAATAGCCACCCCTCCCCAAAAAATCCAATTTAAAAATGAGCAGAGGACCTGGATAGACATTTCTCCAAAAAAGAAATCACAGATGGCCAGCACATGAAAACATGCTCAACACCACTAATCACCAGGGATATGCAAATCAAAACTATAATGAGATGTACCTCACACCTGCCAGAATGATTATCATCAAAAAGACAATAAATAACAAGTCTTAGTGAGGATGTGGACAAAAGACAACCCTCACGCAGTACTGATGGGAATGCAAAATGGTAAAGTTCCTGTGGAAAACAATATGAAGGTTTTTCAAAAATTAAAAATACAACTACCATATGATCCAGCAATTCCACTTCTGGGTCTTTAAAAAACAGAGAAACACTAATTTGAAAAGATATATGCACCCCTGTGTTTATGACAGCATTATTTAAAATAACCAAGATATGAAACCAATGTAAGCTTCCAGCAATGGATAAATGGATAAACAAAATGTGGTATAAATAGACAATAGAATATTACTCAGCCATAAAAAAGAATGAAATCTTGTCATTTGAGATGACAGGGATGGACCTAGAGGGAACTAGCTAAGTGAAATAAGTTAGAGAAAAACAAACGCTGTATGATTTCACTTATTTGTGGAATCTAAAATTCAAACAAAACAAAAGAGACTCCAATACAGAAAACGATCTGGTGGTTGCCAGAGGGAAAGGGGGATTGGGATCGGTAAAATACGGTAAGGTGATTAAAAGATACAAACTTCCAAAAAAAAAAAAAAAGATATAAACTTCCAGTTACAAAGTAAGTCACAGGGATGTAATGGACAGCAGAGGGAACGTAGCAATAATATTGTAACAACTCCGTACAGTGACAGATGGTAGCTAGATTTATGGTGGCGATCATTTGGTAATGTACATGATGAGTCACTATGTTTTACACCTGAAACTAATATGATATTGTAGGTCAACAATATCTCAATCCAAAAAGACAAAAAAAAAAAAAACCCCAAAAAACAGCCAGCTCACCAGTAAGCTCTGCCTTTATACCATTTGTACTCACTGAGATTGAGTCACTCTCTCCTTATGACCATTTTTCATGCCTGTTCTCTTCAACAAGTGCTACGATTAACCACATTTTTTTGAAAGATGGACAAGTATGAGCCACGTCCTTCTCTGCTTCCCTTATGCAGACTCAGATTTATCACTGGAGGTCATGGGGATGAATGGCACAGCATAGGGAACATAGTCCAGGATACCCTAAGAGGGTTGCAGGGCGACGAATGGGAGCTACACCTACGGTGAGCACAGCATAACCTATGTCCCTGCGGAATCACTACGCTGTACACCTGAAACTAATGTAACATTGTGTGTCAATTACATTTCAATTACAAAGGTGTAGATCAGTGATTTGCTGATCACCTACTTTAGGACAGGCACTGAACTATGTCTGCTGTGTTCATTACTTAGCAATGCTGTGTGGTTGCCCCCCTTCAAGGTCAGGAATCAGAGGACTAGTGGTCGATCGCTCTCTTCCCATCACGTGATTAGTCCCACCTTCTGGCTCTGATTCCATCCCCCTTCCTCTAACAGCACAGTTGTCCCTGTCCTTTCTACATCCAAGGTGTCCAAGTCCTTCTAGCCAGGAAGCTCTCCCACTGTCCCTGCTCTTTTATGTAGTTAAGAGTGGAGACTAGGCGAAACCTAGGATAATTTACTGTGTAGGTTTCCATCCATGTCTATCTAAAGGAGTCTCTCTCCATTTTTTTTCCAGGAGATAGTTCATTGTGAAATATTTACAATGTAAGAGATAGTTACAATCACAGAACCTGGAGGGAGACTGCCTAGATTCAAATCATGATACTGTCAGTTACTAGCTGTGTGATCTAAGGAAATACACTTAATCTCTCTGTGCCTCTGATTCCCCATTTGTAAATAAGGATAATGATCGTATTTCTCACCTAGGGATGTTGTGAGGATTGACTTAAAGTGATTAAAGCACTCGGAAAAGTACCTGTATATATTAGACCCAGTGTGTGTCATTATGACTGCTAATCCCTCCCTCTTGTTCTATCACCGACTCTCACCAAATCCTGTTCATCTGACTTCTTAAACAGATCTTCCCTCCATCCCTTCCACTAACACACAAGGTTAGGTACCATCATCACTTGCCAAAAGCAATCTGCAAACAATTTTCCTGCACCCTCTTTAGCCACTGGCTTTCCAAAGAAGCCAAAATGGTATTTTCAAAATGCAAATCTGATCACAACACTCTTCTGCTGAAATCTGTTGCTTTTTGGATAAAGATGGGCCCCTTTAAGGTCTGTAATACCCTGAAAGTTCTGCCACACACCCCTCATTCCCAATTTCTTCTCCCTCTCCGCATCTCCCTCTCCTCCTCCTCCTCTTTCCTCCTCCCCCCTCCCCCTTTCTTTCCTCTCCTCTTTCTCTCCTCCCTCTCCCTCTTTTTCTCTCCCCCTCCATCCCTCTCCCTATTTCCCTCTCTCCCTCCCTGTCTCCCCTCCGTTCGCTCTGGACTGTCCATCCTTCACGGTTCCAAGTCTCTTCTCACATGCAATCTCTACAGGGATTCCGTCCCCATTCCCATCCTCCGTACCCTCCATGCCCAGTTAACTCCTCCCTCAGCACCGCTAGAGTCACAGTTTTACATTTGCTTCTGTGATCATTAATGTCTGTCTCCTGGGCCACCTGGGTGGCTCAGTCCGTTAAGCCTCCAACTCTTGATTTCGGCTAGGGTGTGAGGTTCTGCACCCAGCAGGGAGTCGGCTTGCAATCCTCCCCCTCCAACTCACTCTCTCTCTCTAAAAAGTCTGGCTCCCACCCCAGACTATAAGCTCCATGAGGGCAGGAAGTACATTTGCTTTTTCTCACCCATTGTATCCCTCACACTTAGCACAGTTACTGCCACATAACACTTGCTTCCTAAGTCGTTTCTGAATGAATCAAAGAATGAATGGATGGATGAAAGTACGTGGCACAACCGTGAAGGCGGGATAAGTAAGGCGTTGGTGCTTCTGTGGGTTTGACGCCAGCTTGCGGACAGAGAAGATAGGATTACATAATGTAAGATCAAAATCTTCAGTGACTGGCTGGGTAGCGGTCAAGCAGATGGAACCTTTGCCTGCACGTTGCAAACTATGTGAGAAGCAGTTGATTGAGCCCAGAGGAACAACTGGAAGCAAAACGTCGTCTTTCTCCATTCGCCCTACTATTATTTCTTTAGGGCTACCGCCTAGGAAGATTTTATCTTGAGATTCTTTTTCCCCCACCAAAATATATACACCTCAATTTACCACTATCTCCCTCCTCGGTTAGACCTTGCTGTTCCTTTGCTTTTAAGCAGCCTGCCGTCTCCCCCCTCTAGCTCTGTGGGAGTAAAACACAACGATTTAGAATGGAGACCCGCGTACGCTGTTCCCACAGAAGACAGCGTGTGGAGGTGGCCAGACATCTGCAGACCAGGAGAGCTTTCTGGGGGTGGACTGGGGCAGTGTGACCTGTAATATCGGCGCCAGGAAAGAACCTCAGAGACAGATTACCCAAGAATGTCCAAGGTCGCTAAGTCTTTCCTGAGTCTGGGAGAAAGAACACAGAGACCTGAAACCCTCATCCGGAATCTAATTCAGGCCCTTCCCATCCCGTGATAGGTGTTCTCTAGGCTTCTCATCAAGTTCATTCTCTGGTGTGTAAGCTCCAAGAACACAGGGACCCTATCTAGCCCCACGAATTCCAGATACAAGCAGGTGCTTTAAATACATAGCTACAATGTCAACACAAATGACATCAGTTTCCTTCTGTTGCCGGAGGCTAACAGACGACTCTAAATCAGAAGAGAGATGATGTGTATTTGTATCTTATCAAGTGTTTCAGGTCAAACTCTCTAGGCAATCACAATTTCTAAATTTGTGCTGGATTCCTCCTCATCTCTCCAATGCCTTCCATCAAAAGGGCTTTTGCCTCAGCCACTGTTCAGGATGGCAAATCTGGAATGTTCTTGCACCCTGTCCATTGGCCACTTACTACTGCTTATGCTAAGTGGCAGCTCAGAGAAACAAGCAGCCTGAGCCTGGGTCACTGTGACCATCATCCTTCCCAAGGATGCCAAGAGGAAAAGCAGACAGAAGTGTTTTTCAAACTTGAGCAAGCCTCCCCATCCCCTGGGAGGTTGTTTGAAAGCAGATTTGAACACTCCCTACGCCTACCTCAGAACTTCTGATCCTGTGAGTTCGAGATGAAAGCTGAGAATTTACATCTCGCATGACTTCTCAGGTCCCGCTAAAGCTGCTCGTCCCACCCTGAGAACCATGGTACTGATGTGAGGCGCAAACCTAGTAATTAAACTAGAGGGATGTGGGTTCTAGTCCCAGCTCAACCACTAACCATGTAACCTTGGTTAAAGTCCTTAATTTCCCTACTCATTTTCCTTCTCTAAAAATAATCATGACGCCACTGGTGAGCATTCAGAAAATAATTCCTCCTCTCGGCAAGAGGGAACCCCTTTCCCTGTCCCATCCACAGCCCCCACTCTCCCAGGGCTGTAGGATGCTCCCTGGGACCCTCCCCAGCAGGGCTGCTGTGAAATATTTGGGTGATGGGCAGGGCACATCGGCTGAACTCAGCTTCCAGCTACCTCTCCCCAGAAGTGTCCTACCTACAAGGGCAGCCCTCAGGTAGCGTCAGTGCCCCCTCAGCCCACCTTACAAACAGGTAACAAGGGTAGTGCGTGATACTTTTCCTGCAAGAAGAGTCCCACGTGTCTTTCTGCCCTGAGACTAAGAAGTTAAATAAGACTCATCCCAAACCACACAGC
>CM053615.1:12996036-13039203 GCA_028646535.1 Procyon lotor
CACCCACCCTCAGTTTGTTTCGTGAGTTTAGCCAGTGAGGTTTCAGTCCCGAATTCCGTGCTCTGGACAGAATCTCAAGTTCTAACAGGATGCAAACCGTGCAGAAGGAGGTTGCTAGGCAAGAAGCACCTAGGACTCTGTCTCTGACACCTGGGGATTTGGGACCCCCTCCCCACTCACAGGACACACTCACAACCAAACAACGCTGCCCGTTTTCATTTTCACCTGTTTATGTGCTCCCGGCTCACTGAGACACACAAGAAACTGCGGCTCGTCCCAGGCCTCCGCACCGCACCCCTACCCTCACCCCCCACACACATACCCCTCCCCCCGCCACAGGCAGGAAGCACGGTTCATCCTGGGCCACTCACCTAAAGGGGAAGCAGGTAGTCAGTCCAGGCACGGTACCAGCTCCGCAGCGGGGCCCAGAACCCCACGTTCTGCACCAGACTGGGTATAACTCCGCCGGGAGGAAGCCGCCCTGTGCGCCCCGGCTCACGGAGCTCACCGAAGTCTGACTGAGTCCTACCTCAGCAGCCTGGAAAGGGCAGTGCCGTGGCCCTGGTGGGCAGAAAACGGGGCCTCCCATGGCTCCGACGCAGGGAGGCCGGCGCCAAAGGGCTGCTTATAAAGAGAAGCTTGCGTGCGTGGTAACTGGCAGCTGAGTTGCATTGAGAGGTGCGGTTCTCGATCCGCAGGGTCAATCACGGTGGCTGCCCCGTGGCTATCACCATTTGCAGCCAGTACAGTTTTCCAGTCTGCAGGGGGGAGAGGTAAGGCACAATTTGGGATCCAGCACACTAGGGTTTGAACGATGTTCTGAGAGAGAACATTTTGATGCCCAAGTTCTTATTTGGTCAAATGGAGCTGACAGCCCTCCCCCACATTATTATTGGATAACACAATGAGATCACATAAAGCAGCTGATAATTGTCACTAGTATTCTGAAATTCACTGTGCTGGGGCTTAGGTCCATTTTCTCATTTGATCCTCACCACATTCTATGAGACAGGATCCGTGGTACTGGAAGAAGAATGTCAGGGAACTCTGTGATTGATTAACGTCAGACAGGTGGAGGAGGAAGCCCAAATCAAATCTGGAGGGGGGATGATTCCAAAATTTGTGTATTTTCCCAACCCAGTGCTTCCTACTATGCCGGTAGCCAGTGGGCACATGAAAACTTTGTTCCCTTTTTTTTTATTGCCACTCTTGGGCTTTTTAAAAAGCACAGTTTGGTTACTCCCAATAAAACATATGGCATTCCCAATAATCAAATGCTTACCCAGTCACTAAGGGGGTGAGGTGTTCTGGGTGCTGTGCTCCATTCAGACCTGTCACTAGGCAAACCAACAGAGCACCTAGAAGGCAGCCTCCACTGCCTGTGAGTGGACAGCCTTAATGACCCAATGAAACACTGAATGTCAATTACCAGCTACAGTCAATTACCAACTACAGGGCAGATGGACCCCGAGGTCCCGGAATGCAAATTCCTTCTCTTTCCAGGAGCTTCTCTTTTCTCTTAATTAGCAATTAGGCTGCAAGGTTTTACACCTGCAGACTGGGCTGGAGGAAAGACTAAGGGAGTGTGGGAGAAGAAAGACGAAGCCAGCTCTTCTAGGGGCTACAGTGGTAGAGAAGAAGGGTAATTTGAGGATGTTCCCTCCCCTGGGGCCCTGGCAGGGGGGAAGGGACAGCTGTGGTACTTCCAAGCGTTTAAAAACAAGTAATAAATGAGGGCTAGGGAGGCTCTTTTGCCTGTGTTTCAGGATTCCCTCCACCACAGGGAACATTTTGATGGTTTTAGGCTCCTCAGGAAGGCATTTGGGCTTTAACTGATCTGATCTGCATGCTAGGACCCTTGTTTAGTTCAAGAGTGTCTGGAGCCAAAAAAAAAAAAAAAAGGAGTATCTGGAGCCTGGTGGTGGGTATTGAGGTCAGGTACATGAACAATGAATCTTGGAACACTGAAAAAATAAAAGTGAGAAAAAAAAATTTAAATTTAAATTTAAAAATTACTACTAAAAATTTTTAAAAAAAAGTGGAAAGCTCAACGGTCCTGATTGATTCACCTGCCATCCTTCATCCTCTCGAGAGGAGGATGTGAGACAGACCCTCGGGCTCCACAACATGGTGCTTACAGGGGCGCACATAGGAGCTCTGTCCACAGTCTGATAGTCTAAGTCCTTCACTTACTCAGCCAGAGGCTGACCTGCCTTGGGCAATCAGCGATGTTTCCCAAAAGGTAAATGAGTTGTTTCAAAGTCTGGTCACCTACTTCTGTCACTGTGTATTGAACCCCAAATCCCCTCACTGTGACTGCATCAGATACTGTAGAGTTTCTCCCATGAGCATGGTCCCACAGCAGCCACAAATGGGGGGAGCACTGGGGGATAACATCACACCCAAGGTGTAGGGGGACTGAGTGCACTAGAGAACCTGTAGAAATTCTAGGCTCACTTGCAGGAATAACAAAGACAGCCCAACAAATAAAGACACTAGCAAGACATTTTACACACCTCGGATGGACAATAAATGGATTTCCGTCTCTCATACAGTGCTCACAGGGAAAGTATTCATGATTCCACAGATTGGATGGTGGGCTTTATTTGTTTTGTTTAATTGCGGTTAATAATCACACTCATGCCTTTTGTCCCCTCTTGTGTCTGGCTTTGCAACCAACTCTTCAGTGTTTTTTAAATGTCGACATCCATAAGCTAGGGCTTAGATGGACTTTTCACAAACACAGAGGCAATGCAAAATTCTCTTCCTTGAGGAACAGACCTACAGGAATCAATCCATGTACACTAGATTTTCATATAAATTGGAGGACCAGAGAGAGGTTGCTATAATTCCGGTTCTAAGCTATTTCTGAGGAGCCAGTTTGCTTTGTT
Source organism: Procyon lotor (assembly GCA_028646535.1). Taxonomy (NCBI): domain Eukaryota; kingdom Metazoa; phylum Chordata; class Mammalia; order Carnivora; family Procyonidae; genus Procyon; species Procyon lotor. The sequence goes on from CM053615.1 coordinate 12,998,928, forward strand.
TTCGGACAGCAGTTAGGCAGTATGGAAAATCCCTGTGCAGAGCCCAAGCCAATTATTTTATCCATTCAAAAAAACCATTTTTGGTTTCCTCTTAGGAGCTTCTAACCTAGTGGACAGAACAAACTGCTTGTAAAATCTCAATCTGATAAACAGAACTGCCTCTTAATAAAGAGTGACCCTTTTAGCAGAGAAAATAAATTTGGAGGGCATATTCAGTCACTGAGTAAACCTGCTTTGTGCAATACGCCTGCCCCAAGTTCATTTGTTTTCACAGTGAATTCCTTTTTTTTTCCACAGTGAATTCCTTTTTGATACCCTTACCTCACCAAACAGTTTCGATGAGGCTTGTGCTCAAGTTCTTTCTTTTATAAATAGCAAAGCTACTTGGAACCCCAAAAGGGGAAATGAATCCATCTCAGGGAAACACTGCAGAAGGGGCATGACGTCAGGCTCAGACACACCCGAGTCACAGCCCAACTCTGTCACTTACCTCGCTGCATTAATTTAGGCGAGATTTCGCATCTCTCTGAGCCTCAGTTTCTCACTGAGAAAAGGGCTGTTATCTGGCTTGAACATTCCACAGCGCGGCACTCATCATACGGTAGTTGTCGATCGATGGGAGCCTGTGTGACTGCTGCATCGCGGGGGCAGTCAAGTGTGTGGGCCAAGACTTCCCTTTGGATACCTTTCTTTTTAGCAGCCTGACTGTGGTCAGGGCCCAAACAATGGTGGGCATGATAAGGATCAGCTCTTAATTCCTTGCTCTTCGGACAAGGTGCAGGATGGAGGAAACCAAACATTTGCAAGTGTGTTGGATCCATAATTTATGGTCCATCCTTTTTGCAGCGGTGCCAACCCATGGTGGGGGGGGGGCAGAGTGGCATTTAGAACATCTGCAAAACCACACAGGTAAACACCAGCACCTGAGAATTAAAAAAAAAAAAAAAAAAAAGCAATGGGACCAGGAAAGATAAGTTTTGCCCATCAGAAAAGCCTGTGGGGGTGGGAAAGTGGAAGTCACAGTTCAGAGGACAAAATGGAAAAGCAGTGGCTCCCAGGCACCTCTGGGCTGTGGAAACAGATCCCTCCTTCTAGCTGCTTGATGTTTATCCTGCATTTGTTGTTCCCATTGGAATATAAAAAAAACAAAAACAAAAGCAAAACAAGAAAGAAACAATGGTGTTCCACTAATCAGATGTCTCCATTTGCATGAGCTTTGTCCACGGACCGATTGATGTCCATTATCATAAGATGGCTCCCCAAGGTGGTTGGTGCTCTTTGGACTCATCCCCAAAGGGCAGACCATCCTGAGTTTTTTGGTTAAAATCAAGTATTGACCGGGTAAGGAACAAACTCAGGGTGCAGACTTCTGGGGGGGGGAGGCGGTATATACACAAGAGATAAAATTACTGTTTTAACCACTATTAGTGTATAGTTCTGTGCCACTAATTGCACTGACATCATAATGTAACCACCACCACCGTTCCTCTGTCTCCAGAACTTTCCCATCTTCCCCAACTGCAACCCTGTACCCATTAAGCAACAAGGCCATCCTCCCCCTCCCCTTAGCCCCTACCAATGCCCATTCTACTTCCTGTCCCTCTGAATCTGACTACTGCACGCCACTTCTATAAAATGGAATCATACAACACTTGTTCCTTTGGGACAGGTTTACATCACTTAGCATAACATTTTCAAGGTCTGTCCTCATTGTGGCACGTGTCAGAATTTCCTTCCTTTTTAAGGCTGAATAATGGTGTAGGTTTGTGAGCAAAGCTGCTGCAGTCTCACTTTATGGCCTCATATTCTGAGCCTTGCTGTAAAATGTCTCACTCAACAAGGCTTTAAAAACTGAATTATTTCATTAGTATATAACTTGGAAGTACTACTGAGTATTTATTATAGCTGGTGAAAAGTAATAAATGTATGGATTTCTTTTCATGAGAACTGTCTTCACACAGCGGTATCTTAAGTCGGAAACTAGGTACTGGCATCCTTGCAAAAGAGTGTTACTTTGTTAGCGCCTGTGGCTGTAGTGTCACTCGGGAAAGTCACAGTCCGTGATTCCTGGCTTCTGAGTGGGAAAGCACACACACAGAAGCCTACGGATAACTCAGTATCCCAAGGTGGCTCACCGAAATAACCAGATCAGACACGTGCCTGGTTTCTCGACAGATGCTCTCCCCATTTCCTCTTAACTAATCACCCTTGCTAAAAAGTTGTTTTACACTCACATCATTATCCACGTCTGTGTTTATTCATTTACTTAGAGCATATATATATATATATATGTATTTGCCCAAATATTACAACAAATTTGGCCCTAATCCAAAAAGGATATTACAAAGTGCAAAAGAAAGCCTAGCAATTCTGCAGGAAAAATGGAAGTTCTCCTCGTCATGTCTGCCTAAAAATTATTATTATAATGATTCTGATCATGTTTGGACTTAGATCTGCAAACACAAACACGTCGTGCAATATTAGCAAGAGGTGAAACAAGCACAGTAAGCCACTTACTTGTAAATTTTTCAATGGACAAGTATTAATTCTTAAACTGGGTCTTCGGTTTTTGAAACATCACTTCTCTCCCTATGAGACACCACTTCCCCCATGTCCTTTGAACTATTATAGGATGAGATGAGGAAGGATCTGAAAGGGGAATGAAACTTTTTTGATCACGGTAGAAAGATAATTTGGACTGAATAATAGATGAAGACACCAGAAGGAAGAGCTTGTAGGATGAAGTGGAGAACAAAATATTGGCCCTTGAAGTCTGTGCTAAAAGTGATTTTTTCCAAGAATTTTGTATATCACGCCTGTCATAAACATTTAGTTTCATTGTGCAATGAAGACAGATGACAAGAATTTGCTGCTCCAGCAACCAAAAAAAAAAAAAGGCAACTTCACTCTGTCCTTGGAATCTTTCTTTGGTTCCAAATGTGCAGTGGAAAACTGGGGCCTGCAAGGGCTGGGGTTGGGGACAGTTGTTTATATAACTAATTGGACATCTACATAATTATGAAAATCAGGAAAGGTCCCTCTATTCTCATCTGTTCCAAAGCCAGGACTTGCTCTAAAGTTAAGAGGCATGCAGGCCTGAGCGAGGTACACAGCTTAGCTGTCCTACTCTGACTCACTTACATAAGCTTCAAGGTTATGAGAGTTTTCCTCATTTTGTGTCCAAATGGTAGGAGGGAAAAACATGTCTTCAGAGTCAGTTACCAGGGAAGAAAAGTGCTTGGGCAAGTCTGAGGTTGGGGAGAACATTTGTAGATTAGAGGATGATGGGAGATGTAAAGAGATGATTGAAGATAAAGAGACTGGTGGAGAAGCATCCTCAGAAAGATCCAGAGCATTAGATGAACAGCTGACAATGGCCAGGAGCAACATACCTTCCACAGAGAGAAAAGACAAATGAACAATCACAGAAAAGATAGAGAGGGATTTTGGCATGAGAAAAAAGGATGCTGGAGAATCTTGGTATCTTATCAGCAAATGAGGTAGTGAGGTCACCTTCTGAGAAATAATGAGTGGAACTTGGGTCTTGGGAGGTTTTGGCCTAGCCCCGGTAAGAAATGCGAGGGGCAACTGGACAGATGAGTGAAAGGGTGATCAAGCAGGATGAGCTACAGTCACAGTGGGCCATTAGAAGGGGTTTTGGAGGGGTTATTTGAGATCTCAGAGAAGGGGTGATTTCAAGTGACAATCATATCTAAGGTGGCACTTTTTGAGTGTCAATAAAGGCCATTCCAGTTGAGCAGATCAAGGACAAAGCCAAGGTATCAGTGCCACCTACTGGCTTATGGAAACCAATGAGGAGGCAAATGAAAGATCTAGAGAATTCTAAATTTTCACAGTACTATCTGATAGACACTTGCTTGACCTAGCCATTACATCCTGTGTAATGACAAAGGACACTCGGGGCATAGATATGGAATAACTCCCAGAACCATCTAAATAGTATTCGATTTAAAAGAACAAAGTGCATTTAGCTTAAAATCCTACCGTAGCAGTGGATCCAAGACGCCATGGAGATTAAGGTGGACGGACAGCAGAAGTTAGGAAAACCAAACCACTGTGTCAGTTCCTATAGGCATGAATGCCAAGGCAAAGTAACAGTCTTTGCCTCTAGGGCTAGCGGAGTCCAGTGTATGCCTTGCTCTTTCTGTTCTAATCTAGACTGTCCAAGGAAGTCAAAGCCTCCTGGCTAGCATTGGAATTATAACCATCTCTTTACAAATCATTCTTCTCAAAAATCTTTTCTTTTGTATCTTTTTCAATTTGTATATATCTAAATTTCACCTAATACCTAGCACCTAGGTGTACAAAGAATATCCACAGAATGAACGAATGAATGAAGAGTCTATGATCCCACATTTCTCTAGAATACACTTTCTTTGGGTTTAGAAGCCTCTGTGAAACCCATCCCTCATTCCTGTTCTACTCAGTGCACACCTTTTGAAAGATACATAGCTACCATCCAACTCTACAAACACAAATTATGAACATTGGCAATGTGGGCAAGACCTCCTTCTTCCTAGCAGGTCTGTCCTAGATCCTCTGCTCATTTTCCTCCTACTGTCTGGACTGATAATTACTGCTCAGTTGGTTGTGGCAAAGGTCACACTGTGCCAAAAGTAGAAGAGATTACAGCAAGGGCAGTAATTAAGAAGTAGAACGGGGAACCTGGATAAATAAAAGGCCCCATAAATATGATGCCTACATTGAGTGAGACAGTCTCAACTTGAAATCATCCACTCCTACTAGACAGAAGTCACAGCCTTTTTGAGCTTTGGAAACCAAGCTTTCCTTCTGATGATCAAGAATGCAACTAGTCCATTCTAATACCTTTGTGTGAGTTAGTAAAAGGCACCTCCTCCAGAGGCAGAGGCAGCCAATACCAGAGTGCTTGGCTTGATGAGATGAATCTGGACTGGATTTCTGCCTCCACTTGACCACTGGGGCAGTCACCTTGTGCAGTGAACGAATTGCATGTTTACGTTCTTTGCCCCCATTGAGGTTGCACTGTTTTGGGCTTTGGGCTCCTAGGAGTCACTCCTGAGCTAAGAACCAAGGTTCCATCCTAAAAGTTATATATCAGATTCCTTGGCAACAATTGGAACACAAAGAAGAGCAGAGTCAAAGATCTGAAGGGTGTGCCGATATTAGATAATTGCATTGCTCTGAATATGTCCTTTCCCCTTTAGTTAACAAAACTAATAGACTAACTCTACATCAAAAGACAAACTCCACCTACCTCTTCATTTTCCTTTTTGTGGTTTAGTGCAAGGGAAAGAATTATGTATATAAGGTTTACCCCTCCCAACTGCACTAGTTCAGTAAAGCCATGGGACAATGTAGAGGGGTGGACTTTCCTCCATTTCTCACCAGTCAAGTCTGTGTTTCCAGGGCTTCAAAGCAAATACAATAAGTCAGGCAGCAAATCTCAGAGTTTCAGTAAGACAACTTGGTTAAACCACGTGTGAGTAACTGCTACCTCACTATTCTGGCTGGAGCTCAGGTCGACCATGTTCAGGCATACTCACAGGGTGGGGTGAAATCTGGTGAAAGCTGCTGAAATCTGAAACTATATTTTCTGAGCATGATCCGTTTCCAAACAATACCAAGTGGTTCTTTGGATCAGACTGAAGAAATGCGTTGATTTCTTTTAGGACAACGGGAGAAGAGGACACGTGTAGCGTGGGTAGAGGGCTGGATTTGATGAGTAGAGACCCATCATTGGTTTATCACTGGATTACCACCTTCGAAGAGGTTGGCCTGTCTCCACCATCTTTACTATGAGAGCAATTTCTTAAATGGTCATAAGGAGTTTGTAAGGCTGGACTTGCTTCCGTGGAAAGGCCTCTTATGTGTTTTTCCTTGGGAAAGATAAACTTTCCAATTAAATGAAGAATTCTCTGGCTATCTCTTCATTGTTACTCTTTCAGGGTGAGATGCAGCTCACATCTGTCAAATGTTAGCCAAGCTTCAACTCCCCTTCTTAACCCGTAACCACAATACCCCCAGAATGGTGGGTGGGTCCGGCTTGTTGCTTGACTTGAACCAAGGCTATAAGTGGGGTCTCTGGGGTCCAGAAACCTTCAGCCTTTAACAGGAAAGTCAGAAGGAGATCAGTAAAGGGGTCCTGTGAGAATCCCCCCTTGGCCTCTGTCTACTTATAAAATATGTAACACGTGTTGACTAGATCCAAAATTATGTCATTGCCTCATAACTTTTTGAGGTTCCAACTTCCGCGGCCCTTGGGAGAGGAGCAGTTGTTATTGTAAGGTCAGGATTTAGGACCGGCAACTGAAGCCATTCAAGGTCTCCTCGCCGCGTTGTTTCCATTGCTTTTAGGCAGCCACAGAGAGACCTGGCTGCTCTCAGACTCAAAGCCCAGGCAGCACTGCCATGTAGAAATGAGGTAAACAACTGGACTTTTTTCCTTAGGAGAATACATTGATGAGCACGGTCACTGCCAAGTCTGTGAAGCCTCGTGTGCCAAGTGCCAGGGGCCAACTCAGGAAGACTGCACGGACTGTCCCATCACAAGGTGAGTGGCCTCCCGGTATCTCCTGTGGCTGGGAGCTCACGGGCTGCAGGATGGAGAGAGGACGTGTTTACCACCTTGGAGACTCCCCCTTGGGTCTACAGGAAAAAGAACCAAACTCCTTCCTGTGACACAAACACCTTCCATGGTCTGGCCACAGAGCCAGCTCCGTAGCATCTTCTTCCCATGATGCCCTGTACCCTCTGCAAGAAACAGTTGCCTGGACACTAGAGGGGCTTTCTCATCAGTGAAAATGATAGTGCCTTTGATGCGTGTAGTTGCAACCCCTTCTGCACACCCATCGTCTCCATCTGCTGATCAAATATCTCCTCTTATTTCTAGAGTCAGTTCAAGGATGAACTGTTCCATGAAGGCATTTTGACCACTTCCCAGAATTAACCTTCTCCTCTTTGTGTTCCTCTGAGCCCTGTTCCATGAGCTCCTGTGCCATATTAAAACATTAATTTACAAATCTCCATCTCTCTATAGAGGGGCTGTATTTTGAGATGCCCCTTGAAATATTCATCTGTGTATCTCCATTACCTATCACAGGGCAAGGAAAATAGTAGGCACTCATTAAATGTTTGGTAGCTGAATGAATGGAGAAATGGCAAGTGTCTGAACGGGATGGGAATCTTCTAATACACTGGGAATTTCTAGTATAGAAAGTTGGAAGCCTGTTGCATTTTTAGTCCTCAGTCCTCTGGAGCACTTAATATTTGCTGGCTGACCGAGTGTTTGTTTTTGACCGAGTGTTTGAATGAATAGCCCCATCACTGCTCTGCGAAGTGCATAGGAAGCAGGCTCTCTCCAGACCACTATGATGAGGCTGCTTCAGCGGCAGATAAATTCCCAGGATGGGCATTCCCTCTGCTTTGTACAACAGTCATTGCATCTAAGGCTTCCTCAGGACTATAATACCCTGAGCAGGAACCGTGGTTGTATTTGTCTCCCTATTTCCCCCACAGTGATCAACACGTAAGTAATGCTTCAAGAAATAATAGAGTGTAAAATCAATGCCATGGGCTTGGCCCTCCAGATGCTTCCTCAGGAAGAGAAAAGGGAAGGGGGAGATGGAGGAAGGGAGCCAGACGCCAAGGGACCATCTTAAGAACTGTCAATGCTCACTACAGTAACACCTTCCAAGGGTCTCTTTCAGCTATCAATGCCTCTACATATTGGATTTGCTTTCAAGCAGCTTCAGGACACAGTCTTAGGTAGAGATATCTCCTAACTCCTCGCCATATCAACAGTCAAATCCCACTTCGTGTTTGGACATCCTTGAACCAAGGGGACTTACTAGCATTTGTTGACTATGGCAGTTACCATCATCCAGGGCATACTGCAGAAGTCAGGATTGTCCCAGGCTCATCAAAAGTCAGAAGAAGGAAAAAAATCTACCACCACAAATAGCCATGAAAAAAATTGAAGCCCACTAGTACATGAAGATCGGAGATACGGTTCCTGGGCCCCTGAGGTAGTATAACTGGCATAAGCAGCCCATGATTTAGCTTTTAAAGAAAGAAAAGCATGTTCATGGATCTTGAACTCGTGTGCTCACCTAAGGAAATCTTGTTTCCCAGGAAGAGTTTTCTTCTCATCTCCCTGAGTGCTCTGTTTCACTCATCTCTCTTCCTTGATAAAAAGTACTTGCGAATATGTCCAAGAAAGGGCATCATATCATGGCAATAAACTACCTAACTTTTTATAATCTGCATTTTCCTAGAACAGGGTTGAGACAAGGAGATTAAAATGATTTTGAAAGATGTTGGTGTTGACTAATTTGTTCTTAAAACTCAGCAAAGTAGGGGCGCCTGGGTGGCTCAGTCGTTAAGCGGCTGCCTTCGGCCCAGGTCAGATCCCAGGGTCCTGGGATCGAGCCCTGCATCGGGCTCCCTGCTCTGCGGGAAGCCTGCTTCTCCCGCTACCATTCCCTCTGCTTGTGTTCCCTCTCTGGCTGTGTTTCTCGCTGTCAAATAAATAAAATCTTTAAAAAAAAAAAAAAAAACTCAGCAAAGTATTTTTCTTCAGTATTCTCCAAAGCACTTTCTTGAGTGGAATCAGATCCATTCATGATGGTCTTGAGCACCTGCTTTATGTCCAGCTCTGAGTTAGGTCTCTGAATGCTAATAGGTAGCTCAGGAGGTCAAAGTCAGGGGATGGTGAAGCGCTCGGGGACCAGCAATAGTGGTCCTAGGTGTGAGGCAAAAGCTGCAACCTTGGAGGAGGGGATACTTGCTTGATAGAACGTGGAGCTGTAGGGGACACGGTCACTCCGGAACAATGGAAAGAGAAAGCAGATTTACAGCTCCAGGGGAGAATAAATACCCCCAATCTCTCTCTCTCCTCCCACCCGCAGATCTGCTGGTGTTTTTCCCTGGTCTGGAATTAAGTGGAGGCCAATGGGAAACACCACTTAAAAGTGAGGGGAGGGGCGCCTGGGTGGCTCAGTCGTTAAGCGGCTGCCTTCAGCCCAGGTCATGATCCCAGGGTCCTGGGATCGAGCCCCGCATCGGGCTCTCTGCTCGGCAGGAAGCCTGCCTCTCCCGCGACCATTCCCTCTGCTTGTGTTCCCTCTCTCTCTGTGTTTCTCTCTGTCAAATAAATAAAATCTTTAAAAAAAAAAAAAGTGAGGGGAGTGAGCTTGGGGAGGCAGGTTCTAGTTGAAACACTTCCAAGACATGGCAGGAGAAAGAATGACAAAAAATGAATCTGAGGCAAGGGCAAGGGGACAAGCAGAATAACCAGCGCAGTTGGTTTGTCCGAGATTCTTCCTGGTCTTGAGCTTTTGGATATCTCCAGTCCTGGCAGAAAAAATCACCTCTAAAGATTTTTTATTTACTTATTTGAGAGAGAAAGAGAGGGCATGAGCCGGCAGGAGGAGCAGAGGGAGAGGGAGAAGCAGACTCCCCACTGAGCAGGGAGCCCAAGGCAGGACTCGATCCTGGAACCCTGAGATCATGACTCAAGCTGAAGGCAGATGCCCAACTGAGCACCCAGGCGCCCCCTAAAGCAGTTTTTATCTAGCAGGGAAGTGTTCATATGTAACTTCTAGGTTTGCTTCACAATGATATGGGAGGGAAGTAAATCGGTGGGGATATAAATAAGATTGGCCATGCAGTGAAATTGTTGCAGCTGAGAGATGAATACAGAGGAAAGGGTACTGTTAATGTTTTATATATGTGTTTATTTTAGATATATTTAATTTTTTTCTTAGTAAAAATTTTAAAAAATAACAAACCCTGAACTTGTTTTACAGAAAATCAAACTTTAGGAAGCCCTCTCTTTGTATTCTAGTTCTCCCTTTACATCTCCATTAACCCTTGGGTTTAGCTCCTTAGAGATGATTGAAAACTTGGAGGAAGAAAGAGCCTCCCTTGGCACTGCTATCTAACATGCATCGCTCTGCGATGCCATGGTCCTCGTGGTCCTCATGGTCCTCCCGGTCCTCCGGGCCCAAGCTGGCTTCCCAGCCCAGTCCTGAAGGAATCATAGAGTCAATGAACCAACTAAAAACATTAAAAGTTACCTCTGTTCTGACCCACCCTCAAATGCTTTGTTTGATCTGTTTCAATGAATTTAGGGGGAGGGGGGTAAGACTTTTTGCCAGATTGCATTCTGTTTTAACATTAAAGTACCAGGGGCACCTGAGTGGCTCAGTCGCTAAGCGTCTGCCTTCGGTTCAGGTCATGATCCCGGGGTCTTGGGATGGAGTCCCCTGTCAGGGTCCCTGCTCAGTGGGGAGTCTGCTTCGCCCTCTCCCTTGCCCTCTCCCCCTCCCCCCGTTCGTGCTCTCTCTCTCTCTCTCAAGGATATAAAATCTTTAAAAAAAAGATAAAATACCAAGAAAGTACATTAAGTGCCCTTGTGATGACTTAGGCCAATCCAACAATCAGCAGAGGATCCACTAACCCTGATTTGCCATCGCATCTGTTCCAGTTTGTATCACACACACACACACACACACACACACACACACTGGGATGTCTGGAAAACTTAATGCCCATGTGGAGAACATTACCTCTCTCCAGCTCATTAGCACTTGGTTTTGCCGACTTCTTCGTTTCTATAAGCCCTGTTGGACCTGGAATGGCTCACTGATCATGAAAAGGCTAAGAGCATGCATAAGTTGGGGGAGAAATGCCTCCCCTGCAAAGATTAACTTGCCCACTTGTCTCAGAAATCCAGACTGGATGACTGGTGGCCCTAGAAATGGCCTGCGTTGGCTTTACAGCAAATTGCCTCCAGCCCCATGGAGCTCAGAGCAAGGTTATCGTTCTCCTCCACTAGGGAAGATTCGTTATGTCAGTGGAAATCTGTGCCCACTTGAGATGGTTCTTTTCTCAAATTCCTTAGCAATTTTCCTTGAAGGGGAAGGAGGGTGCAGGAGATGGTGTCATTCAGTGCCTTTAACTAAACATGACTGTTTTCCTTCTCTTTTTTGATCTCTAGAAAGAATCACATTCTTATAAAAAACTGTCCTTTGCTTTCACTTTCCTTAGGGTAGATATAAAGGGAGGTGGTTTAAAGCACCAATATGTGCTTGGTATTTTCTTAAAATTAAGCACTCAGGTCAGAAAGGCAGCCCCATCCATAAACACAAAAGTATCACACCATCGGCTTCACCCCCAAGTCTGCCACCCCCACTTTCTGGATGCTTCTAAATGGTTCCCATCATTGAGAGTATTAGATCACCTCTCCCAAGACAAATGATTTCCCCCTAAATAAATTCGTCGGCTCTTTCTATAGAAGGCAAAAATGATGATATACTTTTCATTCTCTTTGCAACTGAATTTGGGAGGGGGGGAAAAAAAGAACCCTCACAAATAAACATTCCCATTCTGCCTTCTGCAGAGTATCTAGTAGTTTCTAGTAGCTTGTTTTAAAACCTCAGGAAGCTCTTACACAGTTCTTCTTAAAGGGAGGTTTTGGTTTTTTTAACTGGTCACATCCAAATGATTCCTTGAAAAATCTCACTCAGAAACCAGAGCCAGGGTGGGGCTGGGCTATTCCCAGTTGGCATCAGTGCCATCAGCTGAAAAGTTTGGGCTGGGAGCGCAGCCTTCTCACTTTACGCCGTGTTGCAGGGGATCTGTTTTGACGTGGACAACCAGATGTGCCGATGTGTCTGCTCAGGGATGGGACCCAGCGCCCTGCAGTGGCCAAAGGGCTTACTCAGTCCAGCGGTGCTCAGTATGGGGGCCAGAACCTGAATGGGCAGAGAATGCAAGAACGAGGTGGCCGTCTGTCTTAGGCCATCGGTGTTAATTCCATTGTTGCCAACAGATGCAAATAACGCAGACTTTCAGGGTGCAGAGACGAGGCGGAAGATCTCGAGCAGCACCCTACCCAGGTGGCCTTTCTCCCGTGCCAACCTCCACAGCCCTGTGACTTAAATGGCTCTCGCTGTGCCAACGGTGGGATTCAGACACGCCTGTGCACCCCAGGCCTATGCCTGCCCTTCCATGGGATGTTCGGCTTGCGGGGGAGAGAGGTGGTAGAGAGAGGGAGGAGCCCTACCTTTGCTGATGGGCCCTCTGCTATCTCAGGCGGGATCCGTCCGGGATCCGTGTGTGCTACATGGTCAGTTAACCTCACAACTGAGACAATTACTACTGATGTGAAGAAACGCGTACGCTTCCATTTGGACATCACCTGTGTCAACTCAGGACTCCTTTAGCAAATTCTGCAGTAATCCATACCATTAGTGAGCAGAAGGCAGAACAGCAGCTCTCAGACTGTGTTCCCTAGACCAGCAGCGTGAGCATCGGCCAGGAACTTAACAAACACAAATTCTCAGCTCTCTCCCCCGAAGACTCACCGAATTAGAAACTCTGGGGGCGGAGCCTCGCAGCTCACCTCATCCATCCACACTAGCTATCTGACTCTTGCATTTGCTACATGTTCTGTATTTTTTCCGAGCAAAGTTTTTGGATACGACTTACTTCATCCTGTTTGCTCTTGGGATTATTTCACAAAGGAAGAAAAGAAGCAAAACTATGAAAATATTAACAGTGACGTTATGATATGTATTTTATGTATATAAAATCAAAGGTTTTAGAAGCCCCCCATGCTAACTCATTCACGGTGTCCTTGTGGGTGTTTGCAAATGAGATGGAAAAAAGCTGGTACTTTAGACGTCAGGAAGCACTTGCAAAAATGACACTCAAAATCAGAGTTTATCAATTACTTGCCATATGCATGGACCAAGTGTTAGGTAGCACATAAGCCATGGGATCAAGCTTTGTTCTACCCTTTTAAGAGCCCTTGATGTTGACATTTCCCTTGTAAAGTGTGCACATGCTGATAACTAAAGGAAGAATATTTTCTCCAAGGTCTCTGGGCTCAGAGGCCTATTAGTGTCTTGAAAATTTAAAGACCTCCATCTGACTGTTGACTTTGTCTGGCTGGGGCCCAATATGGGTTTAATCCCTGCGGGCACTGGTTAGCTTATTTGGAACCAGACTCGGGATTGCATCCTGAGCCAGTTTTTGGCATGCCTGCTGTTGGGTCCAAACCTTGGGCCAAGGATGGGTACATGACTAATAGTCCACATGTTCTAAGATGATCAGTCCCAGGCATCCCCCTTGTTTCTGGAACAAGGAAACCAAGTCTGTGCAGTGAAACATGAAACACCACATGTTCTTAGACTCAGAGCCATTCTAGAGAGTCACCCTTACAAACTCTGAAATCTGCTCTTTCTCTAGGACTTTGGACAATGGCCGCTGCGTTTTCAAATGTCCCTCGGGGAAATTTGAATTTCAGAACCGATGTCATCTATGCCACCACACCTGCCAAGAATGCCAAGGAAATGAGCCTTCCGACTGCACTTCCTGCGGAGTAGGTGAGGAAGGCTGGCTGCTCTCGTCTTCCTTTCTTTAAACCTGTTCTCCCACTGGTTTGACTCAGAGGCTTCAACTCTGGGGACAAGGGGTTGATCTTAGAAAGATGTTCATTGGAGAGTGCATACAACCTTGAAGTTTCCGCTTCTTGCCAGGAATGAATTCACATTATCATAGACACAGACTCACTGCCCCTAAGGAGATGAGAGGGAAGCTAAGAGAGGGATGTCTTTCCGGGGAAGGAGAGAGAAAGGTCATTCAGACATGATGTCAGGCATGAGACTGTCAGGAAAGCTACGATTTGTGGAGGTGAAAGTGAAAAGTGACGATGCGAAGGGAGACACATTCAGTCTTCAAGAGAAATATCGAAATAGAGGCTGTGTCAAGGTCTCCTCAGCCTGAGTTATGCCATTGAGAAGTTGTCAGAGCCCTACTGTAGGAACAAAGGAATTGTTCCAACAAAAATACTGCTTTTTGTCTCAGCTTTAACAGTTCAAGTTTCTGCTGTCATTGGATGATATTCCATGATATCAAAGGTCCTCTGCAGTTTGGCCCTTGACTCCTTTCCCACGTCCCCTCATATGTCTGTCCCTCACTTTTACCTCATGTGGGCCAGATTTGTATTTTATTTGACCTTTTAATATTTCAGCCAAATTTAAAAATCGGGAAATTTCAAACAAAACCTTGGTGGTTTGTTTCGATTGTTTGTTTTGGGCTTGGTTTGGTTTCTCTTGAAAACTTGGAGCACAACACTGGGCACCACTTGGCCCACATTCCCCAAATGGGTGTCTGGAGATCAGAGGAGGCTACTCTCCATTTCTCCACAGTCCCTGCCACTCCCTGTTGTCTCACGGATCCCAAAGCCATCAGTCACCACTGCCATCGTACTTACATGTTTGTTTGTTTTTTTTCCGGTGGAAAAGAACTATTTATTTTTATTCTTCCTTATGATACAACCAAGAAAAATGAAGAACAAATTCAGAGTATCACGCATTTGCAGGAAAATGGGACATATCACGTTTCTTTGTGTAAACTAAAATTACTTCCTTGTGTTTGTCATGTAAACAGGGTAGAGCTGTGTCAAATTTTCTCTCTAGCCCACTCCTTCTGTTTCCTTCCTCATCTATAAGATGGTGATATTAGTTTTCTACTTTTAAGATTATGAAAATAAAATGGGGTTAAATGAGATAAAATAACAAAGCACTTAAACAGGGCTGGGCCCATAAGAAGTACTCAGTAAATATTAAAAACTATCCTTACTATTACCACTGCTACTACCACTGTTATTGTTTGTACCTACTTACTCCTGTGGGCATGTGAATTTCTCTAGCTGTTCAAAGACTTCCCAGGAGATGTTCCTCATTTGTCATCTTCCCGACCTCTATTTATTTTGTAGGTTTCAGTCCCAACATCATTTCCTCAATGAGGGCTGCCCCAATTTCCTTATCTAGGAAGGGACCTTTCTGTATGTGCATCCTTGGAGCCTCCGCTTATCACTTCACAGGAATCCTCACACTCCATAGCTATCTTGTCCATAAGGCTCTATGTCCTGTAAAAGCAGTGAATGTTTTCTACCTGAGCACTAGCTTTGAGCCCTGGGAGGGCATCCAGCGTGCACAGTGTAACTGAATAAATGAGTGGTTCAGTAGAAGGTCAGTACCAGCAATTGGGGTACCTGGGTTCTCGTTCCTGCTTGGTGACTAATGAACTTAGAAGACATTAATCCTGTTTCTTCACCTCTTTGAGTCTCTCCTTGTTAAAAAAAAAAAAAATGGCAGTGGACAAGACAGCATCTAAAATCCCTTTCACATTTAAAACACATCGACTCTTCATGCATAGTCCAAAATTAAGGATTCCACTGAATATTGAACAAATGTCTAAAATGTTCTAGGCATCCTAGAGTTACTTGAGCCAATCCACACACAAAAGATGCTTTGACAGTTCTCTATTTTTTTGTTTAAAAGTCTATGTATAAAGGTTCCCATGTGGGAGTTACTATGCACAGTGGCCGTGGGACAGACAATAAATGACTGCATGCTGCTTGCCTTCAAGGAGTTTACAGCCTAGCAGAGGGATCTGTGCCCGTGGATTATAAAACAAGAAAATATTACAGACCAGAGGAAGGAAGGAAGGAATCCTACCACAAGTCAGAGAAGAAACATCACTTGCAGCTCTAGTGAGCAGAAAAGCCTCGCAGGGAACACAAGGTGGAGCAAGGT
This sequence comes from Procyon lotor, assembly GCA_028646535.1. Taxonomy (NCBI): domain Eukaryota; kingdom Metazoa; phylum Chordata; class Mammalia; order Carnivora; family Procyonidae; genus Procyon; species Procyon lotor. The sequence goes on from CM053615.1 coordinate 13,014,539, forward strand.
CTGACTAGCAGGGCTCCCCTCCTATTAAGAGCTCGATGTCTCTAGTGCATATCTTAGCATGGCCAGTGCGGGAGACAGGGCTAAAGACAAGAGATGCCTGGCCTGAGGCAGTTCCGTATCAACAGACTTTTTAATACTGAGGGATGCTTAGGTGGCTCAGTCAGTCGGGCCTCTAACTCTTGGTTTTGGCTCAGGTTGTGATCGTGGAGTTGTGGGATCAAGCTCTGTGGCAGGCTCCACGTTGGGCACAGAGTCTGCTTGAGGTTCTGTCCCCCTCCCTCTCCTCTCCCTCTGCTCCTCCTCCTGCTCTCTCTCTTTCTCTCTCTCAAATGAATACATAAATAAAATCATCAGAAAAATTAAAAGGCTGAAACCCTCTGGCTCCAGGGTACCACCTACGCATGTTAAGTGTCTCCCATCAGTTCACAGAAATTTCACCATTGCTTTATCGTAATTTTGTTGAGATTTAGGTCTGAATCCTCTTGGAAATACAGACCTCCAGCCCTGCGGGTGAAGATCCCCTCTATATTCTTGTCCAGATTTGTCCTCTACAAAATTGAACCCAAAACTAAATTTGACCAACCACGCAACAGCTACAGTGAGAAAAATGTTGAAGTAAACTTATGTAAAGTTTATTTTCAGAATCCCTCAACCATTCTTTTTTTTTTTTTCTTAAGATTTTATTTATTTCTTTTAGAGAGAGAGAGGGCATGAGCATAGGGAGGTGCAGAGGGGATCGGGAAGCAGACTCCCCGCTGAGCAGGGAGCTCGTCGTGAGGCTCAATCCCAGGACCCCAGATCATGACCTGAGTTGAAGGCTGACACTTAACTGACTGAGTCACCCAGGCGTCCCCTCAGCCCTCCTTTTGTCATTTCCAGCAATCCCTTCCCTTCATGCCTTCTACCCTATTTCTTTCTCCCTGAAGGCGTGCTGTCTTCACATGAGTCCACCTTCTCTTCTAATGAAATTAGGGGCAAAAGGTGCTCTGGAAACAGCCAATTGCTCTTAGGTATAAACAGAAGCAAATCTCAGCGTTTCTTGCACTTTAACTCTTGTCTTATATTATTTTTGTTAGGTGCCAGTGATCACAATTGTGATCACTGGCACCTAACAAAAATATCAACACTTCTGCTACTAGAACTAGCTTCTCTTAGCTATTGTCGCAATAATTTAAATTTAAATTCTGAGACTCTGGTAAAGTAGACAAAAATTTACACATGGTAATGTAAATCAGTGGGGCATCTAAATTACCCGCCCAAACTAAATGAGCTGTCATACTACCCAGGCTATTAGAAAGTTTAGCAAATCTTGGTGTAATTCTAGACCAAACCTGTGGGAAAAGCTGCCCAAGGTCAAGGCATTTAGGTTAATTCCTTTACAGGGCCCGTGTATTTTAAATACCAAGACCATCCAAATCTGTTTTTTTAACTCAAATTTTAATATCCAAAGTGGTTCAAATACTAAAGCCATGTCTGAACAATGCAAATGGGATTGGAGAACACTTCCTCTGATGGAATCCCTCATTGTTAATTTTTATTTTTAGAATATCGATCCAGCTGGATATGTTTGAAAAATGGGAATATTGCTAAATATTAATGCACTTAGCCACTCAATCATTCATACAATAAATATGCATTTAGAACTCAGTATAAGCCAGGCTGTCCCCAAGCCGCTGGATCCTGAGGTGATGTCGTGTGAGGGTGCAAGGGATAGAGAGCAACTGCTGAACAGAGGAGGGGGTAGCTTCTCACTGTTCTCCCCAGATCTTCCTACCTGTATCTGAGAAGTTTGGTCCTGTGAAAGACGGGATCTTTTCTGAATGAGTCTTGGTGGAAATGGGGTTTGCTAGGGTTTCATAAAGTGTCTGAGAAGAATAGAGCTTGGAAGGTGGACCCTTTTGTGGTATCAAGATTCCATGTTGCACGGGATCACAGGTTTGTGCTCCATATCAACCTGCAGCTATGGAATCACTGAAGGCACATTACATCCTCCCAAACACTCTCCTGCCCTTAAAGGATAATGTTCTTCCAGCTCAAACTTGGAGAGGGCCGACACTTTCTTGCACCTCCCTAGGGAAGTCCCCTTTATTGGCTTTGTCCCATGGGAACCAGACTTCCGGTTGGAAATCGTAAAGAGAAAAGAGGTAGCTTCAGAGCCCATAATCCAAGGGTGTGATTTTTAAATTGGATTTGAACTAGGGATTTAATTAAGGATAAAACATCAGGTTAAAAAAAAAAAAAAAAAATTAAAAAAAAAAAAAAAAAAAAAAAAACATCAGGTTAGATCATTTGAGAGTGCCAAGTTTATGGACACAAAAATCCTCGAGTGTTGGCAATTTCATGTGGTTTGAACTGCCGTACTGATGTTAAGATTCTGCCTTTGCAACATAGGGGTTAGTGTTATCTTTATCCACAGACTGAGTAGCCTTGAACCCTGAAGGTCAATGGTTCCGGATCTTCATGTGGTACATCACGAGTGACTGCTAGCCACAGTTATTTTGGGAAACACAGTTCAGCTCTTCTGCAGAAGCAGGAGCATATGGGAGAGTTGATCCAGAGGAGACAGACACCCTAAACACACTCAGCACAAACACAAACTCCAGTAGGGTGAGGGCAGGGGACCTCTGGGCACATTTCGTTAATCCTGTTTTATGTGTATATAAACTGATTATAATCCTTTGTCATTCCCTGTGAGTTTATAATTGGTTCAAATTTTCTATTCCCTCCAAAGGCAAATTCCCATAGTCTGTATTAGACATACTGCTAATTCTTTCCATGTAGACTCTAATGTTCACAGAAGCTCAGGACTTCCGAAAATCGATTTAAGGAGTCAAAAATGTGTGCTTGGTCTAGCACTTCAATATGCTGTCACCGTAGGAGTTAGCAACAATGCAAAAATTCAGACTTTTGGACAGTTAATACAAGCGTGTGATTTTGATAACTCAATTCAAAATCATTGTAAAAAAGGGCGCCTGGGTGGCTCAGTCGTTAAGCGTCTGCTTTTGGCCCAGGTCAGATCCCAGGGGCCTGGGATCGAGCCCCACATCGGGCTCTCTGCTCTGCAGGAAGCCTGCTTCTCCCGCTACCATTCCCTCTGCTTGTGTTCCCTCTCTCGCTGTGTTTCTCTCTGTCAAATAAATAAAATCTTTAAAAAAAAAAAATCATTCTAAAAGACTGCACCCTAACAAAAACAGTTCCATCAGTAAGCATTTGTTTATTCTCATAGGATCTCTATAGCTCCCAGCTCTGAGAGCTTCCACAAAAACCAAAAGGAGCCCTTGGGAAAGTTAAACACTTTCTGATTCATAGTTACTCACAGAGTGTGCTTTCTGCTTTTGCAGTGACATCCCAGAAGGCAGTCCCGACTCACTCAAATATACAAAATATTCAAAAATTATTCCCTACAACGAAAACTTTCCAACTATAAGTATAGAGATCTTGTACTTTTCATTAAATGCATTCTTATACTCCTGGTCCCCTAGCAACCAAAATACTCAGTTACATATTTTTTTTTTTAATTTTAAAATCTTGGGTTACATTAGCTTCACGGTTAATTTTGTACATTTTTCTTCTTTTTTGTTGCCCCTTCACCTGTTCAGATAAGCATGGCCAGGAGCGCTTCCTACACCAGGGGGAGTGTTGGGAGAGTTGCCCAGCAGGCCACTACCCTGCCAAGGGGCACACCTGCCTGCCCTGTTCCGACAACTGTGAGCTTTGTCACAGTGCACACATCTGTACACGATGCATGGACGGCTACTTCATAGTGCCCAGCAGCCATACCTGCCAGAAGTTGGAGTGTGGACAAGGTAAGGCTGCTCTGGGCCAGTCTTATACAGGAGGTACATGGCTCTGAGACTTGAATTGACCTCCTGGCTTTAATGCTGGGACCCGGGGTGACTTTGTGTGACTGTATGGCCAGTAGGGACACTGCTGGCTGTTTCTCTCTCTTCCTCTACACACCTTTCTCTGGGCCTCTTCAGACACATTCCAGCGACACAGGAATGCAGCTAACCACAGAGACATCGATGGTGAATCAAGGGTTTGTGGGCGGGGTATAATGGAGAGAAAATCAAATTAGAATTTGAAGATCCTGACCAACAATTTTCTCCTTTCCTATTAGTAGTTATGAGACCCTGTGCAAAATCAGTCTAATTTCTCTATGCCTTTTCTCTTCCTGTGGGAAAGGGTGACCATTGCACCAGGGTGGTTGCTGTGAGAAGCTGATGAGAATAAGCTTACCTAAAGCTACTTGAAAATATTAAATGTCCTATAAACCATATGTATTATTGCTACTGCTCAATTCCTTATCTTACACGGGAAAAGGGAGATTAAAAAACAGGACTTACGGGTTTTGTTCTCTTCCTTATAAGAATGCTACAGACTTTCTCTGTTCTGTATAAGAATTATGCCTGGTCTGGTGCTAAAAAGAGCTCCAAGATGTTTCTAGAATAATTAAGACACTCATTCCTTTTTCTGCTTTACGTTTACTAATGTGGTATAGGATTTAAATCTTAAAAAAATAATTTGGGAAGGCAGATTTAAAAAGACAGAGTCTGTTCATTTATATACCCAATTCCATATTCCCAAAAGTGGAACTTATTTTTTTAATAAATAAAATCTACCAGCTTGATGTCCAAACTAGTTGCATGGCATATAGTCCAACTTAATTCTATTTGTACCAATCAAGCTGATCCAATCTATTAAATTAATGGAAAGACATAAGAAGGGGGATTGAAGGTGGGGGGTGCCAAAAGACTCTGACCTCATCTCCTTCTCAGATACAATAATTTTATAGCTACATGCAGAATAATTTTCCTCCAAAAAGGACATGAGAACTAGATAAACAGCACCTCTAAAACAAAAGATAAAAGAGATACATCAAGGGGAACCTGGGTGACTCAGTCAGTTAAGCATCCAACTCGGCTTTGGCTCAGGTCATGATCACAGTCACAAGATCAAGTCCCGCATCAGGCTCTGTGCTGAGTGCAGAGCCTGCCTCAGATTCTCCCTCTTCTCCCCCTCTCCTTCCCCTGCTCGCTTGCACTCTCTCCCCCTAAAATAAATAATATGTTTTTTCAAAAAGGGAGACAGACACACATCAAGACACAGAAAAAATATTCAAAGAAAAAAAATGGCTAAAAATTTCTCTAATCTGGTGAAGGAAACAGACATCTAGGCCCAGGAATCCGAGAATTCCAAGTAAGATGAACCGAAAGAGAACCACACTGAGATATATAATTAACATGGTAAAAGTTAAAGATACAGAATCTAAAAAGAGGTGCAGAAAACAATTTATTTAATGTACAAGGAAAACTCATAAGCCTACTGGTAAATTTTTCAACAGAAACTTTACAGGCCAGAAGGGAATAGCATGATTCAAAGTGCCAAAACCAAAAAAATTTCCAACCAAGAATTGTCTACCTGCAAAGGTTATCATTCAGAATGAAGAAAAGGTTAGGAGTTTTCCAGATAAGCAAAATCTAAAGATCATCACCACTAAAACAGCTTTATAAGAAATGCTAAGGAGATTTCTCTAAGCTGAAAAGATAAGACACCAATAATGTGAAAACATATGAAAGTATTATATGTTTTTTTGTTTTTTTTTGTTTTTTTAAGATTTTATTTATTTGACAGAAACACAGCGAGAGAGGGAACACAAGCAGAGGGAATGGTAGCGGGAGAAGCAGGCTTCCTGCCGAGCAAGGAGCCCCATGCGGGGCTCGATCCCAGGACTCTGGGATCATGACCTGAGCCGAAGGCAACCACTTAATGACTGAGCCACCCAGGCGCCCCGTATTATATGTTTTTATATATGTTTTTATATATTTATATATATTATATATTAATTATATATTATTTATATATAATTATTTATAATATGTGAATTATAAATTATTATATTTCTATATTATATATAAATATATTATATATTTATATTACATGTTTTTTATATAATCTTACTGGAAAAGGTAAATATATAATAAACCTAGTGAATAGTGAATCCATCACTTACAAAGCAAGTTTAAGGTCAAAAGACAAAAATAGTAAAATTAATTAAAATACTTATGGATGCATAAAATCAAAATATGTAATATATATCATCAAAATTATAAAATATAGAGCTTTGGAATATGTTCAAAATTAACTTGCTGTCAACTTTAAAAACTTCTTATATACATGGGATAGTATATGTGAACCTCATGGTAACCACAAAGAAAAAAAAACATAGTAAATATACAAAAGAAAATGAGGAAGGAATCTAAACATAATGCTAAAGAAAGCCATCAACCACAAGGGAAGAGAGAGAAAAAAGGAACAGAGAAGAACTTCAAAGACAGCCAGGAAACAATTATCAACATGACAGTAAGTACATACTTATCAGTAATTATTTTATACATAAATGGACTAAATCCACCATTCAAAAGATACTATGTAGCTAGAGCTATCTTGAGAAAGAAGAACAAAGCTGGAGGTATCATATTCCCTTATTCCTGACTATACTATAAAGCTATAGTAATCAAAACAGTATGGTACTGACACACCAAAAAAAAAAAAAAGTAGACATATAGGTTGATAGAACAGAATTGAGAGCCCAGAAATAGACCCACACATATATGGACAATTGATTACAACAAAAAAGTCAAGACCAGGGGCGCCTGGGTGGCTCAGTGGGTTAAAGCCTCTGCCTTCGGCTCAGGTCATGATCTCAGGGTCCTGGGATCGAGCTCCACATCGGACTCTCTGCTCAGTGGGGAGCCTGCTTCCCCCTCTCACTCTGCCTGCCTCTCTGCCTACTTGTGATCTCTCTCTCTGTCAAATGAATAAAAACAAAATCTTAAAAAAAAAAGTCAAGAACATACAATGGAGAAAAGAGTCTTTTCAATAAATGGTGGCAAGAGAACTGATGAGCTACACGCAAAAGAATCAATGTGGACCACTTTATTATACCACACACAAAAATTAACTCAAAATGGATTAAATACTTGTCCAAAGAAGATAAACTGATGGCCAATGAGCACATGAAAAGATGTTCAGCATCATTAGTTTTTAGGGAAACACAAATCAAAACCATAATGAGGTATCACCTCATACCTATTAGAAGGGCTATTATCAAAAGACAAGAAATCACAAGTGTTACAGAGAATGCAAAGAAAAGGGAACCCTCGTATACATTATCGGGAATGTAATTTGATGTAGTCCCTATGGAAAACATATGGATATTCCTCAAAAAATTAAGAATAAAACTACCATATGACCCAGTTACTCCACTACTGGGTTTTTATCCAAAAAATATGAAAACACGTATTTCAAAAGATATACTCATCCCTGTGTTCATTATGACATTTACAATAGCCAAAAAACTGAAACAAGCTAAATGTTCACCAGTAGATGAATGGATAAAGTTGATCCATTAAAAAAAGAATAAAATGTTGCCATTTACAAAATGGATGGACCATGAGGGTATTATGCTAGTGAAATAAATCAGGAGAAAGACAAATCCCATATGATTTCACTCATATGTAGAATCTAAGAAACAAATCTAAAAAACAAAACAAAATAATAGATACATAGAAGAGACTCATGGTTACCAGAGAGAAGCAGGTGAAGGCTGGGAGAAAGGACTGAGGGGGACCAACTATAGGGTAATGGATGGTAACTGGATTTGGGGGGTGATCACATATGTATATGTGATATATATACATATATCAAATTACACTATATACCTGAAACACATAATTTTTAAAAGACATTAAAAAACACTCAGAAAATAAAAATGTGATCTTGGAAACTTTAAAAAATTATAGAACCAAGGGGGACACCTGGGTGGCTCAGCCGGTTAAACATCAGACTGTAGGTTTTGGCTCAAGTCATGATTTCATGGATAATGAGATCAACCCCCACGTTGGGCTCCATGATCAGTGGAGAGTCTGAGATTCTTTCTACCTGCCCTACCCCAACTTATGCATATACATGAGTGGGGGTAGGGGCTCTCTCTGTCTCAAATAAATAAATAAATCTTTAAAAGCAATTTTAGTGGGGCACCTGGGTGGCTCAGTCAGCTGCCTTCAGCTCAGGTCATGATCTCCAGGTCCTGGGATCAAGCCCTGCATCAGGCTCCCTTGCTCAGCGGGGAATCTGCTTCTCTCTCTCACTTTCTACCCCTCTGCCCCACCCCTGCTCATTCTCTCTCTCTCTCAACTAAATAAGTAAAATCTTTTTTAAAAATTTTCAAAAAATTTTTAAAAATTGGGGCGCCTGGGTGGCTCAGTTGGTTAATCGGCTGCATTTGGCTCAGGTCATGCTTCTAGTGTCCTGGGATTGAGCCCCGCATCGGGTTACCTGCTTAGCAGAGAGCCTGCTTCTCTCTCCCTCTCCCTGTTGTTCTGCTTACTTGTGCTCTCTCTCTCTGTGTCAAATAAATAAATAAATAAATAACTCTTTTAAAAAGATTTTAAAAAATTTTTAAATCAATTATAGAAGAATGGAAATGAAGAAGAGCAGAAAGATACAAAAAAACTTTAAAATCACTGAGCAATAGAACTAAAATAAAAAGTAAAAGTAGAAAATGGAGAAGAGGGAAGAAAAATTAAGGGTCAACCTAGGAATTCGAATAATATAGGCTTTTTAGAAGAGTAAATAGCAAAAACAGAATAGAGAACATTAACAAAGAAATAATTCAGAAAACTACCCCAGAACTGAAAGGCATGAATTTCCAGATTGAACAAGCCTTCTACATGTCCAGCATAATGGATTTTAAAAAGACACACATCAAGACACATCATTTTAGGAATTTGCAAAAAAGATTTCTTTTTTCTGCAAAAGGAAAATCTTAAAAACTCTTATGAGTAAAAAGCAGGTCACACAAGAAGGATTGGCTATCAAAATGACATTGAACTTGTCAACAATACTGGAAACTAAAACAAAAATGGGACAAAAACTTCAAACTTTTGAGAAAAGAAATCATTTCTCTTTTCAATCCTAAATTCAGTCAAACCATAAGTCACGTGTGAGGGTAAAAAAAAAAAGAGCACTTTCAATCATGCAAGTTTTCCAAAACTTTACCTCCCATGCATCCTTTCTTGGGAAAATTACTCGTAAAGGGTATGTTCCATCAAAAAATAGAACAAGAAATTAGACAATATAAAGTCCAGAAATGAGGCATCCAAGGAAGAGAGGGACAAAAGGAATCCTCAGGATGATAGTAAAGAAGATACTAATACAAAGGAAACGGTCAACAAAACAAAGAGGCAACCCATGGAATGGGAGAAGATATTTGCAAATGACACTACAAACAAAGGGTTGATATCCAAGATCTATAAAGAACTCAAATTAAACATCCAAAAAAAGATAATCAAGTCAAAAAATGGGCAGAAGACATAAACAGACACTCTCCAATGAAGACATACAAATGACTAGCAGACAAATCAGCCATCAGGGAAATTCAAATCAAAACTATATTGAGATACCACCTGACACCAGTTAGAATGGCAAAAATTAACAAGGCAATAAACAACAAATGTTGGTGAGGACATGGAGAAAGGGGAACCCTCTTACACTACTGATGGGAATGTAAGTTGGTGCAGCCACTTTGGAAAACAGTGTGGAGATTCCTCAAAAAATTAAAAATAGAGATACCCTATGACCCGGCAATTTCACCACTGGGTATTTACCCCAAAGATACAGATATAGTGAAAAGAAGTGCCATATGTACCCCAATGTTCATAGCAGCAATGTCCACAATAGCCAAACTGTGGAAAGAGCTGAGATGCTCTTCAACAGACAAATGGATAAAGATTTGGTCCATATGTACAATGGAATATTACTCAGCCATCAGAAAGGATGAATATCCAACTTTTGCATCAATATGAATGAGGTTGGAGGAGATTATGCTGAGTGACCTAAGTCAAGCAAAGAAAGTCAATTACCATATGGTTTCACTTACTTGTGAACCATAAGGAATAACATGAAGGACATTAGGAGAAGGAAAGGAAAAGTGAATTGGGGGAAATCAGAGGGGGAGATGAACCATGTGAGACTATGGACACTGAGAAACAAACTGAGAGGCTCAGAGGGGTGGGGTAGGGGATGGGTGAGCCTGGTGGTGGGCATCAAGGAGGGCACAGATTGCATGGAGCACTAGGTGTTATACGTAAACAATGAATCTTGGAACACTACATCAAAAACTAATGATGTACTGTATAGTGACTAACATAACGTAATAAAATAATAAAAAGTGAAAAAAAAGATACTTATACAAGATCTGGGAGATTTCTACTTGTGGTACAGTTGAGGATGAATTGAGGACAGATAATGTGAAAATAAATAAAGAAGCCAGACAAATAATAGCATAAGAGAAAACAAAAAGGTATATAAGAACCGCAATGTCAACAAAATACTAATAATAATAGTATAATCATAACAATATAAATACTAAACATTAATCAGCAAAATTTAACATTTGGGAGGATGGAAAGTAAGTCTGAGTTTGTTGAAATGGTGGTGAAATAAAGCTAGTCTTTACCACTACAGATGATGCCTAAGAATAAAATCAAGAGGTAGCATCACATTCAGGTCATTTAGACATTTGAAGGTAAAAACAAGCACCTAAAAGAATTAAAATTTGTTGTCTCTGAAAAAAGGAAAGGGCAGACAGTAAGTTACATGCCAACATATTTTCATAGCAATGAATGCGTCTGCACTCAGCAAACATGAATCATATTTCTCATTGTTCCTGTACAGGTGAAGTTCAAGCCCCGGACCATGAAGAGTGCGTGCCTTGTGAAGAAGGGTGTCTCGGATGCAGCCTGGGTATGCCACTTTTCTTTGTTGCCTAAAGAATCGACACAGCTTTTTTTGTCTTTTTTCCCACACCTCTTAATGTTTCCAGCAGGAATGTCGTCTTGGTTATCACCAGTAAGCCCAAGTTTAGGAAAAGGACAGGCATCTCTTCCTCTGGCTGTTAGCTATCTGGCAGGGGAGACCTTCAGCAGCCATGTTTCCGGTTACGTTGTGATGTGGTCTCTCCTTAGCATCTCAAGGTCACAAATAAAGAGATGAACCGTGGTAGGAGAAAGAAACTCAAGAAGAGAAATGCCTAATTAATCTAACTCACTGGGCATGTGATTTACAAACCCCCGAGTTTGGGGGTTTTCCTTTGCAGAAATGACTCCACTGGTTGAAGCCTTAGACAACTCTTTGAGAAGAAACCAATATGGTGACTGAGCTGAAATCCCCACCATACCATGAACAGTCTTTGTCACTCTTCCATATAATCCTCTGGTTTAAATCACCGATCCCTTGCTCCCCATGCATGCCTAGTTTCCTGTGGCGAGGAGGAGATGGGAAGTTTGTATGACACAGAACCATTGGACTGGATATAAATGAAATATAGGGAGGCCACCAAATTCCAGGAATGTGGCTTAATGTGAACTTAGTCAAGACAGTGAAAATAATTAACGTTTGGGTCTGTAGATCTTCGGGAGGAAACCCAACCTAAATTAAAGATGGAGAGAGTAATTTCTGTTCATGGAGTTTCTCTATGATTGGTTAACTCCTCCTTCTAAAACTTTAATGTGCACACAAATCCCATGGGGATTTGTTAAAATGCAAATTCTGATTCCCAGGTCTGGGTAGGGCCTGAGAATTACATTCCTAATAAGCTGCCTGGGGAAGCCAAGACTTCATCAAACACTCATGAGGTTGCCAGGGGTCAGGCTGTGCCAGGATTAAGTAGACTTTTATTGGCTTTACCTAATGGATTTCCTTGAGTTCTTAAATATTATACATGAATTGTAATTTATCTGATGGCTGTCACGGATTCTCTCTGCCCTAAATGGAAATGACACATTTTCTATAATATCTGTAACTACAAAACAGAGTTTTTAGGAACTTGTATTCCATTCTCCCATTACTTTCCACTATGAAGAGGGGCATATGTTATTGGAAAATAAAATCTAATCATGAAATCATACTTAGGAAGGGGTTAACATTTAGAGTAAGAGATTTAAAGGCAAAATGCTCATTTTCTGGGAAGCAAAAATAGACCTAAACAGAAGTAATAAAAGTACTAAAATTGAAAAGATGAGCAAATTCCAGTATCTTGTGAAGTGACAGGAGGTGGTCTTGCTTGCAGGGAGCAAGGATAAACGTCCAAACTATCCTGAGTTGACATTTTGCTTATTTCAAACTATATTTGCCCATTAGATTTCATATTCCAGCTAATTTTTGTGGTCTCCTTTTGTACCTTTGCTATTATTGTGTGTTGTGTGACCTTGCTAGCATCTTTGTGTATCACAGGGAGGGGTATGATTGTGTGCGTGCATGCGTGCGTGCGTGCGTGTGCCTGCCTATCTGTAAAATCCCAAAACCTGGAAAGAGTGACAGGAAAAAAGGACCACCATGATCTACATTATGCCCACCCTTCCCTTAGCTGATCTAACTCCAGATGAGACCAAGTGTAACCACGGGGAAATAAAATCCATATCAGACGTAGGCTATTTGGGGACTCAAAATCCATAAGAATCAACTTGCAAAAAGAGGTACGTTGGAAAGTTTGATTCACTCTGCAAAGTGCTACTGAAGCATTTAGTTCATTTACTCTTTTATGAAAATTTAATGGTTTACAATGTGTTGAGTGCTCACTGGGGCCCTGGGAATTCAGAGTTGTTATGGTTGTTATCCCACTACAAGGCCCTCTCTGGCTGTTCCATGTAACTTACCTGGAACTAAATCTTTTACAAGGCAACCTGCCAGAATAGAGAGAAGTACAATGTTCAGTGGCCTCAGAGAAGAGTGACTAGAACATTCTAAATGCTGCTAAATTCTCATTTTAAATTAGAAAGTTTCTCTTATTTTATAAAGTCTCTATACGTTGGATCTTGTGCATTTTTAGGTTGCCTTGGCTGAACTCAGTTATCACCTTATTTCTGCAGTCTTTGTTGATGTTTGCACTTGAGTTAAATCTCTTCTCTTGCTTCCCTTTGTTAGTCGGCCAGTGATAATACTTTTTAGAGCTGATCTTTGTAATGTTCGGTGCATACATATCTTTCTTCTTCACTAAACTACCTACCATAAGCTCTATGACTTATATACTGTGCTACTAAAAGAACTAGCAGCAGGCCTAGGATATGATACATGTACAACAAATTTATTATATATAATGTTTGTTGAACTGAATTGGAGAGTTACCAAAACTTAAAGTGGAGATGCAAGGCTCAGGATATCTAGGGATCTAGATATGAGGTTTTCTCTATTTATGGGCCGAGAAGGTGAAATAAATCACATGATGCAGAAATAAATCCTTTTTCATAAAATATTGGAACTATAAGGGAGATTTGAAGGGGACACGGCTTATCAAATTTCATAATTTTAAGATACAAATATAAATTTTAAAAGAGATGAATAATTTACCATAGATTTCCCAAGAGTCTTCTTGTGAGAAGGGATATCATTCTTTAGAAAGAAAGAGCTCCGTTTTCTTCCATTTTAATAACGTAGATTCATCTTTGAGCCTGAGCAAGACAATCTCTAGAAGAGTTACAGAAAAGTAAAATCAGTTGCTTTGAGACATTTTTTCTATACAATGTAATAATTAGTTGTTGGAGATGGTGGAATTTTTTTCTGAGATTTTTATTCCTTTTCAGATATTTAGTGCAACTACAGATTAAGATTTCTTACACCCAATATAAAAAAACTCAAATTCCAGATTGACTCTGATCTTGTTTGTTTCCTGGGTGGACTTATTTATTACTCCAAGGGAAGATTACCAGAAAGAGAAGGGAAAAGGAAACATGACCAAAAATGGCTGTTGTATTTTGAGGAAAATATTGCATTTGCTATTCTAGGATGAAACAAAGGTGTTTTTATTATTACGGGGTTAGATTTCTTTTTTTAATTGAGATAATAATTGACAAAGAAAATTACACTTGTTTCAGGTGTACAAATATTGATTCAAATTTTATTTACAGGTGCAGTGATTACCACAATAAGTCTAGTTAATAGCTGTCACCTTAGAGTTACAGACTTTTTTCCTTGTGATGAGAACTTTTACAATCTACCATCTTAGCAACTTGTCAGCACACAGTGCACTGTTATGAACTATAGTCATCGTGCTACACATTACATCCCCAGGATTTATTTATTTTATAAGTAGAAGTTTGTACCTTTTGACACCCTTCACCCTCTGCTTCTGGCAATCACCAATCTGTTCTCCCTTAGATTTCTCTTCTTGATTAGGCTGAAAACAAACAGATAGCATTTTATATAATACCATCATGCTCCAAGATGAATGGATGCGAAATTCTTTGTCTTTCTAGCTAGTAGCTGGAACGGAAATTTTAAGATAAATCAAAGTTTTCTAAATTATATTTCTTCATTAATTGAGAGAGTAAGTAAATGGAGTCATTTTTACTTAATTTCTTAAGGTGCCCTTTTTTGTTTTAATTTAGGGGCTATAGTAATAGGTATGACATTGATTATAACCTAAAATTTGGGGCCCATACTTACAACCCTCTGACTTAATAATTGATTTTAATCCAATCACTAAAATCTGTTTGCTTCCTTACCTTGTCAATAAAATATATGTCCATGTGCCTTTATTTTGGCTTAGAAGTAGGCGATAAAAATCCCTTAATTTTCACCCATTTAAATAGCTTTAGTCCTTACTCTTAGGGAAAAATATATACAAATTCGGGGCACCTGGGTGGCTCAATGGGTTAAAGCCTCTGCCTTTGGCTCAGGTCATGATCTCAAGCCCCACAGTAGGCTCTCTCCTCAGCAGGGAGCCCACTTTTCCCTCTCCCTCTTCCTAGTTGTGATATCTCTTTCTCTCTCTCTCTCTCTGAAAGTAGCCCACTTTCTTACACATAAACTCAAATTGGATTAAAGAACTGAAACCATAAAACCCCTAAAAGAAAATATAGGCAATAGTCTCTTTCTGTCAAATAAATAAATAAAATGAATTATATACACACAAACACACACACACACACACACACACAAAATTTAAATTTTTTAAGTACTTGTAATGCAAGAAAAAGGCTATAAGGATCAAACTGTTCCAAAAACAGAAGAGGAAGGAAAGCTCCCAAGTTCATTCCATGAGGCCAGCATTACCCTGATTCCCAAACCAGACAAGACACTACAAAAAACAAAAAAAGAAAGCTATAGGCCATTATCTCTAATGAACATAGCTACAGAAGTTCTCAACAAAGTTGTAGCAAACTGAACTCAACAATATTTTCAAAGGATCAAATGGGATTTATTGGGAGGATGCAAAAATAGTTTAATATTCATAAATCAATCAACTTGATAATCACATTAGCAAAGTAAAAGATTAAAAATATATGATCATCTCAAGAGATAAGAAAAAGTATGAGACAAAATTCAACATCCATTCATGATAACAACTGTCAACAGCATGGGATTACAGGGAACATACTTCAACATAATAAAGGTCATATATGAAAAACACAGCTAATACCATACTCAAGTGAAAACCAAACACTTTTCCTCTAAGATCAAGAACAAGAAAAGAATACCCACTCTTATCACTCTTTTTCAACATAGTAGTGGAAATCCTAGCCTCAACAATTAGAAAAGAAAAAGAAATAAAATGTATCCAAATCAGAAATGAAGAAGTAAAACTGTCACTATTTGCAGAGGACATGATACTATATATACAAAACTCTAAAGACTCCACCAAAAAATCTGATAGAATAAATGAATTCAGTAAAGATGCAGGACATAAAATCGATATACAGTCATCTGTTGCATTTTTATATGCTAATAACAAAGTAGCAGAAAAAATTTAAGAAAACAATCCAATTTATAACTGCATCAAAAAATACCTAGGAATAAATTTAACCAAGTAGGTGAAAGACCTATACTCAGCAAACTATTAATACAGTGATGAAATAAACTGAAGATAATATAAATAAATGGAACAATATTCCATGCTTGTGGACTGGAAAAATTAATATAGTTAAAATGTCCGTACCACGCAAAATACTCTATAGATTCAGTGTAATCCCTATCAAAATACAATAGTATTTTTAATGAAACTAAAACAAATAATCCTAAAATTTATATGGAACCACCAAAGAACACAAATAACCAAAGTAATCATAAGAGAAAACAAAGCTAGAGGTATCATGCTCCCTGATTTCAAGATATACTACAAAGCTATAATAATCAAAACAGTATGGTACTGGCACAAAAATAGACACAGAGATCAATAGAACAGAATAGAGAGCCCAGAAATAAACTGACATCTAGATAGGCAATTAATGTATGACAAAGGAGACAAAAACACAGAATAGGGGAGTCTCTTCAACAAATGGGAGAACTAGACAGCTTCATGCAAAAGAATGAAAGTGGCCCACTTTCTTACACCACACATGAAAATAAACTCAAAATGGATTAAAGACCTGAGACCATAAAACTCCTAAAAGAAAATATAGGCAGTAGTCTCTTTGACACTAGCTTTAGCAAAATATTTATGGATATATCCCCTCAGGCAAGGGGAACAAAAGCAAAAATAAAGCATCGGCACTACACCAAAATAAAAAGGTTTTGCACAGCAAAGGAAGCCTTCAACAAAATGAAAAGGCAACCTACTGAATGGAAGAAGGTATTTGCCAATCATACACATCCAATAAAGTATTAAAATCCTAAGTATATAAAGAACTTATACAACTCAACACCAAAAAAAAAAGCAAACAATCCAGTTAAAAAATGGGCAGAGGACATGAATAGACATTTTTCTTAAGAAGACATAGAGACGGCAAGCAGACACATGAAAATATGCTCACCATCACTAATTATTAAACATAAGCAAATTAAAACTAGAAGGAGATATTACCTTACACTTGTCAGAATGACTACAATCAAAAAGACAAGAAATAACAAATGTTGAGGAGGATGTGAAGAAAAAGAGACCCCTGTGCACTGTTGGTAGGATTGTAAATTGATAGAGCCACTGTGGAAAACAGTATGGAGTTTCTTCCAAAAATTAAAAACAGCACTATATTACAATCCACTAATTCCACTATTATTTTTCCAAAGATGAAAACGTTACTTGTAAAGATATATGCATCTCTGTGTTTATTGCAGCATTATTTACTACAACCAAAATAGGGAAGCCACCCATGTCCATCAGTAGATGAATGGATAAAGAAGATGTGACGTACACAAGTACACAAACATACACAAACACTTGCATGCACACATGTATGTGTGCACGTGAAGTGGAATATTATTCAGTTATTAAAAAAAACCGTGAGCCTTTGCCATTTGTGACAACATAGATGGACGTAGAGGATATCACACTAAGTGAGAAAAATCAGAGACAAATACCATATGATTTTACTTATACATGGAATGTAAAAAACAAAATGAACAAAACAAAAACAGACTCATAAATACAGAGAACAAATTGGTGGTTGGCAGAGAGGAGAGGGGTGGGCCGTAGGTAAAACAGGTGAAGGGGATTAAGAGGTATGAACTTCCGGTTATATGATAAATAGGTCACAGAGAGAGAAAGTACAGCACAGGGAATATAGTCAATAATATTGTAACAACACTGTAGAGTGACAGAGAGTGACTACCTTTTTATCACTGTGAGTATCGTGTAATGTGTAGAATTGTTACATCACTCTGTGGTGCCCCTGAACTAAAATAACATTGTATATCAATTATACTTAAATAATAAACATTTTTATAAGATAAAGCTCATATAAATTCAGTGTCAAATAAGGGGACAGACATTTGTAGCAATAGAAATTAGAAAAGGAGGGAACTTCTGGGCACTGAAATGGTCAAGAAGTCTTCCAAGAGGATCGGAGTTGGAATTGGCATGGAATTTAAACAGATAGGAAGGCAGAGCTGCATTATGTAGGGGCTTTCAAACTGGAAAGCAGCAGGAAAAAGGTCTGGAGGGAAAAATTTTTTGCCATGGATTTCAGGACACTGAATGTACCACTTTTGCAGAAAGAGTACACTTTTGCAGAAAGAGTACAATATACTTGCACCTCACAATATACTTGCATCATCCACAGATTCACATTCCATGGTTTCAGTTTTTCATGGTCAACCGGGGTCCAGAAGCACATGATCCCCATTCTGACGTGTTGTCAGAGGGTCAGCAGTAGGCTGACCCTACATCACGATGCCTCACGACCCTACATCATTTACCTCACTTCATCTCACCACACGGTATTCTATCATCATAAAAAGGGTGAGTATAGTACAATAAGCTATTTTTAAGAGAGGGAAAGACCACATACTTTTATGATAGTACATTATTATAATTATTCTATTTTATTATTAGTGTTAATCTCTTACTATGCTTCATTTATAAATTAAACTTTATCCTAGGTATGTACATGTAGGAAAAAACATAGTACACCTAGCGTTTGGTTTTACCCATGGTTTCAGACATCCACAGGCATCTTGGAACATATACCCCACAGATAAGTGATTGGTGGGGGGGTACTGTTAAGTAAATATAAGAGAATAAACAAAGAGAAGTTTAGAGAAGTGGTAGAAAACCGTATCTTGAACTTTGGACTATTATGAGTTTAAAACTATTCTGTGGCTAGAAGTGAAAAATTAAAAGTTCTTTAAAAAGAGAGATAGAGAATGTTTTGTAGAAGTGTTTTAAGATTAACTTGGCAACTGAGTTAACTGCGTTCAGGATAACTGAAAGGGAGAATGGCAGTAGGCAGAGAAATCAGCAGAAGATCATTTCAGAAATCTGGGCAGGAAGTCACAGGAGCCTGATCTAAGGTAACAGCCAGGAAATGATGGAGAAAGAAGTAGGTTTTAAAAATCACGGGCAACAAACTGCCCTTAAGCGTAAGAAGAGATGCTTAACCTTGTTCATTTTACGGGAAATGCAAAGTAAAACTACCACGACATACCATTTCCTGCATGTCAGATTGGCAAAAATTCCTAAGCTTACAATGCTTTATGCAGGCAAGGCTGTAGGCAAACCAACGCTCGGGTATATGACTGGTAGAAAGACAGAATGGTGCAACCACGGCTGAAGGAGATGAGGCAGAGTTTAGAACACAATTACATACGCATTTATCCTTATCCTACAGCATCCCTTCTGGGAATTTATCCTGAGGATACACATCCACAAATTCAAAACGGGATATTCACATGTAACTCTCTGTCGCATCATCTGTGGTCGTAAACTATTTGAAACATCCTAAAGGCTCATTCATGGAAGGCTGGTTGCATAAAGTAAGGTACACGTGCACTAGTGAGGGCTGTGTGGCCATAAAAAGAGCAAAGAAGGTCTATGTGAACTGATAGCAATTTCACTAGGTACTGTTAAGTAGAAGACAAAGTGCAAAAAAACATACATGGTATACTACCTTTTGAATATACATGTGTGCTCATATACATTTTTTACTTATTTTTGAATAAGAAATACAGAAAGAATAAACCAGAAAGGGACGCCTGAGTGGCTCAGTTGGTTGAGCGTCTCCTTCGGCTCAGGTCATGATCCCAGGGTCCTGGGACTGAGTCCCGCATTGGGCTCCTGCTTCTCCCTCTCCCTGCTGCCAGAGAGAGAGCTCTCTCTCTCTCTCTGACAAATAAATAAATAATTTTTTTATTTTTTAAAAATTGAAAAAAAGAATAAACCAAGAAACTAATGAAAATGTTACCTATACAGAAAGGTGAAAGAAATGGAAGGGAAGATACTCTAGGTATATCTTTGTGCAGAGTTTTCATCTGAATCATTGTAATTGGTTTACACAGTCATAGGAAATGACACAGTGATTTGTGTGAATGGTTCCCACTGGCCAATTTGGGACAGTTTGATCATCAAAACATATGGATGATAAATAATCACAATTCAATTAACAAAAATAATCTATGCCTCAAAATGATATTTAAAGAAGAGAGAAAGGAAGAATTAGAGAAAATGAAGGGGAAGGCTCTTTACAAGAGTTTCAGCTGGCTTGTATGCAAGGAAAGAAGTAGAAAATTATCATTTGACATCCCCTAGTGTATTGATTCAAAAGAGGGTCATCAGTGGATGCTAAAATCATGAGGTGAAAGACTGGGAAAAGGATGATCGTAGAGACTCAAAGTACTTCTAGAGTTAATTACAATGGAGGGATTTGCTAGTTACCAACTTAAGTTATTAGACTTAATATCATAAATTCCTTCCATGTGTATCCTGATGTGATACATTAATGAATACACAACATTACCTAGTATCCTTG
This sequence comes from Procyon lotor, assembly GCA_028646535.1. Lineage (NCBI taxonomy): Eukaryota > Metazoa > Chordata > Mammalia > Carnivora > Procyonidae > Procyon > Procyon lotor. The sequence continues at coordinate 13,034,779 of CM053615.1, forward strand.
ACAACATTACACAACAATACTTAGTATCCTAGTATCCTTGTCTAGACCAGTGCTTCTCAACTGGAGGTGACTATGACCCAGGGACATTTGTCAATGTTTTGAGACATTTTTGGTCCTCACGACTGGGGCGTTGTTACTTGCACCTAGTGGGCAAAGGTCAAGGATGCTGCTAAACCTTCTATAACGCACAGGACTGGCCCCAACAACAAAGAATTATCTGGTCCAAAATGTCAATGTCGAGGCTGAGAAACCCCTATTTAGACTGAAGATAAATCCAGAATGTGGGATATTGATAAGACAACTGACAAACACTCCTAAAAAAAAAGAAAACCAGAATGAAAAAATAGAAAGGGATGCCTGGGTGGCTCAGTGGGTTAAAGCCTCTGCCTTCGGCTCAGGTCATGAACTCAGGGTCCTGGGATCGAGCCCCACGTCGGGCTCTCTGCTCAGCAGGGAGCCTGCTTCCCCCTCTCTTTCTGCCTGCCTCTCTGCCTACTTGTGATCTCTCTCTCTGTGTCAAATGAATAAATAAAATATTTTTTAAAAAAAGGAAAAACACAAAGGGAGTTAATCCAGAGAATAAAGAGTCAAAACAACTAAGAAAATGTGTAAATATTTACTGGAGCCTGGATTTTTAAAGTTTTAAAAAAATATTTGGGAACCATTAAGAATATCTGAATATAATTGAATAATATTGAATTAATACTGCCTCAGCTGTGGCAACTGTGTTGTATTAAAAAGGAGCTGGTTCTTTGTGTAGGAGATGGATGAAAAGATATTTAGGGATAAAATGTCAAGATGTCTACAAATTATTTTCAAATGGTTGGGGGGATGGTAAGATCTAGCTCAAGCATACAGAGTTGTTCATTGCACTTTCAGCCATTCTGTAGCTTAAGAAAAAAAAAATTTTTTTTTTTTTTAAGTTGGAGGAATAAAAGTACTTCGTGCTCTGTTGGCTGAGAGGATGTAGAAACTAAGACATCTGAGTAGCAATAAACATGCCACGGGGCCAGATCTTGATTTCCTAATACCAGTCTACAAAAAAGGACACTTGGGCTCATGGAGAACAGGCTGGATCTGGGTCTCAGCAGGAAATACACGAGATGAACCTGCAGCATCCTGCAGTGACAGAAAGTGACAAGGTGCTCCCAGAAAGAAAAACACTGCAGTGCTGGGGGAGTATATCAAAGAGACACAGAAAAGACCTGAAAGAGTTCCCAAGAGCCAACGCGGGAACAATCTGAGCAATAGTATAAATAAAATAGTATTAGCTTATAACCCAAAGTATAAAATAAAAATTCATGAGTTATATCAATATAAATAAATAAATGGTTGAGTAAATAAGTAAATGAAGTGGGGACGAATCTTCAGTGCAAAAGAACTCCAAGTTACTTCTTTGGCACTCCTCCGTCCAGGAAGTGGGGCATAACTCTCCATCCCCTAAGTGTAGATGTCGCACAGTGACTTCCTTCCGAGAGCGTGGTATGGGGGGGAAAATGGGAGAACTTTATGGTGGAAACACCTGACAAGCACGACCTCATCCTTGTGATAAGGTCAACACCAACAGTGTTATGTTAATAGCACATACCCAGGGTGCCTGGGTGGCTCAGTCAGTAGAGCATCCAACTCTTGACTTCTGCTCACGTCATGATCTCAGAGGCATGGGATGGAGCCGTGCATCGGGCTCCATACCGAGTGCCAGGTCTGTGTGCCTTCTCCCTCTGCTCGCACACTCTCTCTCCCTGTGTCAAATAAATAAATAGATAAAATCTTAACAACAACAACAACAACTAGCACATACCTTTGATATGATATCATGAGAACGGCACTTTACCTCTGCGGTCTTGTTTCCCAAAACCCTTACCCCGGGGCTGATCATGAGAAAAACACGAGAAATCCCAGTAGAGAGGTCTTTTGTCAAATACTTGATCAGTACTCCTCAAATCTGTAAAGGTCACCAAACAGGTCAAGTCTGAGGAATGGTCACAGTCAGGAGAAACCTAAGCAGACATGACAGCTGTTTGCAACGTGATGTCCTGGGGGGGATCCTGGGATAGACAAAGACACGAGGTAAAAACTAAAGAAATCTGAGGACATTATGGACTTTGGTTCATAATAACCATGCCATCGTCATAAAGGGCAGAAGGCAACTATTTGGGGTGTGGAAAATGTCCTATGTCTTGATTATTGGGGGTGATTATATGACTACACATTTGTCAAAATTCACACAAAGGGCAAATGTTACATTATGAAAATATTTCAATAAAACTGACTTAATAAGCACAACGTTAGAGTAAACCTATTAATCCCCCTCTTTCCTGTCCCTACATAGCCTAACTAAATAGTAACCTAACTGCTTTAGCATTTATTGCACACTTACCTAATGTTCCAGGCGCTATACTAAATTCCTTAAGTATATTTCCTCTTTTAACTCTAAAGAGTAGATGTCACTGTTGTTCACAGTTCGCAGACAAAGAAGTTAAGCTTAGAACAGTCAAGCAACTTGCGTAAGGTCACGGGGCTGGTAACCAGGAATTGATTCTGCAAAGCCCAAGACCCAAACTCGTGTTTTACAACTATTCTACCCACACCACCAAATGTTCTTCCCTTCTAATTCCAGAGAAAAGAGAATTAGTATTAGGCTTGACAGAATCATAAAGAGAGAAAAGAAAACCTTACTCCCTGTCCGTTCCTCAGTTCTACACACGATGACCCTTGTACTTGATGGGGCTACAGCTTTATGCCCGATGACATAAGTGAATGTCCCAGTCAAACAGAGAAACTGTGGATTACAGCCCTGGAAATGGAATTGGGGTCATTGTTCACCTGAAGCTGTCAGCTTTGAGGACCTACATCTGGAATGTTCTGACACTCGGCAGAGGAGACAGGGGAGTCCATAACCGAAAGTAGGCAGGCATGCTCTCAATTAGCTCCGGATTCGCCTGCTGCCCTTAACTTCTGCACCTCCACAGAAACTCCTTTGCTCTCTGAGAAAGTAGGTTCCATGACAAGGGTATGACTGGGAGGCTACAATCCTCTATTCTCCATGTGATTATGAGGTGAGCTCTCTCCGCCCTGTCCCAGGTTAAAGTCAAGCTTCAGGTCCAGGAATTAGAGAACCAATCTCATTTATCCTTGCTACTTTATCTTTGGATGAATGAGTGAGGCCTCATTCATAGAAGAAACGAACATCTGAGCCAAGGAGTTCAAGTTTTAGTTTTCCAATGAGGCAAACATATAGGGGTTTTCAAATCAGATATCGTGATCACAGATCTCCATCTCACTCTTGCCCATATCTCCCATTGGACCTTTTCCAAAAATGTCCAGGGGGAAAAATAGAGTATCAAACAGTTTGGGGGCCTTCCAAACCAGAGGCGTCACCCACTGTCCAGCCAACCTTAGTGCGTGACCCGGGAGGTTTCCTGCATCTGTTCCATGGCTAGTCCAGGACGCCTCTCCTCTTTAAAAGGCCGAACACAAGCCAGCTTTGGAAGATGGATTCGAATCTAAATGCACTGTCACCAGTTTGCTGAAGAAAAGAGAAACAAGCAAATTCCATCAGACAGTTATGCCTTTAAAAAAAAGGGTAAACTGCTTGTTTTTATTTTTAACTAGAGCCTCCCTCTCCCCACATTTTCTAAGTGATACCTCATTTCAGAGATGAGGGTTTTGGAGGGGGGAAAAAAAAAAACCTTAAGGCCACAGGGTGAGTGCCTGACTCTTGATTTCAGTCAGGTCATGATCTCAGGGTCCTGAGATCGAGCCCCCTGTAGGGCTCCATGCTCAGAATGGAGTCTGCTTGTCCCTCTGCCTCCCTGTCTGCTTCTCCCCACCCCCTCAAATGAATAAATAAAATCTTAAAAAAGAAAAACCTTAAAAAAGAGAGAAGTCAATGTTGGAAGAATTTGCAGCAGTTCTATAGTTCCCTGATTGCTTATTCACCCCGGCTTTCCTCATTAATTCACGGAGCAAATACTGCACGCTTTTGTGCTCGCTGCTGTCCCATCGCTTGCTCCATTTATTCCACAAACAACAGGGATGCGTAACCTCGTGTTTATCAAGCATCATCATTCACCAGCACACTGCTAAACGCTTAATGTTAGATGATGTGTTCTCACATCTACAATCCGATTTTTTCCAAAGGAGAAACTGAGGAGGAGGGGGGTGCTGACACTTGACCCATTTTATGCGGGTTGGAAGTCAGAGCAGTTAGACAGCCCCAAGCAACCGGAGCATAACTTTTCTCACTCTGTTGGGTTCAGAGCTCTTTGTCACGGGCACAAACTAGGCTGGGCAGGGTCGTGCCCTGATCACAGCTGACCCCCAAATCCCCAGAACTTAAAGCAACAATGGTGTTTTTTCACTCGTGCTGTATCCCCATCGTGGGTCAGCTGGGAGCTCTGCTCTTCCTGGTCCTCAACCCAG
>CM053615.1:13045771-13064318 GCA_028646535.1 Procyon lotor
AAATTGATTAAAAACAAAACAAAGGCGAGTGAGACATATTAATTTTTGCCTTTGCGGATCTCAGTTTGAAGAGAGAGAGAGAGAATAAATAACAAAATATGCCCTCTGGGCTCCAGGGCCCTGACTGTCTTGTTCACCCTTGAATCCTTGTCTGGGCCATACTGCAGGAAACCATTTGTTGAATAACTAAGCAGATGGATGAAAGCAGAGTATTAAAGGAACATAGAATAGAGGGACTAAGGAAGGCTTTGTAGAGGAAATACTGACTTTAATGGGTTAGAAAGAGGGAGCCAGGCACAGCAAGCTAGGGAAAGTAGTGCGGAAGGAGAAAGGGCAAGGTTGGCTCAGGTTTCTAGAAACTAATTATACCTGGATTTAGAGGGTGGTGGAGGAGGTGGTGAGGGGTGAGGTGAGTCCCTGGATGAAGAACCTCATATGCAGTTACTAAATTAAGATTCTATCCTAAAATCAATGGAGAGTCATTTTTTTTTTTAAGATGTTATCATTTATTTGAGAGAGAAACAATGCAAGCGAGTGTGGGGGAGGAGCAGAGGGAGAGAGACAAGGAGACTCTTCACTGAGTGCAGAGCCTGATATGGGGCTTGATCCCAGGACCCTGAGATCATGACCTGAGCCCAAACCAAGAATTGGACACTTAACTGACTGAGCCATGCAGGCGTCGCCGATGGAGAGTCATTTTTAAGCAGAGAAGTATCATTATGGAATTTGTCACATAGATCAATCTGAGAACATAATGGAGGACTGGTTGGTTATGGAATGATTAATATTGGAAGCAAGAAGGCCAATTAGAGATTGGCGAATAACTAGGTAAGGGGAGATATGAGTCTGAACTAAGGCAGTGATGCTACAAAGCAAAAAGGCTGCTGAGTGGCTCTAGGTTCTAGAGTACATGAAAGGGGAGGCAAGGTCCCCTTGCCAAAATGACTGGCTAGGGAAAGGCTTTAATCCTCTTTTAAAAATTAAAAAAAAAATTATTGGAAATTTATTGAAGGACAAGTAAATGCATAGATTGTAGAGATATACCATGTTCATAAATGGGATGACTCAGGATCATACAGATGGATTCCCTTACCCCAAATAAATTCAGTGTGAAGCCAATTAATATCCAAGGGATTTTTTTTTTTTTTTTTTTTTTTGGCATGAAATGTGACCGAGTATAAAATTTATATAGGAAAGGGCCTGGAAATAGCCAAAATAATTTTGTAAAGGGTAGCAGAAATATACTGTGCCAATTAAAAATATTAATCTAATAAGTCTTGACAATTGAAACACTGCAGGAGGTATTTCGTGAATGTTGAGAATAATTTATCCTGATACCTTTCACACCCAGCAGATGGGAATTTTCGATCAGCCTGGAATTACTGTGCAGGGTGATGTGGGGAGAGGGGGCCACGAGACCAGAGTCATGGTCACATGCTGGTACTACAGAAAGTCGGCTGAGAGATGCTGAGAATGGAGAACAAGGAGAGTAAAAATGAGAAAGAGATTTGAGTACAGAAATGCTTAGGAGAGAAAATCAGCAGACCTTGAGGTTTACCTTTGTTGGGGAGCGGGTGGGTCGACAGGGAGCAAGGGGAGGATATCTTTAAGGTGTTGGTTGAACAGCGGGTCCATTAACATCAAGAGTGACTAGATTGTGTTTACTCTGGGACATGTTGATTCTAGGGTTCTCTGGGACAGAGAAGTAAGTCTCAGGGAGGTTAGAAAGGAGCTTGGGCGAGCTGGAGACAGACATCGTAAGCAGTTGTTGAAATAATAAAAACAAAACTCTCTAGGCAGCTACCAAGTTCAACAAGCAGAGGAGGACGGAGCAGGTGGGAGACCCCTCTTGGGGGAGAAGATGCCTGTATCTGGACCTGGGAGGATGGGAGGGTCTCAAGAGACAGCAGGATAGTGCTGGGCGGCCCAGGGTAGAGGGCAGCTGCAGAAGGTGCTGATGCCGGGGAGGATTGGCCGGGTTGGCAAGCGAGAGAAAGCTCCCCAGGTGATGAGAAGAGAGGGGCCGGGCACGAAGGAATCCTCGTCTTCCCATCTGCACATATGCAACATGACAGACACACCCTCACCTTTGCATTTGTCGCAGGTCGGGTGGCATCTCTCACACATCCGTGTGCTTTGCTCCCCATAGTAATGCTCGGGACAGGTGTGATGACACTCGCCCTTGGAGCGGAGCAGAAAGAAAAACGTATCGCAAGACAGGCAGTCGGTGGGCTGTGGACCCCGGCACGCCTTGCAGCGCTTGCTACACCTCTTGCACCGTCCCGTGGAGATTTCTGCGTAATACCTGAAACCAAGTCGGGAAGCAAAGACTGAATACTAAGCTTTGCACTTAAGCTGGGTGTGATGGAAAAATTCAGGTTAGTTGCACAGTATTCGTTTCCAAGTTGCGTGACTTAAGACTCTACTCGTTAATGTTACTTAGTAGATACGTTACTGTAGGCACATCTCATTTTGTCATGCTTTGCTTTATTATATTCACAGATACTGTGCTTTGGGGCAACACTTTCGGCGCTGTTTTTCCAATACCATTTGCTCACTTCCTGTCTCTGTCCCATTTTGGTGATTCTTGCAAATATTTCAAACTTTTTCATTATCATTATGCTTGTTGTGGTCATCTGTGATTAGTGGTTGCTGAAAAATCAGGTGACAGCGTTATTAGCAATCCAGTGTTTTTTAATTTAGGTATGTCGATTGCTCTTTTGGACATAATGCTGTTGCACACTTAATGGACTACAGTAGCATGTAAGCCTAACTTTTACCTATATGCACCAGGAAACTGAAAACTTCATTTGACTTGCTCTATTGCAATATTCACTTTATTGCCATGGTCTAGAAGTGAACTGTGGTTATCTCCAAGGTATGCCTGTAATGAGAATAATAAATCTAATGACTCAAGTTTTCTTATCTTTAAATTGGGCACTACAATTCCTCCCCTGCTATTCGTTTTTTTTTTTTTTTTTTTTTTTTTAAGATTTTATTTATTCATTTGACAGAGACAGAGATCACAAGTAGGCAGAGAGGCAGGCAGAGAGAGAGAGGGAAGCAGGCTCCCCGCTGAGCTGAGAGCCCGATGCGGGGCTTGATCCCAGGACCCTGGGATCATGACCTGAGCTGAAGGCAGAGGCTTTAACCCACTGAGCCACCCAGATGCCCCTGCTATTTGTATTAAGTTAGGAAACACACACAAAAGGACTTATCACATGTAGTAGAACCACATGTAGTAAATGAAGTAGAAAATGAAGTAATTTTTCATTACTTCTGCCTTCTCTATACCCATGTGCTTCTCCACTGGAAAATTCAAGTTTCAGATTTCGTTGAATGGGATCAGGGTAGGGAAGATGTTTTCAGTGTACCTCTGAGTGATTCTTCTAGTTTTGCATTTTTAAAAAACATCTCCTATCTTGGGGGACGCATGGGTGGCTCAATTGGCTAAGTGTCTGCCTTCGGCTTGGGTCATGATCCCAGGGTCCTGGGATTGAGCCCCGCACCGGGCTCCTTGCTCAGCCGGGAGTCTGCTTCTCCTTCTCCCCCTCCCCCTGCTTGTGCACATGGTCTCTCTCTGACAAATAAATAAATAAAATCTTTAAAAAAAAATCTATCTTGAAATAGAAAATGACATGAGTGATGCTAATACTTACATCATAATAGATGTAATCTCTGAAAAAATTTTGGAGGCTAAATATAACCATAATCAGTGTTCATTACCTTTTTACTATGTACCTGGTAGTACACCAGGGACTTCATAGGCATCATTTCACCTTATTGAACTTAAAAGTGAAATACTAGAGCTATGCAGTCAGAAGCCTGCCTTCCGGAACAAACCACATGGGGTCAAAGCCAAGCAGTTGCACTCATGAGCTGTGCAACCTTGGGCAAGTCCCACACCATCTCTGTGTCTCAGGTCTATGATATGGGGCCAATGTTAGCTAAAATTAAACAAGTTATTGTTGAGAATATTGTTAGAACAGCACCTGGCACATTATAAATCACACATATTCGTAATAATTATGAATTATATGATTAAATCTTAAAGCAAACCTTATGATTTAGATATTATCATCCCTATTTTATGTAAGTGAAAACTGAGGCACAGAGAATTAAACAGCTCATGAAGCGGGCTCATGTGATTTGAGCCTATCTGTTTTCCACTCTAACAAAGCAGTGTGAAGTAAATAAAAACTTCTCAAGTAAGGTAGAAGAGAGAAAAGAAATCATTGACAAGGATGAACTTCTAGACGTCCTCTGACCCTTCTTGGCATCTCTGGACATGGGCACATTGAAACTATTCTAGAAACTTCGATGGTTTGCCCTTGGCTTCTCTGGCCTGAGACTATTTGCCACATTGGGTTCCCTAAAGCTTATTTCAGTTCCACTAAAGTCGATGGAATCTAAAACCAGGGCAAGGTAGTGGAGTCTACCTCCACCTTGCCACTTGTCCCTGACCTGAGCGAGGGCATTTGTACCTCTGTGGCCCAGCCTGTGGCAAATCAGGCCTTATTTTACCTTCTGCCATTCAGTGAGGAAAATTACAGCTGAGTCAGTTAGGAAGCCTGGGGTGTGAGAGAGACTGGCTCATGAAGGGAGGACAAAGAAAACGTCAATCAGGAACTAAAGAGCCAATAAAGGCCACAGAAGAGTGGGAAGAGAAAGCCACGGGAAGAGGTAGAAACCCACACTTTCCCACACAGACAATATAGGAACTTGAAGTCAGAAGACCTGATTTCTCGTCTTGGCCCCACTGTGTATTAGTAGCCTTGTGATGCTGGGCAAGTCACTTAACCTCTTTGAGCCTCAATTTTCTCATCTGTAAAATGGGGAGAATAAATCGATCTCTGAGTATTGTTGGAGCACCAAATCATAATAGGAAAATATATTCTGAGTAGAAATACTCTAAACCCCAAAATAGCATACATATTCTTAACTGATGTTATAAATGTTGATAGGTTGTTTCTAAGGTGAAAAGCACCGGAGGCGCCTGGGTGGCTCAGTCCGTTATGTGTGTGCTTTCGGCTCAGGTCATGATCCCGGGGTCCTGGGATGGAGCCCCGTGTCAGGCTCCCTACTCAGCTGGGGTCTGCTTCTCCCTTTCTCTCTCCCTCTGCCTCTCCCCTGCTCATGCTTGCGTGTGCTCTCTCAAATAAATAGATAAAATCTTTAAATTAAAAAAAAGATGAAAAGCCATCAGCAAGGACTGTAGGGAAGAAAGCTTATTGATACCTTATAGGTCATAGAAATTATCCAAGAGTAAAAGGCAGTGGAGAGTTTACTAGATACGTTTAAAGGAAGAGTACCACATCGCTGCTTCCTTCAATGACTTGCATGAGGCAGCGATGAAATCTCCAGAGCCTCAGTGCCTTGATGAGGATCTTGTGCACAAGCACAGGTAATAACTGGTGGCTCTGCCAGTTAAGCCTCTGCCTTCGGCTCAGGTCATGATCCCAGGGTCCTGGGATCGAACCCAGATTCAGGTTTCCTACTCAGCAGGAGTCTGCTTCTCTCTCTGCCCCTCCCCCCAGCTTGTCCATGCTCTCTCTCTCAAAAATAATAAATACGATATTAAAAAAAAAAAAACCTGCTTTGAGGTTAAACACGAAAATAATCGTGTGTATGGGCAAAGGGTTCAGAGGATCATATACTTACCTTTCCAAGGCAAAGAGATTTACTATATGAGGTTGAGGCAATGCGCGTGGAACATTGATTTTATACAAGGAACCATTTCTGTTAAATATTTCCATTTATCCCTCATTAATACCCCATTTGTTCCTCATTAAAGAGATTTATGGCAACCCGTGCCTCTCTGCCCAGTGGCTAACTTCACATACTCCACAACAGGACGATTGTCTTCTTAATTTTATGGTCTACAGCTAATTTATTTATTTATTTTTTAAAAAGATTTTATTTATTTATTTGACAGAGAGAGATCACAAGTAGGCAGAGAGGCAGCCAGAGAGAGAGGGAGAAGCAGTCTCCCTGCTGAGCAAGGAACCCATGTGGGGCTCAATCCCAGGATCCTGAGATCATGACCTGAGCCAAAGGCAGAGGCTTTAACCCACTGAGCCACTCAGGCTCCAAGGTCTACAAATATTTAGATGACAGGATTATACCTTTTTGCGTATAAAAGTATTTATTGACTTGATTTGAGGGAGAAGGAGATTCCTTTCATTGGATCCAGATCTTTTCGTGTACTTTCTGGAATGAAGAGGGAAGGCTAAGCCAGGTGGCCCTATCCCCTCTCTTGTTGGGTATGGCCTTTTCTTCATGGATCCATATGGCTGGTATTTTTGAGGGCTGAGGTGTGTGGCTTTGTGCTGAGTATTGTAGTAATATGTGTAAAAAATAAGAGGGTTTTTTTTTCCCAGGTTTATACTTTTCTTGGTAAGAAATATATAGGAAGAATCAATTCTTTAAAAAAAAAAAGATTTATTTATTTATTTGAGAGACAGTGAGAGAGAGAGAGAGAGAGAGAGCATGACTGGGGGTAGAGGGGCAGAGGGAGAGGCAGAGGGAGAATCAGGCCTCCTGCTGAGCAGGGAGCCCGATGCAGGGCTCTATCCCAGGTCCCCAGGACCATGACCTGAGCTGAAGGCAGATGCTTAACTGACTGAGCCACCCAGGTGCCCCAGGAAGAATCAATTCTTGAAGGTCAAAATCTTTGTATTTTATATCCAAGGTGTTCTTCATTACACATGTGTAGAATGAATGAGTGAACGGATGAGGACAGTATAAAGCACTACTGTGAGTAACACAGGCAGGACTTGCTATAGGAGTGAAAGAAAGAAATGTGATACCTCATCTGGGCAGAAGCATCGGGGAAAGTCCAAGGGGTAGCCTTTCAGTTTGGGTCTCGAAACTCTCAGTGCCTTAGGTTACTGATTGGGAAGGAAGAATTAGCAGTGGGCCTATAATCTACATCTTTCCCTTTACTGGGGACTCCTGGAGGGGAGAGAAAGGGGGACTCCGTGAAATCTTCTTTCAAATATGCTGGTAACCAGATCTTCTAATAAATACACTAAAAGGTTTTCCTAGCAAAAAAATTATAGAGTTCTTATTTGTGATGTGCTTTTGGGAGGATACATCTGTGTATCTTGGTTACTTATGGTAATTAAACCTGTCAGTTGTAGATTTATGGGGGTGTGATAGGTTGGAGCATTGGTGGCATATAAATGGGAATATTTAATTGAAATTTTCCCTTTGTAAAATCAATGTTCTGCAAAGATTGCTTAGACCTCACCTATTAAGTCTGATCGGAACAAATCCTAATGCAGAAGAAGAACCTATATTCATGGTTTCAGACTTCTCTAAGGGAAGAATCCCTTGCCTCTGCCTTGTGATTGCTTGTACCTTCAAATTAGTAGGGAAGTTTAACCCGTGATTCTAACTTGATCATCAACCCTTCATGTTATGTCACTGGGTCACTGCCTCTCCTATGTCCTTGTCCATTACTGTGAACTAGCTGAAATCTTTTTTTTTTTTTTTAAAGATATTTATTTAAGTAATCTCTATACTCAACATGAGGCTCACATGAACCCAAGATCAATTGGGTCGAAAACCCAAAGAGTCACGTGCTCTACCGACCGAGCCAACCAGGAGCCCCTAGCTGAAAGCCTTTAGAGATCAGTGGACCCTGGTTGGACCCTCGTCTTCATTTCTTCCTAACACTGAGACCTCAACCCGGTGTTCTCTAACTTAGCCTCCTCATCTGCAACATGGGTTTGCCGGTAGTGCTGCCTGGAGTGGTGTTGAGGTTAAATGCGGGAAATGTGTGTTGAGCGCCTTACCCTTCCCGGCACTGCAGCAGACACTCCTTTTCCAGCTGGACCGAGCCTGGTGGGCAGGAGAGGCACTGTGTGCTGTGCCTCCCTTCACACGTCCTGCAAGAGCTGTGGCAGGGGATACATTGGTGGCCGTCCTCATCAGCGTAGTAGCCCTCGGGACAGTCCTGCACGCAGGTCGAGTCTGCCAAGGAAGGAAAAGAGTCTGTCTTGGTATCACGTATGACGCGTGTCCCCAAGCCTCCTCTCTGTGCTGCCTGTGGTGAACCATGGCGGGAGGGGAGGGTGCATGAGGCATGAGATGATGTCTTTGTGAGTGTCTTGCTTCTCAGGTCTCCTGGATTGGGGAGGTAGAGGCTAACCCTTTCCAGGTCTTCAATATATTCGTCTCTTCCTTCCCTCCCACCTTCGCCCCTCCACTGCTCCTCCTTTTAGCTGAGTGAGCTTTGTCTCGTTTCCTTTCTCGCATACCTATGTTAGCACAATCACGGTATCCCTGAAAACCTGAGGGCATTGCTTCACATCAGTTGACAACCCTCAAATATGATCTGCTGGAGGTGGCTAACCTCAGACCACGCCAGACTTCAAGATTTATTAAGCCCTGGATGCAAAATCCAGGGGAAATTTTGATGAGGGTCTGATTACCTGCATGTTTATAAAGTGTCTCTCCACAGACTGCTTATTAATCACAAGGGAAAATAGTAACTAAGTGGCAGAGACCCTGATAGAACTCTGAGCAGACGACCACCGTCAGCGTCACCGGTGAGGGGCATGTGCCATCCTGGGTCTCTAGGAGGCCACAGCATCACCTGTGGAGTATTCTGGCTGAGAAAGCATCATCTCTGTCTAGTCGTGGGAAACCTCACACAGACTCCCATAGAGGGATAGGGACCGTACTCTTCTAAAATACCAATATTCTATAGAAAAAAATGTCTGTGGAAATGTTTCAAATTAAAGGGGGCTACATAGACCCAGGAACCGAAAGCAATTCCTGATTGGAGACGGGATCCTGTTCTCAGGGGGAATTGCCAAAATTATAAAGCAGATGATATAGTGAAACATTGATGTTAAATTCACTTGCATCGACAGCTGTACCGTGACTGTGTCAAAAAGCATCCCTAGTTTTAGGAAATACATACTGAAGTATTTATTGTAAGAGGAGCCTCGCTGTGTATTTCATGCCCTCAGACGGTCGGGAACAAATTTATTGTGGATGAAGTAGACATAAATGTTGAAAGAGATGAGAGCGAGCACATGGATGATTAAGCGAACGGTGTGTATGATTAGCAGCGGGTGAGGTGGGTGAAGGGCATGTACGTGCGGTCTTTGTACTTCTGTCTTTTCTGTAGGTTCGTGAATTTTCCAAATAGGAAGTGCAAAAATTAGAAAGACACCAGACATCTCCTGGGTGTCAGACACCTCCTGACACCAGGTGTCATGGAAGGTAGTTTCCCAGATGGAGGGGAGGAGAGAGCCCTCCTCGGAGGACACGTGACTCACTGAGAAGAAGACTGTCCCTCAGGCAGGCGTGACACTGGTCCTCCGCAGGCCCCGTGCAGCGGAAGCACCTGGCATGACAGGGCTCGCATCCCAGAGCCCCTGCGTCCCAGTACTCAGAGGGAGCACATTCCTTGTGAGGCACGCAGTCCCCGTGGGGGTTGACCAGAAGACCTTCCGGACAGGTCATGCACGTCCCGGGAGATAAGCAGGTCTGGCAGGACTTGCGGCAATCTGTCGGCATAAGACCAAGGGAGAGAGGGTCAGGGTGTATCTGGAAGGCATGTTCACGTGCCTTCCCTCCTTCCTTTCAGAGATTTCCAGCGCTCTGGGTCAAGGGCATGGGGCCACGAGTTGGATAGAACCTGTGCGTGGGCTCTGGGTAGAGCATTCTTGTCAAATGAGAAGAAAAATGGCCGTTTCATCTCTGCAATATCTAGAGAACCCCTTTGTGCAAAATCCGAAATATTATACTCCGTGTAGTTATCAGAACTACAACGAAATACTAAGCAATTCTGTAGGGTGTGGTCACACAGTGGTCTGTGGCCTGCTCACCCCATAAATCTTTCTCTGTGGTCCTCCGCTGACCCCAGAACACCTTGAGCTGATCACTAGCAACAATTGTTGGGATGTATCGTAATTACCTGTTGATTAAAAAAGGCCTCTTTTGTATTCGTTGATGAACACACAGTACCAGTGAGAGGACCTGGCTTGTGACAGGCACTCGGTAACTTTCTGTTAGATAAAATCAGAACAGTTTGTTCCTGCCCGGAGTATATACATGGTTCTCCTAGATACATGCGTGGCTTATTCCCTGTTTTTCAATGATGTCTTCAGGCTGCCCGCGCTCTAATTTCAGCTCCATCCTGTCCGCCTTTCTGTTCCCCTGCCCTGACTTACTTTTCCTTTTGACTTACCTTTTTTAAGGTCTACCTCCCCTTCCCTGCCCCCCCCCCCCCTGTTTTCTGTCTGTATTGTCTCCTGCTTTTCCTCAGGTCTAAAGGAGCTCGCAGCACATAGGAGGCCCCCAGTAAGGGCTCATGGAATAGACTAGACTCCTGGCATTATTGTCATCTAATTTCATCTAGAGCAGGAAATTGAGGCTGAAGGTACTAAGTCACTTGGCTGGAAACAAGCAGGTTAGGAGTTGACCCCGGGAGCTTCATCAGAGCTCCTGCTATGTCTGCCCCAGGGCCTTGGGATAGGTGTGGGATTCTTAGAGGTGCCTGTGCTGTCTCATAGGGGATAATTTGGGTGATCCAAAGGGATACCAACCCCTGTGTTTTTTAGAAGAGATCCTCCTTGCTTCTGGATGCTTCTCTGCATCTACCCAAATCTTAATTTTTCAGGTCAGGTACTTTGTTTCTTCTCTCTGCAAAGTCTGGAGGTCACCCTGTTTCTTCCAGTACCAGCTTCCCTCAGCCTGCCTTTGGACTGGTGGAGGGAGCCATCGCCTTGCAGGGAGAGCCCTCAGGTTAGTTCCCAACAGTTGAGTTGGTCTGAGGGGAGCCCAGGCACCTGTCTGTTTATCTATCTATCTATCTATCTATCTATCTATCTATCTATCTATCTATCTATCTTCTATCAATCATCTATCTATCTGATATTTTTGAAGCTCCCCAGGTAATTCTAATGGACAACCAGGGGTGGGAACCAAGGGCCTTTCTCAATGAGAAAATTAAGTCAGGTAAGTCAAATAAATGAAGCCCGCTAAGTTCTCTGTCTGGCAAATTACCTTGAAATTACCGGAGAAAGGCCACAAACTGACCCTCGGTTCCTGTCCAAGTACAGGCCTGATGGCATGGCAGGCCTTTGGCCGAGTTGCTAAACTTCTCAAGGAAACTGGCCCCAAGCTCAGCCCCGCCCCATCTTCCACCACCTTCTAGTCCATGGTCTTTCGTGGGGACACACTGACACTCAAGGGTGCCTTACGTAAAGCCCACAACAAGCTAGATCCAGGTCCTAGGGCTGGAGCAGAAAGGTGTCAGGAGTCAGCTTCATCTCCATGTCCTGTGACGTGAAAGTCATTCTTCTGAGTATGTTCTAGAACATGGCTTCCCGGGTTTCTCCTGCCCCATGAGCTCACCCTCAAGCTCCTGCTGCTGTTGGGACCCCCTCTGCAGAG
This sequence comes from Procyon lotor, assembly GCA_028646535.1. Taxonomy (NCBI): domain Eukaryota; kingdom Metazoa; phylum Chordata; class Mammalia; order Carnivora; family Procyonidae; genus Procyon; species Procyon lotor. The sequence goes on from CM053615.1 coordinate 13,057,187, forward strand.
CTGTCTAATGGTGCCTGCTTGGTGGTGACACGGAGCCAAGTTACCACTGGCCGCGGGGCGGGAGTGAATCACTGGAACCCTAGAGAAGTTTCTAATGATAGACCATTTGTTTTCCCTGTTCTGGGACAACAGTTGGTACCTAGGGAAAACATAAGGAGGCATCAATGATAGCAGATCCCACCTTGAACGGGTCAGGGTCGATGCACTGAGTGGTGTGTGGCGGGGGGTCCCAGGGCAGGAGCTGCTGAAGCAGGCGAGGAGCCACGGAGGGTCGCCACAGGGAGAAAACTGATGAGGGACCCCAAGAGGCACCAAGAAAACCCTCCGAGGCACAGCTTTCCCTATGCTGCTGTCAACCTTTAGCGGCTTCAGGATTTAAGACCAAAATAAAACAAAAACAAAAACAAAAAAAAAGCCAACCCAAAAAACCCTTCCATTTTGGGTGACTGGTGAAGGCTCATCTCTGCTGTGAAACTTCACATGAGAATTCTTTTTGATCAGCAGTTCAGAGCCCATGCTGGGAGCAGGGTCAGCCTGATTTGTTAATAAGAAAAGTTACGTGGTCAAAGCTTATGAATGCTTCATTTAAAATTAATAATAAATTAGAGCAGATTCCAAAATCTGCTTTCTCGAGCAGGAGGGAAAGGGATGGGATGACAGCTCTGGGGCTGGAACCCTGCAGACCCCAGCCCCGTCTTTGTCTTGGCAGGAACCCATCGTCATGGTGCGCGCCCTGGGGATGCCTGGCCAGACTCACAGAAGTCTTTACCTCGGCAGTCCTTAGTCTCTTTCTCATAGTAAGTTCCCACTGGACACTCGTCCAAGCACCGTCCATCGTAGAGAACCAGGGATGGCTCGGCACAGAGGTCGCAGTCATCTGCCGAGGGGCCGCTACACTCCATGCAGTCTTCGTGGCAGGGGATGCACTCGCGGATGTCCTCGTAGAAGCCACGGGGACAGGACTGGTGACACACATCCTGGTATAGGAAGGATGCAGGCATACACTCTGCGGGGAGAAGGAAGCAGTAAGTTACCCCCTCAGGCACAGGAGAAAGGGATCCGTTCCTTCCGGAGTGGGCTTGCCCGTCCGGACCCCACTGGCCCCTTCGACCAGAGTGTTCCATGTATGTGCCCCAGGCCAAGCCTCACGTCTCTAAGCTTTGGGAGAGATCATTTCGGGCTGTAAACCCAACACCAGGTCATTAGATGATCTGCCCCTTAGAGGTGTAAAAACTTGCGGTGATAGGGCAGACCAGCTCTGAAGGAGACACTGGAGCTATTGAAAACCCGAAAAACATGCGGCATTCGGTCCCAAAACGGCTTAAACATTCCTGCTTTAGTTACATTTCCATTCCCTGATAGGGCAGATCGGTGACACACTCACGGTCCAGTGTGAGGAGTACATCGCGGGTTTCTTTCATTTGGGGGGGAAACCAAGAAAATGCTTTGGGTCACACCAAGAGAATCCCTTCAATGGAACAGCTTCAGTTCGATGGGTCTTACTCGGAAGAGGAGATGAGCCCTTCTTGGAGATAATTCCCGAGAAAGAATTCCTAGCCAGAGTGCTTTTCTGAGTCTTAATGTCTTCACCTGGACGGCTCTTTCATATCTTTTATACCAGTTGCAACTCTCCAGCTCCCTCTGTGTTTCCTTAATATCAGCCTCCCCATAAGATTTTGTGCTCAAAGAGGCAGGAACTTCAGGTTCTTATGTGGATCTCTAGTAGCTGGGACGGTGCTTGACACACCCCTAAGTGCTCAGAAGAAATCCTGCAGGAGAAGGATTTCTTTGAGGTCTGTCTCTCAATCCCAGACCTGCTGATGGCACGACTCTCACAGGCATCTGAAGGTCGGCATGACCCAGCCAAAAACAACCCCTTCCCCGCAGACCTCTTCCTCCACGGAGTTCCCACCAAGCGAAAGAGCCTGCTGCCACCTTCCACATCTGGTCCGATTCTCTTTCCCTTGAAGTGGGGCTGATCAAGAGTTCAACTGAGCACAGAAATGACTTTATTTTTAAGTAATCTCTTCACCCAACATGGGCCTCAGACTCACAACCCCAGGATCAAGAGTCACACACTCTACTGACTGAGCCAGCTGGGAATCCCTACTTCAATTTACTTCTGATGAAAATAACCCAAATTTTGTACTTTCAATACGATTTTTATTTTTAAGCCGTTAGATTATGAGCAACCAAATACATATTGCGTAAAAATCAGATTATAGTGATGTAATTAGTGGTTAAGCTGAAACGAAGACAAGAAAAATAAATTTTATAAAATATACACTTAAAAAAAAAAATTTGTCTTTGCTTGAAGACTCCGTGATGAGGGAGTGATGGCAAAGCTTTAATCTTGCCCTTGATTTCCTCAGTGATGTGCAGGGCGGTGGATAGATTTCAGTAAAGGTAAGGAGACTGGTTCCCTCCACGCCCCCTGCCATAGCCGGTCCCCAGGGGCAGTGGCTCGGGAGAGCCGCACTCTCCCCAGGGATGCTCCCACGTACCTTTGCACGTCTTCTCGTGGATGCAGTCCTGACACATCTCGGGGCAGGGCTTGCACACCCCGTCCATGGCCACGTGCCTCTCGGGGCAGGCTTCTCGGCATGCTCCCTGGTGCAGGATGAGGCTTTCTTGGCAAGAGTGGCAGTTGGTGGCATTTCCTTCACATGTTCTGCAGGGAGAGCTGCATGGCTTACATGTGCTGTCTTCTGCATAGAAGCCCCTGGGGGGAAGAAAGAGCACGGCTGGAGACCCTTTCTAGCTGGGGAAGCGAGTCACTCCTGGTGGCACAAGGCTTGGGACTGAAGACCCCCTGGGAGATCGGCTGGCACTGTGGGGCAGAACGAGGTGGTCAGATTTGGCCGAGGAAGGAGGGGTTGGAAATCACATCCGGGAAGAGAAAATGAAAGGGATAGGTATTGTCCTTGAGGATGTGGTTGCTTTGAAAGCCACTTTTGATAATGTGCATGTAGTTTAGCCACTTTTGGTGTCCCGATTTAATCTCTCAATTTTTATTCTGTTTTATTTAATTAGAGCCTTATGTTAGAGTAGAAGATGCTTTTTGTCCAGTACACTTTTATTTTTAAAAAATTTTTTTAAATTGTTAAAAGATTTTATTTAGGGGCGCCTGGGTGGCTCAGTCGTTAAGCATCTGCCTTCAGCTCAGGTCATGATCCCAGGGTCCTGGGATCGAGCCCCGCGTCGGGCTCCCTGCTCAGCAGGAAGCCTGCATCTCCTGCTACCATTGCCTCTGCTTGTGTTCCCTCTCTCGCTGTGTTTCTCTCTGTCAAATAAATAAAATCTTAGAAAAAAAAAAGATTTTATTTATTTGACAGAGAGATCACAAGTAGGCAGAGAAGCAGGCAGAGAGAGAGAGGGAAGCAGGCTCCCCGCTGAGCAGAGAGTCTGACGCAGGGCTCTATCCCAGGACTCTGAGATCATGACCTGAGCCGAAGGCAGAGGCTTTAACCCACAGAGCCACCCAGGCGCCCCCATCCAGCACACTTTTAATGAAAAATTTTTCATTTAATAATTTACTGGGTTTAGCCCTTAATGTAAAATGTTCATTCATAATTAAGTTAAAAAGTTACTTTTAAAAAGCTCAGAAGGTTTAATGCCCTATAAAATCAGAAGCGCTTTTGTTTTCGGATGCTCCCCTCCAATCTCTGGTGGCTTCCCTCAAACACACATGTAGGATGTTTGCACACAGTGTCAGACATACTTACAGTAGCTGCTGGAGGACGATATGTTTGTTCCAGGTGGAATCTGGTGTTTGTATATATGTTGGACTTCTCAGTGCTCACGTTGTCATGCCACAGATTAATACTGACCGGTGAACACAGTAAATACGAAAACCTCAACCTTTTCAAATAGATTTGAAAGTCTGGAAAGACGATTTGAAAGACGAGGAAAATACAGTTTCTTGGAAGAGAAAAGCTGGACAGAAGACTGGAAGGTGCAGAAGCAGGAAAATCATAAACCAGTGTAGAGATTACGGACTTCCGATGTCCTGGGCATCTATTCCCATTGTTTTCTACAGTTTTCATCCTGTTTGTCAGCTGTTGAGTAATAGTGGCAAACACCCCCAAACTCATCGCCCACATGTCTGTGGGAGGGTAGATCGAGGCTGAGCATGCGCTCGAAGAGGCCTTTGTCATTGTAGGGGAAGGAGGCTGGGCCCCGAGGTATAGTCTGGATTTTGGTCTTTGTGTCCCTTTATCTGCCCTGGCACAGGGACCTCCTGGGCACATTCTTCTGTTAGCCGTGGCAGAGAACAAGAGGGCAGGTTCACCCAGGCAAACAGGCTGTAAGTCTCTGCTTCCCTTTTGCTAACAACCCATTGGCCGAAGCAAATCAACTTGGCCCCAAGTCACAGTCAAGGATGTCCATTCTGCGTCTGTGGAAGTTGTTGCAAAGTGACAAGCAGAGGGCATAGGTACATGGAGGGGTGAAGAATTGTAGCAAATACCTCCGTCTATTGGAGTCCTTTCTGAATCAATGCCATTGAGGCATCCTATGCGGCCTCTTTACTTGATGTTTTAGTAAACTCATTTACATCCGTTTCAGCCATTTTTTTTTTTTTTTTAAGATTTTATTTATTTATTTGACAGAGAGAGAGAGAGAGATCACAAGCAGGCAGAGAGGCAGGCAGAGAGAGAGGGGGAAGCAGGCTCCCCTCTGAGCAGAGAGCCCGATGCGGGGCTCGATCCCAGGACTCCGAGATCACGACCTGAGCCGAAGGCAGAGGCTTTAACCCACTGAGCCACCCAGGGGCCCCCTTTTTCAGCCATTCTTATATTCATTCAGGAAACAAAAATGTATCGAGTGTATCAGGAAGAAAGAGGACAGGGGTGAATGAAGTTTATGTATCTAATGTAGTTTTATGAAAGAAAAATTGGAGAAGAAGCAGTTTAGTAGAACAGAGGGAACCAAATAGTATTTGGATGAAAGCTAAGACCAGGCTCCCTCATCCAGTGGTATCTCAGCTTTTTGGGACCAAATGGAGAAACTTCATTTGATTATAACTTAGCTTCTTATGTCAATTCTTACATCTAGTAGATGTGAACTGTTTATCTGCAGAGCAGAATTGAGTATGCTTGGCTTCTCCACTAGACTAGAAGCGTCTTGAGTACTGTGACTTATGTCTGCACCCTACAGGATCTGTCTCAGCGGTCCATACAGATACTAATGATCTACTTCTATCATAGGTTTTGTAGCTCTATCATCAAGTTCTTTTAATCAGTGGGAAATCCCTAATTCCTCCCAATGGATTCTGTTGGTCTCTCCCCCAAACTCCTTCCTCGCCTCCCTCTTTCCAGTCCTCCTGGCTGTCAGTGTTCTGATTTTATTTGAGTGTTCAGGGGTGACTCTTATGTAGCCGAAACCGACGCTTCTATTTCCATCCTTCTCACCAGAGATCATTTTTGGAATATGGAAGAGATGCATTCTGGCTAATGGGATGTGAAGGGAAGTCAGAGGGACTTTTCTTTCCTTTTCCAAAGAGATGGAGGAGGGGAAACGTGCCCTTTTCTGTCTCTGGTTGCTGCTGTGCAGCGTGGTGAGGTTTGGACACGGGGCAGACAACGTGGCTTGAGGGCTCAGGGGATGACAAGCTGAAGAAGATAGAAGAACAAAACGGAAAGATTGTGGGTCTTTAGTAAAATGTTGGCCACTGATGTAATCATTGCTGGATTTTAAGCTTGTCATTCTGTAAGATATTAAACCCTACGCTATTTCGGTCATTCTACTTAGAATTTCAGTTGCTTGTTACTGAAAGTTCCCAGATGCGCTTTTCCGAGTGCTGTTTCCAATTCCTTTTACATCTTGGAGGTGGAATCATTGATGGGAAGAGAAAACGAATTATAAGCCAGAGGACTGAGGAAGCCATGAGGAATCAATAAATAACTTAACAGGTATGATTCTATATTTATTATTTATACCTCATGCCTCACCTACTGCAAACATTTAAGAAGAAATTCATGTATTCACAGCCTTCACTTTGGTCATGGAAGAAAGACAACTCCTTGATCACAACCACAAGGTAGCAGAAATGCATATTTTCACAAAGGTAAAAAACGTACATATCATAGTCCCAAGGGAAAAGTGTGCACGGTTTGGCTGCTGTGGCCAACAGCGATGTCAGAGTCACGGGGGGACACGTCCGAAGGCTCTGTCACCGGGGAGGGGAGGCGTTCTCTGGCACAAGAAGGAATTGCCCTCCAAATACAGTAGGAGAATGAACCAGAGCCGGATGAAGAAGGAAGAGGGAAACTTACTCAGGGCACCTGGTGTAGCACCTGCCTTCGTGGAGGACGAGAGGGAAGTCTGCCCACGTCTGGCACTTTCTGCAGAGATCGGCTCCAGAGCAGGAGGCACAGCCCTCTGTACAGTTCTCACAGCTGCCACTGCTCGCCGAGGGCCACATGCCTTCAGGACAGGAGGAGACACAGGCCTGGGCCAGCAGATATGTGCCTAGAAACCCAGGGAAGACAGACAGTTGTCATGTGTCTGGTCCAACGGCACGTGTCCATGCAGAGGACAGATGCCCACAGCAGCTTTTTGGAGCCTCTGCAAAGACCGGAGTACGTGGCATACTTATTTCTGGCAATCTCAAGTATCTATTAGTGATGCTCCGTCTCCCATATTGACTTAAATCTCTAGAAAGGAAATCGACGACAAAGGCTTCTACCCCTCCTCCCTCCCTCCCTTCCTCCCTTCCTCCCTCCCTTCCTCCCTTCCTTTCTAATTTATTTGAGAGAGAGAGAGAGAGAGAGAGAGAGAGAGAGCCCACAGTGGGCAGTGGCGGGGAGGGGCAGAGGGAGAAGCAAACTCCCTGCTGAGCAGGGAGCCCAATGCGGGGCTCGATCCCAGGACCCTGGGATCATGACCTGAGCCAAAGGCAGAGGCTTAACCCACTGAGCCACCCAGGTGCCCCCTTGCCCTGTTTCTTTTACTTTCCTACTGATATTGGTGCAGGTCACTAGGGGGCTTTCTTTTGCCCAGTTGACCTTTCTGTTAACACCTTTGTCTGTCCACGTGTAAGGCTGTGACACATGCACAGCTCACTAGAGTCTGTTCGTCCACTTCTGGAAGCTCTCCTGCCAGGGCACTAACCCAGTGCAACTCTTTCATC